>CM055121.1:515227614-515953239 GCA_029206835.1 Rana muscosa | reverse complement strand
CCCCTATTACATCTGAACTCGCTGAGTTCCCTTTCACTGTAAGGGGGGACTCTGCAGACTCTTATGTAAGGGAGAACACTGGGAACTCTAGCATAAGGGATGCTCTAGGAACCCTGATTTAAGGGGGAACACTGAGAACTCTGATGTATGGGGAGGACTCTGATGTAAGGGGGAACACTGTGGCCTCTGGTGTAAAGGGGAACTCTGATATAAGGGGTGCTCTGAGAACCCTAATTTACCTTAGTGTACACACTCAGAGGCAGGAGAGAGAATGGGGGAGGGGGGAGACTTCAGTCACAGACAGGGATGGATGGTAAGCTCACTCACCCCTTGGCAGTCAGCGCCTCTCATCCAGATGTATCTGAGGCTGCTGGACTTCAAATTTCTGGCCCACACTTTCCTTTTCTGAGGCACAGCGCCGTGGATTGGAGTGTGGGAAGACACAGATGGGTAGGGACGGGAGGAAGAGGAGCAGATCGAGCCCTCTCTCCTCTCCCTTCTGTGTGTGTGGGGGAGGGGGGATTGTTTGTGCTGGCTTTGGGCAGTGTGAAAGAGAGTGTAACAGACACTCTCAGATTAGACAACTGCAGCCAGCAACCGTGCTGGGAAGCCATGGTCCAGTCTGAATAATGTGTCCGGGTTTCAGGCAGTTTAAAACCCGGACACATGATTCCAAACCCGAACTGTCCGGGTGAATCCCGGACAGGTAGCAACCCTAGCATTAGGGGGGCTGGGGAGGCCGCTGCACACTGAAGGTTTTTTACCTTCATGTATAGAATGCATGAAGGTAAAAACCTTCAGCCTTTACAACCACTTTAAAGCCAATGTGGGAAAGCTGCAGCATAGAGGTGAGGATGTGTGTTTTTTTTTTTTTTTTATAAACCCCAAACTTCTCTTTTAACACCCATCATACCATGAGATGCCTTTATAATAAACTAAACACACAATGAAGCCTAGTACACACAATCAGAAAATCGTACCAAAAATTCAGCCTTCGTAGCAATCGTATGATAATCTGATTGTTAGTACACAGCTTCCGAGAGCCGAACACGAAAGTTCATCTGAATTATTCGAAGGCACAACCAAGAATATTTTTCATGTATGATACCAAGTCATGCGATTTTCATTAATCAGTAAAGTTTTTGTTCAAAAACACAAAACAAATACAGTACATTTCAAATGTATTTTCATAATTTATTGCGTTTAAATAAACTTTACCCACTTCTGCTATCTATAGGCTATTGGAGGACAGGAAGCAGCGCTGATGTGGGTTAACATACCCGTACGTCACCCCGCATCAGCGGCTCCTATGCGGCTCACAGAGTGCGCACCGGGAGCCCGGTGATCCGTGTTTCACCCGGACTATCTGATCTGATCTCTGCTATACCCCAGACCAGCATCTTGATAACCGACATGACCCATATCGGCGTCTTGATCACCCTATATCACATGCCAGCGTCCTGATCACCGCCATAACTCATGCCAACGTCCTGATCACTGCCACACCCCATACCAGCATCCTGATCACCACCATACAAGCATCCTGATCACTGCCATACCCCATACCAATGTCCTGATCACTGCCACACCCCATACCAGCATCCTGATCACTGCTACACCCCATACCAGCATCCTGATCACCACCATACCAGCATCCTGATCACTGCCATACCCCATACCAATGTCCTGATCACTGCCACACCCAATACCAGCATCCTGATCAGCACCATACCAGCATCCTGATCACTGCCATACCTAGGGTGACCACATTTTTAAACTACCATTCAGGGACACCCCCTCTTCCCAAAAATCAGCTTGTGCTGTAACGAATCACAGCACAGTGATTGGACACAAGAGGTGGGATTTAGGATTCCTCCAATCACAAGCAGGAGGTGGGGATTGTGCTCCTCCAGGCATTCCCGGCCAGGACAAGTACTGTCAGTGAGTAAAGAGGTGATGTGGCGGCCTTTTTTTGGGGGCATCAGATTGGCCCGGGCGGGTAGCTGTGTCAGTTTCATTCCGGGACACTGTATTGTCCTGGAATGACGGTGCCCGGGACAGATCTGCAAAATGCGGGACTGTCCCGGGCAATCCGGGACACGTGGTCTCCCTAGCCATACCCCATACCAATGTCCTGATCACTGCCACACCCCATACCAGCATCCTGATCACTGCCACACCCCATACCAGCATCCTGATCACTGCCATACCCCATACCAACGTCCTGATCACTGCCACACCCCATACCAGCATCCTGATCACTGCCATACCCCATACCAACGTCCTGATTACTGTCACACCCCATACCAGCATCCTGATCACCACCTCATACTAGCGTCCTCATCTCTGCCATATATCATTGCAGCGTCTGCCATTTTATTGTCTCAAATTATTAATTTTCAAATATATATCCCATAGGTTGTAGACTCTATAATTTTCACACAGACTAAATAATATACACTGTTTTGGGTTATATTTACCCATAAAATGTAGCAGAATAATTGTTAGCCTAAATTTATGAAGAAAGATTATTTATTTGCAAAATCTTATAACAAAAACTAAGCAAATTTTTTATTTATTTTTTCAAAAATTTCTGTATTTTTTTTATTTAAATAGCAAAAAATAAAAAAAACCCAGTGGTGATTAAATACCACCAAAAGAAAGCCCTATCTGTCTCAAAAAAAAATCATATGGGTGCAGTGTTGTAATTGTCACTCAAAGTGTAACAGCGTTGAAAATTGGCCTGGACTAGAAGTACGTGAAAGTGTCTGGACTTGAAGTGGTTAATTGTGAAATAAACTTAAACCTTTATTACCAAACAGAACCACTGTTAACCATTAACATTAACATACCTGGTCACCACGTCCCGAGGAGTAATATCTTATACTAACCACTGTTCACCCACAAAGCGGAAAACATGATTAATATGATGGATTATAAGGGCAGACAGTGCAGCAATAATAGCATTCAATAAATTAATAGAATTCAATACAAGAGGTATCAGAGGGCTCTGCTTATTGGAGCTTACCATCTAAAAGGGAGGGTCAAGTGATACAAAAGGTGATAATTGTGGGGTAGGAGAAAATAAAAGTATAGTTGTTAGGTGGAGGAGAAATAGGCTTCTCTGAAGAGAAGGCTTTTTAGGGATTGCCTAAGGGTGTATAGAGTAGGAAATCGTCAGACAGATTGGTCTAATGGGTTCCAGAGGATGGGAGAGGCTCTGGAGATGTCTTGGATGTGAGCATGGGAGGAGGTGATGAGGGAGCTAGAGAGCAGGAGGTCTTGTGAGGAACGAGGAGAACAGTTTGGTTGGTATTTTGAGACAAGGTTAATAACATTGGCCACAATTCACCAAAGGTTATCGCATGCGTTATGGCGGTCACGTGACCACTTAATGCATGCGATAATGAAAACTATATTAATAAATGCGCAACCATGTGAAAGGCAAACAATGTGCCAAGGTGAAAACCTATATGACATAAGGGTGAATTTAAAATATATATATATATATAAAATGAACTAAAACGTGAATGCGTGAACACACATTTAGGAAGTCCATTCACTTCTGCTGCCCAGCTGACATGACATCAGAAAAGAAACAAAAAAACACACAACTTCACTTCAAGAAAGAAAAAGAAAAAAGGGGAAGAAGTGTCCATTGATGAAGTAATGCAACCAGTTATATCAGAAAAAGGCTGTGGATCTTCAAACATAAAAATTTCACTCCGGCAGAAATGTGCAAACAGGAGGCTTACCAGAGCAGATGGGTCCCTGTCACGGGGACCAAACGGGCTCAGCAAAAACACCAGGTCCAGGTGTCAGCGATGTAATCATATGAATCCTCGCTCCGCTCACCGGTCTGCAGTTGTTGGTGCCCCCTTCGGCCGTAGGAACACTCGCACAGTGTGATGTTTTTAAAAGGAGAAATAAAGAAGCTTCATAGTGTAGATTGGTAAAAAAAAACAAATACCCTTTATTGAAAACAAACGGGTAGGCTAACATCCATGCAAAAAAGGAAAACTTTTTCAAAACAGCACTGCAACCCCGCCGCGGCGTGAGCCAATCAGCTGGGGGCGTGGTGACGTCAGGGTCCTGAGCTCCACCCTACGCTGCGTTTCTCCGTAAGAGGCGTCGTCTGGACGCCTCTTACGGAGAAACGCAGCGTAGGGTGGAGCTCAGGACCCTGACGTCACCACGTCCCCAGCTGATTGGCTCACGCCGCGGCGGGGTTGCAGTGCTTTTTTGAAAAAGTTTTTCTTTATTTCTCCTTTTAAAAACATCACGCTGTGCGAGTGTTCCTACGGCCGAAGGGGGCACCAACAACTGCAGACCGGTGAGCGGAGCAAGGATTCATATGATTACATCGCTGACACCTGGACCTGGTGTTTTTGCTGAGCCCGTTTGGTCCCCGTGACAGGGACCCATCTGCTCTGGTAAGCCTCCTGTTTGCACATTTCTGCCGGAGTGAAATTTTTATGTTTGAAGATCCACAGCCTTTTTCTGATATAACTGGTTGCATTACTTCATCAATGGACACTTCTTCCCCTTTTTTCTTTTTCTTTCTTGAAGTGAAGTTGTTTGTTTTTTTGTTTCTTTTCTGATGTCATGTCAGCTGGGCAGCAGAAGTGAATGGACTTCCTAAATGTGTGTTCACGCATTCACGTTTTAGTTCATTTTATATATATATTTTTTTTAATTCACCCTTATGTCATATAGGTTTTCACTTTGGCACATTGTTTGCCTTTCACATGGTTGCGCATTTATTAATATTTTTTTTTGCACATGTTTTTAGCTGAATATTCCAGCTAAGTTTTATTTGCAGCACCAGTCATACTTTTTATTCATTTTTGTGTTATAGTCTCATTGTATGACTAGCATACATACACTTTTTATCTATTTACTATAATTTGTACCTAGTGTGTTTACACTCAGGATATCAGTATAGTCTAGGGAGATAGCGCGGATTGCCCACTTTACACCGATAATGAAAACTAGTGGTATTTACCGGAAGCACCAAAAACGATAAAAAGGCATTAAAGTCAAGTCACTAAAGGAAATAAATAAATGCATGCATTAATTAAGTACTGCTCAAAGCTTGCGATAACCATGCGATACCTATGCGGTAACTATGGCAATGTCAGAACCCCCAGTGATTGGTTTAAAACATAGGCGGGAAAGTGCAAGCTGGAGGTGTGTGGAGTGTCAGAGGAGTGTGGAGTGTGAGGAGTTGTTTCTGGAGGCTGTCAGACGAGATATCAAATTGAAATGGAGCCCCTTGAATCCAGTCTTCTGGGCTTTAAAGTGGTTGTAAACCCCGCACTACCATGTTTACCTATAGGTAAGCCTATACTAAGGCTTACCTATAGGTACTGTGAATATCTCCTAAACTTGCACCGTTTAGGAGATATTCACCATATACGCTTGTGCCGACGTCATTAGCGCATGCGCACTTTTGGAAATGGCTTGATCGTGCCGTTTCTAAAGGGCCTGTGCCGTTACCTGCGGCTCCTACGCTCATGTGCGGGTGTGACGTCATTGCGGCTCCAGCCAATTACTGTACATCCAATTTGCATGACAGGAGAGTGTGACCGGCTCTCAGTGGAGCCAGTTCACACATCTTCAGGGCGGCTGCGGAAGGATCCCGTACGTCTTTGGCTCCGTTTCAGGTCCGAATTACGTTTCAGGTCCGAATTTAGGCAAAAATTCGGACCTCAATCGCCCCTGAAAGGGAGAACAGGGACGCACTGGACCCCTGCTGCGAGACGCTCTGGGTGAACCCAGCCTGAAAGAAAAAACTGAGATTGCTAATAAAAACTGTTTAAAACAATAGCACAAAAAACAGGACATATTTCACATGGCCAGTAGGACAACAAATCTACCTCAAGTGGGAGAAGTTATGTGACTCTGGAAAGACTTTGAAACTGATAAAGAAAATGCTGACAGCTCTAAATTATCTGAATCACTAAGGAAACAAGGTTCTAAGGTTAAAGCAGTAGGAAATATTTTTTTTTTTATCTGAAGTATTCCTCTCCTACTATATAACTGCTCTCCTGCCCTTGTACAGCCAAGGAAACAAACTCCTGAAGCTTGGTACATGTGTAAAAACACCTGTAAAATGTTTGTAATACATCTGTTATACTGTACATCTAAAAAAAATGCTTCAGAATCACCAGGCATACATTGGAAAAGCTATGGTAGGTACGGTAGCTTACATTTAGGCCCCTTTCACACTGGGGCGGACATATGCGGTGACGGTAAAGCGGCGCGATTTTCGGCGCCCTATACCGTCGCGATTTGCGGCCGCTAGCGGTGCGGTTTTAACCCCCGCTAGCGGCCGAAAAAGGGTTAATACCGCCCGCAAACCGCGGCTATAGCCGCGGTTTGCGGGCGGTATTTCCGCGGTGTACCATTGATTTCAATGGCAAGGAGCGGTAAAGGAGCGGTATACACACCGCTCCTTCATCGCTCCAAAGATGCGGCTTGCAGGAGATTTTTTTGTCTCCTGCCAGCGCACCGCCTCAGTGTGAAAGCCCCTCAGGAGAATGCTGGGGCAGGAGTATTTCAGGCGTTATTTATGCGCTATTTTTAGTGCAAAAACGCCTGAAATACGCCTCAGTGTGAAAGGGGCCTTACTGTGCAGGACAGATTCCTGGTGATTTTGAAGCTATGTGTATCAAGCTTCAGGCATTTGTTTCCTAGCCTGGGTAAGAGAAGAAGAGCATTTCTGGAGGAGGAGAAGTTCACCAGGCACCATAAATGAATATGAAAACACATACTGTATTACACGTTTATCCCCCATTCACACCTGAGAGTTTTCTGCTTGTTTCACTACACCTGACTACCCATTACCCCAGCTTGCACGTAGTCCACATGTGACCAGCAGCCTCTGCCGGGCCAATCACAGACCCTCATGTCATGACCGTTCGGCCAATCAGGGCATCCGCTGGGCTCAGAGCGCACCGATGTACACTGGCACTGTGTGACATCGATAGCGGGCATGGGATGCGCGGCGCCTATCTCCAGATGTTGCGGCCGGGGCCATAGATCGGCTGCCACTGGCAACATGACATGGAATGTGTGCCCGGGTTTCCGGCGGGTGGAAACCCGGGCACATGTCTCAAAACCCGTACTGTCCGGGTCAAAACCGGACAGGTGGCAACCCTAACGTAAGGGTGGATTTGAAGTTCGCAAAAAAAAAAGTTTTAGCAGTTAGTGATAAAGAGTTCAGCGAACTTGTACATAAATCTATAGGAACATTGTAGCACACACTGTGTGAAATGCACTTCAAATAATTTCTGGTGTTATACTAGTCAGTTTGGGCTCTATTTCTCAATGTTCTTACTCATGGGTTACACATTTTCACCTAAGATTCAAGTAGAAAATTGTGTGACTTTTAGGTAAATCTTTAAATTAAAAAAATATTAATAAATTGACAGTGTAAGCCCCATACACACGGTCGGACTTCCATCGGACTTTTCCGTGGATTTTTGTCTGAACGGAGTTGGCCGGGCACACCCATAGCATACACACCACAGGAATTTTCTGCAAACTTTCCCAAAACTTTTTGCCACATCACGTGGTTTTTCTGCTCTTTTCTGCTCTTTACTGCCACCCTTTGGTCAACTTCTGCTATTGTTGGTTGATTTTAACATTAGTTGTGTTGTCCATCGGACAAAAGTCCTATGGTTTTCTGTACACACGGTCAGACTTTGCTCCATCTGACTTTTGTTGGCCAAAAGTTTGTCCGTTTGCAGACCCAACTTTTGTCCGATGAAAACAAACAAACAAAAAAAAAGTTTGTCCGATGGAGCGTAAACACGGTCGGATTGTTGGTCCAACTTGCTCAAAATGAAGTTTGTTGGCCAAAAGTCTGACCGTGTGTACGGGGCTTTAGTGTGAGTAAAACTTAAAAGTCCAAGCTGATTTTAGAATGAGGTCAAATCAGCAGGCTTGAGCATAAGGGTGGTGAGACAATTCCTCATCCCTGAACTCAACAGTGGGACCCACCTTAAAGTGCCCATGCGCCCCCTATGGACGGGCCGCCACTGGACTGTGATCTCTGTGCGGCTTCACTGGATTCTTCTCTACTTTCAAACCTTTCAAGTCCGCACAGGTCAATCCACCCAGTCAGAAATGCAAAGTATTTGGTAAGCCGATACCATTGTGATGAGTGGAGATGGTGGAGGAGAATAGCCGGGACATCTATTAGTGGAACCAGCAGAAGGAAAGGAGGATATTACTAATGATGCCCAAATTTTGACCACATAGAGGTGAGAGTTCTGTGAGACCACCTTTGGACACTTCAGTGATACCCCATCTTTAGTGGATTTATATTTGAACGAGTGTCTCCAACATTGCATTGCTGGTTGACCACTCCCCCACAGAGACTTATATCTAGAGATCACTCTTTATTTCCATCTTCTCTGGACTGTTTGTGGCATGCGTTTGCATTATTCTTTTAGCATTTAAGCACAGGTTTGCAGGCATTGCCACTTAGTCGCACTGACTTGCACTATATATGCCATCATTTGTTTTCATTTTATTGCACTTGATTTTATATTAATGACCTTTATACACGGATTGATTTTACCAGTATATTTCATCCTGGTTTAGGAGATTGTTTACCCCACTGGTTGTAGTATGTATGTTTGCTTTTAGCGCAAGAACAATTTTATATATGTAGCGGGTGGTTACAAATAGGGGAGGCATCTGAGTGATAGCAGGCTCAGATACAGCAATTGTTGGGGTTCATGAACCAATTTATGCCAGTGGAGGATATCAATGGTGTCCAGTTCCTTGTGGCCTATAGGTGGCGCTGTCGCCATAGGCCGGGGTTAAACCACCATTGGAGGTCTGTGCCTTTTTGTACTCTCTCGGCAGTGGTACAGCGGGGCGGGGTCCACGCCCAGGCACCTTCAGCCTGGGTGTGAGTGCTGGTGGTTTCCGGGCGCCCTCGGCCCGGAGACGGAGCTGCGGTTCCACCCCAGACACCTTTGGTCTGGGGTGAGGTACTCTCTGGAGGCCTGGGGCCCAGTACCTTCAACAAGGGATGGAGGATTCCTAGGGTGTCCTCCGGTTTTGGACACCCGAATCTAGGGCGAGGGGGACCAGAGAAGTGACCTTCCCGGAGATCCAGCGTAGCATTGGCTGGTGACGGTGGAGGCCTCTGGTGACCGTCCGGATGGATGACTCCCCTGACAGGGGCCGCATCTCAAGAATGTAGTCTACGTTCTCATGGTCGGTGGCAGCGACCCAACTGGAACCCAGGTCGGTGGCAGAGACCTCAAGCCTAATTCACCGGGTCGGTGGAAGCGACCACCCTCACGGTCGGTGGCAGCAACCGTGCGCCAAGCTTGTTTGCGCACACCGAAACAGGAGAGTAACAAGATCAAGTTTGTGCCTGGACTTTCCTCTTCACCTTGTCTGTTTGTTGTCTGACCAGTCTGCTCTAAAAGTACTATTTATTGCTCTTATGCCGCGTACACACAACCATTTTTCTCGTCTGGAAAAATTAAATTTTTTCTCTTTGACGAGAAAAACGACCGTGTGTGGGCTTTTGGTCATTTTTCCCGACGAGAAAAACGGCATTAATCACGACGAGAAAAATTAGAACATGCTCTAATTTTTCTCGTCGTGATTCACGGCATTTTTTTCCGCGGCAGTTTTCCCATAGGGAAACACTGCCGGGGAGCCTACACATGGTCGTTTTTCTCGACCAAGAAAAAAAAAATAACGGGAAAAACGGCCATGTGTAGGGAAACAAACCGTTCCTCGTTTTTCCCGTCGATTTTCTCGACGGTGTTTTCACCGTCGAGAAAATCGATCGTGTGTACGCGGCATAAAAGAATAAATAAGTGTTGGACTTTCAATGGTGTGGAACTTGGCTTTCTGGGAGTTAAAGGTCATTCTCAAGGGAAGTTTTGGCTCTGGACAGGGGCACAGGCCCGAAGGTATTGGTTATAGCTCACACCTCTACACACTAGAGGAATGCGAGCTGGTGGTGCGTCACACTCTCCTCCTTGGTCCCCTAGACGAGAGCCATTGACATTGACAGAGAAGGAGGGAGTGAGAGGTGAGGTCGCTACATATACATTCTGTGCCCAGTCTTGCCACAAACAGTTAACAGCTCTGAGCAATCCTCTTTTCTTTTTTCAGTAAGATAAACGGACAAACAGGAGAACTTTTGTCCGTTCCGCCCCTTGCTGTGAATGACAGGTTATTTACATATCTCATGCACTAAGCATGAGACAGGCATTATTTTTTAATTCCCACCCCCACTCCTTTTCTGAAGTCATGTGGTTACTTTTCTGGATTTTGACTGGATGTTAGTGATCATAGCAGAAGTTCAGTGTAAGGAATACACATGAGAAAATGCATGTTGACAAGGGGAGTGTAGAGGTGGGTGGGGAGCCTACTGACATCACAACTCCACCCACCGAGCTCCAGACAGCAGATCCACCCACAGAATCTGCAGTTTTTCAGTTCTTATAACAGACAGGTGAGACATTTGACAGGTAAGGATACATGCAGGAGGCATGTATATCCTTATAGATCAGCACTATGGCAGTAGTTTAGAAAGGATGAGAGTGGGTTTACATCCACTTTAACGTATTCTCCGACATGTCTAACAGATGAATGTGTATACTCACTAAAATAACAAATATTTTTTTCTGAATAGTAAAGTGAAAGTCCCAAGCATGACTAAATGACGATGTAGGTCAAATTACATGGCAGTCTGCTGTTTATCACACAGGACCAGCCAACCAAACACTCTTGGTGGGAAGTTTTTCCATGTTCTTGTCTTACCTCCCAGCTAAGCCGATGCATCTGCTGTTTGCCTACTCCTTCCTCTTCTATTAATGTACAGCATATCCCTAAATAGTGTGTACTTGTCTCAATTAAAAGCACTAAAGCCTCGTACACACAGGCAGGAATCCCGTCGGGAAAAAAAACTCGGTTTTCCCGACGGGATTCCCGGCAAGCTTGCCTTGCTCGCTGAGTGTACACACGGCCATTCAAAAGAACCGCCGTTCTTTTGAATGGCAAGAAGTTCCTCTGCTATCAACATGAATGACTTCTGACAATTTTTCCTGACACCTAGAAAAAATGAAAAATGGTGACAGGGGAGGGGCCTCCAGCAGATTGACAGCCTCAGCTCTGTTCTGTGAGCTGTGTAAAGGCGGTGGGGGGTGTCTCTTCCCTCCAATCAGCTCTCAGAGATCTCCTCACTGAGCTCTGCAGAGTGTAACTTCAGCTCTTTGCCCCCTTTTTTCTGAATTCTCAGACAAGCTTATAAATCCAGTACTTTGAACGGATGTAGAGAAGAGAAGACTGCAGATAGACAGATATAACTTATGTAGGAGGATTTGTTTCATCTATATGTATCACCTGAGGATAGTCCTCTTACTGGTTATATGTAAGGGTTTACAACCACCTCAAACCATGTCCAACCATCTTCAGGTCTATGGCCAGACAAAAGATTTTCAAGGATGACAGATGCCAAGCATTCCATTTTTAGCAGCGTAATGTAACAATATCATTTTTAGAAAGAGTACTCCAGGTTGTCATTGTCGGGGGGGAACATCAGGCAGTTTAGCATACCTACCCAGGTGGTCACATTGTACATTATTTCTCTTTATTTTTTATTTATTTTTTATAGATCCTCCTTATTCTCAAAGGGCAGCACAGTGGCTAAGTGGTTAGCACTTCTGCCTAGCAGCACTAAGGTCGTTGGTTTGAATCCCAACCACAGCACTACCTGCCTGGCGTTTTCATGTTCTCTCTGTGCCTGTGTGGGTTTCCTTCCTCACTCCAAAGGCATGCTGGTAGGTTAATTGGCTCCTGTCTGAATTGGTCCTTGTATGAATGTGAGTTACAGACATTAGATTGTAAGCTCCTTGTGAGCAGAGACTGATATGAAAGTATAATATATATGTAAAGTGCAGCGAAAATTTACGGCGCTATATAAGTACCTGTAATAAATAAAACAAATATACCTTTTCCAAGCTTTGAGCAACAACCTTCAAGCAACACTCAAATGTGAACAGGCATCACAGGATACAATGGGAATCCTCATATAGAATGCTGAAGTGCTTCAGATTGGTCAGATGTGAACTGATTAAGCTAAATGCTATGAAAAACTTTTAATTGTGTTTACGCACTGTGGTCCTGTGACAGGAGTCACTTTGGGTGGTGGGCTTGTGGAACCCAGCTTACCTTGGAGAGCACTGGAAGCTGTTGGTCCAGCTCCCATGGCCCCTCCTATGTGTAAGTCACCCTGTGTCTATTCGGGGCACAGGGTGACCGAGAACCCCAGTCTGATCTGTACTAGTCAGACTTACTGCACAACCACACTGGAATGTTGTATATAAATGTAGCGGGTACTTGAATTTAGGGGAAGCATCTGGGTGGTAGTGTAACCCAGATGCCTTGATTGTTAGGAAATTCAAGGATCCCTTTGTGAATCTTGAAGGACTCTGGTGGTGTGAAGTTCCCGCCGGCCTATAGGTGGCGTTGTTGCCTTGGACCGGGGTTGGGCTCGCACCACAAGACTGTACCTTTTTGTCCTCCCCTGGAGCTGGTACAGCGGGGCGGGGAACCCGCTGTGGCGCGAAGGGAGAGGTCATAAAAGGGGCGGACGCCCTGATCACGGGGTTAGAGTCCGGAACCAGAAGATGCGGCCGCACCCAGGCACCTTCAGCCTGGGTGCTGGCGTTCCAGTGTTCCAGGCCTAGGTGTCCTTGACCTAGCCAGAGCGGAGATGGAGTCCATCTCAGGCACCTTTAGCCTGGGGTGAGGTACTATGGCGGATGCCTGGGGCTCAGTACCTTCGACTGAGTTCCGCGAGGGTGGAGGAATCCGAGGGGACCCTAACTCCTTGGGTGCCCGTGTCTTAGTTTGTGAGGACTGGTGTGCAGTAACTTCTCTGAAGAGTCCGGCGCGGCATCGCTGGTGACGGAGAGGCCTCCATTTCTCCCTTGGACAGATTTCTTTCTCTGACAGGGCCAGAGTGAGCGAAGGTAATTCACTTCTATGAATGGGGGGGGGGGTGAAATGGGCTGGCATAATTGTCACTCTTGATGAGTGCACATGGCAGGCCCCTTGACTCTATTAACCCCACAGCAACAGAAGATTATCGCGATAGGGGGTAGGGGAAGCATCAGAGGACAGAAGAATTCAACTAAACCAGAAGCCAGTAGTACAAGGGACACATCACACTGACCGTAATGTCCCTTGTGCTGTTTTTTTTTTTACATTATACAATTTTCTTGTTCTATTTCCTTTAGATTTAACTTCGACTAGGTAGTGCAAGGGCCTGTGTGATTGCATACATAGTGAAAGTGTTTAGGTTTGACCTCATATTATATAGTTTTGGTAAATCTAAAGCAAAGTTGTACAAGAAAGTTGTATAATGTATGGCCAGCCTTAGGTTTTAACTTCAGACAGTTATCGGAATTCAAATTTTTTTTGGCAGTAGTAGTCCTTTAATTACATATACAGTATATCGATAAACAGTGTTATAACCACGTAGCTTATGACAGCTCTTTGGAAGGACTTCATATGCCTAGTTTAGATAAGAAATGCCAACAGTAATTGCACATTTTAGACATTTATATCACTATGGACTTTATTCCTTAATAAAGGCTTCCCCTGTTATCCGTTGCTCTAGCATTCCCAGCATTTTTCTACACGTCCTTTGTATAATTAATTGCTGGCTCTGAAAGTAATATAAACAACGTAGTTGCACTATGCTCTCATTATTGCACAAACTGTGTTTTAAAGCGGAATGTCAGGCAGCTATAAAAATACAGCTCTGTATTCATGATACAACAATAAATGTATCTTTTAATGTAACTAGTGTAAGTGTCTGAATTTGAATTATTATCAGCTTCTTGCAATTCCTTATACAGCAGGGCATAGGCTGGAGGAGGGAGAAGCAGCACATGGAGCAAATAAATTGTGCTGTTGTACTCACATGCTAGCAAGAGACATGCTAAGAGGAGGGAAAAGCTAAATGATGGATGAGCTCATTAGCGTGGTGCCTCTAGTCAAAGGCTGGGAAAGAGAGACAAGACCTGTAACTTAACTGTATGTTGCTAACATAACTTTCTTATATTCTATGCCTTGATTGGTGTGTGATTGTTTATGTGTGTGTATATGTGTGTGTAGCTGTTTGCATAGAGCATATCCTTAAAAAGCAATAAATATGTCCACATTTTCCTTCTTTTTTTTTTTATATTTATATATTCATTTGTTTTATCAGCCTAATACATTGGCCAATCAGTCTGGTTCAGATACTCTGACCACTTTGAACTTTGTTGCATGGACAGCCTTTCCTGATGGAATGACAGAAGGTAATCTTACCTTCATGTGACAAAGCATCCTGCATGTCTAGCCAAACTGGATGAGGTCACACTGATTGGTTATACGCTGAAGTGAGACACTTAGCCTAAGTATGTGCGGACTGTACCACCCCTCTGAAAAAACTATGGCTCAGTGGATTGTTATTTTTTTTTTTTCTGAAACAAGTATTTTGATAGGGATTACCGTGCGCAAGAACCGAGAGCCAAATGGTGCAGTTGCATTGGCTTAAATGGTTTACTGTTAGTGACAACTAAAAAATTCCACAAATTTAGTTAAATGAGCCATGGCGATAAAGCAAAGCATTGCGACCATGGAATGTCTACAGTCCCTGTTCTGTCTCAACTACAAAGCGATAAAGTTCATCTCCAGGTTTAAGTAGGCCTTACTCAAGCTGGTTTGATATTCATCCCTTGCATCGATACAGGCAGTTTAACTCAATGAATATACTCACAGTTAGGATGACAGACGATGAATCCTTTCGAATGTTCCGTTTAATGATGAATATTCATAGGTAGAAAAACGTTGCAGTTGTAAGCCACATGTAAGATGTTTAGCATGGAAGATATACAGGAGTAATGACCAGAATCAGGAAGTGGAGGAGATATATAAAGAACTACGGTGAGAGAGAGAGTTCAGCTAGAAAGAAGGGGACAGATCTTAAAGACACAGAGCAAGAAAAATCACATAGTGTAACACAACACTCCCCGTCTGAAATCTTTAGATTTCATAACCTCAAACTAAAATATATATTTTCAAAAAGTCCAATACTGACGAATGTCCTGGAACCTGTAATGAAAAACATGCAACAAGCAAATAACAAACGTAAGTTCAACAGGATGAAGAACATAAAGTCACAGTATGATGCCTTCAAATAATTCCAAAGTTCTGAGTAGAACCTGTAGATAGCAGCAATGTATTCCCCGCCGTGCCAACAGCATGGCTAGTCCTTGCACAAGTCACTCACCTGGCAAAAGGAGTATTAACTCTGTAATTGGTCGACTAAAGGTTCGTGTCGATCCTCCCTTGGTTACCTTGACTTCTACCTTCCGGACTTTGTTATCGTCGCTGGGCATAACTTTAGTAATAAGACCCATAGGCCACTCATTCCGACAAACTTCCTTGTCTTTTAGAAGGATGAGGTCTCCAACCTTAAGATTCGGCTTAGATGCTTGCCATTTGTTACGACCTTGAAGGTGATGAAGATACTTTTTCTTCCAGCGATGCCAGAACACATTGGCTAGATGCTGCACCTGCTTCCATTGATGCCTGTAATGGTGTGACCGCAGCTTCTGTTTTGTACTTACAGAAGTGTGGAGTGAGGTGTTCACAGTTCTTATTTTCTTATCATCTTCAGGGTTTACTAGCCCATAGGTGGTGTCAATAGGGAGTAAGTAAGAGTCCTCACGCAGAAACCTTGGAGGTGACAGCCATAAGCTGTCCTGAAGAGCGGCAGGTGACACGGCTCTGGTCCCACAGTCAGCTGGGTTGAGTTCAGTGGGAACGTAATGCCATTGACTTGGTAGAGAGAATCTCTTGATACGTTCAACCCTGTTGCTGACGTACACATAAAATTGTTTTGTTTGGTTGTTTATGTAACCAAGTACTACCTTACTGTCTGTATAGAAGGTGAAAGAATCAATTCTAGTGTCCATTTCACTTCGTATGACCTCGGCAATTTCTACTGCTAGCACGGCTGCACAAAGTTCAAGTCTTGGTATGGTATGTGCAGGCTTGGGAGTGAGTTTTGCCTTGCCTAGGACAAAACTACAGTGTGATTCTCCATTCAGTTCAGAGGTCTTCAAATAGGCTACTGCAGCAATAGCTTCAACTGATGCATCAGAGAAAATATGAATCTCTCTCCGGTTAGCAGTTGAAGTGGATCCTGGAACATAGCAACGGGGAATCTGAAGTTTTTCTAGTGACTTCAAAGAATATCTCCACCTTTCCCACTTGTGTTGATTCTCACTAGGCAAGGGAGTATCCCAGTCTATGTTCTCAGTAGACAACTGTCTTAGTAAAATCTTACCTTGAATGATAACTGGAGCAAGGAAACCCAGTGGGTCATAGATGCTATTCACCACGGACAGGACTCCTCTCTTAGTGAAGGGTTTGTCACAAGTTGACACATGGAAGGTGAATTTGTCTTGCTTGATGTTCCACAACAAACCCAGACTTCGCTGTACAGGAGGCACATCTGTACCTAAGTCAAGGTTTTTTAGACTAGTGGCATAGTCCTCAGAGTGAAAGGCATTCATAAGTTCCTGGCTGTTGGATATAATCTTGTGCAGTCTAAGGTTTGCTACAGACAGCATCTCCTTTGTTCTGGTGAGAAGATCAATTGCTTCTTTAGCAGTTAGAAAGGACTTAAGTGCGTCATCAACATAGAAGTTTCTTTCAACAAATTGACGGGCATCAGATCCATATTCAACTTCTCCAGTTTGAGCTGTTCTCCTTAGCCCATAAGTTGCCACTGCTGGGGAAGGACTGTTACCGAAGACATGTACCTTCATGCGATAATCTATAACTTCCTTGTTGAGGTCATTGTCCTTGTACCATAGAAACCTGAGGTAGTTTCTGTTGTCTTCTCTGACGATGAAGCAGTGAAACATCTGTTGAATGTCGGCCATTACTGCTACAGGCTCTTGTCTGAAACGAATCAAGACTCCTATTAGACTGTTGTTCAAGTTGGGTCCCGTAAGGAGCATGTTGTTAAGAGAAACACCTTCGTGCTGAGCACTGGAATCAAAGACAACTCTGATTTGGTCTGGTTTGCGTGGGTGATACACGCCAAAGGATGGAAGGTACCAGCATTCTTCTCCCTCCTTTAGTGGGGGAGCAGGCTCTGCATGATCTCTGTCAAATACATTTTGCATAAAGTCCACAAAGTGCTTTTGCATCTCTGGTTTCCTGCTTAAGTTTCGCTTTAAGGAGGAGAATCTACTGATGGCCTGCTGTAAGTTGTTGGGCAATCTCTCTCTTGGGAGACGAAAGGGTAGGGGTGCTACCCAGTTATTGGAGTCATCTTGAAAGAACTCATTGTCCATTACCTTGATGAATTCTTTGTCTTCCATTGAAGGAGCCAGTATGTCATCTTCACTGGTTGCATTAAACACTGTAGAGCCGAAGTCGCCATCATGGCAGGAGAAAGGGCTTGTGTCACCTGAGATACCATGTTGCCATTCGTGGCTGGCTATCTTCTCTTTCACCCAGTAGTGATGTGGGCATGGCTCAAAGTAAGTGCCATTTGGCAGAACATTTGTGTTGAATGACGAAATGTTGGTAGGTCTTTTCATTTTGCCTATGCAGACATTGCCTATGATGACCCACCCTAGATCTGTGCGCTGGGCAAATGGGGCATCTGGGGGTCCACTGACTTGTCTGTGTACCTTGTGAACTCTTAGAATGTCTCTTCCTAACAGAAGAAGGATCTGAGCATCTTTGTCAAGCAGCGGTATCTCATTTGCTATTGTCAGGAAAGGTTCCATCCGCTGGTGGCATTTATTATTTATCTTGCAGTACTGTGGTCCACCAGCAGGTGTCTCCTGGCAGTTTGTAACTGTCAGGAGAATCTTTCCCTGCTGGTGTTGTATTATCTTTTGGACGCAGTACTGGTTTCCACCAGCGGATGGATCCTGGCAGTGTGGAGCAGACTGCCCTCCCTCCGATCAGGTGTGACCTGAAGCTAATCAGGCATTCCTATAAATACCCGGCAGGTGTATACACACACTGCCCTGGTATCGTCCTCGTGCCCTGACCTGTCTGCTTGAACCTTGATCCATGTATCCTGATCCCTGATCCCTGATCCCTGTAACCTGAACCTGAACCTGTAACCTGATCCTGAACCTGTTGTGTCCGTCCTAATCCCTGATCCCTGCTCTGCAGCCTGGTTGCCCCCTGCTTGATCCTGTCTCCCTGTCCTGATCCATCCTTACCCCATCTGCTGATCCCCCTGTGTATGACCTCGGCCTGGCCCTGTTTATGATTCTGGTTCCCCCATTACTTGTACATATTTGTCTGTTACTGTTATTAATTGTGGGTTCTGTTTGGTATTGGTTGTTGTGCACTGTGTGGTATTGGAGGTGGTTATATATATATATATATATATATATATTATTTCACTTATCTTTAATAAATCTTTATATTTCACTTATACGTGTTTGGTGTTCCTCTGTTGCTAGCTGCACAGTTCTGGTCACACTTGGTACGTGACAGTATACCAGGGCCATTAATGATCAGAAGTAGCTGCACAGAGGACCCATTTTGGTTCTGTTACTCTGCTAAAATGAACTCTGATATGATTCCTTATTATACTCTGCTGGCGTCAGAGAGTGGTGAATATCTCCGTCAGACACTGAAAGAGTGGACCAGTGATCAGCTGCTAGAGATTATTCGTTTAGCTCACTCCTGGGTTGATCAGGGCTGTATGATGTTTGGGAATGTTCAACCTTTAATTAAAATCTGCACAGAGCTGGCTTTGCCTTGTATCCCAGAGGGCCATGATGATTTTTCTCCCCCCTTTAATGTTAATCAGGTCGTATCTTTGGTTTGGCTTCTGGAGGATGACTCCCCATACTTTTTTGAACATTACACAGCTTGTTCCCAACAGAAAATAATAGTGTGTTGATTGTGTACAATCCCTTGTCAGACAGGCAGAATGTAAACTGCAGTTTGTGCAGCCACTACTCTCAGCATGGTCTGATATTTTGCAATCGGCCCCAGCCAGCCCACAAAAAAAACATCTCTGCTGCCAGACACCTGCCTGCCCAAGAGTCTATTTCTCCATCACCCATGGCAACCCCAGTCGCAGTTCAGTACACACTACTTCCCACCAGGTATCAATATCCAGTCTCTGCTCCCTGCACCTATCCTGCATTCAACCCACCTGCCTCTTCTCAGCTGCCTGCAAGCCCACAAGAACCTCCTCCAGCCACTGTCCCCGTATCCCTGCCATATTCTTCCATTTGCTCGATTCCATCTTTTCCATATACTCCCCCCGTTATGTGCAAACCTGCAGTGACCAAATCTAAAAAGAAGCGGCAGTATTTCCCTACCCACACAATCCAACCAGTAATCCCACCTTCCTCCACACCCACCAACCTGCTCCAGCCTGTAATCCTTGAGCCAGCCTTCCAGCCTGCGGTCCTTGAGCCCGCCTTCCAGCCTGCAGTTCCAGAGCCAGCCTTCCAGCGTGCAGTTTCAGAGCCAGCCTTCCAGCTCGCAGTTTCAGAGCCAGCCTTCCAGCTCGCAGTTTCAGAGCCAGCCTTCCAGCTCGCAGTTTCAGAGCCAGCCTTCCAGCCTGCAGTCCTTGAGCCAGCCTTCCAGCCTGCAGTCCTTGAGCCAGCCTTCCAGCCTGCAGTCCTTGAGCCAGCCTTCCAGCCTGCAGTCCTTGAGCCCGCCTTCCAGCCTGCAGTTCCAGAACCAGCCTTCCAGCCTGCAGTCCCAGAGCCAGCCTTCAAGCCAGCCTTCCAGCCTGCAGTTCTCAAGCCAGCCTTCCAGCCTGCAGTTCTCGAGCCAGCCTTCCAGCCTGCAGTTCTCGAGCCAGCCTTCCAGCCTGCAGTTCTCGAGCCAGCCTTCCAGCCTGCAGTTCTCGAGCCAGCCTTCCAGCCTGCGGTCCTTGAGCCAGCCTTCCAGCCTGCGGTCCTTGAGCCAGCCTTCCAGCCTGCGGTTTTCGAGCCAGCCTTCCAGTCTGCGGTTCTCGAGCTAGCCTGCCAGCCTGAAGACCCTGTGCCAGCCTGCCAGCCTGAAGACCCTGTGCCAGCCTGCCAGCCTGAAGACCCTGTGCCAGCCTGCCAGCCTGAAGACCCTGTGCCAGCCTGAAGACCCTGTGCCAGCCTGCCAACATGGAGTTCCCGTGCCAGCCTTCCAAACTGAAGCCCTGATGACAGTGTCCCAGTCGGAAGATCCGGTGCCCGTTTCCCGGCCTGTGGTTGTGGTGCCAGTTTCCCGGCCTGTGGTTGTGGTACCCGTTTCCCGGCCTGTGGTTGTGGTACCCGTTTCCCGGCCTGAGGTTGTGGTGCCCGCTGCGGTGCCCGTTCCCTGGCTTGAGGTTGTGGTGCCCGTTTCCCGGCTTAAGGTTGTGGTGCCCGTTTCCCGGCTTGAGGTTGTGGTGCCCGTTTCCCGGCCCGAGGTTGTGGAGCCCTTTTTCCGGCTCGAGGGTATGTCATCTACTGCCCAGCCTGAGATGATCCCGTCTGCTGCCCAGCCTGAGATGATCCCGTCTGCTGCCCAGCCTGAGATGATCCCGTCTGCTGCCCAGCCTGAGATGATCCCGTCTGCTGCCCAGCCTGAGATGATCCCGTCTGCTGCCCAGCTCGATGACCCGGAGCCTGCTGCCCAGCCTGAAGTGTTCCTGCCTGCTGCCCAGCTCGATGACCCGGAGCCTGCTGCCCAGCTCGATGACCCGGAGCCTGCTGCCCAGCCCGAGGTGTTCCTGCCTGCTGCCCAGCTTGATGTGATTGTCTGCCCGGATGTGACTTTGCCTATTACCCAGCTGATTGCCATGAACTTTCTCCGGCAACAGCTAGTTGGAGCGTCCGGAGGCCGCTCCTTTGAGGGGGGGTACTGTCAGGAAAGGTTCCATCCGCTGGTGGCATTTATTATTTATCTTGCAGTACTGTGGTCCACCAGCAGGTGTCTCCTGGCAGTTTGTAACTGTCGGGAGAATCTTTCCCTGCTGGTGTTGTATTATCTTTTGGACGCAGTACTGGTTTCCACCAGCGGATGGATCCTGGCAGTGTGGAGCAGACTGCCCTCCCTCCGATCAGGTGTGACCTGAAGCTAATCAGGCATTCCTATAAATACCCGGCAGGTGTATACACACACTGCCCTGGTATCGTCCTCGTGCCCTGACCTGTAGCCTGTATCCTGAACCTGTAACCTGATCCTGAACCTGTTGTGTCCGTCCTAATCCCTGATCCCTGCTCTGCAGCCTGGTTGCCCCCTGCTTGATCCTGTCTCCCTGTCCTGATCCATCCTTACCCCATCTGCTGATCCCCCTGTGTATGACCTCGGCCTGGCCCTGTTTATGATTCTGGTTCCCCCATTACTTGTACATATTTGTCTGTTACTGTTATTAATTGTGGGTTCTGTTTGGTATTGGTTGTTGTGCACTGTGTGGTATTGGAGGTGGTTATATATATATATATTATTTCACTTATCTTTAATAAATCTTTATATTTCACTTATACGTGTTTGGTGCTCCTCTGTTGCTAGCTGCACAGTTCTGGTCACACTTGGTACGTGACAGCTATTACCTTGAGGTGAGGGTGATGGAAAGCAGCAGCTGGAGTAGGGATTTCTTCCCTGTTGGCAGGTATCTGATTGCACTCAACAAGTGTAGGTAAGGGTAATTGCAAGTTACCTTTGAGAGAAGATACCATGAGTCCATGAGCCCTTCTTCCAGAAACCTCTATAGTTCCACTACAGGTATCCAAGGTGTAAGGATGAGCTTCGCCTTTTATTTCAAATAGATTGAACAATTCCGATTTTGCAAGTGATCGATTGCTCTGATCGTCTAAGATAGCATATGCCTTTAGAGACTTTTCTGGTTGATCCTTGTGGTATATGTTCACCAAGCATATCTTAGCACAGGACTTACCACAGCGGTCTTCTCCACAAACTTCAGTGCAGGATGAAGAAATGATGGTAGAATTAGGCACTTGGTCTGTATTCTCCCCGCCATGCGTTAACCTGGGAGGAGTGTTGGCAGGTTGTGCAGAGCTGGGCTCAAGAGGATGGAGGGCTTGCACATGTTCTTCAGAGCCACACTCTATGCACTTGATGGACACATTACAGTCCCTTGCAAAATGTTCTGTAGAAGCACAGCACCTGAAACATACCCTAAATGTCTTTAAAAGCTCCTTGCGCTCTTCCAGAGGCTTTTTCCTAAAGCCGATACATTTATTGAGGGGGTGTGGCTTCTTGTGTATGGGACACTCTCTGTTAGGGTTTTCAATCTTCCTACTCTGTTTGTTCGTGGCCAGAACTGTGGTAGGAGTGGGAAGGATGTCAGTCTTTTTCACAGACACTGGGCCTCTATGGTTTCTGTAGTTGCCCTGAAGACTGGTACTCTTAGGAAAGGGTGAGAAGAGACTGTACTCACCGTAGGAAAAACTTGGATCGTTCTTGGTCTCTGCAATTTCCCTGATGAATTCACAGAAGAAAGAGAATGGAGGGAAGGAAACCTTGTTCTCTTTTTTTGTATGATGACCCTAGTGCAGTCCATTTCTCTTGCAAACCATGCGGGAGCTTGGAGACAATTGGGTTTACCCCTCTTGGAGTGTCAAGGTAACTGAGTCCAGGTAGTTTTGGGTCTGTCTTGGCTAGCTAAAGCTCAAGGAGAAGGTCACTCAGTCTCTGGAACTCCTTGTTGTCCTTACCGGATATCTTTGGGAAAGTTTCCAGACGCATTAACAAAGCATTTTCTATAGCTTCTGGACTGCCATAACTTTGCTCTAGTCGCTCCCATGCAGCTGTGAGGCCTGCAGCAGGATTGTCCATGAAAACCGATCTTAATGGCTTAACACGTGCAGCAGATAGAGGACCAAGCCATTTGATCAGCAGATCCAATTCTTGATCAGCTGTAATGCCAATATTGCTGATTGTAGTTCTGAAGGCACATTTCCAACTTCTGTAGTTCTCAGGTTGGTCATCAAAACTTGTAAGACCAGTCTTTGTGAGCTCTCTGCGAAGCATGTACCTCACAAACTCTTCTGTCTCAGTTGTCTCCGCCTTTATGTGAGATGCTGTTGGCTGTATGGTGCTGATTGCGTTATCTTTGACATTGTTGTTAAAGGACACAGGGAAATATGGTGCAGCAGATGCATCCAGGTGAGTTGCTTGCTTGAAGTCAGTTGTTCCAATGGTACGTTGATTCAAGGCTGTACCGATGACTGGAGATTGATGACTTGCTTGAAGCTTGCGCTGATGCTCTGTGACGTATGAAGGCAGGCAAGGTAGGCAGGTAGGAAATGCAGTGGAGTGATTTTAAGTGCAGGAAGTTGCTGGAACCTCTTTAACTTGAAGCTGTGAAGGAGTCTCTATGTAGCCGGGAGCATTGGAGACAATGGAGTGTGCACTGCAGTGGCTTAGGACATAGTCTTTAGTGCGTTTGAGGGGGTCTTCCATATCTGCTATGTTTAGGTTAATGCTGTCTTTCTCACTTGCACCTTCGTCTGCACTGATAGCTTGCTGTAGGACCCTTAGCTTTGCCATAGCTGCGTCATGTTTACACTGTTCATTTAGGGTTTCCATTGTTGCTCTTTGTCGTGCTGACTGCGCTTCCAACTCTGCTCTTTAAAGTGCTGACTGCGCTTCCAACTCTGCCCTTTGAGCTTCCAACTCTGCTCTTTTTTCTGCATATGCCACCTGCACTTTGCTGGCTTCCACTTCAGCGCGGGCATTAATAAGTCGCTCACTGAGTGTTGAGTATCTTGAACTATGGGATCTTGACGAGTTTTTAGAACGTCTGGTGGAAACAGATCTGTGAGATGCAGTGTCCTGTAACAGCTTTATTTTTGCTTCTGCCTTTAATCTGGTTTGCTGGATAAAACTGTCTCTTTCAATATTGAGAGCATTGACGCGCTTTAATTGTGTCATCGCACTTTCTGTATTCATGTTTTGCAAGACATTAGTGAATTTGCTGCTGGTAAGCTGATAAAGCTCATATGAGGCAGAAAGTCGTTTAATGGCGCCCTCTAGTGTCAGTGGTTCACGTTCAACAGACACTGTATTGGCTTCAGCAAGGATTTTCTCCCAGACTAATTCCAAGCTATTTGACAATTCAGTCCTTGAAGCTTCATAATTCTCCATTACTTTCCAAGTGGGTTTAACTGAGCGTTTGGGTAACTCAGTTTCTTCAGGAACTTGTGGGGAAGGAGATGTAAGTTCACATGCAGAAGCTTGGTCACTCATGATAGCAGACTGACTGTGAAAGCAGGCAGGATCTGTGTGCTTAAATATGACACTGTGCAGATTGTCTCAGGCTATAAGGCTGCCATGTGCTGCTCTGTCCCTTCTGTCTTGCTATGAGGGCAGTAAATCTTGTCTGTTTCAGTACTGACATGCAGAAATCTTGTAATTAGGCTGTGAAACTCCGTTTTTCTACTGTTCTTTCTCAACTACAAAGCGATAAAGTTCATCTCCAGGTTTAAGTAGGCCTTACTCAAGCTGGTTTGATATTCATCCCTTGCATCGATACAGGCAGTTTAACTCAATGAATAAACTCACAGTTAGGACGACAGACGATGAATCCTTTCGAATGTTCCGTTTAATGATGGATATTCATAGGTAGAAAAACGTTGCAGTTGTAAGCCACATGTAAGATGTTTAGCATGGAAGATATACAGGAGTAATGACCAGAATCAGGAAGTGGAGGAGATATATAAAGAACTACGGTGAGAGAGAGAGTTCAGCTAGAAAGAAGGGGACAGATCTTAAAGACACAGAGCAAGAAAAATCACATAGTGTAACACAACAATCCCCTCCAGCTCTATATCTTTTAGGTGGGCAATCAGGAAGCAATAAAGCAGTTGTTCAAAGGCCTGTATTTACTTCTTCCTTGTCACCTGTGTTGTTATGGAGTTCTTTGTTCTTTGTGTGCTTGGAGGACAACCCCATGTGACTTCATCCTTCAAGAAGAACTCTTGTCACTATCAAAGAATTCTACTCTATAAGGCAGTAGTTGTCAATTTAAAAGGTATAGGGGCCTCAAATGTGGCCTTTGAAATCACCAACAGACTATACATAACATAATGTATAGTATACAGTACAGAGTGTAACACTAGAGAAGACTGTTGGGCTTAGTGTAGGAAATGATGACCAGAGAATGTGCTGGTTTGGTTGGAGACCAGAAACATGCTGTAGAAGACAGTGAGAGACTGGCGACTTTACATGAGACTAATAGAGGTCACCGTTGCTCATTTACAAATCAATGCTTCCTCTGCCACTACTGCCTGCTGGGGTCTGAGGGCCCCACCACAAGTGCCAATGAGCCGCACAAGGCCCTTGGGCACCAGGTTAGGCACCAGAGCTATAAGGGGTAAGGACTTATTCTTACTGAATTTTTCTAAAAGATTCCTCTGCCCGCTCTTGCCTTTTGAGACAAGACTATTCAGATTCCTCCCAGATAGCAAGGATAACTTGCCACAATGTGGGGCAGTGTTGAAATGTAAGGCCTCGTACACACACTCTCCAGAGAGAGAGATATAATTTTGCCCCTGTTCAAATCATTAGTAAGACCTCATCTGGAACATGCAGTTCAGTTTTGGGCACCAGCTCTCAAAAAGGATATTGGGGAACTGGAGAAAGTGCAGAGAAGGGCAACCAAACTGATAAGAGGCATGGAGGATCTCAGCTATGAGGAAAGATTAGAGATCAGTTTTCATTCATAAAAGCAGTACAGCTTCTATGAATGGGGAGAGAAATGGTAAATCTTCTATGAATGGGGGGTGAAATCTCATCACTCTTGAGAGGAGGAGATTAAGGCATACCTTCCAACTGGCATGGATTGGGCAGGACTTTCCCGCAATGACAACTTTTTCCCGCACTGCTGCAAGAGATGATATTTTCCTGCATAATAACGTGAGGAGAAGGAGGTCCGAGGAAGAGGGGGAGAAGGAAGGATGGAGAGCTAGGATTTGGTAAGAAGACAGGTCGGGCGGTTGCCGACAGATGTAAGTAGACTTCTTTGTCGTCTGCCTGCGGTACCCCCCCGCTCAACAACTTAAGTGTGACAGGAGTAGCACCTCCCCCCCGATTGTTGATGTAAAAGTGTCCTGCATTGGAATGTTGAAAAGATGGGAGATATGGATTAAGGGGGGATATGATCAACATGTACAAATATATAAGGGGTCCATATAGTGAACTTGGTGTTGAGTTATTCACTTTACGGTCAACACAAAGGACAAGGGGCACTCTTTACGTCTAGAGGAAAAGAGATTTCACCTCCAAATACGGAAAGGTTTCTTCACAGTAAGAGCTTTGAAAATGTGGAATAGACTCCCTGCAGAGGTGGTTCTGGCCAGCTCAGTATATTGCTTTAAGAAAGGCCTGGATACTTTCCTAAATGTACATAATATAACTGGGTACTGACATTTATAGGTAAAGTTGATCTGGGGAAAATCCGATTGCCTCTCGGGGGATCAGGAAGGAATTTTTTCCCCTGCTGGAGCAAATTGGATCATGCTCTGCTGGGGTTTTTCGCCTTCCTCTGGATCAACTGTGGGTATAGAATTGGGTATATGGGATTGTATGATATTATTTATTTTATTTATTTTCATGGTTGAACTAGATGGACTCTTTTTTCAACCTGACTATGTAACATGGTACGAAAATCAGAAAGGAAACGTCTGAAGACGAGCTGTCTGCAGATTTTCAGAGCGTTAGTACGATTTGACTTTTACATCAGACAAAAGCTCGATGTGCAGGCTATAAAACTTTAAAATGACAAAAACAGTCTGGCGCCAGGAAAATGGGACATATGTTGCACTGGGAACCTTGTGAATGTCCCACAAGAGCCCAAAGAGCAGCTGTGTGGGTGAGCAAACCAGGAGGGGTGTGAATAGAAGTAAAAACATTCAGGGGCAACCACATTTGGAAGCACTGATCGGGATAGTCTTGAAAGGACAATCAATCAAAAAGCTCAATGAGATAAAATCATAGGTGTGTGCACAGGGTGTGCCAGGTGTGCCCAGGCACACCCTAATCACTCTGTGCAGCATAGATTCCCCCTACTGCCCTAGCCCCCCCCCTTCCTCCCGCACCGCTGCTGGCTTCCCTCCTTTCCTCTACTGGCGGCTGTTGCTGCAGGGATGTTTTAGGGGGAAGGGGACGGTAATTTACTGACCCCTTCCCTTTCTGAGTGAACACAGTGAGCGATCAGTGGTGTGTTTGAGCTTTGGGGTGCACACCCTAATGCAATGGGCTACGCACACCTATGGATAAAATTATGTGCCGATTTAATAATGACATATGCTTAGATGAACAATTATCTAAAAATCTCCTTGCATAGATGGAGCGACTGCAAAGCGTGCTCCTCACTGTGACAGTACCTTGAGCAACAGTCGGTGGTGGACTGGCTTGATGAAGCATTGCTGCGATGGCAAAACCTTCATGTGTTCCTGGATGTCACTAGGAGGAGGGAAGCCAGCGTGTGCAGAGCCAGATAGGCAATATGAGGCCTCGATCGAATCCCCAATGGTATGTGGCAGGATAGTGGAACAGCCACAGAACAAGGAAGGGACCGAGAGGCCGCCGGAACAAGCACCGACTGGAGCTGGTGGATGGAAACACCCGAGCGTGACGTCTTACGATCAGGGAACACCGGTCCTAAACGAGGCTTGAAGCACAAAGGGTGGAGAGCAAGCTGAGGAAAATGGAGAGAGAGGATAGCTGTCATCTTGACAACGCGTATCGGGGCGTGGCCCTTTTTTCAGGTCAGGACCTGATATGAAATGTATAAGATTTACCCACAATCCCATGTTTTTCTCACACAGTTAAGAGGGAGAATGAGAATCTTCTGCTTCTGAAAAAGTAGTTTTATTCAAGCTAAATCATATATTATGCTATATGTTATAAGATAATAATTTATTATTTATATATGTACCGTGAAACTACTGGTTGGAAGTTATAACTTCAAACTTCAGTAATTTGTCCATTGAAGCCACCTGCTTGAGTACAGTTTTTGAAAATATAGTAAATTCCCTCAAAAACAATATATAATAATTATTTGTATATTACTTATTTATGGTAATTAACCCTTTGCCACTCCAATTCTGACACTTCTCTCCTACAAGTAAAAAACTTTTTTTAGCCAATTTTTTTGTATACCATGAAAGATGATCTTACACCGAGTAAATAGATACCTAACATGACAAGCTTTACAATTGCGCACATTCATGGAATGGCGGCAAACTTCAGTACTTAATTTTTTTTTTACAGGTTACATGTTTAGAGTTACAGAGGAGGTCTAGTGCTAGAACTATTGCTCTCGCTCTAACGTTCGCGGCGCGTATGTAACCTGTGTGCATCTGGCTCTGATACTAGACAGTGCCTCACCAGCCACTGACCTCACTGCATATCCCTGACCCAAATCTTAAAAATACATTTGGACAGGGCTGTACGAATGCCGTAGCTGTGATGCTTTACTTCACAGCTGCAATTTTTTTTATTTTTTTTGTAATTTCTTTAGCTGCAGCATCTTTAACTCAGTCTGTAGAGTTTGACAGGCAACACCACCTGTCAAACTCGCCTATTCATTTCAATGGGGCCACTCTGCAACTGCAAACCAAACTCACTCGCAGTAGCAGCATAGTCCAACAATGTAAAAATACCATTCAGCAATGTAAAAAAACAAAAACAAGGAGGCGGCAGTAGCACCTCATGAACGCCTGTCAGCTGCTGCTTTACCACTCATTAAAAAGCAATCCACCACAGATCACTTTTCAGAGGGCAGTAAGCATTACCGCAAATGTGAAAGGAACTTGAAACACATCATCCATTTCACACTCACCACCAATTAGGTCACTCCCCAGCCACTTCGCATGTTACCCACCTCTTTTCAACTTATATCACAGGTGACCATTTCCCAACCTGCAGATGACAGACCCTACTCCAAAAGATATCACTCCCAGTTACTCCCCCCACCCGCTGATTGTTATCTTTCCATGACCACCTCACACCCCCCCCGCTGACAGATCTCTCTCCCAGCCTGTCCCCAAACACCCTCTCACCTGCTGACCTGTGGATGGGGGAATCACTCCTGCGGTGTTATTGTGTTCTGCCAGTGGGGAGCCTTCCCTACCCACAGAATACAATGATCAGTGTTGCTA
Source organism: Rana muscosa (assembly GCA_029206835.1). NCBI lineage: Eukaryota > Metazoa > Chordata > Amphibia > Anura > Ranidae > Rana > Rana muscosa. Next base: position 515,924,047 of record CM055121.1, on the reverse strand, counting down.
ACTATAGCTGGCAGCACTGGTTGTTTCGGGAAAAACCTGACAGGCTGGTTGTACTCAAGTCGATTATTAGATTGTGTACAACCAGCTAGCCCATACATAGATCTACTATGGCTGGTCTCTGCCTAATTGACTTAATTTCAATCCATGTATGGCCTGCTTAATCACTATGCAGTCCCTAAACATCCTTCCACAAACCTTTACATTTTTGCTTCCCAGATTCCTTCATCCTCCTCACCTGTACATACTGCCCTCTGTCATACCCTCCATACTCCTCTCTTGTACATACTGCCCTCTGTCATACCCTCCACACTCCTCTCTTGTACATACTGCCCTCTGTCATACCCTCCACACTTCTCTCCTATACTTAGTGCCTGCTGTCATACACTTCTCTCCTGTACATAGTGCCCACTGTCATACACTTCTCTCCTGTACATAGTGCCCGCTGTCATACCCTCCACAATTCTCTCCTATACTTAGTGCCTGCTGTCATACACTTCTCTCATGTACATAGTGCCCACTGTCATACACTTCTCTCCTGTACATAGTGCCCATTGTCATACCCTCCACATTCCTCTCCTGTGCATACTACCTACTGTCATACATTTCTCTCCTGTACATATTGCCTGCTGTCATACCCCCCACAATCCTCTCCTGTACATACTGCCCACTGTCACACACTTCTCTCCTGTACATAATGCCCACTGTCATACCCCCCACACTCCTCTCCTGTACATACTGATCACTGTCATACCCCCCACACTTCTCTCCTGTACATAGTGCCCACTGTCATACCCTCCACAGTCCTCTCCTGTGCATACTGCTCACTGTCCTACCCTTCACACTCCTCTCCTCTACATACTGCTCACTGTCATACATTTCTCTCCTGTACATACTGCCCGCTGTGATACCCCCCATGATCCTCTCCTGTACATACTGCCCACTGTCACACACTTCTCTCCTGTACATAGTAGACATGTGCAAAAGGAAAAAATGTGTTTAGTTTCGTTTTGTTTTAATTTGTTAATTAATTAATTTTGTTTAGTTCGATTCGTTATGTTCGTTACGTTCGTTTTCGGATTTCGTTCCGTTTTCGACCGAATTCGTAAAATCGGTCACATTCGAAAATATTTCGACCGAATTCGAAAATATTTCTACCGGATTCGAAAATATTTCAACAGGATTCGATAATATTTCAACAGGATTCGATAATGTTTCAGGATTCGATCATGTTTCAGCAGGATTCGATAATATTTCAACAGAATTCGATCGTGTTTCGACGGGAGTCGATAATATTTCAATCCAATTTTTTGCAGCTTACTATTTATTTCCATCGGATCTCAACAGGATTCGATCATGTTTCAGCAGGATTCGATAATATTTCAACAGGATTCGATCGTGTTTCGACGGGATTCGATAATGTTTCAACAGGATTCGATAATATTTCAATCCAATTTTTTGCAGCTTACTATTTATTTCCATCGGATCTCAACAGGATTCGATCATGTTTCAGCAGGATTCGATAATATTTCAACAGGATTCGATCGTGTTTCGACGGGATTCGATAATATTTCAACAGGATTCGATAATATTTCAATCTAATTTTTTGCAGATTACTATTTATTTTCATCAGATCTCAATAGGATTCGATCATATTTCAGGATTCGATAATATTTCAACAGGATTCGATAATGTTTCAGGATTCAATGGATTCGATAATATTTCAACGGGATTCGATCGTGTTTCGACGGGATTCGATAATGTTTCAACAGGATTTGATAATATTTCAATCAAATTTTTTGCAGATTACTATTTATTTCCATCAGATCTCCTGCAGTATATTAACATCTATTTCATTTTTTTTAAGGCTGTGGAAATTAACTATTAATTCCTCGATTAATCGATTAAGTTTTTTGATCGATCAAAATTCTTTTGATCGATCAAAATTCCGGGTCTTCAGGGAGTTCCGTCAGAGATTTGGTGACGCCACAGACAGGGCTCCTTTGCTGTGCCTTCATATCTGCATGCCAGCGGGACCTTACTATCTGCCACACGCAAGGGCTGTTACACTTCCCTCTATCACTTCCCTCTATCAACCTGGGATTCTACAGCCATCCACTGGGAGTTGTGATAGTTCCCTTCATGGGACATCTACATGCCGACGGACTGATGTTAACCCCTCCTCATCTGAATTCAGCAGTGGTATCGTTATACACATTTTTATACCAGTATCATACTTAGCTACATGTTTTTATGACTGCTTTTGCTACCGTTTGGTATTACTCGCAACATTTTTACAGTTTATGTAGCTACATCGATTTTATCTCCAGTGCAATATTTATTTTGTTACCTACTTGAAGACTATAAAAGTTTTAATGCTATTCCCATCGAGCGCTGCCTTTGTGTGTTTTTTGTATCCTGCTATCCATTTTTCCAGTGGTTGGTAGCTGCATTGGGAATCAGCCTGCAAGGAGATCAGCTAAAAGTAGTTGGATCTGTATGTGCGTTATAATTAATCGAGATTAGTCGATTAATCGATAAAAAAAAAAAAAACGATTAATCGAACACGAAAATTTTAATCAATAACAGCCCTTATTTTTTTTGAAGATCTCCTGCAGACTATTAGCTTCTATTTATTTTTTTATTTTTTGCATTAGAGCAGCCATTTCCTTTATTTCAGCAGATCTTCTGCAGACTATTAGCATCTATTTCATTTATTTTTTTTTGCAGATTACTATTCATTTCCATCCGATCTCCTGGGACCCCTCCCATCTCTGACCCTGGGGACACCAGGGCCCTCTCTGATCCTCCACCTGTTTCATGACCATCTGCAATTGTCCGAAGTCACCAGTGTGAGTAATCTACCCTGCTGCCATGTTACTCAAGCCCTGGAAATGATGACTGCCCTTTGAACTGTTGCCCCTTGTGATTGCGCTTGCCTGGGAACCTCTTTCCGGATAACTGTTGCCCTCATGATTGCAAGCCTGCAACCTATGCCCTGTGAACTGTTGAGGACTGTATGGTTAACCCCTGCTGTTACTATCTGCTGTGTATTCTGGTGGGGGGAAAGCTGAACGGCATGACTGGACACAAGATACATGGGATTACCCTTTGCACATTGAAATAGTGTAGAAAGAAATCTCTTACATTTTTTAAGTTCAGCCTGATGGTTAAATGTAGAAAAGACAATTATAAGGCCTCTAGTAAGTTAGTAACAATAAATGGACTACCGTATTTTCCGGCGTATAAGGCGACTGGGCGTATAAGACGACCCCCTAATTTTCCCGATAAAATTTGGGTTTTGGGATATACTCGCCGTATAAGACGACCCCCTTCTGACTAGCCATGCCTCACCATACCTCACTGTGCCATTGCATACCTCACTGTGCCCCTGCATGCCTCACTGTTCCATTACATACCTCTTTGTGCCCCTGCATAACTCACTGTGCCCCTGCATAACTCACTGTGCCCCTGCATAACTCACTGTGCCCCTGCATAACTCACTGTGCCCCTGCATGCCTCACTGTCCCCCTGCATGCCTCACTGTCCCCCTGCATGCCTCACTGTGCCCCTCGACGATCACATACCTTATCACTGAGATGTATAATCTCAGTCAGACCGCGGCCGTCCATTTTTCAAAAGCCGCGCCTCCTCCTCGTGCTGTTCTGTGATAGGCGGAAACACTCAGCTTCCCAGCAGACACTGTGTTCAGTGTTCTGCCTATCACAGATGCCCTCTCATCCGAGGCCGAGGACGAGAGGGCATCCATCCAACACTGAACAGAGGCTCTGCTGGGAAGCTGAGTGTTCCGCCTATCACGAAACAGCACGAGGAGGAGGCGCGGCTTTTGAAAAATGGACGGCTGCGGTCAGACTGGAGATTCTACATGCCAGGTAACCGGCGTATAAGACGACCCCCGACTTTTGAGAAGATTTTTATGGGGTAAAAAGTCGTCTTATACGCCGGAAAATACGGTAGTTCATTTAGATAAACATCACATAATGATTAATGAACCTAACAAGGAAAGCAAGATTCAAGAAAACAATTAGTTCTGAACAAAAACATTTTTATTTTTAACATAAATAAAAAATAAAATAAAAAAATTATGAAAAAATATTCTCCCCCAACCTGGTGACCAGTCGCTGTAGGGACATATTGATGCCATATTGATGTTCACCAAGGTACCTAGTAGCCTCCAGTTGGCTCCTAAGGCTGCGTTGGTACCTCTCCAGAGCCACATAGTGACGGAGCTGCCGGCGATTGTGGAGGGCCAAAGAGTGACATAGCCTCCTGGTTTCGGGCATATTGTCTCTCTTGGACCTACACAATGCGTCGCAGATGTGGCTCTGGAGGGGGGATGTGTACTGGAGCGGCTGGAGAATTCTCACCAGGACGCACTGGGGAGGAGGCACTAATGGGTGTGTCCAGGTGGGGGGATAGTGAAGGGTGGAGGAGAACAGGCGCCGGAGAAACCGCTGGGGAGGAAGGACAGTGAGTCCAATCACCAGACGCGGGCAGGTCCAGGCCTTCGTCCACCGGGTGGAGGTGAAGGATGAAGACTTCACCTGTGAAGAAAAGAAAATACATTAGATAGATAATACAATACACATGACTTCTTCACCCTCACTATATATAAAGACAATTATCTCAAAACGCTTGTAGACAATCATGTAACATCTTGAGATGTTTTCACTTCTACATACCAGTTTTCCATTTTTGATATTCAGTGAGATGCACCTAATCAATTTGTGTGTAGGAGATAGTTGTGTCTGTGTAAATTTGCTGCGTCATCCCAAGTTTGCAGAGCTGTGCAGAAAGGTGTAGTACTTTACTGTACTCTGACCGGGGCGGAGCTGAGTGTCCTCCCCGGCCAGAGTAAAAAGGGATTCCCCTCTACACATCGAGCAGTGTAAAGGAGAATCTCCCAAAGATTTTATCCGCTTGGTCACACGGCCGGCTGGAGAAAATCTTAAGGTGTAATGGACGCCTAAGTGCTGACCACTAACTACTCTACCTCATCCAGACTGATTGACTGTCGCAAATATCGAAGATCAGTTGCACTTGCAGAAAAACATATCAGTTATACCAGCTATTAACATTACACTCACCAAAGAGAAGCCATTCAAGCCATTGCATTAGGGATGACCTAATAAAAAGTTGTTTAATAAAATATAGCAGGCTACTTTTTAAAGTTGATAATTTTATATAGCCACTGATTGAATAAGCCCCACTTCTGTTCTAGGCTAAGTAGGTTACTCACTCCTGGTCTAGGCTAGGAGGTATAACAGAGAATTTACAATTACTGAACCTTCGATATCCGGTGCTTCATCTGCTCCCCTCTGCTACTGCAGTGGTCTGGTCTCTCCCTGAGCCTTCAAGACCTATGCGGGTCTTATAATAACTTCAGAAGCCTAGACCATGTAAGTGAAGGAGAGAGAGGGTGCATGGAATTGTGTCCGACCACTGGGGATCCAAGGATCAATATGTCTAAAACTTCTAAAACAAAAACCACTAGACAAAAAGGAGCAGTTAAAGAAAAACTCCAAGATACATGTAAAATATATCAGTAAACAGCCTTGCCAATGTGCAAAACAATAGACTCTGGAGTCTGTACTATAGCCTAAAGACTCAATTTCTTATAGATATTTGCCTGCACAAAGATCTACAAGGTCATTTACAATTTTTTGCTTTATTTAGATGATGCCAAAGAGGAGGCACCAGACATCATGAGGAAAGTGTTAATGCATGCATTAGGGGCATGCCAGAGATTGACCATGTCCAGGGACTGCCAGCCAATAGCTGGAGATTCTTGTCTGACACACCCCTTCCAGCCTGCTGTGTTATTCACGATGATTAACAGTGATTGGCTCAGACTGGGAATCTGAACTGCAGCAAGAAGGTGGCGTGATCAGGGAAATGACATTAACCACTTAAGCCCCGGACCATTTGGTAGCTAGAGGACCAGAGGTGAATTCAGAATTTTGCACTGCGCTGCTTTAACTGTAAATTGTGCGGACATGCAATGTTGTACCCAAACGAAATTTGCGTCCTTTTCTTCCCACAAATAGAGCTTTCTTTTAATGGTATTTGATTGCCTCTGCGATTTTTATTTTTTGCGATATAAACGGAAAAAGACCGAAAATTTTGAAAAAAAATGATATTTTCTACTTTTTGTTATAAGAAAAATCGAATAAACTCAATTGTTGTCATACATTTAGGCCAAAATTTATTCAGCCACATGTTTTTAGTAAAAAAAATGTCAATAAGCGTATATTTATTGGTTTGCGCAAAAGTTATAGAGTTTACAAACTAGGGTACATTTTCTGAAATTTACACAGCTTTAAATTTATGACTGCCTATCTCATTTCTTGAGGTGCTAAAATGACAGGGCAGTACAAAACCCCCCCAAATGACCCCATTTTGGAAAGTAGACACCCCAAGGAAATTGCTGAGAGGCATGTTGAGCCCATTGAATTTTTTATTTTTTTGTCCCAAGTGATTGAATAATGACTAAAAAAAAAAAAAAAAAAAAAAATTACAAAAAGTTGTCACTAAATGATATATTGCTCACACATGCCATGGTTATATGTGGAATTTCACCCCAAAATACATTTTGCTGCTTCTCCTGAGTACGGGGATACCACATGTGTGGGACTTTTTGGGAGCCTAGCCGCGTACGGGACCCCGGAAACCAAGCACCGCCTTCAGGATTTCTAAGGGCGCAAATTTTTGATTTCACTCCTCACTACCTATCACAGTTTCGAAGGCCATAAAATGCCAAAATAGCACAAAACCCCCCCAAATGACCCCATTTTAGAAAGTAGACACCCCAAGGAAATTGCTGAGAGGCCTGTTGAGCCCATTGAATATATTTTTTTTTGTCCCAAGTGATTGAATAATGACAAAAAAAAAAAAAAAATACAAAAAGTTGTCACTAAATGATATATTGCTCACACATGCCATGGTTATATGTGGAATTACACCCCAAAATACATTTTTCTGCTTCTCCTGAGTACGGGGATACCACATGTGTGGGACTTTTTAGGAGCCTAGCCGCGTACGGGACCCCGAAAACCAAGCACCGCCTTCAGGATTTCTAGGCACAAATTTTTGATTTCACTCCTCACTACATATCACAGTTTCGAAGGCCATAAAATGCCAAAATCGCACAAAACCCCCCCAAATGACCCCATTTTGGAATATAGACACCCCAAGCTATTTGCTGAGAGGAATGGCGAGTATTTTACAGCTCTCATTTGTTTTTGAAAATGAAGAAAGAATATATATATATATATATATATATATATATATATATTTTCAATTTTCAAAACTTTGTGACAAAAAGCGAGATCTGCAAAATACTCACAATACCTCTCAGTAAATAGCTTGGGGTGTCTACTTTCCAAAATGGGGTCATTTGGGGGGGGGGGGTTTGTGCTATCTGGGCATTCCATGGCCTCCGAAACTGTGATAGGCAGTGAGAAGTGAAATCAAAAATTTACACCCTTAGAAAGCCTGAAGGCGGTGCTTGGTTTTTGGGGTCCCGTACGTGGCTAGGCTCCCAAAAAGTCTCACACATGTGGTATCCCCGTACTCAGGAGAAGCAACAGAATGTATTTTGGGGTGTAATTCCACATATGCCCATGGCATGTTTGAGCAATATATCATTTAGTGACAACTTTGTGCAAAAAAAAAAAAAAAAAAATTGACGTTTTTCCGCAACTTGTGTCAACATATAAAATATTCCATGGACTCGACATGCCTCTCAGTATATAGCTTGGGGTGTCTACTTTCCAAAATGGGGTCATTTGGGGGGGTTTTGAACTGTTCTGGCATTTTATACACAACATTAGGAAGCTTACATCCACTCTTCTAACCACTTGAAGACAAAGCCCTTTTTGACACTTTTTGTTTACATGAAAACATTTTTTTTTTGCAAGAAAATTATGTTGAACCCCCAAACATTATATATATTTTTAAAGCAAAGGCCCTACAGATTAAAATGGTGGGTGTTGCATTTTTTTTTCTACACAGTATTTGCGCAGCGATTTTTCAAACGCATTTTTTGGGTTAAAAAATACACTTTTTTTAATTTTAATGCACTAAAACACACTATATTGCCCAAATGTTTGATGAAATAAAAAAGATGATCTTAGGCCGAGTACATAGATACCAAACACGGCATGCTTTAAAATTTCGCACAAACGCGCATTGGCGACAAACTACATACATTTTTAAAAGCCTTTAAAAGCCTTTACAGGTTACCCCAGTAGATTTACAGAGGATGTCTACTGCTAAAATGATTGCCCTCGATCTGACCTTCGCGGTGATACCTCACATGCATGGTGCAATTGCTGTTTACATAAGACGCCAGACCGACGCTTGCGTTCGCCATTGGGCAAGAGCAGGGCAGGACAGGGGTGCTTTTTTTTTTTTTCTTTTTTTTTTATTATTAATTTTGCTTTTTTATTTTATTTTTAAATTGTTCCTTCCAAGTATTTTTTTTTTAATCATTTTTATTGTTATCTCAGGGAATGTAAATATCCCCTATGATAGCAATAGGTAGTGACAGGTACTCTTTTTTTGAAAAAACTGGGGTCTTCTAGACCCTAGATTTTTCCTCTGCCCTCAAAGCATCTGACCACACCAAGATCGGTGTGATAAAATGCTTTCCCAATTTCCCAATGGCGCTTTTTATATCCGGGGGGGGGGGATTCCCTCCCACTGCTTGTAAAAGCAGTCCAGAGGCTAATTAGCCGCTAGGATTGCTTTTACATGAAAGCCGGCCGCAGGCTGAAAAGAATGATACCAAGATGATACCTAAACCCGCAGGCATCATTCTGGTATAAACATTCAAAGTCCAGCAACATACCAGTACGTTGCTGGTCCTTGTTGGACATGTATTGTAATCTTTTTATTTCATGCAGCCAGTTGGCTGAACGAAAAAAGAGATTGATCGGTGGGTATGCCCACCATTAGAATACCGCCCTTCATCCACCCACTTCCAATGATGGGCATACACGCACCATTTATATATGCCGAAGCATGGGGGCATCCTCCCGCAAAAAAGTTATGCCGCACACACATGGTCGGACTTTTCCACGGGCAAGCCTCCGTCGGAATTTCGACCGTATGTACGCGCCATTAGGAGCAAAATCGCTCCTCCGCCCCTGCTGCCCCAATGCTTCGGCATATTTGCTTTTTTTTTTTAACTGTGGTGGTGAAATCACCTCCTACAGCACTGGAGTTGCAGGGATCAGGCCTGTCTCTGCGAACGCTGCAGTTATGTGTGTTTTTGTTTTGTAAGTGACAGTGATCGATCGATACTGCACTTGGGTGGCCTGGGCTGGACGGAGGGGCCAAACGCAGGTGCCAGCAGGTATCTGGGCTGATCCCGCTAACACTGCGTTTTTGGGAACCCTAAACTGCTGGGGACGCTAGTATAGATCAGATCAGATATTGATCTGTTCAGATACTATACCATTAAGGGGGGTGTATGCTTCACGCATGGGTGTTAGCGTTACTGGCACTAACCTGACGCTGCCTGGGGTGTGACTCAGACCCTCTCTGACGCTAAAACCTAATTGATATCACCTGCCGGGCGATCAGGGGGTTAAACCTTTATTGGGTTATATACACGACGGGTGCCCTGACAATATAAAAAGCAAACTAACTAACCAGCGTCACCCGTAACACTTATATGGTGATCACTGGTGAAAGGGTTAACTAGGGGCAATCAGGGGGTTAAAACCTTTATTAGATAATATATGGGGGTACCTGACGCTATAAAAACCTGCGGCGAACCTAAAAAAAATTACCAGCTACCGATCTGCATCACCGACACTAAGACAGCGTTTAGAAAAACAATTGCTTAGCGACAGTGGTGATAGGGGGTGAAAGGGTTACCTGGGGGGCGATCAAGGGGGTTAAACCTTTATTAGATAATATATTGGGGTACCTGACGCTATAAAAACCTGCGGCGAACCTAAAAAAAATTACCGGCTACCGATCTGCATCACAGACACTAAGACAGCGTTTAGAAAAACGATTGCTTAGTGACAGTGGTGATAGGGGGTGAAAGGGTTACCTGGGGGGCGATCAAGGGGGTTAAACCTTTATTAGATAATATATTGGGGTACCTGACGCTATAAAAACCTGCGGCGAACCTAAAAAAAATTACTGGCTACGATCTGCATCACCGACACTAAGACAGCGTTTAGAAAAACAATTGCTTAGCGACAGTGGTGATAGGGGGTGAAAGGGTTACCTGGGGGGCGATCAAGGGGGTTAAACCTTTATTAGATAATATATTGGGGTACCTGACGCTATAAAAACCTGCGGCGAACCTAAAAAAAATTACCGGCTACCGATCTGCATCACAGACACTAAGACAGCGTTTAGAAAAACGATCGCTTAGTGACAGTGGTGATAGGGGGTGAAAGGGTTACCTGGGGGGCGATCAAGGGGGTTAAACCTTTATTAGATAATATATTGGGGTACCTGACGCTATAAAAACCTGCGGCGAACCTAAAAAAAATTACTGGCTGCCGATCGGCATCACTGACGCTAAGACAGCGATCAGAAAAATGATCGCTAAGCGACAGTGGTGATAGGCGGTGAAAGGGTTATCTGGGTGGTGATCAGGGGGTTAAACCTTTATTAGGGGGGGTTAGGGGGCTACACTGGACCTAAGACTAAACTTTGGTGACACTTTTACAGTCACAAATGTCACTGATTGCAGTGATCACTAAATAAATGGTCACTGCAATCAGTGACACTGTGACTGGGGGCTGGGGGGGTGATCTGGGGGGTGATCTGGGGTGTCTGGGGGGGCCTGGGGGGGCGATTTATGTCCCTATGTGTCCTGGTGTCAGTGTAGTGTTGTGTGCACTGACCTGATATCTTCTCTTGTACGGCGCTCGGTATATGTGAGCGCCGCACCAGAGATGACATCACTTCCTCCTGCTCCCTCTGTCTGACACAGACAGAGGGGGCATTTCCATTCGCCGGGAGCGATCGCGAGGGGGTGGCCAGAAACGAATGGCTGCCCCCTCATCCCGGAACGCTCCCGGACACTTAGCCACCGCTCACTGTACAGAAGGGGGGTCCGATTGGACCCCCCAACTATACAAAGGCAATCACGTATGCTCTATGTGATTGTGCCTGTCGGTGCCATTCTGCCGACGTATATATACAGTGAGCGGTCGTTAAGTGGTTAAGGAAATAACAAGCACAAGTCACGCTAACAGGAAGACTGGAATCAGCTGCAGAGGGAGACTAATAATTAATAATTCCAGCTAAACCGAAGCCTTTGAGAATAAATCACAACCATTTCTAGACAAGGTTTGCCATCAGCATTTCATATTTAAAATACTATATTTGCCTGGAAAATACAAAAAAAGTTATACTTACTCCCTGGATCTTCCGCGTCTGGCTGTTCACCATCTTCTGCATCCCCAGCAGCCTCTACAGGGCAGGTCTCCTCCACCTCCTGCTCAGCCTCAGCAGCTGTTGATTATGATTAATAATAGAAAAGAACATTACAATCTGTGTACAACAATCTCACACATTAGTACAAGAACATTGAAACATGTATGATCACTCAGCAGACACCAGCAAGATTATACTAACTTACATGTGGGCGTTGCTGCCTCAGCCTCCTCCTCCTGAGTCTCCCCCTCTGATTGGATGACACCTATTTAATATAAAGGAGAAATGATGAACGTTACAATGTTCAAGCTTCAAATTACTATAAATAAATACTGTATATAGATAAAATTAATTATCCATTAGCATGGCAATACAGGTCAGGTCACTAACGTTTATCTACAAGGCAGGGACATGCATTCAACCATTTAGAAAAAAATCTATAAAAAAAAACAAAAAACGAGGCACTTACCTGTCCTGGTTCCAGCGGCGAGTGCTAGGTGCACCGCCACTGATCAGGTGCCTCAGTTCAGAGCAGCGACGTTCTGTCAGATTACGTAAGTTACGCAAGCGGTTGCATTACCTGACAGAACGTCGCAGAGGCTCTACCTGTCACTGCTGGAGCGAGAAGCAATGACACTGGAATCGACAATGGAAGGCTGGACAAATGGAAAAGGACCCACTGTATTAGTGTCACTACTACACTACTTACTGGGCGTTGATGACGTGGAGGACTCCTGCTCCTCCGCCCTCCGCCTCCGGTGGCGCTGGGACTGGATGTGATCTTTAAATAAAATCAAACAATAAATATGGTAAATGTCGGATGCTTAACAAAAAAAATGTTCTGCACAATGCAATGCTGACACCAACCCTGATGAGCCAGGAGATGGGTGATCTCATCCTCCCCTATACCCGCTAAAAGCTCTGCCTCATGTGGGAGGAGAGGCACCTGCTTCCCTCTGCACCCCAACTGCCTGCGTTTACGCGCTATGGAACTGCAAATCAAAAAGAGAAGAGAAACAGGTTCCATAATTAAACTACAATTGTAATCTGAAAATGACATCAACACATGAAACAAATGAACCCGTAGAATGAAACAATGCAAATGGAATTTTTGGATTAGGCGCATTTTTTCACGTAGATCAAGATTTGCTAATTTTTTTATTAACCAAATTTATTTTAAGAAAAACGTATGCTTTTTTTGGTGCACAATAAAATATAAAAGAAAGGATTGGGATTGTGCGGATTAAATATAGATGTCCAGTCCACCTTTCTAATTATGCGCTTGTGTGAACTGTGTATGGTGTAAAATCAGTGCATTTTTAGAGCTCTGATCGTTGTATAAAGAATGGTCACAAAATGGCATCAAAAGTGTCCGATGTGTCCGCCATAATGTCGCAGTCACGATAAAAATCGCTGATCGCCGCCATTACTAGTAAAAAAAAATTATAATAAAAATGCTATAAAACTATCCCTATTTTGTAGACGCTATAACTTTTGCGCAAACCAATCAATAAACGCTTATTGCAATTTTTGTTACCAAAAATATGTAGAAGAATACATATCGGCCTAAACTGAGGAAAAAATTAGTTTTTTTATATATATTTTTGGGGGATATTTATTATAGCAAAAAGTAAAAAAATAATTGCTTTTTTTTTCAAAATTGTCGCTCTTTTTTTGTTTATAGCACAAAAAAAAAAAAAACGCAGAGATAATCAAATACCACCAAAAGAAATCTCTATTTGTGGGAAAAAAAGGACGTCAATTTTGTTTGGGAGCCACGTCGCACGACTGCGCAATTGTCAGTTAAATCGACGCAGTGCCGAATCGCAAAAAGTGGCACGGAGGCCAAATCCTCCGGGGCTGAAGTGGTTAAAATGTAAAAAAAAAATTAATCAGACATGTTACTTACCGCTTAATGTCGCTGAATTTTTTCCGACAGGCAGTCGGGTCACGCCGATGGCGATACATCGCTTCAACTTTTTTGGAGATCTTCTCCCACTTCTCCCGCTTCCACTCCTGAGTGGTATCCCTGGAGCGGGGGCCACACAGCTGCATCCAGCAAGGAAGCGTTTCCTTTACAAGGACCTGGGACTCAATGTGAGTCCACATAAGGTTACGCTTCCTGCTGGTTGCAGCTTGTTGCCCCCAGCGCCGCTTTTTGGATGATGGGGAATGGGATGTTGCTGCTGCTGCCTCCATAGAAGGCCCAGGAACTTCCTCCATGTGGTCGAAATTATCTGACACAAAGTCGGAGGCGGCACCCGCCATTGCACAAACGAATGTGAAAGTAGTTGGCTCAGGCTGACTGTTGGGATAGACCATTCATTCAACATGAACGACGAAGATTCGACAAAGCAGCGAAAAACATACAAACGTCGAATCTGTGGCTTATGGTGTCTGTCAAAAGTTCTAAGAAGATTCGACGGTGCATCTAAACTCACTGTACGACGCTGCAATCGTACATTTCCGGTCATAGGCTATAGAAAAATTCTAATGTTGGTTGACTAGTAATAATAATTAATAAATATAATTATTACTAGTCATAAAACATTAGAATTCTACTATAGCTAGCTTGTAGGCGGAACATTCGACCGGAAATGTACGATTGCTGCGTCGAATAGTTTTCGACCATATTTTCGACCATATATGCAATATTTTTCAAATCTATTCCAATTGTTTTCAAATTCGATTCAAATAGAATTTTTTTTCGAATTCGATTGAATTGCATCCGTGGTTTTTCGGTTCGAAACGTTATTTCGGATTCGGTCGAATTCGTTAGCATTTGTAATTCGGTAATTCGGATGCATCCGAACGTTCGAATAATGAAAATTTGTCTGAATTTCGATTCGGAACGAAACGAAATGGACATGTCTAGTACATAGTGCCCACTGTCATACCCTCCACATTCCTCTCCTGTGCATACTGCCCACTGTCATACCCTCCACACTCCTCTCCAGTATATATTGCCTACTGTCATACCCTCCACACTCCTCTCCTGTACATACTGCCCCCATCATACCCTCCACACTCCTCTCCTGTACATACTGCCAACAGTCTTTCTCGCCACACTCCTCTCCTGTACATACTGCCCCCATAATACCTTCCACACTCCTCTCCTGTACATACTGCCCCAGGCATCCCTTCCACACTCCTCTCCTGTACATACTGCCCCAGGCATCCCCTCCACACTCCTCTCTTGTACATACTGCCCACTGGCTCATTGCTCAAGGAACCCCTAGCCACTTCTGGAGGAACCCTGGTTGAGAAACCCTGCTCTGTGTTGTAGGGAATAGGTCATTGTACGTAAGGCCCAACTTTGGTTTTGGATAGCGCAGGGAAGGATTACAACATCTGTCAGGTTTTTATTGCTTTCTGTGTCACTACAGGGGGGAGTGCTCATTGATTCCTGTTAAGACAGGTAGTAATGGAACATCTCACCAACGAGGACACAATAAAAAATAATGACTCACTTTTAGTAGAGTAGGGAAAGTTTGGTGTTTCTGAATATGTTTTTTTGTTGCTGAATGTCCAGATAACACCCATACCCCTCATCTTTTGTGGCTCACTGTTTACTTCATTATTAAAGTCCACATTCTTGAGCGGACTTCTTGTGAGCTAATGCAGTTCAGTTTACTAAAACGTGTTAAGTTTCTTGCAAAACAATATTGCGTATTTAACACAGACAATCTACATTAGACAAAAACCACAGTAATATATAAGGAAGTTGTGGCTAGCACTTTGTAGTGTACTGTTCTCATGCAAAAAAAACAACATAAAAGTACACATTGTTCCAGAACAAAATGTTATCAAAATGTAGCACAAACCTGCAGGCACCATAAATAACTAGAGGGCACATACTGGGGGTGATTTACTAACAACAGTGCACTGCACCGGTTCATACCTTAATTGGTGCGCCGGATAAATCCTTAATTGGGCGCATGAACCGGCGGCACACTGTTATAGTAAACAAAAATGTCAGCGGCGCTTGTATCTCTATTCAAAATGAATGGTTCCCTATGGGAGCCCATTGATTTGAATAGAGGTCGCACGGGAAGTCGGATCAAGACGATCCGACTTACGGGGCGACTCGTGTGCCGGTTGACACAGGGGCAGCGCGACTTTACGAGGCAACTTGGACACGACTTGAGCGTCCAGTACAGGCTCCTTTGGCAGTACCTGCCCGAGAATGTTTCCAGCGCGATGCCATCGCGCTGGTTCTCGGCGACAAGGTACTGCAAGCTTCGCGCTCGCTGTCCCCTGTGTTTGGTATGAACTCCACGCCAAATTTTAAATACAATTTTAAATAAAAAACTGGCATGGGTTCCCCTCCAGGAGCGAACCAGGCCCTTAGATCTGGTATGGATTTTAAGGGAAACCCCCCGGAAAAACGGCGTGGTGGTCCCCCCAAAATCCATACCAGACCCTTATCCAAGCACGCAGCCCGGCAGGTCAGGAAAGGGGGGGCGAGCGAGCGCCCCCCCTCCTGAACCGTACCAGGCCGCATGCCCTCAACATGGGGGGGTGGGTGCTTTGGGGCAGGGGGTGCCCTGCACCCCCCACCCCAAAGCACCCTGCACCCATGTTGATGGGGACAAGGGCCTCTTCCCGACAACCCTGGCCGTTGGTTGTCGGGGTCTGTGGGCAGGCGGCTTATCCGAATCCGGGAGCCCCCTTTAATAAGGGGGCCCCCAGATCCCGGCCCCCCCACCCTATGTGAATGAGTATGGGGTACATCGTACCCCTACCCATTTACCTGGTGGCAAAAAAAGTCAATTAAAAAACAAAACACAGGTTTTTAAAGTAATTTATTAGGCAGCTCCGGGGGTCTTCTTCCGACTTCGGGGGTCTTCTTCCAACTTCGGGGGTCTTCTTCCGATTTCGGGGGTCTCTTCTTCTGCTCTCCGATACCTTCTCCATGATCTCCGGTTCTTTCTGCCTTCTGCCGGGTGCCCCGCTATCTTCTTCCAGCTCTTTTGCTAGCGGGGTCCCGGTCTTCATCGTCATCTTCTTCCCTCTTCTCTCCACCGGATGTTGCCTCGTCGCTGTCTGCCGCTACAATGCTGTGTGCGCGGAGCGCAACGACTTATATTGGCATGGAGCGTGGTCACCGGGTGATGCCACCTGGTGACCCTGCCCCCATATGACATAACAGTCCCATCATTCCCCGGGACTGTGACGTTTTGACGTGATGAAGACGACTTGCTGAAGTTGAAACCGAGCATTAGAATGGGGAAGAAAGGGGATTTAAGTGACTTTGACTGGGGCATGGTTGTTGGTACCAGAATGGCTGGTCTGAGTATGTAAAAAACAAAACTGCTAGGATGTTCACGCACAACCATCTCTAGGGTTTACAGAGAATGGTCTCAAAAAGAGAAAATTTTCAGTGAGCGGCAGTTGTGTGGACGAAAATGCCTTGTTGATGTCAGAGGAGAATGGGCAGACTGGTTTGAGATAATAGAAAGTCAACAGTAACTCAAATAAACATTTGTTACAACCAAGGTATACAGAATACCATCTCTGAACCCACAACACATTGAACCTTGAAGCAGATGGGCTACAGCAGCAGAAGACCACACTGGGTGCCACTCCTGTCAGCTAAGAACAGGAAACTGAGGCTTGATGAGTCTCTTGATTACAGCTGCAGATGGTAGGGTCAGGGTTTGATGTAAAAAACATGAAAGCATGGATCCATGCTGCCTTGTATCAACCGTTTAGGCTGGTGGTGGTGTAATGGTGTGGGGGATATTTTCTTGGCACACTTTGGACCCTTAGTATCAATTGAGCATTGTTTAAAAGCCAATGCCTACCTGAGTATTGTTTCTGACCATGGCCATCTCTTTATGACTACAGTGTACCCATCTTCTGATGGTTATTTCCAGCAGGATGATGCATGCATCTCAAACTGGTTTCATGAACATGACAATGAGTTCACTGTACTCCAATGGCCTCCACACTCACCAGATCTCAATCTCTCAATCCAATAGAGTACCTTTGGGATATGGTGGAATGGGAGATTCGCATCATGGAAGTACAGCCAACAAATCTGCAGCAACTGCGTGATGCTATCAATATGGACCAAAATCTCTGAGAAATATTTCCAACACCTTGTTGGATCTATGCCACAAAGAATTAAGGCAGCTCTGAAGGCAAAAGGGGATCCAAACCCGGTGCTAGCAAGGTGTATCTAATAAAGTGGCCGGTGAGTGTACATTAACCACTTGACCCCTGGAAGATTTTACCCCCTTCATGATCAGAGCATTTTTTGCTATTTAGTACTGAGCCACTTTAACGGACATGCAACACTGCACGCAAATGGAATTTATATAATTTTTTCACATAAATAGAGCTTTCTTTTGGTGGTATTTGATCACCACTGGATTTTTTATTTTTGTTATACAGTGCCTTGATAAAGTATTTATACCCCTTGAAATTTTCCACATTTTGTCATGTTACAACCAAAAACGTAAATGTATTTTATTGGGATTTTATGTGATAGAACAACACAAAGTGGCACATAATTGTGAAGTGGAAGGGAAATTATAAATGGTTTTCAACATTTCTTTACAAATAAATATCTGAAAAGTGTGGCATGGGGGGGCGTGACCGGATGTGATTGCGGCAGGACGTGTCTTCCCGGAGCTCCGGCTTTCCTCTGGTTCTATATCCTGATTGCAGCTACTGTACACACTGTGACAGCAGGAAGGTAAAGTCACCTGGTTGCATCCAGGGGGGTAGATATATTTCGCCCAGATTCAGGCTTTACGCCGACTTATACAACTAGGTGGAGAGTTGTATAAGGCTAGTGGGCTCATGGATGACTCATACCTCTAGGGAGAGGGCTGGGCGTCGTGCAGACAGGGAGTTGATGAGACCAGCTGAAGCTTGTCAGCTCATTTAGGCCTCTATAAGAACTCCCAGCTTCATTAGGTGTCAGCTCATGCCTGGAACCAGACCTGTGTGGACTGTCTAGGGAGAGTGAACCCCTGTGCGGTGAGACAAAGCCTGTGTGGCTATTTGCTTGGACATTTAAAACCAGGGACTTAGGGACTAGGACAGCACTAGGCTGATCCCAGTTGTTAGTTAGGAAACCTGTATGTTTAGTCAGAGGTCAAGTTGACCAGGATTTATTTTGTTTATGTTTCTTTTGCTTTGCTGTGTTTTGTCACTGTAAACAGAAAATAAACCGCACCTTTTTGATTTTGAAAACCACAACCTCCGTTTGCTGGGCCTGTTTTGTGTGGGGAGCCCATCCCGGGGGTCACACACACCCGCTGCCGAGCTAACCCCCTCACAGTTGGTGGAGAACCAGTGGCAGTTTTTTTTAAGCCAGCATGGAGGAGATACTGAAACAGCTGGCTCTAGCAAATGCCAATCAACAGCAGACAAATGCAGGTTTGCAAAGGAGCCTTGCAGCTCAGCAACAAGCCCAGCAGCAATCTGAGGCCCGCTTCATAGACCTGTTACAGAAGCAAGAGCAGAGACTACAACAAATGGAAGCAGTAATGCAGCAACGTCCGCAGACCAGTGAGGAAAGCCGTCCCACTAATACCGCGTCCTTTGGGGTGAGTCGTTTATTGACAAAAATGACTGGAGAGGATGATCCAGAGGTATTTTTGACCACATTTGAAAGGACCGCTGAAAGAGAAAAGTGGCCTGAGGAGCAGTGGGCTGGACTGGTGGCTCCTCTGTTAACTGGTGAATCGCAGAAAGCTTACTATGACCTAGAGCCTAACCAAGCAAAAGACTATGTGATGCTAAAAGCTGAAATTTTGGCAAGGCTGGGTGTCACCCAGGCTGTCCGGGCTCAGCGTGTGCATAACTGGACTTTCCAGCTTGGAAAACCCCCCAGGTCTCAAATGTATGATCTCATTCACCTGAGCAGAAAGTGGCTACAGCCAGAGACTTTGTCCGCACCAAAGATTGTGGAACGTGTTGTAATGGATCGGTTTTTGAGAGCTCTTCCTACTGCCATCCAAAAGTGGGTAAGCCATGGAGACCCAGAGACGGCCGATGGTCTTGTGGATCGTGTGGAGAAATACTTGGCTACAGAGAACCTGACGGCCTCTTCCAGAGACACTCGGACTTTCCACCCTAAGACCAGACCATCCCCAGGGGCGGATAAGAGGATTCCAAGGGGTGAGGGTGGAGAGAGTGAGAGGGTGGGAGCTCTACCCCAAGTTTGGCGAGAACAGCCTGGGAAATCAGCGGCTCAAGAGGCGGCAAGAAGGATCGTTTGCTACCGCTGCCGGCAAGCGGGACATATTGCAGCCAATTGCCCGGTTGTGGAGGAACCCATGCAGTGTGACTTTCTGACGGGCAGACGTCAGTCGCTGTGTGCGACAGTCGCATGCACTGCCATTCGAGGAACTGAGAAACATTTATGCAAAATGTGTGTTAATGGTAGAAATGTTGTGGTATTGCTGGATTCAGGTAGCCTTGTGACCCTGATAAAGGCTGAGTTAGTTAAAACAGAGGTCTTTGGGAATAGCAAGGTAGCTGTTATTTGTGTGCATGGGGACACCCGAGAGTATCCAGTGACTACAGTGTGTTTCGAGACCCCCAAAGGTACCCTCTCTCATCCAGTGGGCTTAGTATCTCAGTTACCGCATGACGCCATTGTGGGAAGGGATTTTCCGAAGTTCTGGGAACTGTGGGATGATCCTGAGCCCCCACTGGTGCCCCTATGTACCAGGAATGTGATAGCCAGAACTCCCCTGAGAGTGGTGAGGACTCTCCGGAATTTCCCTTATCAGTATTGGCAGGGGAGACTCAAGAAACTGGAGAGGAGCCCACCTCCTCAGACGAAAACCTACCGTCTGTGGAGTTTTCTGATCTTGAGGTTCACAGGGAAAACTTTGCCACAGAACAGTTGAAAGACCCCGCCCTAATAAAGGCACGGGAAAACGTAGTGAAAATAGATGGCGAGTTAGTGAACCCAGATAATACCTGCACTTACCCATACTTCAGCGTAGAGAAGGACCTACTGTATCGGGTGGCAAAAAGGGCAGAAGAAACCGTTGAGCAGCTTGTGGTGCCCAAACCTTACAGGAAGTTGGTGTTGGAGTTGGCCCATGGGCACATTCTTGGAGGTCATCTGGGGACAGAGAAAACCCGAGAGAGGGTATTACAGAGATTCTATTGGCCGGGGGTGATGAAGGACATAGAAAATTATTGTTCCTCCTGCCCTGTGTGTCAGAGGTCGGCCCCGATGCCACATTTCCGTAGCCCGCTGGTCCCTCTACCCATCATTGAGGTCCCGTTTGAGAGGATCGCCATGGATTTGGTAGGGCCTATAATCAAGTCCGCTAGGGGGCACCAGTACATATTAGTTATAATGGACTATGCCACCCGTTATCCAGAAGCGATCCCTCTCCGAAATACCTCGGCCAAAACCATAGCCAAAGAGCTATCTCTTGTGTTTAGCCGGGTGGGTATTTGTAAAGAACTGCTTACGGACCAAGGTACACCCTTTATGTCCCGGGTTATGAAGGAGCTGTGTAAATTGTTCAAAGTGACGCAATTACGTACATCTGTGTATCACCCCCAAACCGATGGGCTGGTTGAAAGATTCAACAAAACCCTAAAACAAATGTTGAAGAAAGTGGTGGCTAGAGATGGAAAGGATTGGGACTGTCTACTTCCTTATCTGATGTTTGCTATTAGGGAGGTGCCCCAATCCTCTACGGGATTCTCCCCCTTTGAGTTACTGTATGGGAGACACCCAAGAGGGCTGTTGGATATTGCCAAGGAAACTTGGGAAAGTGAGAGTTCTCCCCACAGGAGTGTGATTGAGCATGTCGCCCTGATGCAAGACCGAATTGCACAGGTAATGCCCATCGTGAAGGAACATTTGGCCCAAGCGCAGTTAGCACAGCAGAGAGTGTACAACCGTGGAGCCAAGACCCGTACCTTTTCCCCGGGGGATAGGATACTGGTACTTGTCCCTACGGTTGAAAGTAAATTCCTTGCCAAATGGCAAGGCCCCTATGAGATAATGGAAAAAGTGAGCGAAGTGAATTACAAGGTCAGACAACCAGGAAGGCGAAAGCCCGAACAGATCTATCACGTTAATCTGTTGAAAGCCTGGAGGGATAGAGAGTCCCTAGTCGCAGACACTTGGTCACCAGCTCAAACTGGTTGCGTGATTCCTGAGGTTGGAATAGCAGCCACCTTGTCACAACCCCAACAACAGGAGGTTAAGGAGTTTGTGCTTCGCAACAAGGAGGTATTCTCTGAGCTGCCGGGACAAACATCTGGGGTAGAGCATGACATCATTACCCCGCCCGGTGAAAGGGTGAAGTTAAAACCCTATCGGATCCCAGAGGCCCGACGGGAGGCAATACGGGAGGAAGTACAGAAAATGCTGAACTTAGGGGTGATAGAGGAGTCCCAAAGTGATTGGTCTAGTCCCATTGTGTTGGTGCCTAAACCGGATGGGAGCTGGCGATTTTGTAACGATTTTCGTCAGTTGAACAAAGTTACAAAATTTGACACCTACCCCATGCCACGTATAGATGAGTTGATCGACCGGCTGGGAACAGCCCGATACATGACGACTCTTGACCTCACAAAAGGGTATTGGCAAATCCCCCTGGCCAAGTCGGCCAAAGAGAAAACCGCATTTGTAACCCCAGACGGGGCGTTCCAATATAAAAGAATGCCGTTCGGGTTACAGAATGCGCCGGCCACATTCCAGCGGAAAATGGACCAGATGCTGAGGCCCCATCGGAAGTATGCTGCGGCTTACCTGGATGACGTAATTGTCCATAGCACAGATTGGGCCTCACATCTGCCAAAAGTGCAAGCAGTCCTGGACTCTGTTCGGGAAGCGGGGTTTACGGCTAACCCCAAGAAGTGTACCATTGGGCAGGAGGAGGCCAAATATCTTGGGTACACCATTGGGAGGGGAGTAATAAAACCCCAACTCAACAAAGTCGAGGCCATCCAGAGTTGGCCACGTCCCAACAGCAAGAAGCAGGTACGAGCCTTTCTGGGAATCGCTGGGTATTATCGGCGATTCATTCCCCACTTTGCTTCTAAGGCTGTGCCCCTAACCAACCTGACGAAGGGGAAAGGGTCGGTCATGATTAAATGGACCCCCGAGGCTGAGGCAGCATTCCAATTCTTGAAACAAGCCTTATGTAGCCAGCCAGTGTTGTACTCACCCGACTTCTCTAAAGACTTTGTCGTACAAAGTGATGCGTCAGATGTGGGGTTAGGAGCAGTATTGTCCCAGGTCTGGAACGGGGAAGAGCACCCAGTCATTTACCTCAGCAGGAAGTTGAAGTCCCATGAGGTAAATTACGCCACCGTTGAAAAGGAGTGTTTAGCGGTGAAGTGGGCTCTAGATTCCCTTCGGTACTACCTGCTAGGTAGGCACTTTGACATGGTTACGGATCACGCTCCGTTAAAGTGGATGGCTCAAAACAAGGAAACAAATAGAAGAGTGAATAGGTGGTTCCTGGCCCTCCAGGAATTCAACTTCACAGTAAAGCATCGCCCTGGCGTTCAAATGGGGAATGTGGATGCTTTGTCTCGAGTACATGAATGCCTGATTGCTGGTGTTCCAACCCCGAGGTTAAAACAAGAGGGGGGGGGTATGTGACAGCAGGAAGGTAAAGTCACCTGGTTGCATCCAGGGGGGTAGATATATTTCACCCAGATTCAGGCTTTACGCCGACTTATACAACTAGGTGGAGAGTTGTATAAGGCTAGTGGGCTCATGGATGACTCATACCTCTAGGGAGAGGGCTGGGCGTCGTGCAGACAGGGAGTTGATGAGACCAGCTGAAGCTTGTCAGCTCATTTAGGCCTCTATAAGAACTCCCAGCTTCATTAGGTGTCAGCTCATGCCTGGAACCAGACCTGTGTGGACTGTCTAGGGAGAGTGAACCCCTGTGCGGTGAGACAAAGCCTGTGTGGCTATTTGCTTGGACATTTAAAACCAGGGACTTAGGGACTAGGACAGCACTAGGCTGATCCCAGTTGTTAGTTAGGAAACCTGTATGTTTAGTCAGAGGTCAAGTTGACCAGGATTTATTTTGTTTATGTTTCTTTTGCTTTGCTGTGTTTTGTCACTGTAAACAGAAAATAAACCGCACCTTTTTGATTTTGAAAACCACAACCTCCGTTTGCTGGGCCTGTTTTGTGTGGGGAGCCCATCCCGGGGGTCACACACACCCGCTGCCGAGCTAACCCCCTCACAACACGCTGTAAGCCTAATTTTGTGAAAGGGGAACTGCCGCGGCACCTAACGAGGCCATCCTCGGCTTCAAAGAAGCAGCAGAAGCAACATAATCAGCCGCCATTAGAACAGAGGCAGTTACGCTCCCAGGGCAGCATGGCGCTTGGCTTCGCCCACGCCATCTTGGTTCCTGTCTCCTCGACTCAGTGCGCCAAACCTCAGACCTCCAAGATGGCGCAGCCGGTGAGTACGGCATCGCAGGTCCAAAAGGCCCCTTCTCTCCTGCCGCAAGAAATTGAGGTGGATACGGCAGCCATAACGGGTCCGATCCTTGAAGCCATTGCGGCATACAAATCGGAGCTTATGATACGCATAGACTGTCTGGCCTCCGAGCGCAACCTTATCCGGCATGATCTGGACAAGATCAAAGGTCAGTTATCTACCGCGGAGGATCGTATCTCTGGGGTAGAAGACGCTTCCACACCCAGAGTTTTCAACTCGGGGAGCTGAAAGATATGGTCCGGTTCTTGCAACACAGAGCGGATGACGCAGAGGACCGCCAGAGGAGAAACAATATAAGAGTGGTGGGGTTGCCTGAAGGGGCTGAGGGGGTCGCCACAACTACCTTTGCTGAGCAGTTCTTCAAATCCTTGCTGGCCTTAGGGGATCTCCCCCCCACTTATGTTGCTGAAAGAGCGCACAGGGTCCCCACTGGCGCTCGGCCGTCGGGTGCCCCTCCTCGTCCCTTTCTGGTCCGGTTCCTAAATTACAGGGACCGTGACATGTTACTGGCGGAGGAAAGAAAACATAAAGAGTTGAAATTTGAAAATGCACGCATCATGCTCTTCCCGGATTTCTTAGCGGAGACTCAGAGGAGGCGTCGCTCCTTTACTGATGTGAAGAGAAGGCTCAGAGAGAAAGATCTGAAATACAGTATGTTGTACCCCAGCCGTTTCCGTGTGCAGCACAAGGGCTCAGTAAAGTTATTTGAAACTCCACAAGAAGCCTGCGACTGGTTGGATCAGAATCCGTGATGCCGTTTACCATACAAGGTTTGCTTGTCCCCCTTGTTATTATTTTATTTTTTGGTCTGTTGTTTTCAGCAAGGGGACTGCCTTTTTTACTCTTGTTGACTTATCCTATTACCCCTTTTCTTTTTGAGGCACCACACATTGCTATATACTCCGGATCATGAACTTCTTGACTTTTTCTTTTGCCCTCTTTGCTGTTTTTCTTTCCAGGGACCCCATTGTTGTGGCCGATATCCGGAGCCCTTGGATCTGCTTTTACTGTGGTGCCACCATCTCCTTATCCCTTTGTGAGTACTTTTATTCAGTGATACACAAAAATGTGGCTGCTGTATTGTACTTTTGTGGTAGCTACTACACAATGTTAAAACCTCACAGTTCAGGTTGAACCCACGTGGGATTCTCTGTGCACAGTCAGCTGCTACTTTTCTATCATGGACAGCCGATGAAGTCTGGCGCGACTGACACGGAATTCTCTTTTTTTTTTTCTCCATCTTCCAATGCCGAACTGTCAACGCTTCAGGTTGAACTCCTACAGGTTTGTTTGTTTCGGGGATAGAGCTGCATACCGGACGATTTTTGCTTTTGTTCTTGTTTTTGATTTCATGTTAATTTTTTTTGGTAGATTAGTAGTTTCTGGTATGGCATCAGGGGTGTTTTTTTGTTTTTCTGACCAAAGCCATGGAGCATCTCCTGGTTCTGCACCGCTGTCGGCTGAAATGTGTTTGTCCTCTTATGTGACAACTTCAACTGTCTTCCCTCCACTAACTGTTTTCATATGGTCATCATTTTTATTTGATTTCTATAATGAATAGTAAACTTAAGATACTTTCCTGGAATGTCAGGGGTTTAAATAATAAATTCAAGAGGGCTGCAATATTCCAATACCTCAAGCAGGTCAAACCACCTATCGTCCTCCTTCAGGAGACCCACCTGGAGGGCAGTAAAATATTGTCGTTACGCAAGCCCTGGATCCAAAGGGAGGCTCACGCTACCTATTCCACTTACTCTAGAGGGGTTTCCATATTAATAAATAAGGCAATTCTGTGCACAATCCATCAGGTGTTTACTGATCCGGGAGGTCGATATGTGGCAGTCCTCTTAGATGTATCCTTTCATAAAATCCTGCTGGTGAATATATACTTGCCCCCTCCCTTCAAGGTAAATTTACTGTGTGAGTTGTTGGTAACATTGGCCCCATATCTCCATCTTCCGATGCTTCTCATGGGGGATTATAATGCCATATTGGACCCGGTGCTGGACTCCTCCAATGCTGGGAGACCAGCCTCGGCGAACCTCTGCTCCTGGATGTCTATGGCGGGTCTGACTGAACTGTGGAGGTGGAAGCATCCAGATGCCGTATCCTACTCTCATCTGTCTTCCACTCACAAATCCTCCGCTAGTATTGATTTGGCGTTTGGCAATGCTTCCATCCTGCAGTATGTGTCTGAGTCAAACTACTTACCTGGGGGAGCTTCGGATCATAACCCACTTATGATCACCCTGGTCTCTCCTCTGGGGAGAAAAAGGGGGGGGGGGTGGAGATTATCACCAGGTTGGTTGTTAGAAGATCAAGTGCTTGCTCATGTTCAACAATTCATGGACACCTACTGGGAGACTAACGAGGGTTCGGCTGACCCTTCTTTGGCGTGGGATGCTTTCAAGGCAGTGGCGCGGGGGGAGTGTATTTCAACCATAAAGTCAGTCAGGAAGGACCATAACCAGGAGAGTGAGCTTCTCATGGCTCATGAGCGAGAGAGTGCTAAAGCAAATGCAGACCCTCCCTCGGAGGCCAATTATGTATCCTTACTGGAAGCTAGACGCTCAGTTGCATTGCACTTTACGAACCTAGCGCACACGGAGGTGCGTCAGAGGGCAGAAACAGTGTTCGCTGAGGGGGACAAAAATGGCAAGTTGTTAGCTAACCTAGCCGCTGACCAAAAAACGCCAGTTAGTATACCTGTGGTATGGGATGGGGGGGGCAGGACCTTTTGATTACAGATCCCACGGATATTCTAGGGGAATTTGTACGATTTTACTCGTCCCTGTACTCGCCTATCCCTTCTTACGATCCCTTGGAGTTGGATGAGTTGTTACTGAGCCTCTCCATGCCGAGACTATCTGATACTGATGCTACAATGTTAGATGAACCTATTTCTGTTATGGAAATTGAAGCAGCCATGCTCGCTTTCCCTCCACAGAAGGCGCCGGGGCTGGATGGATTCCAGGCGGATTTTTACATAGCGTTTAGGTCCCGCTTGGCCCCTAGACTGAATGTGCTCTTTCGACATTGCTGGGAACGGGGGGCCTTGCCGGCGTCAATGATGGAGGCCTACATGGTGCTCCTCCTGAAGCCGGGAAAGGACCCTCTAGAGTGCTCATCATATCGCCCTATTGCGTTGCTAAATGTGGATTTGAAGATCCTTGCTAAAGTGCTGGCGTCAAGGTTGGCCAGGGTAATCTCGACCCTGGTGGACATTGACCAGACGGGCTTCATACCTGGCATGTCGACGGACACTAACCTGAGGAGGTTATTTACGCATTTCCAGCTGGGTACTGCAGACTCCCTGGCCAAGGTAATTGTCTCGATAGATATAGAGAAAGCCTTTGATTCGGTTGACTGGTGTTACATGCACAAGGTGTTGGAGGGAATGGGTTTCAGACCCGGTTTCCGTCGGTGGATCACTCTATTATATACGGATCCTCGGACGGCGATCCGGCTCGGTGCAACAGTCTTTGAGTTTTTCCCATTAGGTAGGGGTACTAGACAGGGGTGTCCGCTCTCTCCCTTTCTTTTTGCATTAATGATGGAACCCATTTCTAGAGCACTTAGACATTCCAGTGAGGTGGGGGGAATTCGGGTTGGCTCAATTAAAGAATGTGTAGCGCTATACGCTGATGACTTGCTCCTGTTTCTTAGGGATCCGGGGCCTTCTCTCAGGGCTGCCTTACAGATCTTAGATTTGTTTGCCTCCTTTTCAAGGCTGCATGTGAACTGGGGCAAGTCATCCATTCTGCCGCTGGGTCCTGAGGCACAGACACTTAGAGAGAACGAGTTGCCGTTGCAGTGGGTTTCCTCTATTACCTACCTAGGTGTCAGAATAACTGCTGATATTGGGGATTACATGGCTCTGAACCTTCTCCCGCTGGTGTCTGGCCTCAAACAAAGAACCCAGGTTTGGCGGAAACTGCCTCTCTCCTTATTGGGGAGAATCTGCCTGATTAAAATGAAATTCTTGCCAGTACTTCTATATTTCCTGCATCACTCTCCAGTGTGGATCCCCAAGGATTTCTTTAATACATTAAATGGTATAATAGGGGCCTTTCTCTGGTCTCCACAGTCTCCTCGTATTAGTATTTCGGTCCTGCAGGAGCCTTGGAGGCAGGGGGGTTGGCACTTCCAGACTGGCAAAAGTATTATCTGACCGGCCAGATGGTGTTTGCCAGGCGCTGGCTGCTGGCTGATGAAGGCGATTCTGCCACGGTCCTGGAAGCGGCACACTTGGGGTCGTATGAGAGCCTGCGATTGGCCCTCTACAGGGGCCCTAAATCCAGTCTGCCCCTAACTGTTTCTATGAAAGCCACCATTAGAGCCTGGGAGGTCACCACTGCACTGATGTCACCATCCTATCTAGGAGTCTCGCCTTCGGCCCCACTGTGGTTGAACCCAAATCTATCAGATTTTTGCTCCCTCCCAGATCCAATGATATGGGCTTGTGGGGGGGTTAAGGTGTTGGAGGATATTATTAGGGAAGGTGATCTTATTTCTTTTGATCAATTAAAAGCAAGGCATGACCTGCCAAATACCTTCTTCTATCGCTATCTGCAGCTGCGCCACGCCTTTCAGGCGCAGTTCAGTGGCCAAAGAGTTGAGTCCCTGTGTTGCTATGGCAATTTCTATGGTGACTTTATAATAATAATATAGAGTTTAGGTAGTAACAGGATGTGTGCAAAGAGCCCCTTCCCTCCCCCTCCATTGACTGGAAGTTCTTTGCTGGAAATGGGTGGGAGGGGCCCCTCCCCCTCCATTGATCAGGAAACAGGAAAGGGGGGGTTTGAAAAGGTGTTTGGTGGAGAGACATGTTTTTGAATAACAGTTGTGTTTGGGAAGGACAAAGGAAGGAGTTGGTCTTTGGAAGGAAAAAGGAAGTAGACATGCCTGCCTGAAGCTGGATAACTTTGGAGACCTTTTTGGGAGTTGGACTGAGCAAGGAACTATGGACATTACATCTTGACCTCTAAGTTGAGTAATTATTTAGTTTACTTAATGTATACGGTACATGTTGTACATGCTTATATATTTGTAGGCATATATTTTGTAAGCTAAGTTGTGTTGATTTTTCCTTGTTTAGTAAAGCATTGATACACTACAGAAGTTTAAGCTTCCTTGATTTTACCACAGAGTAACCTTGCTAGATAGACGTAAAGCAAAACAGTCCCTTCCGTCCGCACTGGAGACCCTTTTGAAAGATGAGGACCTGGCCAAACCCCTGTCCACTGTTTACAAATCCTTATTTAAAAAGACACCGTTGGGGGTATCTAGGTGTAGAGAGCGGTGGGAAAGAGAAATACCGGATATAGAGGGGGGAGGATTGGGAGGATATGTGGGATCACCCATTTAAGCATTTGGTTTCCGCTAGAGACCGTTTAATACAGTTCAAATTTCTGCACCACATTTATTTCACTCCTGCCAGGCTTTCTCGTATCTATCCATCCTCTAGCAGTCAATGCTGGAGGTGCACACACTCCCCGGCGGATTCGGAACATATTTTCTGGACATGCCCACAAATTCAAACCTTCTGGTATGGGGTGGTGGGGTGCATGTCGGAGGTACTTGGGGCTCCGGTCCCTCTGACACCTAGGGTTTGCCTCATAGGATTGGTGGAGGAGGTATTTCCGTCATTGGCGCACCGCACATTGCTAAATATTGGGCTGTTTTATGGCAGAAAGGCTATTTTATTAAAGTAGAAGAACGCTATTCCCCCCACACTCTCATTCTGGAAGAGATTGGTCAATTTGGTTATACATATGTATAAGGCTACGTACAGGGCAAGAGGATGTGTGAAAAAGTTTAAAAAGGTTTGGCAGGTGTGGCTGGACTCTTCTGCAACGGTGGGCTGATCTGATCAATGGGTATTGGTGGTTGGGCAGAGGTAACATGCCTGTAGTCCTATTATTGTATATCTGACATGTGTTTCTCCATGGTTTTCCTGAAAATCATAGAATCTTCTGGAGGTTTGTGGATGGTATTGTAGGAGGACAGACTGTGATGTTAAGATCGATGCATGTAGGGTGCATGTTTCTTTATGCCTTTATGTGATATTCATATTTTGTGGCTTTGGTCGGGATGGAGGGGGAGGGGGGGTAGGGGGTTATAGTTATAGTTGAGCTATGTTAGTTCTAGTAGGTTGGGCCTTGCATGGCCGCTGTCGGGAAGGTAGTTGCCTACCCGGGTATGTGTTTAATTGTTGTACTGTACTGTACTGTATGAAAATCTAATAAAAATAATAAAAAAAAAGAAAAGTGTGGCATGCATTTGTATTCAGCAACCTCTATTCTGATACCCCTAACTAAAACTTAGGGGGACCAATTCACATAATTAGTAAATAGATCCACCTGTGTGTAATTTAATCTCAGTATAAATACAGCTGTTCTGTGAAGCCCTCAGAGGTTTGTTAGAGAATCTTAGTTAACAAACAGCATCAGGAAGACCAAGGAACACACCAGACAGGTCAGGGATAAAGTTGTGGAGAAGTTTAAAGCAGGGTTAGGTTATAAAAAAAATCCCAAGCTTTGAGCATTTCACGGAGTACTGTTCAATCCATTATCCGAAAATGGAAAGAATATGGCACAACTGCAAACCTACCAAGACATGGTCGTCCAACTAAACTGACAGGTCGGGCAAGGAGAGCATTCATCAGAGAAGCAGCCAAGAGTTCAGGTGGGAGAATCTGTCCACAGGACAACTACTAGTCGTGCACTTCACAAATCTGGCCTTTATGGAAGAGTGACAAGACGAAAGCCATTGCTGAAAGAAAGGTGCTCTGGTCAGATGAGACCAAAATTGAACTTTTTAGCCTTAAAGCAAAACGCCATGTGTGGCAGAAAACTAACACTGCACATCACCCTGAACACACCATCCCCACCGTGAAACAGGGTGGAGGCAGCGTCATGTTGCGGAGATGCCTTTCTTCAGCAGGGACAGGGAAGCTGGTCAGAGTTGATAGGAAGATGGATGGAGCCAAATACAGGGCAATCTTAGTAGAAAACCTGTTATGCCTTGTACACACGATCGGAATTTCCGATGAAAAAAGTCTGACGGAATTTTTTCATCGGATATTCCGACCGTTTGTGGGCCTCATCTGACTTTTTTCCATCGGAGTTTAGAAATAGAACATGTTTTATTTTGTTCCAGATGGAAAAAATTCCTATCGGAAATTCCGATCGTCTGTGTGGAACTCCGACGGAGAAAAAAACACACATGCTCAGAATCAAGTCAACGCATGCTCGGAAGCATTGAACTTAAGTTTTCTCGGCTCGTCGTAGTGTTGTATGTCACCGCGTTTTGGACAGTCAGAAATTTTGTCTGACAGTGTGTATGCAAGACTGATGGAAGACAACTTGAACGGAATTCCGACAGAAAATTCCATGGGATTTTATCCCATCGGAAATTCTGATTGTGTGTACAGGGCATTATAGTCTGCAAAAGACTTGAGACTGAGGCCCAGGTTCACCTTCCAGCAGGACAACGACCCTAAACATACCGCCAGAGCAAAAATGGAATGGTTTAGATCAAAGCATATTCATGTGTTGAGGGAGGAGGGGGAGACGGACCTCCTATCACAATTTGGATAATCAAAAAGAATGGGAAGTGTCATCATAATGGGGGATTTTAATTATCCAGACATAGACTGGGCGGAAGGAACCGCACATTCGTTTAAGGCTTGCCAGTTCTTAAATGTCTAATGGAATTTCCGATGGAAAAAGTCAGACGGAATTTTTTCATTGGATATTCCGAACATGTGTATGCCCCATCCTACTTTTTTCTTCGGAAATTCCGACGGACTTAGAAAGAGAACATGGAATTTCCGTTCGTCTGGTTGCAATTCCGACGGACTAAAAACCACGCATGCTCAGAATCAAGTCGACGCATGCTCGGAAGCATTGAACTTCATTTTTCTCGGCTCGTCGTAGTGTTGTACGTCACCGCGTTTTTGACATTCAGAATTTGGTTTGACAGTGTGTATGCAAGTCAGCTTGAAAGGAATTCCGTCGGAAAAACCCGTCGGAGTTTATTCCGACGGAAAATCCGACCGTGTACAAGGCTTTACAGGACAATTTCATGGGTCAGATGGTAGACACACCAACTAGAAATAAAGCGTTACTAGACCTACTGATTACCAACAATACAGACCTGATCACAGATGTGGAAATAAGGGGCAATTTAGGAAAAAGCGATCACAGATCAATTAGCTTCAGTATAAATCACACAAATAGGAAACATAAGGGGAATACAAAGACACTGAATTTCAAAAGAGCCAACTTCCCTAAACTACGAACCTTGCTAGAAGATATAAATTGGGATAAAATCTTAGCAACAAAGAACACGGAGGAGAGATGGGTTTGCTTTAAGAGCATATTAAATAAGGGCATTAGCCAGTGCATCCCATTGGAAAATAAATTTAAACGAGCAAACAAAAATCCTGGATGGCTTAACTCCAGTGTAAAAATGCATATAAAAGCAAAGGAGAAGGCTTTCAAGAAACACAAGGCTGAGGGATCATCATCAGAATTCAGACTTTACAAAGAATGCAACAAGAAATGTAAGGGTGCAATTAGGGCGGCTATGATAGAACACAAAAGACACATAGCGGAGGAGAGCAAAAAAAAAATCCAAGAAATTCTTTAAGTATATAAACAGTAAAAGAGGGAGGACAGACCTTTTTGGCCCCATAAAGAATGATGAAGGCAATATGGTTACGAAGGATGAAGAGATGGCAAAGGTATTGAATTTATTTTTCTCCTCAGTCTCCACGAGGGAATCGGGGGGCTTCAGTAACCAAAACTGCAGTATTTATCCACATGACACATCTCAGGAAGCACCCTCATGGCTAACAGAGGACAGAATTAGAAATAGACTTGGAAAACGTAAAATTAATAGGTCACCAGGATCAGATGGCTTGCACCCGAGGGTCCTTAGGGAACTCAGTCAAGTAATTTCCAGACCATTGCTCCTAATTTTTACTGACAGTCTACTGACTGGAATGGTACCAGCTGATTGGAGAAAAGCCAATGTAGCACAAATATTTAAAAAAGGGTGAAAATACATCCCTGGGAAATACAGACCAGTTAGTCTAACATCAATATTATGCAAGCTCTTGGAGGGGGTGATAAGGGACTATACAAGATTTTAGTAATGAAAACGGTATCATTAGCACTAATCAGCATGGATTCAGGAAAAATTGTTCTTGCCAAACCAATCTACTAACCTTCTATTAAGAGGTGAGTTGCCATCTAGATAAAGGAATACCCGTAGACGTGGTGTATCTGGATTCTGCAAAAGCATTTGTCACAGTTCCCCATAAACGTTTACTGTACAAAGTAAGGTCTGTTGGAATGGCCCATAGTGGATTGAAAACTGGCTCGAGTTCAGAGGGTGATGATAAATGGGAAGTACTCTGAATGGTCAGGGGTGGAAAGTGGGGTCCCCCAGAGTTCTGTGCTTGGGCCAATCCTATTTAATTTGTTCATAAACGAAGCAGGGCAATAACTTCTCCGCAGGATGTGGAAACCTTGCAAGAAGATCTGAACAAATTAATGGGGTGGGCAACTACATGGCAAATAAGGTTTAATGTGGAAAAATGTAAAATAATGCATTTAGGTGGCAAAAATACGAATGCAGTCTACTCGCTAGGGGGAGAACCTCTGTGGGAATCAAGGATGGAAAAGGACCTGGGGGTCCTAATAGATGATAGGCTCAGCAATGGCATGCAATACCAAACTGCTGCTAACAAAGCAAACAGAATATTGGCATGCATTAAAAAGAGGATCAACTCAAGAGATAAAGCGATAATTCTCCCACTCTACAAAAATCTGGTCCGACCTCACCTGGAGTATGCTGTCCACTTCTAGGCACCAGTCCTTAGGAAGGATGTACTGGAAATGGAGCGAGTACAGAGAAGGGCAACAAAGCTAATAAAGGGTCTGGATGATATTAGTTATGAAGAAAGGTTGCGGGCACTGAACTTATTCTCTCTGGAGAAGAGACGCTTGAGAGGGGATATGATTTCAATGTACAAATACCATACTGGTGACCCCACAATAGGGATAAAACTTTTTCGTGGAAGGGAGTTTAATAAGACAATTAGAAGAAAAGAGGTTTAACCTTTTTTTTTTCTTATTTATTGATTTATTCCAACATACCGTATATTACATACATTTATACACAGTCATTAAATATACATGATAAGACATTTACTCGATCTCAATTCATCCCCTGCCTATAAATATATCATTCAAATTCGTTGTACTATAAGAAAGATCTAGATATCCTGTATAAAATATACCCCATCTAGTAT
The DNA here is from genome assembly GCA_029206835.1 of Rana muscosa. Taxonomy (NCBI): domain Eukaryota; kingdom Metazoa; phylum Chordata; class Amphibia; order Anura; family Ranidae; genus Rana; species Rana muscosa. The sequence continues at coordinate 515,889,830 of CM055121.1, read as the reverse complement.
CCTCCGTATTCTAACCGCTTAATAAAAAGATCCATAGAGGGAGGGAGAGGAGGGAGAAAGGGAGGGAAAGAAATAAAAAAAAGAAAACAATCACACCCGGGGAAGGGAAATTTTCCCTAATCTCTAGTGACGATTTCTTCTTTGCTAATGAAGTATGAAAATAGGGGAAATTTTAAAATACACAAAAAATAAAAATAATTAAAAAATAAAAAATATAAGAAATAAATTAACAGTGCTAAGAAAAGTGCGAAAAAATATCTGATCACTAGTGACAGTTTCTATTGTGGTATTAAGTTTTTATGCTCAGCATCTCGACCTAATAGGGAGAGAATAATGAAAAAAAAAAAAAAACACTATAAAACCTCATTACAAGTGCTCTAAAAGATATCCAATCTTTGGTGACAATTTCAAATATGTAGTTAAATTAAAAAAAATAAATAAAAAAAAAATAATAAATATAACATCTCTTGTAAATGGAAAAAATATAAAGAGAAGGAAATTTGAAAGCAAAAAGAAAATATATATATATATAAAAAAAATAAATAAAGTATAAACCAGGGGAAGAAAAATTACCCTAGTCTCTAGTGATAATTTCATCTGTGCTAGCTCACTATACTATATATGTATATAAAGGGAGGTTTTTAAATAAGAAGAGGGGACAAAATAAATAAATAAATAAATAAAATCACACGATAGGACCCCATTGCAGGTGCTAAAAGTGATATCTAATCTCTAGTGACGATTCCTTCTATACTAGTGAGAACTATACCTCGGGAGAAGTTTTAAATAAACCAAAACAAAACACAAACAAAAAAAACAAAAAAAAAAAGATATCTAGTCTCAAGTGACAGTTTCAAAGTGATAGTAAAAAATAAATAAATAAATAAAGATGTCTAGTCTCAAGTGACAGTTCCAAAGTGATATTAAAAAAAAAAAAAGAATATAAAGGGGAAGGTAGAGGGAGGGGAGGGGGGGGCCACATAGACAGAGAACTTATCTCCAATCCCCCAACCTCTCCCCAGTTGCCTCTGATTCCCTAAACTCTCTACATCCTCTCCAGATCCTATCAAATTTTGGCCTACACTCATTATGGATTGACATCAACTCTTCCATCAATCTAATTCTATCTATCTCCTCCACCCATTCTCCTATTGATGGAGCTTTTTTACCCTTTCAATTCCTTGGAATTAATGCTTTCGCTCAATTCAGTAGGTGTGGGACCATTGACTCTCTATATTTTTTCCTTGTTATACCCGTATTGTGGAACAAACAGTACCAGAGATCTTGCTTCACCGCCACCCCACTAATCTTCTTTATCATACTAAGTATCTCCTTCCAATATTCCTGTATCAGGGGACATTGCCACCATATGTGGGCATGTGTTCCCTCCATCCCACATTCTCTCCAGCACATGGGTGATATCTCTTTATTAATTCTATGGAGTTTCACTGGGACAAAGTACCATTTAGTAAAGAGTTTATAATTCATCTCTTTCACTTTTGCTTCTACTGATGTTGAATGGACGTATTCTAAAACTTGTCTCTTCTTTTCCTCTGTTATAGATTGTTTTAATTCTAACTCCCAGCTTTCTAGTGCTTTAAATGTCTCATGTCCCCTTAAAGGTCTTAGTATCCGATATATATTCAATATCCCCTGTCTTCTTATACCTATATGTTCTACCAGTTTTTCCCAGGCGTTCAGCTCATTCCTAGCTCGCAGGGGCTTTGGTAGGGTACCTACAAAATGCTGGACCTGTCTATACCGCCATGTATCCCCTTGAGAGGATCCATATTTTTCTCTCAATTCTGTGCTGTGTCCACCACCACCCAGGTATAGTGTAGCTGACCTGATAAGGGGGCTTGCAGAATGGAGCGGGTGCTACTGTATATACAGGTTGTAGAATGCAGGCATGTGCTATGTACAGGTTGTAGAATGCAGGCGTGTGCTATATACAGGTTACAGAATGGAGGCGTGTGCTATATACAGGTTACAGAATGTAGGCGTGTGCTATATACAGGTTACAGAATGGAGGTGTGTGCTATGTACAGGTTGTAGAATGCAGGCATGTGCTATGTACAAGTTGTAGAATGCAGGCATGTGCTATGTGCAAGTTGTAGAATGCAGGCGTGTGCTATGTACAAGTTGTAGAATGCAGGCGTATGCTATATACAGGTTGCCGAATGAAGGCGTGTGCTATGTACAAGTTGCAGAATGGAGGCGTGTTCTATGTACAAGTTGCAGAATGGAGGCGTGTGCTATGTACAAGTTGCAGAATGGAGGCATGTGCTATGTACAGGTTACAGAATTGAGGCGTGTGCTATATAGAGGTTGCAGAATGCAGGCGTGTGCTATGTACAGGTTGCAAAATCCATGCGTGTGCTGTATATTGCTGTGTGACCACCACCTACCTAGAGTAGCTGAGTGGTGAGCTTACCTGATAAAAGGGGGGGGGGGTGTTTCTTTGTTCACCACCAAGGTATAGAGTAGATAAGCTGATCTGATAAAGGAGGGGGGGTGTCTGCAGCCCAGGTGACATACATTGACCTACACCCACATCTTGCAGCCATCAGACCTGTCCAGCAAGCAGCATGTCACCACAGCATCTTGCCATCTTCCCTGCAGCCATCAGATCCTGTCCGCGGTCCAGCAAGCAACACACCTTGTCAGCAGGTCAGTTCCAAAATCCGAATCAAATCATCAATGCCAATGATGCCATTGTCTGCTGTCCCCAGGGACAGATCCGATCCAGAGATCGTTATACAGTAGGATCTCTGGATCTGTCCCTGAGGACAGCAGATAATGCAAAGTATGGGCCATGCCTTGTATTGACAGTGTCTCCCCATCTCACTCTGATGTCTCCCTCATAGCAGCTCCAGTCCAGCTCTCCACTTCCCAGACCGTGGCACAATCTGTCCAAAAATGTGGGATCTGCTCACACCTGAGTGACTGACACCTCTGTCCTGTCCCATCTATTGTCACTGGCTGCCATGGATGAACAGCATTGGCTATTACAAGGAGTGGGAGGGGATGTCCCCATCCCCCCACAGCTCCAGCCAGGTCTCCTATCTCACCTGTAGACCTGAGCCACCAGCCGGCTGGCCAGAGACCTGAACAAAACCGGATTTGCCTTTGACCGGGTCTCCGATGTAGAAACTCGGAAGTGACAGCACATTGTCACTTCCGGTTTACTCGGCAGCCAACAGCGCCATTTCTTTAAAAAAAAAATCTGAATTCAATAACGCTGATCTTGGCAGAGGAGGGTGTTTTCTTGTGGGTGTTTTTACATTTTACAGTTGGGGGGGGGGTTCCAGATATAGGATGGGCCCCGGGTGTCAAATGCTCCAGGTACGCCGCTGGCCTCATAATATCTTTTAAAATCTGGTAGATATAGTCCCCCCTCCTGTCCGGGTTTAATCAAGGTCTCTACCGAAATTCAAGGCTTTCTCTCCTTCCATATAAATCTCCTCAGTATCTTCCCCAATATTTAAAAATACGTTTCTGGGATTTTTATCGGAAGTGTTTGGAAGATATACAATGCTTTAGGCAGAATCATTAACTTGATTGTGTTTATTCTTCCCATCCAGGATACTCTTTCCATTGTATATCCCTTCAATTCTAATTTTATTTTATTTAAAGTGGTTGTATACCCTGTTTTTTAACTTTTACCTACAGGTAAGCCTATAATAAGGCTTACCTGTAGGTAAAAAGAATATCTCCTAAACCTCTACGGTTTAGGAGATATTCCCCCCGCAATGAGCCGCTGACTGCAGCGGCGCATGCGCGGCGGGGATTCTCGGCTAAAGTCCGGCAGCCGCCGGACCTTGCCGACGCGCGGGAGTGACGACATCACCGCTCCAGCCACTCACAGCACTGGAGCAGCGATACCCGGAAGACACTTTGAGGCAAGATGACATCTCCCTCGGCGTGGACCAGGTAAGTTCCCGACACCTCGTTCTAAGGTAAGTATTTCATAATGAGCTAATATGCGGTGCATACTAGCTCATTATGCCTTTTGCCTTTCAGGTACAAAAAAAAAAAAAGTAGGAGCGGGTATACAACCGCTTTAAAAGGGGGATATAGTTGTCTTCATATAGATCCCTTTCTCTATTAGACAACTGTATTCCTAAGTATTTCATCCCCCTCTGTTTCCAGGTAAATGAGTAAAAGTCCACAAGATCCCTGCGTTCCCTCGGATTCAAGGATATTCTTAATATCTCTGTTTTCTTTTTATTAATTTTCAGATTAGATATTTCTCCATACTTTTCATATTCTTCTAAGATCTTCGGTAGTGTCTGCTTTGGATTTGTAACATATAGCATCATATCATCCGTAAACGCAGAGATCTTGTGTTCCAACTTCCCTCCCATCCACCTTGATACCCTCGATCTCCTGGTTTATTCGTATAGTTGTCAGTAGTGGCTCTAATGCAAGAACAAAAAGAAGGGGTGAGAGCGGGCATCCCTGACGTGTCCCATTAAAAAGAGAGAACCTATCCGATAGAGTTCCATTTACCCGCACCTGAGCCGAGGGTTTGGAATACAAAGCTCCTATCCATCTAAGTATATTGGGCCCTAGACCCATATGTCTCAATGTTGCAAACATAAATTCCCAGTCTAGTCTGTCAAAAGCCTTTTCGGCATCTAATGACAGAAACAGCGCTGGAATCTTGTTTTTTTTGGCTTTTTGTATCAGGAATAGAGCTCTTAATATATTGTCTCTCGTTTCTCTTCCAGGAGTAAACCCCGCTTGGTAATTTTCTATCAATCCTGTCATAAAAGGTTTTAATCTGTCAGCTAATATTTTTGCGTAGATCTTTATGTCCATGTTTATAAGAGATATGGGCCTATAGCTGGCACATAGAGAGGGATCTTTTTCTTCCTTTACTATCAGAGTAATATAAACTCCTAATGCTTCCTCACGCATTGCCGATCCTCTACCCATAGAATTTATATACTTCTGGAAGTACGGTATCATAGTTTCTACATACTGTATCTTTTATAATATACTGAGGTATACCCATCTGGACCGGGGCTCTTTCCCATTTTAATGTTTTTTATTGTTTGACATATTTCTTCCCTTGATATTCCCTTATCTAATTTATTAATTTCTTCATCTGCTATTTCCGGGAACTTAACCCTTTTCCAGGTATTGTTTAATTTTCCTTCTTTTACTTTGTATTGCTAATGGGCCTTGTTCTTTATTTACATTATATAGATCTTGGTAATATTCCTGGAAAATTTTTGTTATTTCTTTCGTCGAATGTTTCATATCTCCTTTCTTATCTTTGATTTTTGATACAAAGTTCTGTGTATTTCTAGGTTTAATTGTTCTTGCTAGTAATTTCCCCGGTTTATTCCCCATAGCATAAAATTTCTTATTCACATTATTAAATACCCATTTGGTTTCCTGTTCCACTAAGTCTCTTAGTTTTTCTCTTTTACCGGTTAATATCTTTAAGATATGTTCTTCCTGTCTTTCTTTATGTTTCTGTTCTAGGTCTTGGATTTCTTCTAATAATATACATTTCTGGGCCTGCCTAATTTTTTTCCTCTTGGCCTTTTCTGCTATCATCCTCCCTCTCATAAAGTGAGTGAGTGAATAACTTGTATAGCGCTACAACTGCAAACTAAATCGCCTCAAGGCACTTGCATCCAGTGACGTCCTGATCCATCAGAATAGGTGGGTCTTAAGTTTTTTCCTGAAGGCTCGATGGTTTTCTTCCATGCGGATATCCGTGGGTAGAGCGTTCCATAGCCGTGGTCCTTGGACTGCAAATCTTCGTTCTCCCTTTGATTTGTAGCGGGACTTGGGGATGTGAAGGAGGTTTTGGTTAGTTGATCGGAGAGTGCGATTGGGGGTGTAGTGTTTTATCTTCTCGCATAGATATTGTGAAGCGTTTCCCTGTGTGCACTTGTGGGTGAGACAGAGGGTCTTGAATGTGATTCGATCCTTTACGGTTAGCCAATGAAGGGTCCTCAGTGATGGGATGATGGATTCCCAAGGTTTTTTTGCCGTTACCAACCTGGCAGCCGTGTTCTGGACGACTTGTAGGCGCGAAATCTGGTATTTGGGTAGTCCGAGGTAGAGGGCGTTTGCGTAATCGAGTCGGGAGTTGATAATTGTTCCAACTACTACTGCTGTATCCTCTTCTGGGATGAAGGGGATAAGTCTACGTAGCTGGCGGAGGAGATGGTGAGATCCGCTGACTACTGATCCAATTTGTGCATCCATCGACATCTGAGTCAAAGATGACTCCGAGACTTTTGACTTTGGTACTTGGGGTGATGGTCTGTCCAAGGATGGTGGGGAGTGTCCAAGGAGTCTTAGTTTTTGTCTTTCGGTTTGCGTGGAGGAGAAGGAGTTCTGTTTTGGATCCGTTGAGTTTGAGGGAATTCTCAGTCATCCAATCATCGATCACTGTGAGGCAGTTTTCCAATCCGTGATATTGGTCTTTTTCCCCAGTGATACGAAAGTAGAGTTGGGTGTCGTCAGCGTATGAGTGGTAACACATGTCCTGTTTGCTGATGATTTTGAGGAGTGGGCGGAGGTAGATGTTAAAGAGCACGGGTGACAGGGGTGATCCTTGAGGGACTCCGCAAGTAATTGCACGAGTTTCAGAGGTGAAGGCTCCTAGTTTCACTGTCTGGGAATGATTATCTAGGAAGGATGCGAACCAGGGTAGGTCAGGGTCTGCGACTCCTGCTACTTCTTTAAGGCGAATGAGTAGCGTTTTGTGGTCTACTGTGTCGAACGCTGCACTGAGGTCCAGCAGCACCAGGAGACATGATTCTCTGTCATCTGCTGCTTTGAGGGTGTCATCCCATATTATAAGAAGTGCTGTTTTTGTGCCATGGCCTGGGCAGAAGCCTGATTGTAGTGGATCCAGGAGTTTGTAAGTGTCCAAATGGAGTTGTAGCTTTTGTACTACTGCTTTCTCCATAATCTTGGAGATGGTTTTGAGGCTTGTTACCAGTCTGCGGTAGTTTGGGTCTTTGGGGTCGAGGTTGAGTTTCTTTAGGAGGGGTTTGATTATGCCTTGCTTGAGAGAGATCGGAACAATCCCTTCTTTGAAAGATTGATTTACGAGGTGTGTTATGGTGGGTGCTAAAATGTCTGTACATTCTTTCAGGAGTTTTGTAGAGATTATGTCATTATGGAGATGTGCTGTCTCTGAGGCTTCTGATTATATTTTTGGTGGTGTCGATGGTAATCGGGACCAGCGAAAATTTTGTCAATTGTATAATGTTCGTATTGATTTCCTCTATTTGCTTTGGCAGAGCAGGGTTGGTTGTTTTTTTCTGTTGAATTTTTTCCCGAATGTTTTCGATTTTGTCGATAAAAAAATCTGATAGCTCATTGCAGAACTCTTGGGTTTCGTTTGCTGGAGGTTCTAGGCAGGTAGGGTTCATAGTCTGAGTAACTAGTTTGAAGATTTCACGTGGTCGTTTTAGGCCTTTTTTGATGGTGTTAGAGAAATGTTCCTTTTTTGCTTTGAAAATTGCTTTGTGATATTTCTTAGTGAGTGCTTTGTAATTAATGTGGTTTTCCTTAGTTGGGTTTCTTCTCCAGGCTCCTTCAGCTCTTCTGCGTTCTTTCTTCAGTAGAGTAAGAGTGTCATTAAACCAGCCCGAGTTGTTTTTGCGAATGAGTGCTCTGCGTCTCGGAGCGTCTGTGTCTGTTGTTTGTAGTAATGCTTTGTTTAAGGAGTTGAGTGTTTGTTCCGTTGAGTGGTTGTGATTTTGCGTTCCTATTTTTTTTGATAGAGTAGTTTTGAAGAGTTCCGAGTGTAGTTTCTTCTGAGATCTGGTCCAGTATGTTATTATTGAGTGTTCCGGTTTTTGGGATATGGTGTTGGTGGTAATTTTAAATTTGATAGCGTGGTGGTCCGTCCATGGTAACGGCATGTTGTCCAGTGTGTTGATGTCCAGATTTTGTTTGAAGATGAGGTCAAGAATGTGACCCGATCCATGCGTGGGGGCATTTATCAATTGCTGCAGACCTAATTCTTCCAATTGGTTGATGCAGGAGGTGGCGATGGGGTCCTGAGTGGAGTTAGCCCAGAGGTTGAAGTCCCAGAGTAATAAGAAGTTATTGGTTTTTAAAGTGTATGTCGAGATGAATTCGGTAAAGGGTGTGAGGAGATTTGTCTTTGGTCCTGGCGGTCTGTAGCATAGCAGTATGTGAATGATGTCCTGGGGTGTTGTTTGGAGTTGCAGAGTGAGTGTCTCCATGAACGGCAATGAGTTCTGTAGAGTTGGTTTGATGATGGAGAGGTGAGATTTGAAGATCACTGCTAGGCCTCCTCCTCTTTGTCCTATTCTGTGCTCGGTTAGGATGCAGTAGTTCTCAGGTACTAATTCTGTTAGGATGGTGTTACAGTCTGGTGTTAGCCAGCTTTCCGTGATAAAGAGGCAATCTATGTCGTTTTGCGTGATGAAGTCGTGAATTTCCTGTCTGTGCTTGACTGCCGATCTGGTGTTGATCAGGGCACATGATAAATGTTGTAGTTGAAGTGGTGTTTTCGGGTTTTTGATTGTCGATTGTCGATTGATCCTTAGCAGTTGTTCTTTTCGTAGTATTTTTTGGGTGGAGGTTGGTAATGTTGAGGCAGTATTCCTTAGCTTGTGGAAGGTGTCCGCTGAGTATTTAAAGTTGCACATGATGGGAAGAAACAGGTGGTGGGATGGTGAATGGGGCCCAATGACCTAGCCACCCTCCTGTTTGTCCAGAGGAAGGCGAAAAACCCCAGCTGAGTCAAGGCCAATTGCTACAGCAGGAGAAAAATTCCTTCCTGACCCCCCGAGAGGCGATCGGGTAAACCCTGGATCAACTTCCTACTGGTTGGAGGTGCCTCAGTGTACTTACCAGGTCGGCACACAGGCCCACTGGAGAGAGAAACGGGGAGAGGGTGATGGGATGGTCGGAGTTAGGCCGCAGCCCCTGTCTGTCCTGCAGGTCTAGCAGTCTAGAGGCGGGCGCCCAGATGGCGGCAGGGGGCAGTCGACGGCTGCGAGCAACGTGATGGTGAGCTGGGTGATCTGAGCTAGGGGAGAGTGGGGTCCAGGGAAAGCCCCAGGTCGTCAGGTTTACGTTTGTTGGGGGAGTGAAACGGAGGAGTCCAGGGCGGGTCCTGGATGGCCCGAGCTCCTGTCACACATGTCCATTACGCTTGACCGTGTGTGTGGATTGCTCTGTGAAGCGGTGAGGACAGAGCTCCTGTCACACACGTCTGTTACCCTTGACCATGTGTGTGGATTGCTCTGTGAAGGGGTGAGGTCAGAGCTCCTGTCACACACGTCCGTTACGCTTGATCATGTGTGTGGATTGCTCTGTGAAGCAATGAGGTTAGGGGTCCTGTTACCACGTCCGTTATGCTTGACCGTGTGTGAGAATCTGGGGAGTTTGCGTAGTAGCGGTGGTCGGAGCTGTAGGTTGGGGTAGCCTGAGTGCGTCGGGTGGGGGAGAACCGTAATAAGTGGAGAAAGAGTTTTTAGAGAGTTTGTGAAGAATAGTGGTGGGGTGGGGGGGGGCAATATCAGTAGGATATATAGAGAAAAAGAAAAAAAGTTTTTTTTTGTGTCAGTGTTGAGGCAAGCTCCTGGGTGTACCAAGATGGCCGCTGCTTACCAGGCCGGATCTCCGTTTCGTCCTCCTGGCAGCCTTTTGGGAGTGATCCAGTGGGGGCCACGGGCAATTGGTTAGTGAGTTGGTGCCATCCGGTGGTTATACCGGGTCAGAGTGGTCCAAGGGGGCCGGGAGAGGGTGTTAAGGGCCGAGGCTGGGTGGCCCAAGATGGCCGCCAGGGCTAGGCCGAAGCCGCAGACTATCCTGTCGGGCCAGGCAGCTGCTAGTGCTGCTTCGGGGGCCCTCTGATGCCTGGGCTTGGCTCCGATCGTGGGGGTGCAGCGGCTTACTGAAGGTCCGGCTGTAGGAGAGGGGATACTTATGGCGGCGCCAGGCCGCAGCCGCGGACTTTCCTGACGGCGGCTGTGGGTGGAGATGATGCCGAATGCGGCGGGTGGCGGCTGGAGAGCTGGGGCACTGTGCTGGAGCAGGGGATGTGCCCGCAGGGGGACCGACTGACGGTGGCTGCGGGGGGGGTGCTCGGCGGTGAATCGTTTTGTGGGTCCCTTTGTATGAAGGGGTGGGGGGGCCAGGGGGAAAGCAAGGGGGAAAGCCAGGGAGAACTGGGGAGAGAAAGCAGTGCAGCCCTGGATGTCAGGAGCTGCTGTACGCATGTCCTCTCTCTGTCAGGTTCTGTCAGAGAGTCACTTTATGTATTTCCCATAAGATCGATGCGGACACATTTTCTATATCATCTTCTTTAAAGAAAAGATCCATATCCTTTTCCAGGTCATCCGCTATCTTGGGATCGTTTAGGAGGGATTCATCCATTTTTCAAGTTATAGTACCAGCCGGGATTTCTCCTAACGTCAGGGTCATTACAACCGGGGCATGGTCAGAGAGCATTATTGTTTTTATTTCTACCCCTCTCAATCCTTCAAGTAGCCGATGATCCAGCAGGATATGGTCTATTCTGGAGTACGACTTATGTACAGATGAATAGTATGTATAATCCTTGTCTTTTGGGTGCAGAATTCTCCAGGCATCAACCAAATGCATTTGATATAGTTTGTGTTAAATTTTCTAAGGTGTTTCCCCTCGGACCTTAATGATATAGGTTGGGTATCTAATGCTGGGTCAAAGTCAAAATTTAAGTCGCCTGCTAGTAGCACCATCCCCTCTCTGAAGGCCTCCAATCTAGTCAGGATTTTTCCAAAATACCTTGCTGGACTTTTATTAGGACAATATACATTTCCCAAAGTAAATTTCTTATTAAACAAAACACCCTTAATGAAAAGATATCTTCCCTCGGGGTCTAGTTCCATAGCTTCTAATGAAAATTGTGTATTTTTGTCAAACCCTATTGCTGTACCTTTTGATCTTTTATTGGGTGAGTAACAATGTATCCAAGTGGGAAAGTTTTTTGAAATAAGCCTAGTTTTGGACATCAATTTTAGGTGGGTTTCTTGCAGGAAAACTATATTAGCCGACATTCCCTTCATCTCCTGCAGTATCTGATATCGCTTGTTTGGACTATTTAATCCTCGCACATTATACGTGACTATTTTCAGGACCGCCATGTTCCACAATTTGAATAAGTACCCCCCCACCCCTTATCGCATTTACCAACCAATGCTAGGGCTCCCCCGATATGCGCCCCTCCTGGCGCTCCCTTGAGCAGACCCTATCTTGGGGTACCTTATATGTCCACCCCTACTCTGGGGCACCAGTCCTCAATTTAGGGGCTGGTCCCCAGGGCACAGGCACGCAACATTGCTCCATATCCCCTCCTCCAGGCAAATACATTCATATACTATTTTTTTTAACTATTTCTCTTCATATTCTATATAGAAAGAAAATATATTAAACCTATTGATCTTAAACTCTATTCCATTCATGCTCTTTCCACCTTCTCTAAGCTGGAGATCTCTTTTCCCAGTTGTCTACTTGTATAGGTTGTATATTCAATCTATTACAAAATTCCTTTAGATCTTCAGGAAACCGTGCATAAGCTGAGACCCCCTGATTTTTCACCATTAAACAAGCTGGAAACCCCCATCTATATGGAACATTATTTGCCTGCAGATGACTTGTTAATGGCTTCAATGCCCTTTTACGCACTAGTGTCTCTGGCGCCAGATCTGAAAAAATAAGTAACTTTATTCCTTTATGTTCCATAGGGATAGAGTTCCTTGTACTTTGAGAGACAAGTTCTTTTTGTTCATACTCCTGAAATCTTACAATAACATCCCTTGGTAAATCCCTATGGGCATTGTATGTTCTTTGTATTCTGTGTACCCTTTCAAAACCCATTGGTGCTGTTATTTCACGCTTTAAAGCCATATTGAATATTTCTCGCAACACCTCTCCTAATTCTGTATCTTTCACCTCTTCAGAGAGTCCTCTAACTCGTAGGTTTTTCCTTCTACTCCGATTTTCTTGGTCTTCAAGTTTATACTGGGCATTTCTTATCTCTAACCAGTCCATATCAGCTCTTTGTCTTAATTCTTTTATTGCGCTTTTGTGTTCTTCTAACTGTTCTTTTATTCCTTCAATCCTTTGAAGTACACACTGTATATGTTTTCTTGTTGCCCCTAGTTCACCCTTGATTGTTCATTCTAACCGTGATATCATTCCTATCATGTCCAAATCATATCCTGCTTAGTTGGAGGGGCTTGTAGATCTTCCCAGGGTGTTTCCAGTTGTTGTTGTCTCTCAGATGTTTTCTTCCCTTGTGTTTCTGGCGGTCGGCCCCTACTGGTTTTATTTTCCCCTTGGGACCCCTCTTCTATCTGATCCATCTCTGGGACCCCCTTTTTTGCCGGTGTCTTTATTACAGACTCTACTTTTTTACTGGGGCTCTCAGCCATTTGGTCAGACCCTTCCACCACAAGGTAAGACTTAATTGTGTTTCAACTTGTACCCTCCCCTTGGTTCACCATGGGTCCCTTTTTCCCCATTTTCTCCTTGCCAAAAGACCTTAGTTCCAGCAGGCTCTATACTGGCCGACCCAGACCCTTTAAAGACCGTTAAGCGTATAGGAACCGAAAAAAACAAAAGCCAGAACAAAAATCACTTATTGTATAATAGAAATTCAAAGGATAGTCTATTCCAATTCAATCCAATCCGCCGTAAGGCCGGGTTCACACTGGGGCGACAAACGCTCCGACATTGGGAGCTCATGTCGCATGACGTGTCAAAATCAATGTTTCCCTATGGGAGCCGTCTTAACTGGTCTGACACATGTCGGTCCGACTTTGAAAATGCTCCCTGTACTACTTTGGTCCGATTTTAGCCCATTGACTATCATTGAAGTCGGATCAAAGTCGGACCGCAGTCTTGCATGATCCGACTTTGGCATGCGACTTGTGCTCTGCTGCTCTTGAGGGGGAACTCCAGGCCAAATTTTAAATAAAAAAAAACAGCATGGGTTCCCCTCCAAGAGCATACCAGGCCCTTGGGTCTGGTATGGATTTTAAGGGGAACCCCTACGCTGAAAAAACGGTGTGGGGGTCCCCCCCAAAATCCAAACCAGACCCTTATCCGAGCACGCAACCTGGCAGGCCGCAGGGGAAGAGGGGGGGATGAGAGAGCGCCCCCCTCCCTCCTGAACCGTACCAGGCCGCATGCCCTCAAAATGGGGGGGTTTGGTGCTCTGGGGCAGGGGGGCGACCTGCGGCCCCCCCACCCCAAAGCACCCTGTCCCCATGTTGATGAGGACAGGGCCTCTTCCCGACAACCCTGGCCGTTGGGGTCTGCGGGCGGGGGCTTATCGGAATTCGGGAGCCCCTTTAATAAGGGGGCCCCAGATCCCGGCCCCCCACCCTATGTGAATGAGTATGGGGTACATCATACCCCTACCCATTCACCTGGTGGAAAAAAAATCAATAAAAACACACACAGCTTTTTAAAGTAATGTATTGCACAGCTCCGGGGTCTTCTTCCGACTTCGGGGGTCTCCGGTGTCGTCTCCGCGCTCTCCGGTTCTTCCTTCCTTCTGCCGGCTCTTTTGCTAGCAGGGCCCGGTCTTCTCCGTTGCCTTCTTCCCTCGCTCTCCGGTTCTTTCTTTCTTCCTTCTGCCGGCCCCTCCACTATCTTCTTCCAGCTCTTTTGCTAGTGGAGGGGCCGGTCTTCCCGTCGCCGTCTGCGTCTTCTTCCCTCTTCTCCTTCTCGATGTTGACACTTCGCTTCCTCCCGCTGTAATGCTTGGCTGTTCGCTCCGCAGCGATTTATTATAGGCTTCTCATGACGTCACAGTCACATGCTCCGGGTGGCCCCGGAGCATGTGACTGTGACGTCATGGGAGCATGTGACTTTTTACCTACACACCATCCTTTTTATGCTGGTTATGTCTGTTTGTTTAAGCTCCTTTCCTTATTGCCACTGTGTTAAACATCCATCCTTTAAAGGTTTTTAAGAAATAGGTATACAGAGTTCATGTGCTTCTTACCCTTCTACTGTCTCAGTCTCTGACCTTTCTCATTTCTCTCTCCTGCGCCTCCTGTCTTGGAATTACCGCTTTTACAGACGGGTATTCTTACTATTGGGAGAGCGTTAACTTCAGCCTGTGGTTGATGCGGGCTTGAGATGGCAGCCTCCTCCACACTCCTCCACACTCACCGATTCCCAGGGCGTCCTGGGCGTCTGTTGCGGTGTCTGCCGCTGAGTCGCGTGGGGTCCTCCTTCTCCGTCGAGATCGGCAACGGTCGGGTTCGCCTGCGCCTCCACTCAGGTCCCAGCCTCTCCACTCCACGCCGCTCACCACTCGCCGCTCCACGCACACCAGCAGCCAGTCACAGGAACCTCTCCGGACAGCGTCTCCAGGAACCAAGCGGTGCGCGACCCCTGGCGGATCAGTATCAGATCAGGTTCAGATCAGGTTAGAATGTATCCACTGATTTCCAGATTTCCCGGCTTAGTTACTTATCCATCCTTCCTTACGGATCACCTGGAGGAGATCATGGAGCCTGCTACCACACTCAGCCCTACGGTGCCATGTTATTGCCGACTCCTCCCCCGCTTGCTGCAGCTTCTAATGCACATTGGGGAAATGTTCCAAGAGGTTTAACCTTAAACTGCGTAGAGGGTTGTTTACTGTAAGAGCGGCAAGGATGTGGAATTCTCTTCCATAGGCAGTGGTCTCAGCGGTGGGCATCGATAGTTTCAAAAAACTATTAGATAAGCACCTGAACGACCACAACATACAGGGATATACAATGTAATACTGATATATAATTACATACATATGTAGCGGGTGTTTGCTTTAGGGCCAGAGACTACCATACCCAGGATGCATTTCCCCGCGCAAGGACTGCTGGGGCGGGGTATTTAACCAGGGGGCGGGCTGGAGCACAGTCTCTTTGGACACCGCCCACCCAGCAAGTGGAACTCTGTGCTGAGTCTGCTGAAAATACAGGGTCTGAAGCCTAGGCCTGTATTACGTCAAAGAGCCTTCTGTACCCACTGAGGAGCCTGAGGGACGTCGCATCCTGCTGCTGTTCTACTACTGTCAGGAGGACCGAAGTCCCGGGTGTCGTGGAATCTGTGTACCAAGACACAGCAACGGAAGATACGAACATGGACTGGTCCGGTTGGGTGAGAGAGCACCTGCTCATGAGAATAATACAGGATCTCTAGACCCAGTAACTGTTGTTCGGAACTAACGTTCGTGTTTGCAGTTGCACACCGGAGGGACAGTGCATTGAATAACGCTAGTAGATTTATTTTGGGTTCACCAAGTTATCAAATTCCTTTATTCTTGTTGATTACAAACTTTTCCAGAAGTGCACCACCGTTCGCTAGCGAAGATCTTTCTCTGTAGAACTTTCACATAGTACAGTCAGGCCTGACTTAGTAGTAGTGACATTGCTGGGCGCCATCTTGCCCACGAGGGAGAAGAGCTGCAGCGGGGTCCGTTAGTTTCTTGTCATAGGATTGTATATCTGTCTGTGTGCTAAAACGCTCTTTCATTGCAGGGCTCTGCATATGTTTATGTATACTGTTTTATCTGCTTAACCATTATTCTCAGTAAAGTACCAGGGTTAAGTATATCAGTTGTTTGTGTCATTTACTGTGCAGGAGAAACGGTTAGTGATAACTACACCATACTGTTGTGTGCCTTTATTGTGGGATTGTGCTGCCAAGAATCACAGGTCACACAATCCCATCATCCCCTACTAACTGTGCCAAGGGAGGATAGAGCCAATTGCTGGTGGTTGACAGTGAGTGCTACAGGGCCCGAAACAAATCATACCAGTGTCCCTCTTCGCTGGGGGTATCGCTACACGTGGGGGCTCAGAGTCCGGAATACCTGTACACCACAACCAAAAGTACCAGCATGGATTGCTTAGCATTGACCCAGTGGTGCGCATCAGCCGGCGCTTTTCCAGAGAAGGCTGTAGTTATTGAACTTCCCGGGGAGGACTGGTCCGGAAGTGATGTAGAGCGGCTCATGGAGTTGTTGTCCCCGGGCCAGAAGGCATGGTTACTTGACCTCAAACCAGATGGACAGACCTCCTTTACCTATGCACTGGTAGAATGGAGAGAAGAGATACCTGAGAGTTTCAGAGGGCAGAGTGTGCAAGCCATAGATGAGAAGATATACCACTTGGCACACGCGAAGGCTATAAAGAGGGAACCTCCACAGTCACCCACAATTCCCAGAAGTTCCAAAGACATGACAGCTTCAGGGACACCTCTAACCACAATAGGTCCTGAACTTCTAAATGCTTTAGGAGACTTTGTCACAAAGTGTCAGAAGAGTAATACAGTACATGTAGAAGCTGGGTACCGGAAGCTCAGGATTTTTTCAGGGAAACAACCTGTACCACTCGGAGAAGAGGATTTCGACACTTGGATGGAGCAGGCGATGCAAGCAGTGGAAGGATGGGAAATACCGGAGGCCCAAAAGAAGAAGCGCATAAGAGAAAGTTTAAAGGGGGCTGCTGCTGAAGCCGTGAAGAACCTCAGGTTCAGTAATGCTGCTTGTACTGCCTATGACTATTTAACCATGTTACAGGAAGAGTTCCACCAATTGGAGAAGGTGGTCGATTTAGTCTAACAGTTCGAGCATACCCTTCAACTTCCAGGAGAAAGACTGTCTGAATATGTTCGCAGACTAAACAAGATGCTGTGTCAAATTGTCCTTAAGAAGGGGATGCTGCCACAAGCCATAGATGCGGCCAGGATGAAGCAGATTTTAAGGGGAGCACTGCATTCCGATCCAGTCTGGCTCCATCTGAAAACCACTGGTGGGGTCATGTCCTTGAACTACCCAGACCTTGTGCGAATAATAAGGGTTGAAGAGGCTCTGCTGAAAGACCAACAGGTGACCGAGAAGCCCACTACTCCCCCCTCAGTTGGGGTCAGATCCGCAATGGCCACTGAACGGGACTCGGAAGTGGAGGTGTTAAAGTCACAGATGACCCAAGTACTGGAGATGCTGACCTCTTTAATGGCCAAGAACTCAGGAGTTGGAGAAAAAGAAGAAGTCAGGAAAGAGCTGTACCAGAGCGTTTCAACACCAGTTTCCCCGCGGGATAGAGGGGAAGCTGTTTGCTTCAACTGTGGAGGAATTTGCCATTTTGGGGCGAGTGTGCCCCCGTCCAAGGAAGACCCGAGGCAACTACCACCAGCTGGCGGAAAACTCCAGAGGGCCCTGGTGAAGGAGTCAACCGGGTGCCCATCATCTCCAGCAAGCTCCATTAGGATAAGAAAGCAAGAGAAACCAAGAGGTGAGGGGAATAATTCCCCATCAAAAGCACATAATACCCCTCCTTTGGAGGTAAAACCCCAAAAGTCACGAGAAATCAATGCATACCAGGCCCAACAGGGATTAAGATGCAGGAAACGATGGGAAAAGAAAAAAACAAAAAAAACAAACCCATGAGTCCGAGGAAAGAGGCCTCCCTGAAGAAGTTCCCAGCCAAGTTAGTGGGGCCCTCCCCAGCAGTCCCCATTCAAGTGGAGGGAGTCTACACGAAGGCCATTCTGGACACAGGGGCTCAAGTAACCCTCCTGTATAGGGATTTTTTATCAAAAACACCTGAGACACTTGCCCTTACAAAAGTTGGAAGACTTGGAAATATCCGGAATTAGCACCCAGAGCTTTCCTTATGATGGTTACCTTCTGATCAGATTGGCTTTCGACCCCTCGGTGGCAGGAGAGGCAGAGGTCTTTGACACATTGGCAGTGGTCTGCCCTGGCCCACCAGGGGCCAACAAAAGTTCCCTGATAATAGGAACCAACACTGACCTGGTCAGGAGGCTACTGGCCCCTTTAGTGCAAGAACAGGACGTCCCAACAGCCAGAATCCACCCCATGTTGCAGTTGGCTTATCAGCGATTGATTTTGGAGAAGAAGGCCCCGGAAGAGGGGGTGGGTAAAGTTTGTAGACTGGAGAGGAGAGAGAGTGTGCTGCAGCCTGGTGAAGTGGCCTGCTTGAGAGCCACTGTGAAGCTCACCTGGAAACAACCTGGCCCCTTTGTAGTCCTGGAACCAGACCCCCTGAATGCATACTCAGGACTGGAATTTATCCCAGAAGTGGTCCCGATGAGAGTCCTGAAGAAAGCAAATGTCAGGGTGCCAGTGAGCGTCAGGAACACCACTGACTCACCTGTGAAGATTTCAGCCTGGATGCTGTTGGGCCAAGTGAACCCCGCTACCCCAGTTGGCTTGTCCAACCTGGAGAAGGAGGAAGAAGAGGAACCCACCTTGGAGAACCCGGCCCTATCCCCGGCGTGGAAGGAGAGGGCCAGGGCCCAGTTGGTGAAGTGGCGGAAGATCTTCTCCAAGGATGAGTTTGATGTCGGATGTGCGAGAAGTGCCACTCACAAGATTCGTCAACAGGAGGACAATGCCTGATCAATACACCACCCCAAGAATAGAGGATGCCCTGCAGAGTCTATTCGGAGCCAAATGGTTCAGTGTAATGGACCTGAAGAGTGGGTACTATCAAATCCCAATGCACCCAGAAGATAGAGAGAAGACTGCCTTCATCACCCCAGTGGGGTTCTATGAGTCGACCGGATGCCCGAAGGTCTGTCGGGAGCTCCTGCCACTTTCCAGCGGTTGATGGAGAAGACGGTGGGAGACATGAACCTCATTGATGTCTTAGTATACCTGATTGACATCATCGTCTTTGGGAAGACTCTGGAGGAGCATGAGGAAAGGTTAGAGAAGGTCTTGAAGAGACTCAGTGATGAGGGGCTCAAGCTTTCCAGGGAGAAGTGTCAGTTCTATCAGTCTTCAGTCCATTACCTGGGACACATAGTGTCTGAAGAAGGAGTATCCACAGATCCCGACAAATTGGAGGCAGTTACCTCCTGGCCCCGGCCCATGACAGTGACTGAGCTTAGGTCATATTTGGGGTTTTGCTCCTACTATCGCAGATTTGTGGAGGGGTTTGCAAAAATTGCCAAGCCTCTGAATGAGCTGTTGAAGACAGATGGAGAAGAGGATGACTCAGGTCCCAGGAAACCAGGAGAGTGAGTGGAAGACGAGTGGACTGGGAAGTGTGAAGAGGCTTTCATTAAGCTGAAAGAGAGTTTGACCACTGCCCCTGTTTTGGCCTATGCGGACACTCAAAAGCCCTATGAATTACACGTGGATGCCAGTCATGATGGTTTGGGAGGAGTACTGTATCAAGAGTATGAAGAGCAGCTAAGACCCTTTGCCTATGTGAGTAGGAGTTTAACCCCAGCTGAAAAGAATTACCCCACCCACAAGTTGGAGTTTCTGGCCCTAAAGTGGGCAGTGGTAGACAAACTGAAGGACTACTTATATTGAGCTGACTTTGTGGTTAAGACAGACAATAACCCACTCACTTACCTTTTAACCACCGCAAAACTGGATGCCACCGGACACCGTTGGTTGGCAGCCCTCTCAGGGTTCAATTTCAGCCTGAAGTACAGGCCTGGGACTGGAAACCGGGATGCTAATGCCTTGTCCCGAAGATCTCATGCTCCCACTTGCATGGCAGAAGACTGGACCCAGGTAACCCCAGAGGGGGTACGGGCTTTGTGTCAGGGGGCAGAGCTCCAGACCAGTGGAGGATGCAGGGCAGAAGAAATTGGAGTCTCAGCTGTTGGAGTGCCTAAATACTATTGTGATGTCACTCAGATTGGTGAAGAGGACTTGCCAAAATTATCCAAGAAGGATATAAGACGTGACCAGCTGGAAGATCCATTGGGGAAATTGGCTTTGGAAGCTCTGGAAGATCAGGATCCGGACAGACTCTTACATGATCCCTCAAAGGAGGCCCGCTTACTGCGCAAGGAATGGGACAGGTTGCAGGTGCAACAAGGGGTGGTCTACCGAAGGGGCCCCTCTAATGACCTGGAAGACAAGTGGCAACTATTCCTGCCAGAGAAACACAGAAAGACTGTTATGATTGCCCTACATGACAACCATGGCCACCTTGGAGCCGAGAGAACCTTTCAGCTCATAAGGAGCAGATTCTATTGGCCCTGTATGCGGGCTGAAGTGGAGGAATACTGTCACCCATGTGCTCGCTGCATACAAAGGAAAACATTGCCTCATTAAGCTGCCACAATGGGCCACCTGCAAAGCCTGGACCTTTGGACTTGGTATGCATTGATTTTATTTGTCTGGAACCTGACTTGGGGGGACATGGAAATGTTCTGGTGGTAACCGACCATTTCACCCGTTACGCCCAGGCCTTCCCAACTAAAGACCAGAAGGCTTCCACTGTGGCCAAGATACTTGTAGAGAAGTATTTTGTACACTACGGGTTACCTCAACGCCTTCATTCGGATCAAGGGAGGGACTTTGAAAGTCGACTAATCCGGAAATTACTGGATTCCCTAGGGATAAAGAAGACCCGCACAACCCCCTATCACCTACAAGGAGATGCCCAACCGGAAAGGTTTAACAGAACTTTGTTGAATATGCTGGGAACCCTGAGCAGTGAGGAAAAGCAGCATTGGAGCAAGCATATAGCTGCCATCATGCATGCCTATAATAGCACAACTAGTGATGTCACCGGGTACTCCCCTTACAGATTAATGTTTGGCAGAGAAGCAAGACTACCTGTAGATCTGGCCTTTGGTACCTCGATAGACCACACATTGGCTGCTTCCCACAAGGGATATGTGGACCGGCTACGGAGAAGCTTACGACTGGCTTATGAGAAGGCACAAGCCACCTCTGACCAGAGAGGGGCCCGGAATAAACGGAATTTTGACTTCAGAGTTCGGATCCATGACTTGCAACCAGGAGACAGAGTGTTGTTGCGGAATCTTGGTGTTCCAGGGAAGCATAAGCTTGCTGATAGATGGAAATCACAGCCATACGTGATCTGTAAAAAATTGCCTGGCCTGCCAGTGTACCAGCTGAAACCCGAAGGCCAAGTGGGACCTCTGAAAACCTGGCACAGGAACCACTTATTGCCCCTCTCCGAAGCAGTCCGGATACCTTCTACTCCGAATTCTCCTGAATCACCTTCAACCTCCAATACCCCTAGGCCAAACACCAGATCTCAGACCACTCAGTCAGGAGAGATGAATGCCTCAGACCAGAGTGAAGGTGAAGAAATGGAACTGAGCTGGCTGTGGCCCACTCAGACAACTGAACCCATGGTCAGAGATCCTGCACCCTGTGAAGTTACCATTAAAGGCACCTTGAATGCTGAAGCTGCTGAGTTCATTCCATCGTGTACTCTAACTGAGGAGTAGGGATGAGCTTGCCTGTTCGCCTGTTCGGCAAAATCAGAACTTTGTGGGCCGTTCGCACCAAATTTGTGTGACGCGAACGGCCGACAATGCACTGCGCCATCGCACTGCATTGCCGGCGCTGTGATTGGCCAAGCATGCACTGTGACCCTGCATGCTTGGCTAATCACAGCGCCGGCAGCGAGGAGAGCCATAATTGGCCACAGGCAGGATGCTGTGGCCAGGGGGTTTAGTACACGCCCCACACTATAAAAGGCCGCCAGCGCGGCGGCCTTGTGTAGTGTGTTCCGGCGTGCAGGGAAAGAGCTACAGTGTGTTCTACAGTGTTGTTCTTTTCTCAGGCATCTGCAGGAGTTAGTGGGTGTTGTGTGCCTCCAGCGCAGTATACACCTGTATCTATCCTTTATTGCTGTTCTCAAAGCTAGATAGGCAGGCAGGGACAGTGTGTTCTTTTCTCAGGCATCTGCAGGAGTTAGTGGGTGTTGTGTGCCTCCAGCGCAGTATACACCTGTATCTACCCTTTATTGCTGTTCTCTAAGCTAGATAGGCAGGCAGGGACAGTGTGTTCTTTTCTCAGGCATCTGCAGGAGTTAGTGGGTGTTGTGTGCCTCCAGCACAGTATACACCTGTATCTACCCTTTATTACTGTTCTCTAAGCTAGATAGGCAGGGACAGTGTCTTCTTTTCTCAGGCATCTGCAGGAGTTAGTGGGTGTTGTGTGCCCAAGCACAGTATACACCTGTATCTACATTTTTTTGCTGTTCTATAATACAGGCATCTGCAGGAGTTAGTGGGTGTTGTGTTCCCCAGCACAGTATACACCTGTATCTACCCTTTATTGCTGGTGTTCTCTAATAAAGGCATCTGCAGAAGTTAGTGGGTGTTGTGTGCCCCAGCACAGTATACACCTGTATCTACACTTTTTTGCTGTTCTATAATACAGGCATCTGCAGGAGTTAGTGGGTGTTGTGTGCCTCAGCACAGTATACACCTGTATCTACACTTTTTTGCTGTTCTATAATACAGGCATCTGCAGGAGTTAGTGGGTGTTGTGTGCCCCAGCACAGTATACACCTGTATCTACACTTTTTTGCTGTTCTATTATACAGGCATCTGCAGGAGTTAGTGGGTGTTGTGTGCCCCAGCACAGTATACACCTGTATCTACCCTTTATTGCTGGTGTTCTCTAATAAAGGCATCTGCAGGAGTTAGTGGGTGTTGTGTCCCTCCAGCACAGCACAGTATACACCTGTATCTACCATTTATTGCTGGTGTTCTCTAATAAAGGCATCTGCAGGAGTTAGTGGGTGTTGTGTCCCTCCAGCACAGCACAGTATACACCGGTATCTACCCTTTATTGCTGGTGTTCTCTAATAAAGGCATCTGCAGGAGTTAGTGGGTGTTGTGTCCCTCCAGCACAGCACAGTATACACCTGTATCTACCCTTTATTGCTGGTGTTCTCTAATAAAGGCATCTGCAGGAGTTAGTGGGTGTTGTGTGCCTCCAGCACAATATACACTACTCCAATTCCTGGTTTTCCCATCTCCCTGCAGTCCATTACTATGTCTGGAAGGCCAATAAGAAGAGGCAGACAGTCAGGAGCCAATAAAAGAGGGCAAGCAGGCTCTGTGTCTAGAGACAACAGTGCTGGTCGTGGACGCGGTGCATCGTCATCAGCACGTGGCCATGGGACACGCTTGTCCTTATTTTCGGCAGCTGGACGGGTTGAGCCGCATCATGCCAAAGACTTGGTAGAGTGGATGACCAAGCCCTCCTCATCCTCCTCATCCTCTCTCACCCAGGCTCAGGGTACTGGCAAAGCAGCTGCCAAAGTGTCCTCTTCCCTCGTATCAATGTCATCATCAGTCACTCCTTCCCTAGACCCACCATGTCCTCCTGAGGAGTCCCCCGAACTGTTTCAGCACAGTGTTGGGTACATGCTCCAGGAGGATGCCCAGCGTTTGGAAGGGTCTGATGATGATACCCAGCTAGAGGAAGGCAGTAGCGTGAGCACAGAGATAGGGGATGCTCAAGAAGGACAGCAATCTGGCAGTCATGTTCCAGCAGCTGCAGCATACTGCCAGATTGACTCCAGTGATGAGGAGGGAGGGGATGATGAGGTCACTGACTCCACGTGGGTGCCTGATAGGAGAGAGAAGGAGGAGGAGGATGAGGAGGAGGCACATCTCCAACGAGGCAGGATGCCCTCCGGGGGCCAGCGTAAGGGCAGCACACCGACTGAATCACACCGCAGAGCTCCGCCCGTGCAGGGCGCTGCCTCTGCTCGTTATTCCAAAAGTTCTTTGGTGTGGGCCTTTTTTGAGTCGAGTGCATCAGATCGCACCGCTGCTATTTGCAACATATGTCTCAAGCGTATCTCGCGTGGCCAAAACATCAGCCACTTGGGCACCACATGCTTGACCAGACATATGTTGACCTGCCATGCAGCTCGTTGGCAAGCGTACCTTAAAGACCCACACCAAAGAACAAAGCGGACCTCTCCTTAACCCTCATCAGCTGGGATCTCCAACCCCACTATACCTTCAGTCCTCTCTGAAACCTGCACTGAGAGGAATGAAGGTGTAGAACTAGGTGTGTCACAGCCAAAGAATTGCGGGCACTCTGCTAGCAGTACACTGACGTCCGATTGTAGCAGGCAAATTTCCCTGCCCCAGCTGCTGGACCGTCAAAAGAAGTTCACTCCCAGCCATCCACATGCCCAGCGGTTGAATGCTAGCTTGGCTAAATTGCTAGCACTTCAACTGCTGCCTTTTCAGTTGGTAGACTCTGCCCCCTTCCGTGAGTTTTTGCAATGTGCGGTTCCTCAGTGGCAGGTTCCCAAACACCACTTTTTCTCACGGAAGGCGATTCTGGCTCTCTACCGGCATGTGGAAGGCAATGTCCATGCCTCGCTGGACAGGGTGGTCAGCGGTAAGGTGCATATTACCGCTGACTCATGGTCCAGCAGGCATGGACAGGGATGATACCTTTCTTTCATGGCCCATTGGGTCACTCTTTTGGCTGCTGGGAAGGATGCAGGACAAGGTGCAGTAATGTTGGAGGTTGTTCCGCCGCCACGCCTCCAAAATGCTACTACTGGTTGTGACACACCTCTCTCCTCCACCCCCTCCTCTTCTTCCTCCATGGCCTCTTCCTGTGCTTTGTCCTCGGAACCAGCGGTGCTCCGTAGGCGTTCAAGGGGCTACGCAAGTACGCAGGCAAAAAGATGCCATGCCGTGCTTGTGCTGGGTTGACAGGAGCCACACTGGGGCAGAGGTTCTGTCAGCTCTGCAGGGGCAGGCCAAGAGGTGGTTGACACCACGCCAGCTTAAGCCAGGAAAGGTGGTTTCCGACAATGGAACCAACCTCCTCTCCGCCTCCGATAGGGACAACTGACCCATGTGCCCTGTGTGGCTCACGTCCTTAACCTGGTGGTGCAGCGGTTCTTGGGCAGGTACCCGGGATTACAGGATGTCCTGAGGCAGGCCAGGAAAGTCTGTGTGCATTTCCGCAGATCATATAATGCCAGTGCTCGGCTGGCTGAGCTGCAAAAGGAGTTGAACCTGCCCAAGAACCGCCTTATATGTGACATGCCCACCAGGTGGAACTCAATGTTGGCCATGCTGCAGTGGCTGCACACGCAGCAGAGGGCCATCAATGAGTACCTGTGCGACTACGGCACCAGGACAGGGCCAGGGGAGCTCGTTTTTTTTTCACCACGCCAGTGGGGCATGATTAGGGATGCATGCACTGTCCTGGCACCATTTGAGGAGGCCACGAGGATGGTGAGCAGTGACAGTGCATGCATCAGTGACACTGTACCTCTTGTCCACCTGTTGGAGCATATGCTGCGTGGAATAATGGACAGGGCACTTGAAGCAGAACAGAGGCAGGAAGAGGAGGACTTCCTTGCCTCTCAAGGCCCCCTTTACCCAGACAGTGTTCCTTCTGTCCCACCCATCGCACAGGAAGAGGATGAGGAGGAGGAGGAGGATTGGTCAGCATGGAGGTGGACCATGGCACTCAGCATCAACAGCAGCAGTCTTTTAGGGATGATTTACAGTCCCAAGAAACCCGTGGACTTGTACGTGGCTGGGAGGAGGTGGCTGCGGATCATGTCGTCCTTAGTGACCCAGAGGACTCCGGACAGAATGCCTCAGCTAACCTACGCTGCATTGCCTTCCTGATCCTGCAAAGTCTGCGGAAGGATCCTGGTATTCTTCGGATCAAGGAGAGGGACCATTACTGGCTGGCCACTCTCCTTGATCCATGGTACAAGGGTAAGGTTGCGGACCTTATATTACCGTCGCAGAGGGAGCAGAGGATGAGACATCTCCGGGAGGCCTTGCAGAAAGGTTTGTGCAACGCGTTCCTAGAGACTGGGAGGTTACAAAATCCTGGTCCTGGACAACGAGTTGCTGAGGCTTCGGTCAGTCAAAGAAGGAGCGGTGGGGAAGGTGGCCGTCTGACCGATGCGCTCAGACAATTTTTTAGTCCGCAGCCCCAAGGTATGATCGGTTCCAGCAACCATCGCCAGCGTCTGATATACATGGTGCAGGAATACCTAGGGGCAAGGTCAGACTTGGACACCTTTCCCACCGAAAATCCTCTGGCTTACTGGGTCTTGAGAATGGATCACTGGCCAGAGCTTGCACAGTATGCAATTGAGCTACTGGCCTGTCCTGCATCCAGCGTTCTTTCGGAACGCACATTCAGTGCTGCTGGAGGCTTTGTCACAGATCACAGGGTGCGCCTGTCCACCGACTCGGTTGATCGACTGACCTTCATAAAGATGAACCAGTCTTGGATCACCACCAGCTACCAAGCACCTGAAGCTGATATAACAGAATAATTTATTTTGAAATGTCACATCCCTTCAAGACTGTCTATGCTGATGCTGAGTGACTGTCCTGTTATGTTGTCCTCCTCCTCCTCAATGATCCGATTCCTGATGATAGCTTGGAAGAACATTTTTGTTTCTGGGTGCCGCCACCAGTGGCTAAGGCCCAATTTTTCAGCCCCTGTTTAACAGGGGCATGTAATTACAATTTTTTATGCAATGCTTTGCAGCAGGGCTCATTCCTGCACTCCAACTAGAGTGTAACGACAGGGGTTAACGTCGTTTAGATATATTCCATTTCCGAACACACAGCAGCTACCAGACACTCCACAGTCAGGCGACCGCTTCCCATAGGAATAATCCTTCCAGATATACGAGACAAACACTCTGTATGAAGTTTCCAGCAGGTCTGACCTTCTTTATTGATAAACTTTAAGTTTTATACACACAGAGAGGAGGTTCTTACATTCCTCATTTTCCTCTGACAATACACCTTTGACCAGACCTAATTTACATGAGCTAATTAACTACAGCTGATGACTCCGACACATGACCTTTAGGCTAGCCTCACTGTCTGTTAAACTACAGTACCCAGTATCAAAGGACTTCACACAATAGTTACATAACGAGCTCCCAATACACATCTGACAGCTCTTAGCAGACAACAGGTGGGTTTATTAGCTAATCCCTTTACATCTTAAATGACTATGCATAACCTTTATGTTCCTCAGACGGTCTGTCTGCTAGTTTATAATACCTATAATTACAGACTTAAATACCACAAGCCACAATAGACAATAGAATGCAATCACACCCTACCCCATCACAGCAATTAGTACACAGTAGCCAATACACAATATACACACAATATATATAATGTATATACAGCATTGAATCTGACTAGCACAGATCATAGTGGGGTTCTCATTCACCCTGTGCCCAAAGTGACTCCTGTCACACATCTCCCCTTTCGGCAGGAGACTAACACAGGAGGAGACCCCAGACGGGTTGATTCTGAAGTTAGTCCATAGTTCCATTCCTCTAATGCCTGGACAACCCATCAGCATTGCCATTTTGCTAACCGTGTCAGTAGCTGATGGGGAAGTTGTAAGGTTGTAGGGCGAATAATGGAATTCAGTTCTGGAACAATCACTTGCTTTGCTCTCTCAATGGCTCCCAAAACTTGTTGCTGATGCTCTTGGGAAAGGTAAGGCAAAACCTGGGCAAAAATCCAATTTAACCTTTTGATAATTTCAGCCTGTTTGTGCATTTCAATGTTCAAGCCATGGGACATTTCATAATACATGACGTAGTGTCGTTGCATCTCCGATTTCTCCCTTGCCAACTTGTCACATTCCAATTCTAGACTGTGATATTTTGACTGATCTAAGGTACATGTCGGGGGAGATAGTCTTACCCAGTTCTCAGCCGTAAGCGGGCCGGTTCCAGCAGCATGGGTCTGGGCACAGGTAGTCACTGGGTTGGCTTCAGCGAGGCCCATCGGGGCGTAAGCAGAAACGAGGGGGGCCAAATCATTCCCCAGTAGTACATCCGCTGGCAAATCCTTCATCACCCCCACTTTCACGTGTCCCGAACCAACCCCCCAATCCAGGTGAACACGGCCAACGGGTAGCCGGAAGATGGTACCTCCCGCTACTCTTACGGCTACAGTTTCTCCGGTATGTTGGCTCTCTGGGATGAGGTTCTCCTGTAGTAGGGTCATGGTGGCACCAGTATCACGTAGGCCATTGGCTACCTTTCCATTGACCCAGACAGTCTGCCTGTGTTGCTGCCTGTTGTCCCGGTTAGCTGCTTGTATTGGATCAGCCTCGTGCAGGACGCTCCAATGTTCTTCCTCCTCAACGCAGTGGTCCACAGGCATGGATGTGTGGGGGTTCCCCCTTGCTGGCTGTCTCCACGACTGGGACTGCCTGGCTGGATTCAATGGACAGTCCGGCTTTTTGTGCCCTATCTGTTTACACCCGAAACACCTGATGGGTTGTGAGTAGTCCTGGGAGTTGAACCTGGGCTGCTGAGGATAAGTGGCCGCTGGAGGTGGTGCTGAAGTTGGGTTAGAGGCTGGTAAACTGGGCCGAGATAGTGGATAGCACTCGCTTTCGCCTGACCTTCGAGAGTCCAGATATTCATCGGCCAAAGTAGCCGCTTGCTGTACAGTCCGTGGTCCCTTATCTCGCACCCAATCCCGTAATACCGGAGGGGTGTGGTTAAAGAACTGTTCTAAGAGTACTAGCTGGGTGATGTCCTCTATGGTATGAGCGTGGCTTCCCTGGAACCAGCCCTTAAGGTCTCGCTGCAGACGATGTGCCCACTCCACGTATGTTATGTGGGTTTGTTTTCGGGATTCTCTAAACTTAATCCGGCTGGCTTCGGGTGTAATGGCAAATCGGGCTAGCAGAGCTTCTTTTACCCGGTCATAGTCTTTAGCGTCCTCATCCTCCAGGGCCCGATACGCATCCGCCGCTCTGCCAGTTAAATTACTCGCCAGTAAGGTGACCCAATCTTGGGGCCGTACTTCATGTATCTGGCATAGTCTCTCAAAGTCCTGCAGGAACACTTAAATTTCCTCCTCTCCTTCCTTAAATAGTTTGAACGCCCGAAAGGGCAACTTACGGAAAGGCGCTGCATCTTTAGGTGTTGTCTCCGATTTCCGGATTTCCGCCATTTTCCGCTCATGTTGCCGCTCTAGTTCTCTCTCTTGTCGCTCATCCTGCAGCTGGATGTCTCTAATGGCATTCTGTATGGCGGTCTCTGATGGGTTAGCACCATATAATGCCAACCGCTCTCGAACTCGTTGCTGAAACAAGTCTTCAACTGACCGGGGTCCTGCATCAGCATCCCTCTGATCCATCTCGGCTAGCTCACTGATCAGGGTGGCCTTGTTCTTTGTCCCACCGGTCCCTCCACGGCTCTCAAGTAAGTCTTTTTTTTTTTTAACAGAGAGTTTTTATTAGACAAATCAGCATTACAATACAACCAGTAAATAGCACATCCTCCAGTGCAGAGCAAACAAACAGGATAATGCGTCACATCCGGGGGATCACACCCCTCTCATTCGTTGCTAAATGCAAATAATCAACAAACATTGGCCCAACCCCGGTCGTGCATAAAACGACTCTAGTTCACCCCTCCCCGGCCACACAACAACCCTGAGTAGCAGTAAAGTCCAGGGACCAAGAGGGGTAGGGGGGGGAAGCCATCCCCAACAAACAGCCCAGTCAGTCACACCCAGGGGGAGGTTCCAAGTCAGAGCGAGTGGTCTGCCATGAAGACCAAATTTTGTCGAACTTCGCGGGGCACTGTCTACTCTCATAAGTCAATTTATATAGAGAAAGTACTGAGTCGACTGAGCGCTGCCAGGCGGCGCATGTGGGGGGGGGTCCTCAGATTTCCACTTGAGCAGGATTTCCCTCCTAGCATAAAATAGTGAGAAGGTCAGGCAGAGTTTACAATATCTATCCCCTTCCACGTCCTCCATATGATTCAGCAGTAGGATCTTGGGGTCAGTCGGCACGTTTAAGCCAGTCACGTCCGTCAGTCTGGAAGCCACATCTACCCAATAGGGCTGGAGTTTCGGACACGACCAGACCATGTGCCAAAACGTACCTATCTCCTGCCTGCATCTCTGACAATTAGGATCTCGCTGCGGGTAAATACGTGCCAGCCTCTGCGGGGTGTAGTAGGCTCTGTGGAGAAATTTAAATTGTATAAACCTATCCTTTGCAGCTATCATAACAGGGATATAAGATGCAAGGCAATCCCTCCACTCCTCCTCGTCCAGTGACGGAATATCAGCCCTCCATTCCTCCCACGGCTTAGTAAGCTTGGCATCATACTGTACTGTGAGGTACAGGTAGAGGGACGAGAGGGGGCGGTCCATGAGGGCGGAGGATAAGAGTCGCTCAATAGAGTCTGACTCCAGGGTTATAGGCTCTGGGAATTGGGCCTCAAAAGCATGTCTCAGCTGCCAGTACCTAAATTGGAAAGAGACCGGCAGGAGATACGCCTGCCTGAGTTCTTGGAAAGGCATAATCGTACCCGCTTTCACTATATGTTTCAGAGTAACGATTCCCTTTTTTGCCCACAGGGATGGATCTGGGATACTATTCATGTGAGGCAGCATAGGGTTAGCCCACAAGGGCATATGCGGGGATACCAAGTTGGATCGCCGGTACATTAGTCGAGCCTCCTGCCAGACCTTAACTGTGGTCCGCATGAGGGTCGTCATACAGGGGCTGGCCCTGAGGCCACGAAACGGTAGATTGCTCAAGGCCGCATAAGAGCCCACAATAGCCGCCTCAAGTGTGACCGCCGGATTTTGTCTAGGCTGGGAGAACCACCATCTCACCGTAACCAGGACAGCTGCCCAGTAGTAAAGCAAAAAATTAGGGAGCGCCAGTCCACCTCCGGACAAAGACAAATACAAGGTCTTCCTCGCCACCCGGGGGGGTCTCCCAGCCCAGACAAAAGAGATCAGCAGGCTGTCCAACCTCCGGAAGAAAGACCTAGGGATATACAAGGGGGTATTGCGAAAGAAGTACAGGAATTTCGGGAGAAAGACCATCTTCAAAAGGTTGACTCTACCCACTGGCGTCAGAGGGAGGGACCGCCACACCGCGCACTTGGTCACTAGTTGGGTCATGAGTGGTTGTATGTTTTTGCCAACGTAGTCGCCAATCTTGCCGCTAATCTTGATGCCCAGGTATGTAAACTCGTCCACCCACTTGAGCCGCGTTCGTGTCGTGGGACGCGGGGCCGAGGGACATAGGGGAAACAAGACCGATTTGTCCCAGTTGATGCGAATACCGGAGTAGCCCCCAAATTGATCAATCAGATCTAAAGCCACCTGCAGGGATGAAGAGGCGTCCGCCAGGTATAGCAGGGCATCATCCGCATACAGAGACAGCTTTTCTTCAATTGGGCCTATTTTCAATCCCCGGACCCTCGTCTCAGCTCTCAACAGGATGGCCAGTGGTTCCATAGCAAGGGCAAATAAACCCGGGGAGAGGGGGCACCCCTGTCTCGTGCCGCGACCCAAGGGGAAGACATCTGATAGGCAGCCGTTGGTCCGAATTCTAGCAGATGGGGAGCTATATAACATGCGTACCCATTTCAGGAAGCCTGGCCCAAACCCGAAGCTGTCGAGCACCCCCCAGAGGTAGCACCACTCTACAGAGTCGAAGGCCTTCTCTGCGTCAAGTGAGGCCACCACTCCCGTCGACCCCTCACCAGCCCCATCAATGTGGGTGAGGAGGCGTCTAATGTTAATATCCGTTCCCCTACCCAGCATAAAGCCTGTTTGATCCGAGTGTACCAGGGCAGTAATGACAGAGTTCAGTCTTGTTGCCAAGATCTTGGCCAGGATCTTCGCATCAACGTTCAGCAACGAGATAGGGCGATACGAGGAACAGAGGGAAGGGTCCTTCCCCGGCTTCGGGATCACCACTATGACCGCCTCACCCATGGAAACAGGGAGCTCTCTCTGCTGCGCGGACACCGCGAATAGGGAATGTAGTCTGGGCACTAGTTCGTCTGCATAGTGTTTGTAGAACTCTACAGGAATTCCATCAGGCCCGGGCGTCCTGCCAGATTGCATAGATTTAAGGGCCCGCTGGATCTCCTGCACCGTGACAGGGGCGTCGAGTCGCTCACGGTAGGTCGCCGTAAGGACCGGAATGTCAATGTCTCCCAAATACTTCACCAGGTCCTCATCACCATAATCCACCCTTGAGCCATAGAGTGCACGATAGAAGTCGGCAAAGCACTGATTAATACCCCCGGGAGAGCTTACCCGCTCCCCCGTGGGGCCCGTAATATGGGAGACACTGACCCCCCCTCCTGCTCCCTGGAAAGCCAAGCCAGCATCCTACCCGACCTCTCCCCCTGTTCAAAAATCCTATGGGACTGAGCGAGTAGCTTTTTTTGGGTAAGTGAGGTACGGATACTAAGGACCTCCCCCGTCAGGAGCTGCAGGTGGGCATAGTGTTGGGGGTCACGGGTCCTAATAAAGGTCTCTTCTGCACTGGCAGCCTCCCTTTCCGCCCTCACTAAGTCTGCGCTGCGTTCCCTACGAACTCTGGCAATAATGGTCTGGTAGTGTCCTCTCGTGGAGGCTTTAAAGGCATCCCATACAGTCCTGGTCCCCGCCGTGCCCTCATTGTCCGCCCAATAACCGGTCAGTTCAGTTTGGAACTGGTCGTCCACAGAGGTGTCTGAGATCCAAAACCTGGACAGCCTCCACAGGCGAACAGGATGGCCCCTAGAGGAATCCAGCGCCAAAAGCAATGGTGCGTGATCTGAGATCCCCCTAGGCAGGATCCGCACATCCGTAACCCTTTCTAATAATTAACAGTAGGGCCCATTCATGCGCCCACCAAGAGTAACTGTGAGGGCTGACAGTGTTGTAGCACCAGCACCACCACCAAAGGCCCAATTTTTCCTACCACTGTTCAACAATGGCATGTAATTACAATTCCTGATATAATAGTTCACAGCAGGGCATTCCAGCGCCCACCAAGAGTAACTGTGAGGGCTCACAGTGTTGTGGCAACACCAACATCTAAGGGGCAAATTTCAGCAGAGTATATACGGCAGGCCCCTACTTTCAAACATCCAACTTACAAACGACTCCTGCTTGCAAACGGAAGGAGACAAAAGGAAGTGAGAGGAAATCTACCCTTAGGAAGGGAAATTCTCTCCTGTAAGAGTTAATATGGGAAAAAGGTGTCTCCTCTCTACTGATGCTTTATCACCAATCCTTGTTTCAATAAAACCCCCACTTTTCCAAAAACATTTGTCATTGGGATGGAAAGTGAGGTGAAATCTTCTGAACAGGTGCACAGACAGCAAAACAAATGTTACAGGGGTGATAACCCTTCCCTATGTTTTCCAAAAAGCTTAAAAATATATTTTTTGGCTGGAGCTACACTTAAACAATGTACCTGTTCAAAATTACAAACAGATTCTACTTAAGAACAAACCTACAGTCCCTGTCTTGTTTGCACCGCCTGTACACTGCTGTTCAGAGTATATAGGGCCTTTTTTTATTTTGGGTGCGGGGTTCCCCTTAATATCCATACAAGACCCAAAGGGGCTGGTAATGGGCTGGG
The DNA here is from genome assembly GCA_029206835.1 of Rana muscosa. Classification (NCBI taxonomy): domain Eukaryota; kingdom Metazoa; phylum Chordata; class Amphibia; order Anura; family Ranidae; genus Rana; species Rana muscosa. The sequence goes on along the minus strand of CM055121.1, from coordinate 515,856,607 downwards.
GTGGGGTGGGGGGGGGGGGGTGATGGGGTAGCCATGCCATTTTTCTCAAAGATTTTCATCCATATTGCCAGGACAAGACATGATATTAAAGTCACATTTAAATGGCTTTTTTTCCTTTAGAAATGTCATTTTGTGCAGGGACAGTTCTAAACACGGAAAACACATGCCACTTCACAGGCATACTTTAGACACCCCCCAGGTACGATATTTAAAGGGATATTTCACTTTTTTTTTTTCATAAAATGACTGCTCCCGAAAAAACGGCCGTTTTTAAAACTTATTTTTGCATTGATACATGTCCCCTGGGGCAGAACCCGGGTCCCCAAACCCTTTTCAGGACAATAACATGCATATTAGCCGTTATAATTAGCACTTTAGATTACGAACGTTCGCGTCCATTGTATTTAATAGGGTTCTAACGTTCGCGCAAACTTTCGGTCCGTTCACAGGTTCTGGTGCGAACCGAACCGGGGGGTGTTCGGCTCATCCCTACTGAGGCGTGGGAAGATGCCCTACAGTCAATCCCAGCCGAAGATCCAAGAGATTCTTTGTACCTCTCTGCCCCAGAATTGGATGCCCCTGAAGCAACAGTAACCATTACACCTGACCAAGTGGAAGGAAGAATGGAAGAGCCCAGTGTACCTGATGGCTCAGTTCCCAGGGAACAAAGAGTGAAGAGAGCTATTCGTCCTCCCCGGAAACTAACCTACACTCAGATGGGAGAATGTTCAGAAGATACAGTTGTAACTGCAAGAAGGACAATAGAGAAACCTGGCCCCTCCACTGTGCATTTGGTGGAGGGCAACCCCAGCTCACTCTCTGGCACAGTTAGGCAGGTCGCTTCCACCAATATGACCTGTAGACAAGACAATCTCCCTTACCAAGTTTGGTGGGAGGTTCCCTTGCCCAGCTCCTTTGCAACTATAAACTGTGTTACTTGTAGGTAGTGCTATTTCTTTATCTTTGGGGACCAAAGATTTTAAGTGGGGGGAGTGTGTAGCAGATGTTTGCTTTAAGGCCCAGAGACTACCATACCCAGGATGCATTTCCCCGCGCAAGGACTGCTGGGGCGGGGTATTTAACCAGGGGGTGGGCTGGAGCAGGTCTCTTTGGACACCGCCCGCCCAACAAGTGGAACTCTGTGCTGAGTCTGCTGAAAATACAGGGCCTGAAGCCTAGGCCTGTATTACTCCAAAGAGCCTTCCGTACCCACTGAGGAGCCTGAGGGACGTCGCATCCTGCTGCTGTTCTACTACTGCCAGGAGGACCGAAGACCCGGGTGTCGTGGAATCTGTGTACCAAGACACAGCAATGGAAGATACGGACACGGACTGGTCCGGTTGGGTGAGAGAGCACCTGCTCATGAGAATAATACATGATCTCTAGACCCAGTAACTGTTGTTCGGAACTAACGTTAGTGTTTGCAGTTGCACGCCGGAGAGACAGTGCATTGAATAACGCTAGTAGATTTATTCTGGGTTCACCAAGTTATCAAATTCCTTTATTCTTGTGGATTACAAATTGTTCCAGAAGTGCACCACCGTTTGCTAGTGAAGATCTTTCTTTGCAGAACTTTCACATAGTACAGTCAGGCCTGACTTAGTAGTAGTGACATTGCTGGGCGCCATCTTGCCCACGAGGGAGAAGAGCTGCAGCGGGGTCCGTTAGTTTTTTCGTCATAGGATTGTATATCTGTCTGTGTGCTTAAACGCTCTTTCATTGCAGGGCTCTGCATATGTTTATGTATACTATTTTATCTGCTTAACCATTATTCTCAGTAAAGTACCAGGGTTAAGTATATCAGTTGTTTGTGTCATTTACTGTGCAGAAGAAACGGTTAGTGATAGTTACACCATACTGTTGTGTGCCTTTATTGTGGGATTGTGCTGCCAAGAATCACAGGTTACACAATCCCATCATCCCCTACTAACTGTGCCAAGGGAGGGTAGAGCCAATTGCCGGTGGTTGACAGTGAGTGCTACAGGACCCGAAACAAATCATACCAGCGGCCCTCTTAGCCCGGGGTATCGCTACACATAGGTTGGACTTGTGTCTTTTTCAACCTCACCTACTATGTAACTATGTAACTATGCCCTGTGCACACGACTGGTTTTCCTGTTGGAAAAAGTCTGATGAGAGCTTTTGGCCAGGAATCCCGACCGTGTGTATGCTCCATCTGACTTTTTCCAACAGGAAAACTGCTGCAGGATCTCTTTTTTCCTATCAGGAAAAAATCCTAGCGGGAAAACCGTTCGTCTGTATGCTTTTCCGTCGGGAAAAAAAACATGCACGCTCGGAAACAATTCAACGCATGCTCGGAAGCATAGAACTTAATTTTGTTGGCTCGTCATAGTCTTTTACGTCACCGCGTTCTTGGCTGTCAAAAGTTCACCGGACTTTTGTGTGACCGTGTGTATGTAAGGAAGGCTTGAGAGGAATTCCGTCAGGAAAACCATCAGTTTTTTTTTCAGACGGGAAATACGCTCGTGTGTACGGGGCTTTAGAGTGGCCCAGTTAAAGTTCAGACCTAAATCCAATTGAGAATCTGTGACAAGACTTGAAAATTGCTGTTCCATCCAATCTGACAGAGCTTGAGCTTTTTTGCAAAGAAAAATGGGCAAGAATTCCACTCACTAGATGTGCAAAGCTGGTAGAGACATCCCCAAAAAGACTTGCATCTGTAATTGCAGTGAACGGCGGTTCTACAAAGTATTGGACAGGGGGGCTGAATACAAATGCACACCACACTTTTTACATATTTATTTGTAAAAAATGCTGAAAAACATTTATCATTTTCCTTCGACTTCACGATTACCGCATGTGCCACTTTGTGTTGGTCTATCACCTAAAATCCCAATAAAATACATTTACGTTGGTTGTAACATGACAAAATGTGGAAAATTTCAAGGGGGGTATGAATACCTTTTCAAGGCACTGTATAAACGGAAAAAAAAAGACTGAAATTTAAAAAAAAAAAATACATTCTACTTTCGGTTATAAAACATATCCAATAAAAAAATCAAATGTTTACATAATTTTGGGCTAAAATGTATTTTGCTCAATGTCTTTGGTGAAATAAAAACCTAATAAGTGTATATTAATTGGTTTGTCTGAAAGTTATAGCGTGTACAGTCTATGGTATTTGTACTGGAATTCATGCAGCTATGGCACTATACTGGTAATGGTTGTGATCAGCGACTTATAGTGGGACTGTGATAGTGTGGCGGATAATCTGGCGCTAACAAACCCTGGGTGGGAGGTACACTAACTGAATGACACTGACATCAATAGTAACAATATCGACATAATTACAGTGAGCAGATATAGTACTGTACACTGTCACTGTACTAATGACACTGGCTGGGAATGGGTTAACATCTAGGGGCAATAAAGGAGTTAACTGTGTGCCTAACAAGTGTAATGTGTGAAATAGGGCTGGGAAAAAAATCAATTTTAATCTTGAATCGAGTTTTGAGTTCAAATTGATTCAGATTTGAAGAAAATCGATTTTTTTAGATTTTTTTTTATTTAAAAAAAAAAAAAAAAAATAATTTTTTTTTTATTTTTTTTATTTTTTTATTTTTTCCTTCAAAGTTTCCGTAGCAGGGCTGCACGGGGCATATCCGGAATGGCACTGGGCAGCGTTACCCCAATTACATCTACTTGCCGTAGTAATGTAACACTAACTAACCGCAAGCCGCCGTCTGCCTACCTGATCAGCGTGTCATGCAGACAGACGGCGGCCATTGCAGTGTTCAAAAGCCGCGCCCCCCGAGTCCTCGTCTGTGATAGGCGGAACACTCAATTTCACAGCAGGCAGTGTTCAGCCTATCACGGACATCCTCTCATCCTCGTCTGTGTTATGAGGATGAGCGGATGTCCATGATAGGCGGAACACTGAATGCTGGGAAATTGAGTGTTCCGCCTATCACAGACGAGGAGGAGGCGTGGCTTTTGAATACTGGAATGGCCGCCGGTGTAGCAGTAAAATCCGTATCCCATGAAAATCTGCATCAGGTACGGGCACAGTGATTGAAGCAGGGGCACAGTGAGGCATTGGGCACAGTGAGGCATGGACACAGTGAGGCACGGGCACAGTGAGGCACGGGCACAGTTCAATTCAACTAAGAGTAACCTCAAGATTTTTGGTTGTATTATTAGCTAAATCCAAATACAGTATTAATAATTTGGATGTTTAACAATCTTTGTTGCACACGGCACACTGACTTTGCAGTTAGAGAAAGGGTTTGCCTTTGAAATTTTGTTTGTTGATGCACTTCAATTAATATAATTAAAAAAAAAATTGAATCGTAAATCAAGTTTTTTATAAAAAAAACGCAGATTTTTTTTTGGGGGAAAATCGCCCAGCCCTAGTGTGAAATATGTGCTGCTTTACTAAGAGATCTGGCCATTTTTTTACTTCCTTTGCAGGGAGAAGAAACAGCCAGATCGCTGCTCTGTGTACAGAGTCCTGTGTATTTGTAACCACTTGCTGACCAGGCATTTTCTGGAACTTTTTGTTTACAATTTTAAATTAGTATTTTCTTGCTAGAAAATTACTTAACCCCCCCCCCAAATTTTATATATATATATATATATATATATATATATATATATATCTCGCAAAACAAGCCGAATTCAAGGTAATTGGGTGTGCAGTACCGCATTTGGCCAGAGGTGCGGCGGAGCCGGAGCCGACCAGAGCCGTTCAGAGCCGTTCGGAAATACTCAGAAATTCTCCATTCCCGGGTGTTTCCAAGCCTTTCCGAGCTGTCCCCGATCATTTCCGAGGCTCTCCGGTGCTTCCCCCACCTCTGGCCACATGCGGTATTGCATGCCATTGAAGTCAATGCGGAACAAATTATTTTAGTTTCCATTGACTTCTATGGGGAAACTCGCTTTGATATGCAAGTGCTTTGGAATATGAGAGTTCTCCTGGAACGGATTATGCTCGCAATCGAAGGTTCCACTGTAAATGGATTGTACCATAATGCTTTCTGTTTTCACACAAATGGATGGTGCTGTAACATTTGTTAGGAATATGGGCTAGCTGTGATTTCGGTATAAAATCAGTGGATTTTTATTGACAGTTATTTACTGAGGCTATAAGTTGACTATACGATTCCTGGCTATGTCCTTCTTAAACCACTGAATACAGTTACAGTACCTAGTATTATCCTCAATATTCTGCTGAAGCTGCATTGTAATGAGATTGCACCTCTTCTGTAGTGTAACTTCCATATATACCTGTAAAGCCTCGTACACACGGTCGGACTTCCATCGGACTTTTCCGTGGATTTTTGTCCGAACGGAGTTGGTTGGGAACACCCATAGCATACACACACTCTGACTTTTCTGCAAACTTTCTTAAAACTTCTTACAACATCACGTGTTTTTTCTGCTCTTTTCTGATCTTTACTGCCACCCTTTGGTCAACTTCTGCTATTGTTGGTTGATTTTAACCTTAGTTGTTTTGTCCATCGGACTAAAGTCCGATGGTTATCTGTACACACGGTCGGATATTGCTCCATCGGACTTTTGTTGGGCAAAAGTTTGTCCGTTTGCAGACCCAACTTTTGTCCGATGAAATCCAAAACCAAACGAAAAAAGTTTGTCCGATGGAGCGTACACACGGTCGGATTGTTGGTCCAACTTGCTTAAAACGAAGTTTGTTGGGCAAAAGTCCGACCGTGTGTACGGGGCTTTAGTCCGCTACTTCCAGTATACAGTGTCACAATATATTTGGTTACGTGGGCAGGTGTGATTTTCATACAAAGTAAGTGAAAGTGATCTTTTATCATCTTTGGAAAGACAATTATTATAGCTAATGCATTACATGTTCAATGTGGTGCCTTTTCTAAGACAATCTTACACATGAATCAGCTTAAACGTACAAATATCCTTGCATGGATCTATCAATTAATTACATTAAATAATTGCTAATCTTGAACATTTCACAGTGTTTTTCTTCCCATTTGGGCTTAGAGCCCCAGGGAAATACAATCTTCGGATTTCTCAAATATGCACATTCTATTTTTTCTTTCACCATAGGGGAATGAGTGGGTTGTTTACCCTTTACGTTGCATAGTTGGGATTTTTAAAATGTTATCTACCTTACTATATACATTCATATTGGGGTGTGATTTTGATAACTTTAACTCGAGGATTTACTGTAGATATACAGTTCATGTAATATTAAGCGGTCATATAGCTAATGTTTTATTGTGCCTGTCCTGTTTTTAATGTGGCTTAGCTGTTTTAATGATTGGCTAATAAAGTTTGACTTTTTCATTAAATCTAAGGTTGTTTTGTATATTCTTGTATACTCTATCTGTGAGTAGCAAGCAGCCAAAGCTCTTTTCTTTACTTGCCATGTTAATTGGTTATTTGGACACAGGTTGATATCGCCCTTCAGGAAACATCAAAGAAGGTCCTGAGGGCCATAGGGAAGAATTACATATTAGTCATTTCTGATGCTTGCAGGTCTGTGCTACATTTGGTTTATATTTTTTTCTGGAAAAGTGGGCTAATAAAGTTTTACTTTTTCATATCATTTAAGTTTTTTTTTTTTTAGTACCGGTATATTGTTTTATGCTCTATCTGAGAGTAGCACCCGAAGCTCTTTTCTTTACTTGCTGGGTTAAGTTTTTTTCACATACATTTGTAAATATATACAGTATGGCCCCTTTCACACTGGGCGGGCACGATTTTTAGCGCCGCCATACCGTCGTATTTAACGTGATATTCGGCCGCTAGCAGTGCGGTTTTAACCCACGCTAGCGGCCAAAAAAGGGTACCGCGGTTTGCGGGCGGTATTACCGCGGTGTCCCATTGATTTCAATGGGAAGGAGCGGTATACACACCGCTCCTTCACCGCTCCAAAGATGCGGCTTGCAGGAGATTTTTTTTCCTCCCGTCAGCGCATCGCCTCAGTGTGAAAGCCCTCGGGCTTTCACATTGAGAATACTGGGGCAGGATTATTTCAGGCGTTATTTATGCGCTATTTTTAGCGCTAAAACGCCTGAAATACGCCTCAATGTGAAAGGGGCCTTAGTGAAACTGTACTGCTGACTCAAAGCACCTCTTTATAGTGTGGCCTCCAGGCATACCTACCCTTAATTTATTCACTGCTATACAGTCAAGGCCTGATTAACAAAGGGGCCCTTACCTCAACCACTTCAGCCTGGTAGATTTTACCCCCTTCCTGACCACTTCCTGAGCACTTTTTACAATTTGGCACTGCATCACTCTTACTGACAATTGCGTGGACATGCAATGCTGTGCCCAAACGAAATTTGCGTCCTTTTTAAAAAAAAAAATAGAGCTTTCTTTTGGTGGTATTTGAACACCTCTGCGGTTTTTATTTTTTGCGCTATAAACAAAGAAAGAGCGACAATTTAAAAAAAAATATATATATATTTTTGACTTCTTGCTATAATAAATATCCCCAAGTTTAAAAAAAATAATAATAATTTCTTCATCAGTTTAGGCCAATATATATTCTTTTACATATTTTTGGTAAAAAAAATCACAATAAGCGTATAGTGATTGGTTTGCGCAAAAGTTATAGCGTCTACAAACTATGGGAAAGATTTATGGCATTTTTATGGCATTTTTATTATTATATTTTTTTTACTAGCAATGGCCGTGATCTGCGATTTTTAGCGGTACTGCGATATTGCGACAGACAGATTTTGGCCGGGGGGTTAGATTTTGGACTATTTTTGAGATAACAGATAACGGGCTCCTTGTACAGCCTGTCAGAAGCTACATACAGCGCGGCCAGTTTAAAGGAGTTGTAAAGGCAGAAGGTTTTTCATCTTAATGCATTCTATGCATTAAGATAAAAAGACCTTCTGTGTGTAGCAGTCCCCCAAGCACCCCCTAATTACCTACCTGAGCCCCTTTTCTCTCCAGTGATGTCCACGATCCCCTCAGCCATCCAGGACACTCCTCCTGATTGGCTGAGACAGAGCAGTGGCGCCATTGGCTCCCATGGCTGTCAATCAAAGTCAGTCAGCCAATCAGAGGAGAAAGGGGCGGGGCCAGGTCGGGGCTCCATGTCTGAATGGATACACGGAGCTCTGGCTCGGCTTGGGTGCCCCCTGTAGCAAGCTGCTGGCTGAGGGGCACTCAAAGGAGAGAGGGGCTAGAAGCAGCAAAGAGGAGGATACGGGCTGCTATGTGCAAAACCAACTGCACAGAGGAGGTAAGTATAGCATGTTTATTATTTAAAAAAAATAGCCTTTACAATCACTTTAAATTCAAGCTGGCACACTCTGTTTGCAGCAGACTGAGAGGATGAGCTCACAGAGCTTCTCACTTCTTGTCAGAGGCATTGAGCTCAATGGACAGCTTGGAGCCTTGGACCAATAGTAAAGTACCATTGGTCCCAGCTGTCCAATAACAATGCTGCAGTGGAGGCTGTCCTCTCACTGCAGTGTCATAGAAGGGGCATGTGTCTAACAGACAAATGCTCCCTTCCAGCCCAGCCCTCTTAATTAGAAGGAAAAAACATGTGTTTATGTGTATGATTTACCCACAATCCCATGTTTTTCTCACACAGTTAAGAGGGAGAATAAGAGAAAAATGACTGTTATAATCAAGATAAATCATAAATTATTATGCTATATGTTATAAGAGAATATTTTTTATTTATCTATTTCCTGTGAAATTACAGGTTGGAAGTTAAAACTTCAAACTTCAGTAATTTGTCCGTTAAGCCACCTGCTTGAGTACAGTTTTTGAAAATATAGTAAATGACCTAAAAACAATATATAATAATTATTTGTATATTACTTACTTATGGTAATTAACCCCTTGCCACCCAGGACAATTCTGACACTTCTCTCCTACATGTAAAAATCATGATTTTTTTTGCTAGAAAATTACTCAGAACACTCAAACATTATTTCATATTCATACATCACAGGAAACAGAGACTTAATTACTTAGTGGGTTAGATAGTCACCATCAGGTGATTGGACACTGGTAGCTCTAGATACAAGACGAGTTCCTCCCTTATATAACCCCTCCCATATGGAGAGCTCCTTAGTTTTTTCACCAGTGTCTAAGGTGGTTGGTCACGTTGAACATGTGCTAAGAAGAAAGTTCTGTTTGATGGTCTCTGTGGAGGCCTAGGAGCTATGCAACCAGATCCATGCCTCGGGCTATTACTAAATGCCTAAAATGGATGGTACCCGGGCCTCGTGTAAAGAAGAAACAAGGTTTGCCTGTAATGTCTCTCTTCGGAGGTCTGGGCTCTGGGATCCAGTCTTGGTGTACTAATCTAAGTCGCACGAAAAGCTCCTAGCAGAGTCTTCTACAGGTCCAGGGAAGAGGTTCCTTTAAATAGTGACCCAGAACCCTGAAGGTTGGCACAACACTACCCGCCGTGATGGGTGAAAGCTGGATCTGTTGTTCTCAACAGTTTTCCTGCGGCGGGGATAAGGTAAGTAAAGATAATTTTTTAAGTATTATCTTCTATGGGTAGTTGTATGCCTTACCTGGCTTCCGCCACCAGAGGGAGTAAGTAACATACCTGGTGTATACCTGGCGTCCAGGAACACGCTCAGTGAAGTTGGTCTCTATATAAAAACCGCTCACCTTCTCCGCTGCAGGCTCTGCCACAACTCATTATAGAGAAACCCCATGTAGTCCACAGGTTTCATGAAGTCTTCCAGTGGTCTTCTCTCTCCCCCTCACTCCTGGCCGCCGCCATGACAGGCGCGTGCGTGCAAGCTTGGGAACACTTTTTGACTCTTCAGGTGTACAGGAAAATGCAGGGGGAGACGTGGTTGTGCGCGCGTGCACGGCGCATCAGTGCGCAGGCGACAAAGCGGCATGTTTTTAAAAACCAAGCACACCAGAGCCTTCTGTAAGCAGTGGGACACAGAGCTGTGGGCTGTAAGCATCTCAGTGGATCAGATCCAGGCATACCTAAGACACCTACTCTGCATCAGGTTGTGCAGTAAGCTAATATATGTATGTATTGCATAGGTGTGCACAGCCTATTGCATTAGGGTGTGCACCCCAAAGCTCAAACACACTGTACCGATCACTCACTGTGTTCATTTAGAAAGGGAAGGGGCCGGTAAATTACATATTTACCGGGCACTTCCCCCACTCATCCTAAAACACCCCCCTGTGTGTGTCTGCCACAGCAGCCAGTGGGAGAGAAGAGGATGGAAGCTGGCAGCGCTGCCGGGGGGATGGGGGGTGCAGGGCAGTAGGGGGAATATTCACTGCAGGGGGTGATTAGGGTGTGCCCAGGCACACCCTGTGCGCACACCTATGATGTATTGTAAGACTAGAGCACAACAGTGGTTGCACTTGTACTAGTATCTCTGCTTATAGCTTAGGGCTATGGCTAAGAGGGTTTTCAGGGGCAGGTAAAGAGGCACTAAGAAATCCCCACCTAAGAGCTAGGGATTCTGGACATGCCTGCAGATTACTATCCCCCCCTGACAGACTGGTAACAGCCTCACAGGATGAGTCTGTACCCCTGTCAGGCTTTGCAGTCTCTCCTAATGTTGCAGCTCCTGTATATGTCATGGAAGACACTATGTAAGCTGCTTTGAGTGGCTTGAAAGGAAGGATTGTTACATTAATCACAACTTCCTTAAAAAATGGCAGAAAGCGGGGTATATCCCCTTCCTCTGCTCTGGGTTCCTTATCAGAGATATCTCATCATCTGAATGTTCATCTATCTGGGGATGGGAATCAGAAGCGGTCTGAGGATTCAGAGTATGAGGAGAAGATATCTTCTACCTCTCAGGCCCTTAACCACTTCAATACCAGGCACTTATACACCTTCCTGCCCAAGCCAATTTTGAGCTTTCAGCGCTGTCGCAATTTGAATGGCAATTGCGTGGTCATGCAATACTGTACCCAAACAATTTTTTTATCATTTTGTTCCCACAAATAGAGCTCTCTTTCGGTGGCATTTGATCGCCTCTGCGATTTTTATTTTTTGCACAACAAATAAAAAAGAGCGGAAATTTTGAAAAAAAATACGTTTTTCTTTGTTTCTGTTAAATTTTTTTTGTAAATAAGTACCTTTTCTACTTCAATGATGGGCACTGATAAGGCGGCACTAACGGGCACTGATAAGGCGACACTGTAGGCACCGATGAGGTGGCACCAATGAGGTGGCACTGATGAGGTGGCACTGATGATGGGCACTGATATGTAGCATTGGTATGCGGCACTGATGGGCACTCATAGGCGGCACTGATGGGCACTCATAGGTGGCACTGATGGGCACTTATAGGCAGCACTGATGGATACTTATGGGTGGCACTGATAGGTGGCACAGACGGGCACTGATAGGTGGGCACTTATGGGCAGAGATGGGCACGGATGGGCACTGATAGGTGGCACTAATGGACACTGGTAGGTGCACTGATGACACTGGTAGGTGGCACTGATGACACTGGTGGCTGGCATTGCTGGGCATCACATGCCATGATGGCATTTGTGGGCACTGATTGGCATATGTTGTGTGTGTATTTGTGCATGTGGATGGCCATGGGGGACTTACCTGGCCATCCACATGCTTGGGGCTTCCCTGGTGGTCCTGGGGGGCTTCCCTGGTGGTCCAGTGTGGGTATCTGAGGGGGGGCTGCGCTGATAAACAATCAGCGCGAACCCCCCCTGTCAGGAGAGCCGCCGATCGGCTCTCCTCTACTCGCGTCTGTCAGACACGAGTGAGGAAGAGCCGATCAACGGCTCTTCTTGTTTACATCGTGATCAGCCGTGATTGGACACGGCTGATCACGTGGTAAAAAGCCTCCACCGGAGGCTCTTTACCGAGATCAGTGTAGCGGTGTGTCAGACTGACACACCGCTCCACCGATCGCCGCGATGCGCGCCCCCCCAGCTGCGTGGCGGCTGTTATCCTGCAGGACGTCATATGACGTCCAGTGTGGATAACAGAACCACTTCCCGGACGTCAATCTCCTATTGACTGGGCGGGAAGTGGTTTTAAGATGCAGGTGCAATGTTATACAGAGATGGTGCGTACCACATACAATTTGCCTTCTGCTGAAGCTGCTGTTGCCTTATGAAGAGTTTATGAGTAATCTCCATTAGCAACTGGGAATATTTGTATATATAGTTTAGAATAAGAAATAAGAGTAGTGTGTATAGAATATTGCTTCTGTAAGTGTTAACTTGGCTAGATGTAAATATTAGACTTGTGCACAATGGAAAAATTTGCTTAGTTTCGGTTAGTTTCTTAAGGACAACGGAAAAATTCGTTTAGTTTCGGTTCGTTTCTTTTCGGTCCTGTTGATTCGTAATCATTCGTAATTTTGCTAGACGGGATTTTTCGTGTTCGGACTAATTCGTATTTTCGCAAGCGTAATTTTTCGTTGAATTTTTAGTTGATTTATAATTCGTACTTTCGGTAGGGTACGTTGTTTTTCGTTGATTCTGGACACAACTCCTACTTTCGTAACTTTTTTTGGGTTCGTTGATTCCTAATTTTCCGCGTCTCTCTCACAACGACACTGCCTATTATGCCTAATGTGCTTCGAATGGATTTGTACTTTTCTAAATACATAGCGGTTATTTGTAACAATTCGAAATCTCGTATTTTACTTTCGTTTTTTACATGCGGCTATAGCCTCCGCCCCTGTACACCATTTTGAGAGAGTTCAGCACGGTGAGGGAGAAGCAGAGAGCAGAGCAGAGTGTTATTGTGCTTCGAATGGATTCGAAATCTCGTATTTTACTTTTGTTTTTTACATGCGGCTATAGCCTCCGCCCCTGTACACCATTTTGAGAGAGTTCAGCACGGTGAGGGAGAAGCAGAGAGCAGAGCAGAGTGTTATTGTGCTTCGAATGGATTCGAAATCTCGTATTTTACTTTTGTTTTTTTCATGCGGATATAGCCTCTTCCCCTGTACACCATTTTGAGAGGGAGTTCAGCACGGTGAGGGAGAAGCAGAGAGCAGAGTGAGTGTTATTGTGCTTCGTATGGATTCGTACATTCGTAACTTTTTTCATAACGAATTATGCCGAAGACATTCGGGCATTCGCTATTTGCGATATAATTTATTTCGGATTCGGTTTTATTCGTAATTGCTTTGTTCGGAAATTCGAATGCTTCTGAATGTCCGAAAGTTGCTAAATTCGGACAAATTTTGATTCGTTACGAAACGAATTGCACAAGCCTAGTAAATATATATATATATGACAGGCTTTGCCTGAGAATATCTATTTCATTTGTAAGTTCCCTTTTGACATGCAAGAATGCTGGGTGAGAATGTGCTGTGGCGAAAATCGTCTGTTTACCTAGCTTAATATTCGGGTGCTATTAAGGGGAAATTAAGTTAAGAGGATATTTCCCAAATTTGGAGGAGATACGCCCGGAGGGAGGAGAGAGCTAACAGAACAACCAATCAGAGTGGCCCTGTTTAAGTCAATGGGAGATGGGCCTATATTAGGGGTCCCAAACAGAGTAGAGGGAGATGAAACTGACCTGGGCCCAGGACCATTAAAATAGGTAAATTATCAGATCATCTCCCAGCACTTAAAGGTATACCTGTGTGTCATATGCTTGTCTGTTTGCTTTTTGTATTGTGATGAATATACCCTGTATTCTTGTATTTTAACCTAATATTTCCTCCCTTGCTTAAGACTATAGATGTTTTATGTGTATTAGATAGACTTTTAACAATGCTCTAATAAAATGTTATTATGTTAACGCCAGTGGCGGCTGGTGCTCAAAATTTTTGGAGTGGCGCAAACAAACTGAAAAATTCAGGGAAAAAAACACATCAATTGCAGCCACTGTGCCCATCAAACGCAGCCACTGTGCCCATCAAACGCAGCCACTGTGCCCATCAAACGCAGCCACTGTGCCAATCAAACGCAGCCACTGTGCCTATCAATCGCCACCACTGTGCCATAAAACACCTCCACTGTGCCCCATCAAATGCAGCCTCACTGTGCAAGTCAATTACAGCCTCACTGTGCCCGTCAAATGCAGCCTCACTGTGCCCGTTAAATGCAGACCCACAATGCCCCAGCCATGTTCATTGCACGAACTTGCAGGGTAGTTGTGGTGCACTATTCATGGTGAAATGCCATTTAATTTTTGCCATCGAACAGCACTGAGTGGCTGCATCTCTTTTCAGGTGGGGTGGTCAGGGGTGGTAAAATTTCAGCTCAACCGCCTGCTTGTACTGCCCCTCCCAGCTGTGTGAATGAGCCCCTAAGGTCTTCTTTACAAGTGTGGTCTCAGATCTGGGCATTCCTCTGTAAGGGTCCACGTATTGACTGTCTGTCTGACACCCTCCATTCCAGATTACTTTATATCTCTTTTACCTGTTCAGCAGCTCAGTACATTCTATATTTAGAATATACTGAGCTGCTGAACAGATAAAAGAGATATAAAGTAATCTGGAATGGAAAGGGTGTCAGGCAGTGATTGGAATGGTCAGATCTGACCCCGGAGGATGCAGGGTGTGTGAGCAGTGAAGATATATGTGAGGGGAGAGCAAACAGCAGAAAGCAAAGGAGGGGGAGAGGGGGGAGGATCAGTGTGACAGGGAAGATCTACAGACTTGCAGTATAGGAGAGAGGGGAGTAAAGTTGGAGGTGAAAGATGTTGCTGTAGCAGGAGTTAGGACAGAGACAATAGCAGCCATAGCAGGTGCTCCCCCCTCCCCCCAGTCCTGGCCCTGCGTGTACTGTACTTTCTCTGTGTGTTTCCAGAGATTGCTCTGTGTGCACTGCTGTCTGTCACATGGAGATGGATGGAGGACATGAGCTGCTGCACGGACCTGAGCCTGCTCCTTCTCCAGCTGATTCCCTCAGCACTTACTTGCTAAAGGAGGCAGGCAGTGTGAGCCGAGGCAGGCAAATGCGGCCAGTGTAAATCCGCATAGGAGCCGAAATAAAAAAAATAGTCCTGAGTCCAGCTACAGTCTTCCCAGTGTTCTGACGAGCTGGTTCCTCCTATCGATATGGTTCCCCCAGGACTGCGCAGGCGCAATCCGAGGTGAGGGAATTCTCCGAGCGTGAACAGCTGCCGATGCTAGGGGAACCAGCTCGACAAGACACCGCTCTATACAGCAAGGGGCGGATCAGTGAGTGTGCGCTCCCTGCAATGTTACACGCCAAGCCTAGAGATTTATATGTATATCACTTATCTTGCATTTGCTGATGAATAGAACATGAGAAGTGTTGTACATATAAATCTGTAGGCTTGGCGTGTAACATTGCAGGGAGCGCACAATCACCGATCCGCCCTTTTAGAAAAACCCGCCCTTGAGACATTGTTGCCCTATAGAGCGGCGTGTCACAGTCTCCGGCCCGCCCCTTTTTCCGCCCCCTTGCGCCCGCCCATCAACATTTAAAAAAGTACAGAGCGGCGTGTCACCCGCCCATCAACATGTTAAACCCCGCCCTATAAGCGGTATGTCACAGTCTCCGCCCCGAGCCTTGCTGCGTGGCGTGTATCCTCAGGAGCGAGCGCGTCTACAGCTGACGGACAGCTGTAGATGTTCGTAGATTTCCGTGTGATCGGAGTGCACATGCGCAGTCGAGGGCAGACCCTATCCGATAGGGGAACCAGCTTGACAAGACACCGGCTCTCCCGATGAACTGATGCCTCGTCAGATCACATTACCTTGCAGAAACAGAAAGTGAAAGTGGCACGGCTGCCCTGGGAAAGCACCTCCCAAGTCCTATGGCGGGTGTTAATGGTCAGATAGAAAGACAGACAGAAGACTGACCCAATGAGAGTGCTGGGGCTATTAGCTGTACGCCCCAAAGCAACACAAAACCCAGCAAATGTAGCGTCTCGCCTGCAATCGCAGGATTGCATTGGCATGATGCTCCCATATTGTACTGGGGCCGGCGCCCGAGCAGAGTGAACTTAAAGAACTTTTTAAATTATTATTATTATTTTTTAAAGGGCCCATTTTTTTTTTTTCCCAATAGCTTTGGGAGGGGGGGGGGGGCGGCGCTCGGGCGCCCCCTATGGACGGGCCGCCACTGGTTAACGCTTTCACTTCTGGTCAAAAGAACTCTAATTTAACCCACATCATATCTTTGAGATATTAGATCTTAAATATATACTTTAAAGGTTAACACTGCCATGTCCTCTGTTTCCTCCTTGGGATCCCGAAAAAACCCCACAGGCTGCATATACCTTCCCAATTCATCCCTTGTTGGAGAAGTTCATATATGACAACTGGGCTCACCCAAATAAACAGTTTTCTCCTCTTAAGAGTTTTTCCCTCCTTACCCAGTGGAGGAAGAATTCACCAAGAAATGGGGGTGGCAGCGGCTATTGTGCGAATTAAAAGCCTGACCTGTCCCGTGGACAATGCTCAGGGCTTCAAAGATCCAACGGAAAAAAGCTGGAATCTTTGCTCAAAGCCTCCTTCTCTATGGCTGATGCTGTAGTCCACCTGCAGTTGCAGCAATTTGGCTTCTGCCAGTTCCTTAAGGTACAGATGAAACAGGTGGTTAACCTCCTCCCTGCAGAGGAAGTTTAGGTTCATGCAGACCTTCCTAAGGTCCTGTATTTTGCGGTTGATGCAATTATGGACTCTGTTCAGCAAGCATCCCGCCTAAATCTCCTGCTGGTACACATCGCAGGTCCCCTTTTGCTGAAGCATTGGGAAGCTGAAGTTTCTTGCAAAACATACTTGGCGGCGTTCCCATTTTTATGGGGAAACGCCTGTTTGAGGATGATTTGGACAAAGTTATCCAAAGATTACCGGAAGCAAATCTACATTGTTACCGAAAACTAATATATTGGGGTACTCTTGGTCAAATCAAAAAGCACCACATCCCATTGTAATTTAATATGAGAAAAAGGGGGGGACAGCGGGTATACTCAGTACCCAGGGATTTTTTGAAAACACGGTGCTTGATAGAGATAAACACAATTGTCAAAATCAATAAAAGATTAAATTTTATTACATGAAGCATAAAAACAATACACAAAATTATTAACCATCCTTCAAGATATGTAGGTCAGTTTTCAAAAAGATGCAATTCACTGCTTGATTTCCACTCAACTAGTTTCGCTCCCAGCGGAGCTTCTTCAGGAGTGTAATAGAGTAATAGCAGGTTTAAACTGTGAATACAGGATGTACAACAATTAGCAACATAGAATGGTTAAAAGTATGTAAGACTTTAATGTTGAACATTTCAGAAAAATTGATAAATTGACGTGCCCAAAGCACACTAATGGTTAAGTAGTTCATAAGGGTAGATCATTAACACAATAGATCCGTTCACACTGAAATGGTGATGGCCCATGCTGAGCATCATACAAACACATATGTATACACTCACCGACTTACATGTGTAGCTACAAACTGGAAGAACAAATGGCATTTCCACTGGTATTAGTTGACCGGTTTGCCCAATCCACTGAAACAACCCATAGGGTTAGCAACCACAAGGGTAAAGAAAATCTATTGAAGACTGGAAATAAAAAGCATACAAAAGGTATATAGTGAATAGATGTTAAATCTAGCAAATTCAACATAATTCATCCTGAAATGGATGGAAAGACAACCTCTTACCTTGAGAGGTTGTTAGTATGGGTCACTAGATCCAAAGTCAGCAGTATGCCAATAGGGAGTTGTAAAAATCCTTATAGAGCACAAAGTGTCTATTTGTGCTAAGAAAGACAAACCCTCGGGCTGAATGATTGGAAACACATAGTGAAAAAATAACTTCACTGGTTACATTGCACTCAAGATGGTTGGGTGGGATGGATGAGCTGGTCACCAGCTGTAAATAAAAAAATAAAAAAATATAGCAGACAAAGTGATGAGCAACCTCGGCCACTGCGAGGAGAAAGTTATCAACACAGCGGACAAGCGATTGTCCATAACAGCAGCCTACCTGGGCAAGTTGAAAAGGGGTCAAAATCCGTCCGGCTGGAGCAGGTATATCTCCAAGCCCCAGGGCGGCGAAAGATCCTCGCAGACTGTCGGCGGACCGGAGCCGCATTTAAAATACCCCCATCGCGGCGGCGTCTGACGTCATCGCCGCGATGCGGACGTACATTGGTGGATCAATGATGACGCGCACCGCCGTCCAAGAGTTGGACTGGCGTGAGCGTCATTGAGACAGCAGCCAACGTGGCGTGTCACACACCAAGCGAGGTGTGTGTCAGTCAGCTGGACGCTGCTGAGGCCAGCCGCGCCATCTTGAATAAGGGAAAACAGAATATATAGATAATAGTAAATGAACCCAGCGTCATTGAAAGAGTGGGAACAAGAATATATATGGTGTAATGACATTAATAATCAAAATCTATATTGAAGCAGCGCAGGTGGAACTCACAGAATGACTGTCAACATTGATCATCAATTTGGGGCACCCCATTGAAAGCTCGACTGGCATCACGAGTATATCAAAGCAGGGGGCCCCCGGGCGTCCGTATGGTTGCCCGGGGTGAATCATGAATTGAGCCAGTCAGCAAATACCAGATGCAATATAGAGAAAATAAATTTGGTTTGAACATTTTTTTATTATTATACAGGGACACATTATGTCACCCAAGTAGATAAATAATCGAAATTAAATAATAACTAGAATGCCAATTTTTCACAAAGAGTAAACCCAATTTGTAGCAAGGGTCTGAAGTAAAGCAAATGGGCGGAACTGGTGAAGCTCAGGATGGAACATGAACATACAGTATGACGGATTACATGAATCATGAAAAATACATTGTAAGTTAAACTTTCCAACTTAGGAAACGTGTTAATATATGAGGAATGCAAAGTGTTGCAAGGGATGAATCTAAGTGAGATAAAGAAATGAAAAAAGATTGAAGATAAAATGAAATGAAATAAAAAAATGATAACTGGACTCAGTTTGAATTTATAACAATATAGCAAAAAATTAAATTGATGAATATTAGATAATGGAGTAAATGTTGGACGAACAATGCTATAGTAATTCACGGCAGAACTCTATAAAAACGGCTTAAAGCTAAAGGCATCGTTTAAACCAGGGTGCCTAAGAGCTGATAACCTATGGATCCATCTGGCCTCTTTCTGCAGTAGAATTTTATCAAAATTCCCTCCTCTCTCCCCTGGGGGAATGTGTTCTAAGGCGGAAAAATGCATTACTGCACTATCAAATTGATGAAACAGACCTACATGCCGGCTAATTGGGGTTTCCATTTTCTTTTTCCTTATCAGAGAAACATGGTCTCTGACACGGTGAAAGAAGGGCCTTTTGGTCTTGCCGACATAGAATGCATCACATTGGCATTGCATTAAGTATACTATACCAATGGATTGGCACGTGACTGAAAACATAGGTCTGTGTACTTGTCCGTCCGGAAGAGTAACCGTGGAGGAGGAATGTAAATATCTGCAGAATTTACATTTATGACAAGGCCTAGTGCCCCTAAACGGGATGGGATTAGATAGCGATGAAGAAAAGTGGCTATGGACCAGAGTGTCTCGTAGAGATCGCGCTCTCTTGTAGGTGATCTGTGGATACGGTTTGATAAATTTAGAAATTTGATCATCGCTGGTTAGTAGGTACCAGTATTTTTGTAGGATGAGGCGCACCTGTTGGTGTTGGTTTGAAAATGTAGTTATCAACCTAACACCCGGGTCAGATTTTATTTTCTTGGGACCATGCAGAAGAGCACTTCTATTTTGTTTTTTGGTTCTAGCATAAGCCTTTTTAAGGCACTTGTTGCTGTAACCTCGTTCTAAAAAACGGGCCCTCAATAGTTTAGCCTCATGTTCAAAGTCCTTTGAACTGCTACAGTTCCGCCGCAATCTCAAATATTGCCCATAGGGCACACTTGAGATCAGAGGTTTGGGATGGGCACTCCCTGCATGCAGCAGGGAGTTTCCAGCCGAAGATTTACGATAAAGGGAGGTGCTGATGGTACCATCAGTTTTGATGTTGATTTTGAGATCCAGAAAGGTCAACTCCCTTTGGCTAATTTCAAAAGTGAATTTGAGATTAAAGTTATTGATCTTTAAGGAATCAAGGAAAGTGGTAAGGGCATCTCTGGGGCCGGTCCAAATAAAGAAAATATCGTCAATGAATCGTCGCCATATTGGGATAAAATCCAAATGGCTCTGTAAATCCTCTCTAAAAAAGAGGTTTCTCTCCCACCCCCCCAGATACAGGTTCGCGTAGGAGGGGGCACACTTGGTCCCCATTGCCACCCCCTGTATCTGGAGGTAGTGGGAGTCTCCAAACAAAAAAATATTGTTAGATAAAATGAATTCGAGAAGGTTCAAAATGAACGAGATATAGGCCCGAGAGATGCCCCCATCCTCGGTGATGACGCTGGGTTCATTTACTATTATCTATATATTCTGTTTTCCCTTATTCAAGATGGCGCGGCTGGCCTCAGCAGCGTCCAGCTGACTGACACACACCTCGCTTGGTGTGTGACACGCCACGTTGGCTGCTGTCTCAATGACGCTCACGCCAGTCCAACTCTTGGACGGCGGTGCGCGTCATCATTGATCCACCAATGTACGTCCGCATCGCGGCGATGACGTCAGACGCCGCCGCGATGGGGGTATTTTAAATGCGGCTCCGGTCCGCCGACAGTCTGCGAGGATCTTTCGCCGCCCTGGGGCTTGGAGATATACCTGCTCCAGCCGGACGGATTTTGACCCCTTTTCAACTTGCCCAGGTAGGCTGCTGTTATGGACAATCGCTTGTCCGCTGTGTTGATAACTTTCTCCTCGCAGTGGCCGAGGTTGCTCATCACTTTGTCTGCTATATTTTTTTATTTTTTTATTTACAGCTGGTGACCAGCTCATCCATCCCACCCAACCATCTTGAGTGCAATGTAACCAGTGAAGTTATTTTTTCACTATGTGTTTCCAATCATTCAGCCCGAGGGTTTGTCTTTCTTAGCACAAATAGACACTTTGTGCTCTATAAGGATTTTTACAACTCCCTATTGGCATACTGCTGACTTTGGATCTAGTGACCCATACTAACAACCTCTCAAGGTAAGAGGTTGTCTTTCCATCCATTTCAGGATGAATTATGTTGAATTTGCTAGATTTAACATCTATTCACTATATACCTTTTGTATGCTTTTTATTTCCAGTCTTCAATAGATTTTCTTTACCCTTGTGGTTGCTAACCCTATGGGTTGTTTCAGTGGATTGGGCAAACCGGTCAACTAATACCAGTGGAAATGCCATTTGTTCTTCCAGTTTGTAGCTACACATGTAAGTCGGTGAGTGTATACATATGTGTTTGTATGATGCTCAGCATGGGCCATCACCATTTCAGTGTGAACGGATCTATTGTGTTAATGATCTACCCTTAGGAACTACTTAACCATTAGTGTGCTTTGGGCACGTCAATTTATCAATTTTTCTGAAATGTTCAACATTAAAGTCTTACATACTTTTAACCATTCTATGTTGCTAATTGTTGTACATCCTGTATTCACAGTTTAAACCTGCTATTACTCTATTACACTCCTGAAGAAGCTCCGCTGGGAGCGAAACTAGTTGAGTGGAAATCAAGCAGTGAATTGCATCTTTTTGAAAACTGACCTACATATCTTGAAGGATGGTTAATAATTTTGTGTATTGTTTTTATGCTTCATGTAATAAAATTTAATCTTTTATTGATTTTGACAATTGTGTTTATCTCTATCAAGCACCGTGTTTTCAAAAAATCCCTGGGTACTGAGTATACCCGCTGTCCCCCCCTTTTTCTCATACTACATTGTTACCGGTTAAAAAAGAGTAAACGTTCTCTTCCCCAGCCCCTGGAACTTCGATATCCAGGGAGTGGCGACGGCCTCCCCAGTCTAATACTAGGGGAAAGGCCCAGGGCCGAGCCCAAGGGCAGAAAATATCTTAGGGTTCAAGGTCTGCTAAGCGGAACCCCAAAACTTCCCTATGAAGGGGCACCCCCGCTCGGCCAAGTGGGGGGAAGGCTGCTGCGCTTTGCAGACGCCTGGTGGGAAGAGCTTCAGGACAAATGGGTCATCTCCACAATATCTCTAGGCTACAAGCTAGAGTTCCGGGAACTTCCGCCATCCCGTGTTTTTTCTGAGATCAAGAATCTCCAAAAATCCAGAAAAGAGGAGGCCTTGCTATTGGCCCTGGAAAGCCTGCTGGCCCAAGGGGTAATCATACAAGTAGCCCCAGAGGAACAGGGCTCAGTGTTCTACTCAAACCTCTTTACGGTTTCAAAACCAAATGAGGATGTTAGACCTATTCTAGATCTGAAAGACCTGAGTCAGTTCTGAACATTCACTCTTCCGCATGGAGTCTACATGTGCCAATATTCCCTGCTCACCGAAAATTCTAAGGTTTGCAGTGGATCAGCGCCACTTTTCAGTTGTGGCCCTACCGTGTGGTCAAGCTACCGCACCTTGAGTGTTCTCAAAGGTACTGGCACCGCCCTTGGTGAAGCTAAGGGCGTGGGGTATAGCAGTAACAGCTTTGGACGATCTGCTGCTCATAGATCAGTCCATACCATGCCTAGACCACAATGTCCGCAGCACAGTGGAGTATTTAGATTACCTAGGCTGGGTCCTCAAACTACAAAGATTCTCCTTACAGCCTCAAAGAAGGCTGTAGTATTTAGGCATTAGACACGATCCAAACCAGGGTATTCTTACCCAGTTCAAGGCCAAAGCCATAAAGGATTTGGTCCGAGTGGTCAAAGCAAGGAAAAATTCTTCCATTCGTCTATGCATGAGATCATTAGGAAAGTTGGTAGCCTCATTCGAGGCCAATCCTTATGCCGCGTACACACGACCATTTTTCTCGTCGGGAAAAATTAAATTTTTTCTCTTTGACGAGAAAAACGACCGTGTGTGGACTTTTGATAATTTTTCCCGACGAGAAAAACGGCATTAATCACGACGAGAAAAATTAGAACATGCTCTCATTTTTCTCGTCGTGATTCACGGCATTTTTTTCTGCGGCAGTTTTCCCATAGGGAAAAGAGAAAAAATGTCGGGAAAATCGGCCGTGTGTAGGGGAACAAGCCGTTCCTCGTTTTTCGGGTCGATTTTCTCGACTGTGTTTTCACCGTCGAGAAAATCTATTGTGTGTACGCGGCATTACACCCAGATTTCACTCAGGGTTTTGCAGTGCAGTATCCTGTCTGCCTAGAACAAGAGTTCAAGCCTTGGACCTTCCAGTGGTCCTGTCACCGTGGATTCAACAGAGCTTTAATCAGTGGTTGCTGCCCCAGAATCTGCTGAAAGGAAATTCCTTTATTCCAGTTACTTGAAAATCATAACCATGGACGCCAGCCTTATGGGCTGAGGGGCAGTTATGGAAGAAGCTTCTGCTCCGGAAAAATGGTCTAGAACCAAGCAGCTCTTGCCCATCAACATTCTGGCGATTCGGGCAATTCTTCTGGCCCTCAGGGTCTGGACTTACATGTGGCAGGGTTGTCCTGTCCAAATGCAGTCCGATAATGCCACAGCAGTGGCTTATATCATTCACCAATGGGGCACCAGGAATAGGGATGCCCAAAAAAGAGGTGAATCACATTTATCTTGGGCAGAAAGGCATGTTCCCTGTCTGTCTGCGGTCTTCATTCCATGGGTAAAAAAAATTTGCAGATGTTTTTTTCTAAACCGCTAGCAGCTGAGTCCAGGAGAATGGTCTCTACACCCCAACATATTTCAGGCCATATGTCAGAAGAAGGGGTACCCCAGATGTAGACCTGTTGGCTTCCAGGTTCAACACAAAACTGGACAACTTCATGTCAAGGACAAGAGATCCGCTGGCACAAGGGTCGGATGCCTTAAACAATTCCATGAGATCAGAATTCTCTGATTTATGCGTTCCCTCCAGTCCTGCTTCTCCCACGATTCCTCCAGAGTAGTGATGAGCCGAACACCCCCGGGTTCGGTTCGCACCAGAACCCGCGAATGGACCGAAAGTTCGTACGAACATTAGAACCCTATTAAATACAATGGATGCGAATGTTCGAATTCTAAAGTGCTAATTATAACAACTATTATGCATGTTATTGTCCTAAAAAGGGTTTGGGAACCCGGGTTCTGCACCAGGGGACATGTATCAATGCAAAAAGAAGTTTTAAAAACGGTCGTTTTTCGGGAGCAGTCATTTTAATGATGCATAAAGTGAAAAAAAAAAAGTCAAATATTCCTTTAAATATCGTACCTGGGGGGTGTCTAAAGTATGCCTGTGAAGTGCCACGTGTTTCCCGTGTTTAGAACTGTCCCTGCACAAAATGACACTTCTAAAGGAAAAAAAAGCCATTTAAAACTGCTTGCGGGTTTAATGAAATGTCTGGTCCCGGTAATATGGATGAAAATCTTTAAGAAAAATGGCATAGCTACCCCATGACCCCCCCCCCCCCTACCCCAGCCCATTACCAGCCCCTTTGGGTCTTGTATGGATATTAAGGGGAACCCCGCACATAAAATAAAAAAGGCCCTATATACTCTGAACAGCCGTATACAGGCGGTGCATACAAGACAGGGACTGTAGGTTTGTTCTTATGTAGAATCTGTTTGTAATTTTGAACAGGTACATTGTTGAAGTGTAGCTCCAGCCCAAAAATCTATTTTTAAACTTTTTGGAAAACATAGGTAAGGGTTATCACCCCTGTAACATTTGTTTTGCTGTCTGTGCCCCTGTTCAGAACATTTCACCTCACTTTCCGTCCCAATGACAACTGTTTTTGAAATGTGGTGTTTTTCTTGAAACAAGGATTGCTGATAAAGCATCAGTACAGAGGAGACACCTTTCTCCCATATTTATTCTTACAGGAGAGAATTTTCCTTCCTAGTGGTAGATTTCCTCTCACTTCCTGTTGTCTTCTTGCGTTTGCAAGTAGGAGTCGTTTGTAAGTTGGATGTTTGAAAGTAGGGACCTGCCGTATATACTCTGCAGAAATAGGCCCCTTAGTTGTTGGTGTTGGCACAACACTGTAAGCACTCACAGTTACTCTTGGTTGGTGCTGGAACGCCCTGCTGTCAACTATTATATCAGGAATTTTAATTACATATAATTGTTGAACAGTGGTAGTAAAAATTGGGCCTTTGATGGTGGTGCTGGTGCCACAACACTGTAAGCCCTGACAGTTACTCTTGGTGGGTGCAGCAATGGGCCCTGCTGTGAATTATTAGATCAAGAATTGTAATTGCATGCCCCTGTTGAACAGGGGCTGAAAAATTGGGCCTTTCGTGGTGGTGGTGGTGGTGGTGGTGTTGCCACAACACTGTAAGCCCTTAGAGTTACTCTTGGTGGGTGCAGGAATGGGCCCTGCTGTGAATTATTAGATCAAGAATGGTAATTACATGCCCCTTTTGAACAGGGGCTGAAAAATTGGGCCTTTCGTGGTGGTGGTGGTGGTGGCGTTGCCACAACACTGTAAGCCCTCAGAGTTACTCTTGGTGGGTGCAGGAATGGGCCCTGCTGTGAATTATTAGATCAAGAATTGTAATTACATGCCCCTTTTGAACAGGGGCTGAAAAATTGGGCCTTTCGTGGTGGTGGTGGTGGTGGCGTTGCCACAACACTGTAAGCCCTCAGAGTTACTCTTGGTGGGTGCAGCAATGGGCCCTGCTGTGAATTATTAGATCAAGAATTGTAATTACATGCCCCTTTTGAACAGGGGCTGAAAAATTGGGCCTTTCGTGGTGGTGGTGGTGGTGGCGTTGCCACAACACTGTAAGCCCTCAGAGTTACTCTTGGTGGGTGCAGGAATGGGCCCTGCTGTGAATTATTAGATCAAGAATTGTAATTACATGCCCCTTTTGAACAGGGGCTGAAAAATTGGGCCTTTCGTGGTGGTGGTGGTGGTGGCGTTGCCACAACACTGTAAGCCCTCAGAGTTACTCTTGGTGGGTGCAGGAATGGGCCCTGCTGTGAATTATTAGATCAAGAATTGTAATTGCATGCCCCTGTTGAACAGGGGCTGAAAAATTGGGCCTTAGGCATTGGTGGCACAACACTACAACCCCTCACAGATACTGTACTTGGAGCACAGCAATGAGCCCTGTTGCAAAGTATTGCTTCAAAAATTGTAATGACACGCCCCTGTTAAACAGGGGCTGAAAAATTGGGCCTTAGGCACTGGTGGCACAACACTACAACCCCTCACAGATACTGTACTTGGAGCACAGCAATGAGCCCTGTTGCAAAGTATTGCTTCAAAAATTGTAATGACACGCCCCTGTTAAACAGGGGCTGAAAAATTGGGCCTTAGGCACTGGTGGCACAACACTACAACCCCTCACAGATACTGTACTTGGAGCACAGCAATGAGCCCTGTTGCAAAGTATTGCTTCAAAAATTGTAATGACACGCCCCTTTTAAACAGGGGCTGAAAAATTGGGCCTTAGGCACTGGTGCCACAACACTCCAACCCCTCACAGATACTGTACTTGGAGCACAGCAATGAGCCCTATGGCAAATTATTGCTAAAAAAATTGTAATTACACGCCCCTGTAAAACAGGGGCTGAAAAATTGGGCCTTAGCCACTGGTGGCGGCACCCATAAACAAAAATGATCTTCCAAGCTATCATCATCAATCGTATCATTGAGGACTCGGAGGAGGAGGATAGCCAGTCAACATAACAGCACAGGCACTCAGCATCAGCATCAGTCTTGAAGGGATGTGACATGTTAAAATCAATTAGTCTGTTATATCAGCATCAGGTGTGTGGTAGCTGGTGGTGATCCAAGACTGGTTCATCTTGATGAAAGTCAGTCGATCAACCGAGTCGGTGGACAGGCGCACCCTGTGATCCGTGACAAATCCTCCAGCAGCACTGAATGTGCGTTCCGAAAGAACGCTGGATGCAGGACAGGCCAGTAGCTCAATTGCATACTGTGCAAGCTCTGGCCAGTGATCCATCCTCAAGACCCAGTAAGCCAGAGGATTTTCGGTGGGGAAGGTGTCCAAGTCTGACCTTGCCCCTAGATATTCCTGCACCATGTTTATCAGACGCTGGTGATGGTTGCTGGAACCGATCATACTTTGGGGCTGCGGACTAAAGAATTGTCTGAACGCAGCGGTCAGACGGCCACCTTCCCCACCGCTCCTTCTTTGACTGGCCGAAGCCTCAGCAACTCGTTGTCCAGGACCAGGAGTTTGTAACCTCCCAGTCTCTGGGAACGCGTTGCACAGACCTTTCTGCAAGGCCTTCCGGAGTTGTCTCATCCTCTGCTCCCTCTGCGACGGTAACATAAGGTCCGCAACCTTACCCTTGTACCGTGGATCAAGGAGAGTGGCCAGCCAGTAATGGTCCCTCTCCTTGATCCGAAGAATACGAGGATCCTTCCGCAGACTTTGCAGGATCAGGGAGGCCATGCAGCGTAGGTTTGCTGAGGCATTCGCTCCGGAGTCCTCTGGGTCACTAAGGACGACATGATCCGCAGCCACCTCCTCCCAGCCACGTACAAGTCCACTGGTTTCTTGGGACTGTAAATCATCCCTAAAAGACTGCTGCTGATGATGCTGAGTGCCAGCCTCCACCTCCATGCTGACACAATCCTCCTCCTCCTCCTCCTCCTCCTCCTCCTCCTCTTCCTGTGCGATGGGTGGGACAGAAGGAACACTGTCTGGGTAAAGGGGGCCTTGAGAGGCAAGGAAGTCCTCCTCTTCCTGCCTCTGTTCTGCCTCAAGTGCCCTGTCCATTATTCCACGCAGCGTGTGCTCCAACAGGTGGACAAGAGGTACAGTGTCACTGATGCATGCACTGTCACTGCTCACCATCCTCGTGGCCTCCTCAAATGGTGCCAGGACAGTGCATGCATCCCTGATCATGCCCCACTGGCGTGGAGAAAAAAAACCAAGCTCCCCTGACCCTGTCCTGGTGCCGTAGTCGCACAGGTACTCATTGATGGCCCTCTGCTGCGTGTGCAGCCGCTGCAGCATGGCCAACGTTGAGTTCCACCTGGTGGGCATGTCACATATAAGGCGGTTCTTGGGCAGGTTCAACTCCTTTTGCAGCTCAGCCAGGCGAGCACTGGCATTATAAGATCTGCGGAAATGCACACAGACTTTCCTGGCCTGCCTCAGGACATCCTGTAAGCCCGGGTACCTGCCCAAGAACCGCTGCACCACCAGGTTAAGGACGTGAGCCACACAGGGCACATGGGTCAGTTGTCCCTGTCGGAGGGCGGAGAGGAGGTTGGTGCCATTGTCGCAAACCACCATTCCTGGCTTAAGCTGGCGTGGCGTCAACCACCTCTCGGCCTGGCCCTGCAGAGCAGACAGGACCTCTGCCCCAGTGTGGCTTCTGTCCCCCAAGCACACCAGCGCAAGCACGGCATGGCATCTTTTTGCCTGCGTACTTGCGTAGCCCCGTGAACGGCTACGGAGCACCGCTGGTTCATAGGACAAACCACAGGAAGAGGCCATGGAGGAAGAAGAAGAGGAGGGGGTGGAGGAGAGAGGTGTGTCACAACCAGTAGTAGCATTTTGGAGGCGTGGCGGTGGAACAACCTCCAACACTACTGCACCTTGTCCTGCATCCTTCCCATCTGCTAAAAGAGTGACCCAATGGGCCGTGAAAGAAAGGTAACGTCCCTGTCCATGCCTGCTGGACCATGAGTCAGCGGTAATATGCACCTTACCGCTGACCGCCCTGTCCAGCGAGGCCAAGACATTGCCTTCCACATGCCGGTAGAGAGCCGGAATAGCCTTCCGTGAGAAAAAGTGGCGTTTGGGAACCTGCCACTGAGGAACCGCACATTGCACAAACTCACGGAAGGGGGCCGAGTCTACCAACTGAAAAGGCAGCAGTTGAAGCGCTAGCAATTTAGCCAAGCTAGCATTCAACCGCTGGGCATGTGGATGGCTGGGAGTGAACTTCTTTCGACGGTCCAGCAGCTGGAGCAGGGAAATTTGCCTGCTAGAATCGGACGTCGGTGTACTGCTAGCAGAGTGGCCGCAAGTACTTGGCTGTGACACACCTAATTCTACACCTTCATTCCTCTCAGTGCATGTTTCAGAGAGGACTGAAGTTATAGTGGGGTTGGAGATCCCAGCTGATGCGGTGCAAGGAGAGGTCCGCTTTGTTCTTTGGTGTGGGTCTTTGAGGTAGGCTTGCCAACGAGCTGCATGGCAGGTCAACATATGTCTGGTCAGGCATGTGGTACCCAAGCGGCTGATGTTTTGGCCACGCGATATACGCTTGAGACATATGTTGCAAACAGCAGCTGTGCGATCTGATGCACTAGCCTCAAAAAAGGCCCACACCAAGGAACTTTTTGAATGACGGGCAGAGGCAGCGCCCTGCACAGGCGGAGCTCTGCGGTGTGATTCCGTCGGTGTACTGCCCTTACGCTGGCCACCAAAGGGCATCCTGCCTCGTTGGAGATGTGCCTCCTCCTCATCCTCCTCCTCCTCCTCTCTCCTATTAGGCACCCACGTGGAGTCAGTGACCTCATCATCCCCTCCCTCCTCATCACTGGAGCCAATCTGGCAGTATGCTGCAGCTGCTGGAACATGACTGCCAGATTGGTGTCCTTCTTGAGCATCCCCTCTGTCTGCTCTCACGCTACTGCCTTCCTGTAGCTGGGTTTCATCATCAGACCCTTCGAAACGCTGGGCATCCTCCTGGAGCATGTACCCAACACTGTGCTCAAACAGTTCGGGGGACTCCTCAGGAGGAGGACATGGTGGGTTTAGGGAAGGAGTGACTGATGATGAGTCTGACATTGATACCAGGGAAGAGGACGCTTTGGCAGCTGCTTTGCCAGTACCCTGAGCCTGGGTGAGAGAGGATGAGGAGGAGGAGGAGGGCTTGGTCATCCACTCTACCAAGTCTTCGGCATGATGTGGCTCAACATGTCCAGCTGCCGAAAAGAAGGACAAGCGTGTCCCATGGCCATGTGCTGATGACAATGCACCGCGTCCACGACCAGCACTGTTGCCCCCAGACACAGAGCCTGCTTGCCCTCTTTTATTGCCTCCTGACTGTCTGCCTCTCCTTGTTTGCCTTCCAGACATTCTAATAGATGGCCTGCAGGGAGATGGGAAAAAAGCAATAAGGGCTACCTTCAGGTGTCCTTCTCTGTCCCTTTACTTAAGGATTTCTAAATATGGTTGAGGATGATTGCTTTTGCACAGAATAGCACAACGACAATTTCCCTGACTGTCCAAAAAACAAGGATTTCAAAGATGGTTGATGAGGAATGCTTTAGCACACTATAGCACAAGGAGAATTCCCCTCACTTTCCTTCTTTGTCACTAGAAACAAGGACTCGCACAGTAAAAGACACTGACACTCTCCCTACCTAGAGTTTTCTGTCCCTAGAAAAAATGTTTTTTTAAAGCACACTATAGCACAAGGAGAATTCCCCTCACTTTCCTTCTTTGTCACTAGAAACAAGGATTATCACAGTGAAATAAACTGACACTCTCCCTACCTAGAGTTTTCTGTCCCTAGAAAAAATGTTTTTTTAAAGCACACTATAGCACAAGGAGAATTCACTCACTGTCCTTCCCTGTCCCTAGAAACAAGGATTCGCACAGTGAAATAAACTGACACTCTCCCTACCTAGAGTTTTCTGTCCCTAGAAAAAATGTTTTTTTAAAGCACACTATAGCACAAGGAGAATTCCCCTCACTTTCCTTCTTTGTTCCTAGAAACAAGGACTCGCACAGTGAAAGAAACTGACACTCTCCCTACCTAGAGTTTTCTGTCCCTAGAAAAAATGTTTTTTTAAAGCACACTATAGCACAAGGAGAATTCCCCTCACTTTCCTTCTTTGTCCCTAGAAACAAGGACTCGCACAGTAAAAGACACTGACACTCTCCCTACCTAGAGTTTTCTGTCCCTAGAAAAAATGTTTTTTTAAAGCACACTATAGCACAAGGAGAATTCCCCTCACTTTCCTTCTTTGTCCCTAGAAACAAGGACTCGCACAGTAAAAGACACTGACACTCTCCCTACCTAGAGTTTTCTGTCCCTAGAAAAAATGTTTTTTTAAAGCACACTATAGCACAAGGAGAATTCCCCTCACTTTCCTTCTTTGTCCCTAGAAACAAGGACTCGCACAGTGAAAGAAACTGACACTCTCCCTACCTAGAGTTTTCTGTCCCTAGAAAAAATGTTTTTTTAAAGCACACTATAGCACAAGGAGAATTCACTCACTGTCCTTCCCTGTCCCTAGAAACAAGGATTCGCACAGTGAAATAAACTGACACTCTCCCTACCTACAGTTTTCTGTCCCTAGAAAAAATGTTTTTTTAAAGCACACTATAGCACAAGGAGAATTCCCCTCACTTTCCTTCTTTGTCCCTAGAAACAAGGATTCGCACAGTGAAAGAAACTGACACTCTCCCTACCTAGAGTTTTCTGTCCCTAGAAAAAATGTTTTTTTAAAGCACACTATAGCACAAGGAGAATTCACTCACTGTCCTTCCCTGTCCCTAGAAACAAGGATTCGCACAGTGAAATAAACTGACACTCTCCCTACCTAGAGTTTTCTGTCCCTAGAAAAAATGTTTTTTTAAAGCACACTATAGCACAAGGAGAATTCCCCTCACTTTCCTTCTTTGTCCCTAGAAACAAGGACTCGCACAGTGAAAGAAACTGACACTCTCCCTACCTAGAGTTTTCTGTCCCTAGAAAAAATGTTTTTTTAAAGCACACTATAGCACAAGGAGAAGTCCCCTCACTTTCCTTCTTTGTCCCTAGAAACAAGGACTCGCACAGTAAAAGACACTGACACTCTCCCTACCTAGAGTTTTCTGTCCCTAGAAAAAATGTTTTTTTAAAGCACACTATAGCACAAGGAGAATTCCCCTCACTTTCCTTCTTTGTCCCTAGAAACAAGGACTCGCACAGTAAAAGACACTGACACTCTCCCTACCTAGAGTTTTCTGTCCCTAGAAAAAATGTTTTTTTAAAGCACACTATAGCACAAGGAGAATTCCCCTCACTTTCCTTCTTTGTCCCTAGAAACAAGGACTCGCACAGTAAAAGACACTGACACTCTCCCTACCTAGAGTTTTCTGTCCCTAGAAAAAATGTTTTTTTAAAGCACACTATAGCACAAGGAGAATTCACTCACTGTCCTTCCCTGTCCCTAGAAACAAGGATTCGCACAGTGAAATAAACTGACACTCTCCCTACCTAGAGTTTTCTGTCCCTAGAAAAAATGTTTTTTTAAAGCACACTATAGCACAAGGAGAATTCCCCTCACTTTCCTTCTTTGTCCCTAGAAACAAGGACTCGCACAGTAAAAGACACTGACACTCTCCCTACCTAGAGTTTTCTGTCCCTAGAAAAAATGTTTTTTTAAAGCACACTATAGCACAAGGAGAATTCCCCTCACTTTCCTTCTTTGTCCCTAGAAACAAGGACTCGCACAGTAAAAGACACTGACACTCTCCCTACCTAGAGTTTTCTGTCCCTAGAAAAAATATTTTTTTAAAGCACACTATAGCACAAGGAGAATTCCCCTCACTTTCCTTCTTTGTCCCTAGAAACAAGGACTCGCACAGTGAAAGAAACTGACACTCTCCCTACCTAGAGTTTTCTGTCCCTAGAAAAAATGTTTTTTTAAAGCACACTATAGCACAAGGAGAATTCCCCTCACTTTCCTTCTTTGTCCCTAGAAACAAGGACTCGCACAGTGAAAGAAACTGACACTCTCCCTACCTAGAGTTTTCTGTCCCTAGAAAAAATGTTTTTTTAAAGCACACTATAGCACAAGGAGAATTCCCCTCACTTTCCTTCTTTGTCCCTAGAAACAAGGACTCGCACAGTAAAAGACACTGACACTCTCCCTACCTAGAGTTTTCTGTCCCTAGAAAAAATATTTTTTTAAAGCACACTATAGCACAAGGAGAATTCCCCTCACTTTCCTTCTTTGTCCCTAGAAACAAGGACTCGCACAGTAAAAGACACTGACACTCTCCCTACCTAGAGTTTTCTGTCCCTAGAAAAAATGTTTTTTTAAAGCACACTATAGCACAAGGAGAATTCCCCTCACTTTCCTTCTTTGTCCCTAGAAACAAGGATTCGCACAGTAAAACACACTGACACTCTCCCTACCTATCCTTCTCTTTCCCTAAACTAAAGGAATCCAGGTTAAGCAAGAAAGAAATAAATGTCACTGTCCCTGCCTATGCTTCTCTTTCCCTGCTCCGGAACACACTACACTAGGCCGCCGTGCTGGCGGCCTTTTATAGTGTGGGGCGTGTACTAAACACCCTCAGCAATAATTGGCCACAGGCATCCTGCCTGTGGCCAATCATTGCTCTCCTCGCTGCCGGCGCTGTGATTGGCCAAGCATGCGGGGTCACAGTGCATGCTTGGCCAATCACAGCGCCTGGATGACACTGCGATGGCGTAGTGCATTGTGGGCCGTTCGCGTCACTCGAATTAGGCGCGAACGGCCCAAATCGTTCGATCTTCGTCGAACGATCGAACAGCCGATGTTCGAGTCGAACACGAAGCTCATCCCTACTCCAGAGAATCAAGAAAGAAAGATAGCCAGTGATCTGGTAGCCCCAGCTTGGCTCAGACGATCCTGGTATGCGGAGATCGTGAGAATAGGCAGTGGGGGAAACGTTGGGTTCTTCCGCTACGATCAGATCTGCGCTCACAGGGCCCAGTCTTCCATTCTGCCTTACAAAGTCTAAATTTCACGTTTTTGGCTGTTGAGAACCACATTTTGAAGGGTCGTGGGCTCTAGGGCCCAGTCCCATCCACTCTGGTTAACGCTAGAAAGCCGGCCTCCAGGCTCATCTACTACAGAATCTGGAAGGCGTATGTTTTCTGGTGTGAATCCAGGGGATGGCATCCTAAAAAATATGCCATTAGCAGAATTCTTGCCTTTCCTCAGTTAGGCGTAGAAATTAAGCTGGCCTTGAGTACTATCAAGGGTCAGATCTCGGCCTTGTCAGTACTCTTGCAGAGACTGCTTGCCTCTCGTTCCCTGATTCGGGCCTTTGTCCAAGGAGCACTGCGCTTGAGTCCACCGGGTAACCCTCCTGTGTGCCCGTAGGACTTAAATTTAGTGTTATCTGTTTTTACAGAAACAACTTTTGAACCATTGCAACATGCTTCTTTAATTCTTTGACAAAGAAACAGTTTTTTCTTGTAGCCGTATCCTCAGTAAGGTGGGTATCGGAGTTGCCAGCTCTTTTTTTGTAAAGAGCCATATTTGTTATTCATGAAGACAGGGTGGTGTTGTGACCTCACCCAGCTTTTTACCGAAAGTGGTTTCAGGATTCCATCAGAATCGAGATGTAGTCCTACCGTCCTTTTTCCAGATCCGCAGTCCGCGGAAGAAGAGAAATTACAATCTTTAGATATTGTAAGAGCGGTAAAAATGTATCTGCAAGCTACGGCTCAGATACGGAAGACTGATTGTCTATTTATTCTGCCAGAGCGCCCAATGAAGGGCCAGGCAGTGTCGAAGTCCACTATTTCAAAGTGTTTTCGACAAGTCATTATTCAGGCCTATGCTTTACAAAAGAAGATTCCTCCTTTACAGGTTAAAGCGCACTCGACCAGGGCAGTTAGTGCTTCATGGGCAGTGCATCACCAGGCCTCCATGGCTCAGATCTGCAAGGCTGCTACTTGGTCTTTGGTCCATACATTCACTAGATTTTACCAGGTGGATGTGAGAGGGCATGAGGATGCCGCCTTCGTGTAGTGCAGGCAGCATTGTAGGTCCTCTTGTCCGATGGTGTTCTGTGATTCTGATCTGTGTCTCCCTCCCCTCAATTTGGGCATTGCTATGGGACATCCCACTAAGTAATTAAGTCTCTGTGTCCTGTGATGTATTCCCAAGAAAAGGATTTTACAGGTAAGCTGTATTAAAAAATCCTATTATATATTGTTTTAGCAGACACCCTAGGGAATAAAATGGTGGTTGTTGCAACTTTTTATGTTACACGGTATTTGTGCAGCAATTTTTCAAACATGTTTTTTTTGGAAAGAAACTGTTTCATAAAAAAATAAAAAAAAACGAAAGTTAGCCAATTTTTTTGTATACCATGAAAGATGATGTTATGCCGAGTAAATAGATACCTAACATGTCAAGCTTTACAATTGCACACACTTGTGGAATGGCACCAAACTTCAGTACTTAAAAATATTGCCTATTGATTTCAATGGGGCCACTCTGCAACTGCAAGCCAAACTCGCTCGCAGTAGCAGCATAGTCCAACAATGTAAAACTACCATTCAGCAATGTAAAAAAAAAACAAGGAGGCGGCAGTAGCACCTCATGAAAGCCTGTCAGCTGCTGCTATACCACTCATTGAAAAGCAATCCACAACAGATCACTTTTCAGAGAGCAGTAAGCATTACCGCAAATGTGAAAGAAACTTGAAACACATCATCCATTTCACACTCACCACCAACCAGGTCACTCCCCAGCCACTTCCCATGTTAGCCGCCTCCCTTCACTTATATCACAGGTGACCATTTCCCAACCTGCAGATGATAGACCCTACTCCAAAAGATGTCACTCCCAGTTACTCCCCCCACCCGCTGATTAATATCCCTCCATGACCACCTCACACCCCCCTGCTGACAGACCTCTCTCCCAAGCCTGTCCCCACACACCCCCTCACCTGCTGACCTGTGGATGGGGGAATCACTCCCGTGGTGTTATTGTATTCTGCCAGTGGGAAGCCACTACCCACAGAATACAATTATCAGTGTTGCTAACTATAGATTGTTTCGGGAAAAAACCTGACAGGCTGGTTGTACTCAAGTCGATTAATAGATTTATATTAATACATAGATCGACTATGGCTGGTCTCTGCTTAATTGGCTTAATTTCAATCCATGTATGGCCCGCTTAACCACTACGCAGTCCCTACACATCCTTCCACAAATCTTTAAATTATTCCTTCCCAGATTCCTTCATCCTCCTCACCTATACATAGTGCCTGCTGTCATACCCTCCACAGTCCTCTCCTGTACATACTGCTCACTGTCATACCCTCCACACTCCTCTCCTGTACATACTGACAACTGTCTTTCTCTCCACACTTCTTTCTTGTACATACTGCCCCCATAATACCTTCTACACTCCTCTCCTGTACATACTGCCCCCTGTCATCCCCTCTACACTCCTCTCCTGTACATACTGCCCCCATCACCCCCCCCACAATCCTATCCTGCACATACTGCCCACTGTCACACACTTCTCTCATGTACATAGTGCCCACTGTCATACCCTCCACACTCCTCTCCTGTACATATGCCCTCTGTCATACCCTCCACACTTCTCTCTTATACATAGTGCCCGCTGTCATACATTTCTCTCCTGTACATAGTGCCCGCTGTCATAGCCTCCACAATCCTCTCCTGTACATACTGCCCACTGTCACACATTTCTCTCCTCTACATAGTGCCCACGGTCATACCCTCCACACTCTTCTCCTATACATACTGCTCACTGTCATACCCTCCACACTCCTCTCCTGTACATACTGCTCACTGTCATACATTTCACTCCTGTACATACTGCCCGCAGTCATACCCCCCCGATCCTCTCCTATACATACTGCCTACTGTCACACACTCCTCTCCTGTACATAGTACCCACTGTCATACCCTCCACATTCCTCTCCTGTGGATATTGCCTGCTGTCATACCCTCCACACTCCTCTCCTGTACATACTTCCCACTGTCATACCCTCAATACTCCTCTCCTTTACATACTGCTCAGTATTATACCCTCTTCACTGCTCTGTTGTACATACTGCCCACTTTCACAAACTCCTCTACTGTACATATTGCCGGCTGTCATACCCTCCACACTCCTATCCTGTACATACTGCCCACTCTCATACCATCCACACTCTTCTCCTGTACGTACTGCCCACTGTCATACCCACCACACTCCTCTTCTGTACATACTTCCACCATCATACCATCCAGACTCCTCTTCTTTACATACTGCCAACTGTCTTTCTCTCCACACTCCTCTCTTGTACATACTGCCCCCATAATACCTTCCATACTCCTCTCCTGTACATATTGCCCCCATCATCCCCTCCACACTCCTCTCCTGTACATACTGCCCACTGTCATCCCCTCTACACTCCTCTCCTGTACATATTGCCCACTGTCATACCCCCCACGATCCTCTTCTGTTCATACTGCCCACTGTCACACACTTCTCTCATGTACATAGTGCCCACTGTCATACCCTCCACGTTCCTTCAAAATCCTCAGCGCCAGGCCCATGATGTTCTTAATCTGGCCCTGTATACAGTATATATTTACTTTAGTATGGAGACTCTCAAATATTAGAGTTAGGACTTCACTTTTATAGAGAAACCTTAGCGATCAGTGTGGCTTCCACATATATTTGCAAATGTGTGAAACTAAAACCCTCTGCTTTTTAATACAAATTGTTAGACAAGGCCATTAGCCAGCAGGTTCGCTGGTAAGTGTTCTGGGACAACTTTTGTTTGTGCTGTGAAAGCCTTTCCATGTGTAACTTACTTCAAAGGCTAGTTATAAATTGTGGTGGTTGCCATTTTTGCATCTAGACGTGGTGAAGTCAACTTGCTGAAGTTCAAACAGAGCATCAGAATGAGGAAGAAAGGAGGTTTAAGTGACTTTGAACGTGGCATGGTTGTTGGTGCCAGACGGGCTAGTCTGAGTATTGCAAAAACTGCTGATCTACTGGGATTTTCACACACAACCATCTCTAGGGTTTATAAAGAATGGTCCAAAAAAGAGAAAATATCCAGTGAACGGCAGTTGTGTGGACAAAAATGCCTTGTTGATGTCAGAGTAGAATGGGCAGACTGGTTTGAGATGGTAGAAAGGCAACAGTAACTCAAATAACCAATCGTTCAACCAAGGTATGCAGAATACCATCTCTGAACGTACAACACATCGAACCTTGAAGCAGATGGGCTACAGCAGCAGAAGACCACATTGGGTGCCATTCCTGCCAGTTAAGAACAGGAAACTGAGGCTAAAATTCGCATAGGCTCACCAAAATTGGACAATAGAAGATTGGAAAAACGTTGCTGAGTCTCGATTTCAGCTGTGACATTCAGATGGTAGAATCAGAATTTGGCATAAACAACATGAAAGCGTGGATCCATCCAATCTTTCCTGTTACATGCAGTTGGTGATGGAGCCAGTGGGAAGATGCAGCATACAGCTTGTCTGTTTGGCACGAGGCTCAAGCTGAAGGTGTTCACACGCTCAACAACAGCTCTTTTTGTTCTCAGCTGGTCTCCATTTAGAGCTGCTGCGATATCTCCAGAAGGTTTTCCACTTATGGTGTAA
Organism: Rana muscosa; assembly: GCA_029206835.1. NCBI lineage: Eukaryota > Metazoa > Chordata > Amphibia > Anura > Ranidae > Rana > Rana muscosa. Next base: position 515,818,376 of record CM055121.1, on the reverse strand, counting down.
GGAGCATTTGCTGCTGTGACCACAGCCAATAATTCTGGTGAGTTTGAAATTCACTCCGCGGTGGTTCAATCACATGGACACTATTTGACTAGAGATGAGCCTGATGTTTGAGTCGAACTTAAGTTTGACTCAAACATAGGTTGTTCGTTCGTTCGCCAAATTTAGAACATTATGGGGCATTCAAGGGAAATAAGAACGTCCCATAATGAACGGCAGGACAGTCAATGCACTGAGAGATCGCAGTACATTGACGGCTGCTGATTGGCCAAAGCATGCACCTGACCTGCATGCTTTGGCCAATCACAGCGTGCTTTGCTGTGAGAGCCTTTAAAATAAAATTTTGCTATAAACACGGGAAAGATGCGCTATGTTACAGGCAGACTAAGGACACCCCCCAGGCACGATACAGGCATACCCCGCTTTAAGTACACTTACTTTACATACACTCGCGAGTAAGGACATACCCGCGAGTGTATGTAAAGTGCCTCACAAGTACTGTACAGACATTTTGCAGCCACAGTAGAAGGAGCTGAAGCTCCGAGAGCATAGCCCGCCCTGTTCCAGTGTGCCCCTGACACCCCCACTACAGCCCCTGAGACCTCAACCACAGCTCCTGACAGCCCCACTACAACCCCTGACCTCCCACTACGCCCTAGAAGTGAAAAAAGGTATTGTTTCACTTTGAGTACATTTTTGTTTTACATACATGCTCTGGTCCCATTGTGTACTTAAAAGTGGGGTATGCCTGTATTTAAACGAATATTTCATTTTTATTGTTTCATTATTAAAATCACTGCTCCTGAAAAAAAAATTTGTTTTTAAAACTTTTTTTTGCATTGATACATGTCCCCTGGGGCAGGACCCGGGTCCCCAAACACTTTTTTTTAAACATCAAAGAGTTTATTAGAAAACACGATAAATGTTTACATACCGTAACTTGCATATGTAAAAAAACAAGGCATAAAGGGTACAAAAGTGCATTTAACATTTTCTATAGGTAAATATAACACTGGTTTCCTGCATTTTGTCTACACCAGAGTGGTGACATCTTTTGAACTGCGAGTCCTTGAATATATTCTGAATGATATCTCGTTACTCGCATATTAGCCAACATGGGGTTCATGGAACAGCATCCTATCAGTATGAGTTGTCTTAAATTACACTTTCCTTCTATAACCAATGTTTAGTCAGTTTTTTGCTAAGTATCGCATTTCCACGAGTATAGTAAAGAGAAAAGAAAGGGAAGAAAAAAAAGAAGCAGGTGAGAAAAATATTTAAAGAAAATATATTTATAGAAAAGGGGCTATTACAGTTAACTTCCAGTATATCACAGCTTAACTTTCAGTCAGTGCATAGTAGTAAAATTTGAAGAATTTTTAAATATTTTTTTCTTGAGCGTTCATTATCAGGTTTTAGTTGTATCATCCTAACAGACTTCTGTAGGACTCTACAGAAGTTAAATGGCCAAGTATCCCTGTTAGGCGGAGAACTTAGTGGCCTTTAAATCCTCATATGTCCTGGAGTAGCGGAACAAGAACCAAGGGGACCAAGTTTTGTGAAACTTTTCCACTCTGTCATAGGACTGCACCAGTGTATCCTCCATCGCACAGATTTCAGAAACTTTGTACAACCACTCCCCCACCGTTGGGGTGCGAGTGGTTTGCCAGATGCCCCGTACACACAACCAATTTTCCCATCGAAAAAAAAAACGATGGTTTTCCTGATGGGATTCCTCTCAAGCCTGCTGTCATGGATCTGCCACCTAAGGGTTAATATTGATTTCAGTGATTGGCAACAGGCTGCCTTATTTAAACACCTCAGCAGCACTGTGTCTTCGCGGCCTGATCTGCAGTTCATACCTGTTCCCGTGACTTCCTGTTCCTGTGATCTGATCTGTTTCCTGTGTTTGACCCGGCTTGTTGACTATGATTGATCTCTGTTATCCTGATCCCGGCCTGCCTGGTAACCACGCTCAGTTCTACACTAGGGATGAGCTTCGTGTTCGAGTCGAACATACGTTCGACTCGAACATCGGCTGTTCGATCGTTCGACTAAGATCGAACGATTTGGGCCGTTCGCGCCAAATTCGAGTGACGCGAACGGCCCACAATGCACTACGCCATCGCAGTGTCATCCAGGCGCTGTGATTGGCCAAGCATGCACTGTGACCCCGCATGCTTGGCCAATCACAGCGCCGGCAGCGAGGAGAGCAATGATTGGCCACAGGCAGGATGCCTGTGGCCAATTATTGCTGAGGGGGTTTAGTACACGCCCCACACTATAAAAGGCCGCCAGCACGGCGGCCTAGTGTAGTGTGTTCCGGAGCAGGGATAGAGCAGCATAGGCAGGGACAGTGACTTTTATTTCTTTCTTGCTTAACCTGGATTCCTTTAGTTTAGGGAAAGAGAAGGATAGGTAGGGAGAGTGTCAGTGTGTTTTGTGCTTGTGCTATAGTGTGCTTAAAAAAAACATTTTTTCTAGGGACAGAAAACTGTAGGTAGGGAGAGTGTCAGTTTCTTTCACTGTGCAAGTCCTTGTTTCTAGGGACCTGGAAGGACAGTGAGTGAATTCTCCTTGTGCTATATTGTGCTTAAAAAAAACATTTTTTCTAGGGACAGAAAACTGTAGGTAGGGAGAGTGTCAGTTTCTTTCACTGTGCAAGTCCTTGTTTCCAGGGACCTGGAAGGACAGTGAGTGAATTCTCCTTGTGCTATATTGTGCTTAAAAAAACATTTTTTCTAGGGACAGAAAACTGTAGGTAGGGAGAGTGTCAGTTTCTTTCACTGTGCAAGTCCTTGTTTCTAGGGACCTGGAAGGACAGTGAGTGAATTCTCCTTGTGCTATATTGTGCTTAAAAAAAACATTTTTTCTAGGGACAGAAAACTGTAGGTAGGGAGAGTGTCAGTTTCTTTCACTGTGCAAGTCCTTGTTTCTAGGGACCTGGAAGGACAGTGAGTGAATTCTCCTTGTGCTATATTGTGCTTAAAAAAAACATTTTTTCTAGGGACAGAAAACTGTAGGTAGGGAGAGTGTCAGTTTCTTTCACTGTGCAAGTCCTTGTTTCCAGGGACCTGGAAGGACAGTGAGTGAATTCTCCTTGTGCTATATTGTGCTTAAAAAAAACATTTTTTCTAGGGACAGAAAACTGTAGGTAGGGAGAGTGTCAGTTTCTTTTACTGTGCAAGTCCTTGTTTCCAGGGACCTGGAAGGACAGTGAGTGAATTCTCCTTGTGCTATAGTGTGCTTAAAAAAAACATTTTTTTCTAGGGACAGAAAACTGTAGGTAGGGAGAGTGTCAGTTTCTTTCACTGTGCAAGTCCTTGTTTCTAGGGACCTGGAAGGACAGTGAGTGAATTCTCCTTGTGCTATATTGTGCTTAAAAAAACATTTTTTCTAGGGACAGAAAACTGTAGGTAGGGAGAGTGTCAGTTTCTTTCACTGTGCAAGTCCTTGTTTCTAGGGACCTGGAAGGACAGTGAGTGAATTCTCCTTGTGCTATATTGTGCTTAAAAAAAACATTTTTTCTAGGGACAGAAAACTGTAGGTAGGGAGAGTGTCAGTTTCTTTCACTGTGCAAGTCCTTGTTTCTAGGGACCTGGAAGGACAGTGAGTGAATTCTCCTTGTGCTATATTGTGCTTAAAAAAAACATTTTTTCTAGGGACAGAAAACTGCAGGTAGGGAGAGTGTCAGTTTCTTTCACTGTGCAAGTCCTTGTTTCCAGGGACCTGGAAGGACAGTGAGTGAATTCTCCTTGTGCTATATTGTGCTTAAAAAAAACATTTTTTTCTAGGGACAGAAAACTGTAGGTAGGGAGAGTGTCAGTTTCTTTCACTGTGCAAGTCCTTGTTTCCAGGGACCTGGAAGGACAGTGAGTGAATTCTCCTTGTGCTATAGTGTGCTTAAAAAAAACATTTTTTCTAGGGACAGAAAACTGTAGGTAGGGAGAGTGTCAGTTTCTTTCACTGTGCAAGTCCTTGTTTCCAGGGACCTGGAAGGACAGTGAGTGAATTCTCCTTGTGCTATATTGTGCTTAAAAAAACATTTTTTCTAGGGACAGAAAACTGTAGGTAGGGAGAGTGTCAGTTTCTTTCACTGTGCAAGTCCTTGTTTCTAGGGACCTGGAAGGACAGTGAGTGAATTCTCCTTGTGCTATATTGTGCTTAAAAAAAAACATTTTTTCTAGGGACAGAAAACTGTAGGTAGGGAGAGTGTCAGTTTCTTTCACTGTGCAAGTCCTTGTTTCTAGGGACCTGGAAGGACAGTGAGTGAATTCTCCTTGTGCTATATTGTGCTTAAAAAAAACATTTTTTCTAGGGACAGAAAACTGTAGGTAGGGAGAGTGTCAGTTTCTTTCACTGTGCAAGTCCTTGTTTCCAGGGACCTGGAAGGACAGTGAGTGAATTCTCCTTGTGCTATAGTGTGCTTAAAAAAAACATTTTTTCTAGGGACAGAAAACTGTAGGTAGGGAGAGTGTCAGTTTCTTTCACTGTGCAAGTCCTTGTTTCTAGGGACCTGGAAGGACAGTGAGTGAATTCTCCTTGTGCTATATTGTGCTTAAAAAAAACATTTTTTCTAGGGACAGAAAACTGTAGGTAGGGAGAGTGTCAGTTTCTTTCACTGTGCAAGTCCTTGTTTCCAGGGACCTGGAAGGACAGTGAGTGAATTCTCCTTGTGCTATATTGTGCTTAAAAAAAACATTTTTTCTAGGGACAGAAAACTGTAGGTAGGGAGAGTGTCAGTTTCTTTCACTGTGCAAGTCCTTGTTTCCAGGGACCTGGAAGGACAGTGAGTGAATTCTCCTTGTGCTATAGTGTGCTTAAAAAAAACATTTTTTCTAGGGACAGAAAACTGTAGGTAGGGAGAGTGTCAGTTTCTTTCACTGTGCAAGTCCTTGTTTCTAGGGACCTGGAAGGACAGTGAGTGAATTCTCCTTGTGCTATATTGTGCTTAAAAAAAACATTTTTTCTAGGGACAGAAAACTGTAGGTAGGGAGAGTGTCAGTTTCTTTCACTGTGCAAGTCCTTGTTTCCAGGGACCTGGAAGGACAGTGAGTGAATTCTCCTTGTGCTATATTGTGCTTAAAAAAAACATTTTTTCTAGGGACAGAAAACTGTAGGTAGGGAGAGTGTCAGTTTCTTTCACTGTGCAAGTCCTTGTTTCTAGGGACCTGGAAGGACAGTGAGTGAATTCTCCTTGTGCTATATTGTGCTTAAAAAAAAACATTTTTTCTAGGGACAGAAAACTGTAGGTAGGGAGAGTGTCAGTTTCTTTCACTGTGCAAGTCCTTGTTTCTAGGGACCTGGAAGGACAGTGAGTGAATTCTCCTTGTGCTATATTGTGCTTAAAAAAACATTTTTTCTAGGGACAGAAAACTGTAGGTAGGGAGAGTGTCAGTTTCTTTCACTGTGCAAGTCCTTGTTTCCAGGGACCTGGAAGGACAGTGAGTGAATTCTCCTTGTGCTATAGTGTGCTTAAAAAAAACATTTTTTCTAGGGACAGAAAACTGTAGGTAGGGAGAGTGTCAGTTTCTTTCACTGTGCAAGTCCTTGTTTCTAGGGACCTGGAAGGACAGTGAGTGAATTCTCCTTGTGCTATATTGTGCTTAAAAAAAACATTTTTTCTAGGGACAGAAAACTGTAGGTAGGGAGAGTGTCAGTTTCTTTCACTGTGCAAGTCCTTGTTTCCAGGGACCTGGAAGGACAGTGAGTGAATTCTCCTTGTGCTATAGTGTGCTTAAAAAAAACATTTTTTCTAGGGACAGAAAACTGTAGGTAGGGAGAGTGTCAGTTTCTTTCACTGTGCAAGTCCTTGTTTCTAGGGACCTGGAAGGACAGTGAGTGAATTCTCCTTGTGCTATATTGTGCTTAAAAAAAACATTTTTTCTAGGGACAGAAAACTGTAGGTAGGGAGAGTGTCAGTTTCTTTCACTGTGCAAGTCCTTGTTTCAAGGGACAGAGAAGGACACCTGAAGGTAGCCCTTATTGCTTTTTTCCCATCTCCCTGCAGGCCATCTATTAGAATGTCTGGAAGGCAAACAAGGAGAGGCAGACAGTCAGGAGGCAATAAAAGAGGGCAAGCAGGCTCTGTGCCTGGGGGCAACAGTGCTGGTCGTGGACGCGGTGCATTGTCATCAGCACATGGCCATGGGACACGCTTGTCCTTCTTTTCGGCAGCTGGACATGTTGAGCCACATCATGCCGAAGACTTGGTAGAGTGGATGACCAAGCCCTCCTCCTCCTCCTCATCCTCTCTCACCCAGGCTCAGGGTACTGGCAAAGCAGCTGCCAAAGCGTCCTCTTCCCTGGTATCAATGTCAGACTCATCATCAGTCACTCCTTCCCTAGACCCACCATGTCCTCCTCCTGAGGAGTCCCCCGAACTGTTTGAGCACAGTTTTGGGTACATGCTCCAGGAGGATGCCCAGCGTTTCGAAGGGTCTGATGATGAAACCCAGCTACAGGAAGGCAGTAGGGTGAGAGCAGACAGAGGGGATGCTCAAGAAGGACACCAATCTGGCAGTCATGTTCCAGCAGCTGCACCATACTGCCAGATTGGCTCCAGTGATGAGGAGGGAGGGGATGATGAGGTCACTGACTCCACGTGGGTGCCTAATAGGAGAGAGGAGGAGGAGGATGAGGAGGAGGCACATCTCCAACGAGACAGGATGCCCTTTGGTGGCCAGCGTAAAGGCAGTACACCGACGGAATCACACCGCAGAGCTCCGCCTGTGCAGGGCGCTGCCTCTGCCCGTCATTCAAAAAGTTCCTTGGTGTGGGCCTTTTTTGAGGCTAGTGCATCAGATCGCACAGCTGCTGTTTGCAACATATGTCTCAAGCGTATATCGCGTGGCCAAAACATCAGCCGCTTGGGTACCACATGCCTGACCAGACATATGTTGACCTGCCATGCAGCTCGTTGGCAAGCCTACCTCAAAGACCCACACCAAAGAACAAAGCGGACCTCTCCTTGCACCGCATCAGCTGGGATCTCCAACCCCACTATAACTTCAGTCCTCTCTGAAACATGCACTGAGAGGAATGAAGGTGTAGAATTAGGTGTGTCACAGCCAAGTACTTGCGGCCACTCTGCTAGCAGTACACCGACGTCCGATTCTAGCAGGCAAATTTCCCTGCCCCAGCTGCTGGACCGTCGAAAGAAGTTCACTCCCAGCCATCCACATGCCCAGCGGTTGAATGCTAGCTTGGCTAAATTGCTAGCGCTTCAACTGCTGCCTTTTCAGTTGGTAGACTCGGCCCCCTTCCGTGAGTTTGTGCAATGTGCGGTTCCTCAGTGGCAGGTTCCCAAACGCCACTTTTTCTCACGGAAGGCTATTCCGGCTCTCTACCGGCATGTGGAAGGCAATGTCTTGGCCTCGCTGGACAGGGCGGTCAGCGGTAAGGTGCATATTACCGCTGACTCATGGTCCAGCAGGCATGGACAGGGACGTTACCTTTCTTTCACGGCCCATTGGGTCACTCTTTTGGCAGCTGGGAAGGATGCAGGACAAGGTGCAGTAGTGTTGGAGGTTGTCCCACCGCCACGCCTCCAAAATGCTACTACTGGTTGTGACACACCTCTCTCCTCCACCCCCTCCTCTTCTTCTTCCTCCATGGCCTCTTCCTGTGGTTTGTCCTATGAACCAGCGGTGCTCCGTAGCCGTTCACGGGGCTACGCAAGTACACAGGCAAAAAGATGCCATGCCGTGCTTGCGCTGGTGTGTTTTGGGGACAGAAGCCACACTGGGGCAGAGGTCCTGTCTGCTCTGCAGGGCCAGGCCGAGAGGTGGTTGACGCCACGCCAGCTTAAGCCAGGAATGGTGGTTTGCGACAATGGCACCAACCTCCTCTCCGCCCTCCGACAGGGACAACTGACCCATGTGCCCTGTGTGGCTCACGTCCTTAACCTGGTGGTGCAGCGGTTCTTGGGCAGGTACCCGGGCTTACAGGATGTCCTGAGGCAGGCCAGGAAAGTCTGTGTGCATTTCCGCAGATCTTATAATGCCAGTGCTCGCCTGGCTGAGCTGCAAAAGGAGTTGAACCTGCCCAAGAACCGCCTTATATGTGACATGCCCACCAGGTGGAACTCAACGTTGGCCATGCTGCAGCGGCTGCACACGCAGCAGAGGGCCATCAATGAGTACCTGTGCGACTACGGCACCAGGACAGGGTCAGGGGAGCTTGGTTTTTTTTCTCCACGCCAGTGGGGCATGATCAGGGATGCATGCACTGTCCTGGCACCATTTGAGGAGGCCACGAGGATGGTGAGCAGTGACAGTGCATGCATCAGTGACACTGTACCTCTTGTCCACCTGTTGGAGCACACGCTGCGTGGAATAATGGACAGGGCACTTGAGGCAGAACAGAGGCAGGAAGAGGAGGACTTCCTTGCCTCTCAAGGCCCCCTTTACCCAGACAGTGTTCCTTCTGTCCCACCCATCGCACAGGAAGAGGAAGAGGAGGAGGAGGAGGAGGAGGAGGAGGATTGTGTCAGCATGGAGGTGGAGGCTGGCACTCAGCATCATCAGCAGCAGTCTTTTAGGGATGATTTACAGTCCCAAGAAACCAGTGGACTTGTACGTGGCTGGGAGGAGGTGACCGGCGGATCATGTCGTCCTTAGTGACCCAGAGGACTCCGGAGCGAATGCCTCAGCAAACCTACGCTGCATGGCCTCCCTGATCCTGCAAAGTCTGCGGAAGGATCCTCGTATTCTTCGGATCAAGGAGAGGGACCATTACTGGCTGGCCACTCTCCTTGATCCACGGTACAAGGGTAAGGTTGCGGACCTTATGTTACCGTCGCAGAGGGAGCAGAGGATGAGACAACTCCGGGAGGCCTTGCAGAAAGGTCTGTGCAACGCGTTCCCAGAGACTGGGAGGTTACAAACTCCTGGTCCAGGACAACGAGTTGCTGAGGCTTCGGCCAGTCAAAGAAGGAGCGGTGGGGAAGGTGGCCGTCTGACCGATGCGTTCAGACAATTCTTTAGTCCGCAGCCCCAAAGTATGATTGGTTCCAGCAACCATCGCCAGCGTCTGATAAACATGGTGCAGGAATATCTAGGGGCAAGGTCAGACTTGGACACCTTCCCCACCGAAAATCCTCTGGCTTACTGGGTCTTGAGGATGGATCACTGGCCAGAGCTTGCACAGTATGCAATTGAGCTACTGGCCTGTCCTGCATCCAGCGTTCTTTCGGAACGCACATTCAGTGCTGCTGGAGGATTTGTCACGGATCACAGGGTGCGCCTGTCCACCGACTCGGTTGATCGACTGACTTTCATCAAGATGAACCAGTCTTGGATCACCACCAGCTACCACACACCTGATGCTGATATAACAGACTAATTGATTTTAACATGTCACGTCCCTTCAAGACTGATGCTGATGCTGAGTGCCTGTGCTGTTATGTTGACTGGCTATCCTCCTCCTCCGAGTCCTCAATGATACGATTGATGATGATAGCTTGGAAGATCATTTTTGTTTATGGGTGCCGCCACCAGTGGCTAAGGCCCAATTTTTCAGCCCCTGTTTTACAGGGGCGTGTACTTACAATTTTTTTAGCAATAATTTGCCATAGGGCTCATTGCTGTGCTCCAAGTACAGTATCTGTGAGGGGTTGTAGTGTTGTGCCACCAGTGCCTAAGGCCCAATTTTTCAGCCCCTGTTTAACAGGGGCGTGTCATTACAATTTTTGAAGCAATACTTTGCAACAGGGCTCATTGCTGTGCTCCAAGTACAGTATCTGTGAGGGGTTGTAGTGTTGTGCCACCAGTGCCTAAGTCCCAATTTTTCAGCCCCTGTTCAACAGGGGCATGCAATTACAATTCTTGATGTAATAATTCACAGCAGGGCCCATTCCTGCACCCACCAAGAGTATGTCTGAGGGCTTACAGTGTTGTGGCAACGCCACCACCACCACCACCACGAAAGGCCCAATTTTTCAGCCCCTGTTCAAAAGGGGCATGTAATTACAATTCTTGATCTAATAATTCACAGCAGGGCCCATTCCTGCACCCACCAAGAGTAACTCTGAGGGCTTACAGTGTTGTGGCAACACCACCACCACCACCACCACCACGAAAAGCCCAATTTTTCAGCCCCTGTTCAACAGGGGCATGCAATTACAATTCTTGATCTAATAATTCACAGCAGGGCCCATTGCTGCACCCACCAAGAGTAACTGTCAGGGCTTACAGTGTTGTGGCACCAGCACCACCATCAAAGCCCCAATTTTTACTACCACTGTTCAACAATTATATGTAATTAAAATTCCTGATATAATAGTTGACAGCAGGGCGTTCCAGCACCAACCAAGAGTAACTGTGAGTGCTTACAGTGTTGTGCCAACACCAACAACTAAGGGGCCTATTTCTGCAGAGTATATACGGCAGGTCCCTACTTTCAAACATCCAACTTACAAACGACTCCTACTTGCAAACGAAAGAAGACAACAGGAAGTGAGAGGAAATCTACCCCTAGGAAGGAAAATTCTCTCCTGTAAGAATAAATATGGGAGAAAGGTGTCTCCTCTGTACTGATGCTTTATCAGCAATCCTTGTTTCAAGAAAAACACCACATTTCAAAAACAGTTGTCATTGGGACGGAAAGTGAGGTGAAATGTTCTGAACAGGGGCACAGACAGCAAAACAAATGTTACAGGGGTGATAACCCTTACCTATGTTTTCCAAAAAGTTTAAAAATAGATTTTTGGGCTGGAGCTACACTTCAACAATGTACCTGTTCAAAATTACAAACACATTCTACATAAGAACAAACCTACAGTCCCTGTCTTGTATGCACCGCCTGTATACGGCTGTTCAGAGTATATAGGGCCTTTTTTATTTTATGTGCGGGGTTCCCCTTAATATCCATACAAGACCCAAAGGGGCTGGTAATGGGCTGGGGTAGGGGGGGGGGGTCATGGGGTAGCTATGCCATTTTTCTTAAAGATTTTCATCCATATTACCGGGACCAGACATTACATTAAAGCCGCAAGAAGTTTTAAATGGCTTTTTTTTCCTTTAGAAGTGTCATTTTGTGCAGGGACAGTTCTAAACACGGGAAACACGTGGCACTTCACAGGCATACTTTAGACACCCCCCAGGTACGATATTTAAAGGAATATTTGATTTTTTTTTTCACTTTATGCATCATTAAAATGACTGCTCCCGAAAAACGACCGTTTTTAAAACTTCTTTTTGCATTGATACATGTCCCCTGGTGCAGAACCCGGGTTCCCAAACCCTTTTTAGGACAATAACATGCATAATAGTTGTTATAATTAGCACTTTAGAATTCGAACGTTCGCATCCATTGTATTTAATAGGGTTCTAATGTTCGTACGAACTTTCGGTCCGTTCGCGGGTTCTGGTGCGAACCGAACCCGGGGGTGTTCGGCTCATCACTATTCTACACTGCTTGATATCCTGTTATCGAACTTTGCCTGTATCCTGACCATTCTCTGCCTGTCATCTATACCTACATCTGATCGTCTGTTACCAAACCCGGCTTGTCTGACTACGTATTCAGTGTCTCCCCAGCCAGTGCACCTACCAGCCTGCTTCCTGTTTCCTGCTGCACCAGCTGAACTGACAAGACCAAAGACGAACCAGGCACCCATACACCGCCAGGCTCTTGCGGCCACTGTTGCAACATCGGTGGCCCTTGAGCCGGGGTTGTACGAGAAAGCCTTCCCACTGCACGTTAGGCTCATCCGGCAGGTACGTAACACCTGCCTTGCATACACACGGTCACACAAAAGTCCGGTGAACTTTTGACTGCCAAGAACCGCGGTTACGTAATAGACTACGACGAGCCGACAAAATAAGTTCTATGCTTCCGTGCATGCGCGTTTTTTTCCCGTCAGAAAAGCATACAGACAAACGGTTTTCCCGCTAGGATTTTTTCCTGAAGGGAAAAAAGAGATCCTGCTCTTTTTTTTTTTACGGCAGTTTTCCCATCTGAAAAACTGCGATGGAGCATACACGCGGTCGGAATTTCCGGCCAAAAGCTCTCATCGCAGTTTTTCCGACGGGAATACCGGTCGTGTGTACGAGGCAAGAGAGTCGGAATCAGCGCTTTAGCAGCGTTTAGTAAATGCTTAGTCAGAGAATTTTTGTAGTGTTTAAGTGTAAAATTAGAGATGCGTAATAAACAACAAGCTGCATTAAGTCTAATGTTTGTCTCTGTTATTCGTACAATGATTGCCCTAACCTCGTCCCAGTAGGTAGTTAAGAGCGGACAACTTCACCAAATGTGTAAAAGGGTGCCTACATCACCCCCTACACCTCCAACATGTGTCAGGAATCTGCGGGTTCCACTTGTTCAGCTTTGCAGCTGTGAGGTACCACCTTGTCAGCAGTTTATATGAGGTTTCCTGCATTTTTGTGCTAAGCGATCACTTATGTGACAGTATGCAAGCATTTCTCCATTGAGCCTCTGTTATGTTCATCTGAAGAGCACTTGACCACTTCCTCCTGAAACCCTCTTCCTGAATTGCATCCAAACTTTGTAACCATGCATAGGAATCCTGAAGTCTCCCTATCAAAGTGTTCACCAGATGCACAGACCGCTTCCAATTTCGTCAGTGGTCTAGTGAATTCCTTTCTGTATGTCTTATTGCTGGTGTAGCTGCAAAGTTGAAAGTAGGACCACAGTGGTAAATGTGATATCCCACTGTCTTTTTTAATTGTAGAGAGCTCTTTGAATTGGCAATTTTAAAAAAAGTAACCCGCTAGCAGTGGTGTGTCAGTAATTAGGTTTTGAAAAGCTAGATTCCCAATTCCTGGGATAAAGTCTGGGTTGTCCTTCAGGGGGGTCAGTGGACTGATGGGTAAAGTCACCTTGGAGCATTTGGCTATGTCGTGGAGGGCTGTCAGGGTTGTCTCCAGTAAAGGATGTTGTTTTAACAACCGTCTGAGACTATCCCATGGAATCCATGGGCTAAAGCGCAATGGGATGGGACTCAAACCCGCTTCCAACCTTACCCAGTATTTTGGAATCACTGTGGCAGTTCCAATCAATCACCCTCGTCAGGTGAGATGCCAGATGATTGTTCCTAAAGTTCGGTAGACCCATTCCCCCATGTTCTTTTGGTTTGGTCAGCAACAAAACTTTTATTCTGGATCTTTTGTGGTTCCAAAAGAATTTCAGGTGCAGCGAATGTAAGTTTTTGAAAAAGGATTTAGAGATTGGTATGGGCAAAGCCTGTAAGAGATACAATAATCTGGGTAGTATGGACATTTTGAGAATTGCTGCCCGACCAAACCAAGAGAAGTACCCCATGAGCCAGGCTTTGAGGTCCTTTTCTATCGTCCGCAGCAATGGGGGAAAATTTTGCTCAAAGACAGAGGAAATTTTTTGGCGTAAGCCATATTCCTAGATATTTGAGTGCCTTCTTTTCCCACTTAAATGGGCAATTATCTTTGGTTCTCATATACTCTTCTCCTGACAAGTTAATATTCGTTGCCTCTGACTTAGAGTAATTTATCTTAATGTTTGAGACATAACCAAAGTTCGTAAAAGCCTTGATCAAGTTGGGTATTGTAATGTGTGGTTGAGTCAAAAAGAACAGCAGGTCATCCGCATATGCTGCTACCTTGAACTCTCTGTCTAATAACTTGAAACCCCTGATTGAGTCATTTCTATTGACCATTCTAATGAAAGGCTCCAGCGATAAGATAAACATTAAAGGGGATAGGGGGAAACCCTGCCTAGTGGCATTGGATATGTCAACCCTTTCCGACAAGGATCCATTCATTTTCAGCCTGGCGGAGGGATTCTGATAAATAGCAGAGATCCAGGCCATCATTCTGGAGCCCAGACCTACATGTTCACAAGTGGCCAGCAAAAAGTCCCAGCAGTAGGCTTGTGCAATTCGTTTCGTAACGAATCGAAATTCGTCCGAATTTAGCAACTTTCAGACATTCGGAAGCATTCGAATTTCCGAACAGAGCAATTACGAATAAAACCGAATCCGAAATAAATTATACCGCAAAATAGCGAATGCCCGAAGGTCTTCGGCATAATTCGTTATGAAAAAAGTTACAAATGTACGAATCCATTCGAAGCACAATAACACTCACTCTGCTCTCTGCTTCTCCCTCACCATGCTGAACTCCCTCTCAAAATGGTGTACAGGGGGCGGAGGCTATAGCCGCATGAAAAAACAAAAGTAAAATACGAGATTTCGAATCCATTCGAAGCACAATAACACTCACTCTGGTCTGCTCTCTGCTTCTCCCTCACCGTGCTGAACCCTCTCAAAATGGTGTACAGGGGCGGAGCCTATAGCCGCATGTAAAAAACGAAAGTAAAATACGAGATTTCGAATCGTTACAAATAACCGCTATGTATTTAGAAAAGTGCAAATCCATTCGAAGCACATTAGGCATAATAGGCAGCGTCGTTGTGAGAGAGACACGGAAAATTACGAATCAACGAACCCAAAAAAAGTTACGAAAGTAGGAGTTGTGTCCAGAATCAACGAAAAACAACGTACTCTACCGAAAGTACAAATTATAAAGCAACAAAAAATTCAACGAAAAATGTCGCTTGCAAAAATACGAATGAGTCCGAACACGAAAAATCCCGTCTAGCAAAATTACGAATGATTACGAATCAACAGGACCAGAAAGAAACGAACCGAAACGGAACAAATTTTTCCGTTGTGCACAAGTCTACCCAGCAGACCCTTCAAAGGCCTTCTCCGCGTCCGTGGACATGAGAAGACCCTTAATATTTCTGGTGTGTGCTGTATGCGACAGTAAGAGAGCTTTAATGATGTTGTCCTAATGTCGCGTACACACAACCGTTTTTAATGTCATGGAAAAAAACAAAGTTTTTCTCGACGTGATTATTCTCAAGCCTGCCTTGCATACACACTATCGTGAAAAAAAATGCTCAAGCAAAGCGCTGTGACGTACAACACGTACGACAACACGTACAACGGCACTATAAAGGGGAAGTTCCATTCGGATGGTGCCACCCTTTGGGCTGCTTTTGCTGATTTTGTGTTACCGCGTGTTAGTAAATGTTTGGTGTTAGCCGATTCCCGCTTTTCAGTCTCCGTGCTTTTCAGTCCGTTACAGCATGACGAATGTGCTATCTCCATTAAGAATGCTAGTTTTACCAGAAAGAGCGCTCCCGTCTCATAACTTGCTTCTGAGCATGCACGTTTTTTTTCCTGTCATTAAAGCCTACACACGGCCGTTTTTCACGACGAGAAAAACAACGACGTGAAAAATGACGAGAAAAAATAGAGCATGTTCTAAATTTTTAATGGCCATTTTTCACGTCAAGAAAAATGCTCTGGAGCCTACACACGATCGTTTTTAATGACCAATTTAAAAAATGGCATTTTTCTCGTCATGAAAAACGGTCGTGTGTACGCGGCATTAGCCTCTCTCCCTGGCATTCTCGTATGAAAAGTGTTTTAGATTCAGCCCTAGCGAGTGCTCGGTAAATCACCGTTATCCCCCCCCCCCCCTCTGCTCCATGGCCTGACCGCACCACAGTTCATATTCCGTGATAGATAGAGGTTTGTGTATGGAGGGCCCTAGAGATCTGATAAAATGGGATATTTGTTGGAGTCTAAACTTTTCCGTCCTTGGCATGTCAAGTTTACTGGTACAGTGGGCAAAGGTGAGAGGACCCGTCGGGTTAACAAAGTGACCAATCTTATGTAGCGATACCCCCAGCAAAGAGAGCCGCTGGTATGATTTTCGGGGCTGTAACGCACCGCTGTCAACCCCCAGTAATTGGCTCTACCCTCTCTCGGCACAGCTAGTAGGGGATGATAGGATTGTGGAACCTGTAGCTTTAGGTAACACAGTCCGGCAACAAAGGCACACAGTGATATTATATGGCTGACACTAACTGTCTCTTCTGCACAGTAATGACACCAAGCAACTTGTCTGCTTAATCCTAATACTTTTACTGAATTAGATAGATCAGCAGATAAACAGTACACAGTAATATATGCAGAGCCCTGCAATAAAAGGTATTTATCAAGCAAGCAGATATACAATCCAGTACACATACAGCTAACGAACCCCGCTTGCAGCTCCCCTCCCTCGTGGGCAAGATGGCGCCCAGCAGTGTCTAAACTTAGAAGTCAGGCCTGACTGTTCTATATGCAAGTTCCGTAGAGAAGGATCTTCGCTAGCAAATGGTGGTGCACTTTTTTGAAGATAAATTGTAATCCACAGGAATAGGTACTGGTAACTCGATGGATAACAGAAAGTAACAAAGCTACTCAATGCACTGTCCCTCCGGTGTGCAAATGCAGACTCTAAACGGTGGGTCCTGAACAACAGACACAAGGCCTAGAGATCCTGTAATAATCTTTGAGCAGGTGCTCTCTCACCCAACCGGATCAGTCAGTTTCAGTGTCTTCCGTAGCTGTGTCTCAGTACACAGGTCCCACGACACCCGGGTCTTCGGTCCCCCTGGAAGTAGTAGACAGGCGGCAGGATCAGACGTCCCTCAGGCTCCTCAGTGGAAACGGAAGGCTCTTTGGAAAAACAGGGCCCAAACTTCAGGTCCTGTCAGGAACAACAGACTAAGCACAGAGTTCCACTTGCTGGGTGGGCGATGTCCAAAGAGACCGTTCTTCGGTCCTCCCCCTTCTTATATAGCCCACCCCAGCAGTCCTTGCGCGGGGCAATGCACCCTGGGTGTCCCGCTGTACCCTGGGTACGGTAGTATCTGGGTCCTTAAAGCAACACCCCGCTACACCTATATAGTCCCTTATCTAGCCACCATTGGAAGGCTTTAATGTCCTGTCCAGATGGGAACAGGGGATTTATGAAAATGTGGGATAGAGGGCGCCAGTGGGAGATCAAGTGTGAATTGTTTTTAAGGGAAACTCAAAGTGTTAAGGAATGAGAAAGTGTGGGTGCTAGGATGCCCGGTTTGGTCTTGGTTGGACACCAAAGTATATAATCTAGAGTGCAGTGGGGGATAGCCTGTCTTTCCATATGCACCCAATCAGGGTGAGCGATTTTAGAATATATAGTGGATAGTTGGGATATTTGTGCTGCTTGATAGTACCAGAGTATGTTTGGCACACCCACCCCACCCTGATCTCTGTTGCGGAAGAGAGTCCCCTTGGCAATTCTATGCCCTTTTTCACCCCATATAAACTTTACGATTTTCGATTGGAAATTCCGGAGACGGTCCTTAGGGATGGTAATAGGTAATGATCTGAAGAGATACAGGATGCGGGGGTAGTAGGGTAATTTTCACAGAATTCACCCTGCCTAGCCAGGAAAGGCCCAGTTTGTCCCATATTAAGAGATCTTCCTCTATTTTGTGAAAGATTGCTGGGAAATTAGCTGAGTAGAGTTTGTCTATAGTAGCAGTCAAGTTAATCCCTAAATAGGGGAGCGCCGTCTCGGTCCACCCGAACCTAAAGTTGTTTTTAAGTTGAGAGACCAGCTGAGTTGGTAGATTAATATTGAGAGCCAAGGATTTTGAATAATTAACCGCAAGTCCCGAGACTTTGCCAAAATCATTTAGCACCCTGCATATAATAGGGAGGGAGGTGATTGGAGAGAATATAAAGAGCAAGATGTCATCGGCGAACAAAGCACATTTGTGGGTTTGTGGTCCGCATTGTACCCCTTGTATGTCAGGGTTGTCTCTGATGGAAATGGCTAGGGTCTCGATGATCATGGCAACGATTAATGGGGATTAGGGGCACCCCGACTCATCCAGTTTAAGATCCTGCATAGAGTCTACCTTACCCCCTGTGGGTCTGCATATGTATACATATCTGTCCCAGCCAACTGTTGGAAGAGTGGGTCACTCTCAGCGGATTTCATCCATGTCTTCATGCAGGTGCCCCTTAAGATTGAGGTGGGTCTGCTGGGACTGGTAGACACTCTAGCCCCATGTAGAGCCTCCAGAACTCTTTTGGGTGCATTACTTTTCTATGCCCATAAAGCTATCGTACTTTAGGTGCAAAGCTTCCTCAGCTCCTTCGCTAAACTTTGGTTCATTTAGTTTTACCACTCTATAAGGCTACTACCTTTCTTGTGGTTGTGCCACAAAGTTCCACAAAGTATGGTATATTTGGATAGAATCCCCATCTACGAATGCTGATTCTAATTAATACGTATACTGATGTGTATTGAATGTGTTGCAGAGAAATGGTATTCTGTGTACTGTAATTGCTCTTTATGATATGGTACTCGGCCAAGGTGAATACACCTGGAAAGGTACCTTGTTTTTTGTAAATTCTTTATTTAAGAGAAAAGGACATGCGGATACACAGAGAGCACACTGATGCATATCAAAAAACAGCAAACATTCCCCACCACCTCATGAGTAGATATTACAGTAGAGATATAGAGCCCGTTGTCAGAGGGGGGGATCACAACAAGTGTCATGCTTACAGGAGCTCTCCGCCCCCCGCATGGCCGTATTTTTGTGACAAAAGCCGATTTAGATAAAAATAGAAATGTCAAGCCCGTGAGAAACAGGCTTGCACAAGCCAACACTCTAGTGTTGGTAATACAGAAAAAGCAGGGAAAGTAAGAGAAAAGAAAGCAAGGAGTGCAAGAATACAAGAGGGGGAGGGGAGGGATGGGAAGTAGAGAAAAAAAAAAAACACCCCCACCCGGGGGGTGGGGAACAGGGTGCCTCCAGCCACAGCCACCCCGCCTGGGGAGCAGTCAAATTCGATCCTCTCAGGTGGATCGAGCCATTAGGAGCCCGCATTCCTACGAGAAGTAAAATTTGTGCCAGAAGTACCATGTTTTGGAAAATTTCTCACTTAGGCCTCTTTCCGTTGCTACCAAGTCCTCCATGTCATGGACATCCTTCACTCTGCCCAACCAGCCCGCCACCGATGGGGGCTGAGTCTGCTTCCAATTCAGCGGGATGCATCCCTTTGCCGCATTGATCAGAAGCGGCAATATGGACTTTCTATAGCCCTTAGTTGGGATATTGTGGTGGTGCAGAAGGAAGAGCTCAGGTGACAACGGCAACTCTCTGTCCGTAAACTTTTGGACGATGCGGTGTACCTCAGACCAAAATGATTGTAAAATGCGGCATGACCAAAAGACGTGGAGGAGCGTACCAACCTCCTCCCCGCACCTCCAGCACATATCCGTGCTCTGAGGGAACATCTTGTGTATCTTTTCCGGAGTGTAGTACCAACGGGACAGAAGCTTATATTCCATCTCCTGGTGCCTTGCACTGATAGAAGTTGTTTGAGCGAAGAGAAGGATTCGGTCAACCTGTTTCCCCGTAAGTTGTAGGCCCAGCTCCCGTTCCCACTTGGTAACATAAGGCGGCCTAAAGTCTGGAGGGGGAGAAACTAGGATTTGGTATATCAGGGATATTGCATGTCTCAACGGGGACAGGTCCAGGCATAGCAACTCAAAAGGTGTCAGCTGCCGCCCATAAGTATTCGGAGAAGGCAAAGTGTGGATGAAGTGGGACAGCTGGACTTTTTGCCAGAATGAGAGCCCAGTCAGGGCAGGGTCCTCTAGGATTTGTCGTCGAGTATGCCATTGGTCGTTTGTGAGAAAGTGTCGCACTTTAGACCTGTCCACCGGTTTCAACGCCAGGAAGCTAGGGTCGTTGAGACCCGGACTAAAAGCCGGGTTGCCCACAATTGGGGTGAGCGGGGACGGGAGCGGTGCGATCGAATGATCACGGAAGGCCTTCCAAGCTGTCCTTATCGTCACCCCTACTGTAGGGTGATCAGAAATCTCCTTTGGCAAGGGAGGTTGGCACCAGGGCAACGAGTCCAAGTGGGCCCCAGTCAAGGATCGTTCAATCTGCACCCACTGTTTCAGAAGGCCGTGACGGCACCAATCCAAGGTACGCGTTAAATGACATGCCTTGTGATAGAGAGTAACGTCCGGTAGGGCTACCCCACCCTTCAACTTTGGCAACCGGAGAATTCTCTGCGCTAACCGCGGGGGCTTCTGGGCCCACACAAACCGAATTAGCGTTCTGTTAACCGCTCTCAGGAAGGACGCCGGCACCCGTATGGGTAATGCCTGAAAGTGGTATAACAGTCTAGGTAAGACATTCATCTTCACAATGCTGCAACGGCCAAACCAGGAAAAAAGGCCATGCTGCCACTCTTGCAGGTCTTTTTTTACGGCCGTCAAAAGGGGAGGAAAGTTGAGGGGGAAAATCTCTTCCGTCCTGCTGGGTAACAAGATACCCAGATATTTGATATGGGACATAGCCCATTTGAAAGGAAAATCAACCCGGAGCAGGTCAGTTAAAGGAGGAGGTAAGGCGACCCCAAGTGCCTCCGATTTCTGGTAGTTAATGCGAAACATTGACACCTCCTCGTATAGCTTCAGTTCCTTGAGCAAGTTCGGAGTGGACACAAGGGGGTTGGTCAGAAAGAAGAGCAGATCGTCTGCGAAAGCCGCGATCTTGGGGGACAGGGTGGCGTCCAGGCGTGGTCCCGTAATGTCCGGGTTGTCTCTGATGATACGCAGGAAAGGTTCTAGCGTGAGGACGAATATCAGGGGCGACAAAGGGCTCCCCTGTCTCGTCCCATTCGCAATCTGAAATGGTGAAGAAAGGTGGCCATTCACCTTGACCTGGGCCGATGGGCAGGAATAGATTGCCAACATCCAATTCATCATGCGTTCCTGCAGGCCAACCCAGCGGAGAGTTTCAAACAGGAAAGGCCAGCTCACCCTGTCGAACGCCTTTTCGGCGTCCATCGAGAGGAGCAGCATAGGGGTTTTACGCGTCCTTGCAGCGTGGATCATGTTGATTGCCTTAGTCGTGTTGTCACGCGCCTCTCTAGTAGGAACAAAACCGACCTGGTCGGAATGGATTAGTTGTGGCATTAAGTCAATCAAACGCATGGAAAGCGCTTTCGTGAATATCTTGAGATCCACATTGAGCAGCGAGATCGGTCTATAGTTTTGGCATCGTAGTGGATCTTTTCCCTCCTTCCGGATCACGGCAATGTGTGCTCTCAAGGCGTCCGCCGGGAGGGGCGTCCCCTCCCCTGTAGCATTATACGCAGAGAGAAAATGCGGAAGCAGTACTTCTCCAAAAGTCCTGTAATAGAGAAGGGAATATCCGTCCGGTCCCGGCGCCTTCCCCAAATGCATGCGCGCCATCGCCACAGTCACCTCCTCCACTGAAAGAGGCCTGTCAAGCTCGGTCAGGTCCTCCTCCGAAATCCGGGGGAGACCAGACCTCCTCAAATAGTCCCCAATCTTCCTCCCTTCAGTCGACAGACCCTCCACAGATGTTGGACTAGGGAGATTATACCGAGTAGTATAGTATTCCCGGAACATTTCCGCGATACCTTCCGTGGTGTGAACCCTGTTGTGAGAGTCACTAATCAATTCAGGAATGAATGTACGAGCCCTCTGAGCTCTCAGAGCCCTCGCCAGCATCCTACCACATTTGTTGCTATGCTCGTAAAAAGAACGGCGGCACTTCGAGATCACTGCTTTGGCTCTAAACAGGGCCAAGGAGCGCAGCTGGTTTCGCAGGGCTGTCAACTCAAGAAGGATCTGGGAAGCGAAGGATTGTTTATGAGCCGATTCCAAGACCCTGATTTTATCTAAAATGTCCACAATTTGTTTCGCTCTCTCCTTCTTGATGCGTGATCCCATTCTGATCAAGAGGCCACGAATGTAACTTTTATGGGCTTCCCATACCATTGTCGGGGCCACCTCCGAGTCAGCATCTGAATCAACGAGTCGTTAAGCTTCCACGACCATTGTTTCTCTGCGGGGCAAAGCAAATCGATGTCTATAAAGACTGGGGCATGGTCCGAAAAGGTAATAGAACCAATCGAGGCTGAGGAAACCCTGGACAGAATCGCCCGAGGCACCATGAACATATCAATTCTGGTATACGAGTCGTGGGGGTGCGAATAGAACGTGAAGTCTTTGTGGCTTGGATGAAGGATACGCCATACATCCACCAAGTGGAGAGCATGAAAGTTTTTCTTAAGGCGCTTAAGTGAGGCGTAAGAGACTTGGGAAACACCCCTAGATGAGTCCAGGATCGGGTCCATGACAAAGTTCATGTCTCCACCCATAATCACCATCCCTTCGGCAAAGTCAACCAATTTGGTCATAATTGGCTCCAGGAAGGCAATCTGGTTGGCACTTGGGAGGTATAGATTGACCAAAGTCACCAGGGACCTCCCAAGCGTCCCCCTCACAAATAAAGCTCTCCCCTCTGCATCCCCCCACTGGTCCTTCAGTTGCCATGGGGTATCACCCCGAATCAGGATACTCACCCCTTTTGACTTAGAATCAGAGGAGCAACCGTGGTACACTGTCGGGAAAAAGCGGTCATGTAGTCTTTGCAGCTTATCAGCACGGAAATGTGTCTCCTGCAGGAAGCACACATGGGCCTTCATATGTTTTAGATTGGTTAGCACCATGGAGCGTTTCTCAGGGGTATTCAGCCCCTTCACATTTATAGAAACGAGACGAACAGGCTCTGTTTTACCCGTGGGCATGACTGCGGCCAGAAGAGGCAGGCACAAAAAAAAATAAAAAAATTAAAATAAAAAGGGGGGGGGAGGAGGGAGGCTAGGAGGGAAAGGACAGAAGAGAGCAGAAGAAGAGAGAACAAAGAAACCTAGTACGCCTCAAGCGTAAGGGAGACCTAGTCTCAGTGCACCCCAGTAACCCTAGAGCAGGAGTCACTTGACGGGTGCGACCCTATGTGGGGAAAGTGTTTGAACACAACAGGGGTCGGAGGCTCCCTAACCCGACCCACCTCAGATGCTACAGAGAGCCGGATGGTTCTCAGGACAAAGTGGCCTGATGAGGACGGCCCAGCAGCCCGGCAACGCCGGCCCCGGCCCCCAACATGGGGCGCCCGAGCCCCGGCGCAGCCCGCCCCCCAAGCCAAACCCCAACCAGGACAAAACAGTAGCACAGTAACCCATCACATGGCTCTAATACATGAAATGAACATTTAAACATTTTAGTGCAAAACAAAGAACAAAACCCAAGTAATTATAACCAGAAGGCCCAGCAAGAGAACTTATAAATGGCGACATATAAACCAAAAAGGGGGCCAAGGGGAAGATGCACACACTGGTACCGAAAGCTAGGCCCTGGCGCCCCCGCACGCTCCCCTAAAATCGATAAAGAAGCAGGCCGCCGTAGTAGCCCCCCCTCCCCGGCGCACGGGCCAGGGAAGCCACCAGAGTATACAGGGGGAACAGGCGCCCGCTCCTTCAGGTGGCGTATCCCGGATCTGTCCAGGGGGCAGCCCACGGCACCAAGGATGGAGACAGTGGGTAAAGCCAAAATCCGGGGGACAGAGGAGGAAAAGGAAGGTATACAGGGGGGAAGGGGAGGGGAAGATAGAGGAAGGGGGAAGAGGGGGAGAAAGAGGAGGAGGGGGGGAGGAGGAGGGAGAGGGGGAAGGTGAGGGAGGGGGAAGGGGGAGGGGAGGAGGAGAGGGGGAAGAGAGGAAGGGTGAAGAGCGGGAGGGGAGAAAGGAGGGGGGGAAGGGAGGAGGGTGGAGAAGGGAGGAGGGGGGAGAGAGGGGGGGAGAGAGGGGGGGAGAGAGGGGTGTGAGGAGGGGGAGAGAGGGAGGGGAAGAGGGGGGGAGAGAAGAGGGGGGGAGAGAAGAGGGGGGAGAGGGGGGTGAGGAGGGGGAGAGAGGGAGGGGGAGAGGGGAGGGGGAGAGGAGAGGGGGAGGGGGGAGAGATGGGGGGAGAGGGGGGGAGGAGGAGGAGAGAGTATGGGAGGGAATGAGGAGGGGGGAAGGGAGTGAGGAGGGGGGAGGGGGGAATGAGGAAGGGGGGAGACAAGGAAGGGGGGGGACGAGGAAGGGGGGGAGGGAACACACATCAGTAGGCAGCATCCCCATATCCAGGACGCCCGACCACAGAGCACCCCACCCATCCACCCCCAGCCCAGGCATTTCAAACGGCACAATATGACAGCACCCCCCTCCCCCCCACACCCAACCACCCCTAAAGTCCGGACCCCCCCCCCCCAAAAAAAAAAAAAAAAAACCCACCCCTATATAAAAACACCTGCCATCCAATCAAGCGACAGTCTATGGCTCCCTTTTATAGCTTGTCCTCAGGTGGGCTCCGAGAGCGGGGCGCAAAACAAAAGTCAGCAGGTGGGGGAGAGAGGGGGACGGCCCCGGGGCGGCCCTACCGAAGAGCGGCTCACAGTCACACATAGCCTAGAGGGTTAGAGGGAGAGCCGGGGGAAGATGTCTCTGCCGGGATGGGGTAAAACAGTCACCGAGGCTTGGCCGCGAGCAGCAACCACCAGGGGGGGGGGAGGGGGAGGGCAAACCCGGTCAGGCGACTCCCGCCAGAGCGGGGGTGATCCCATAGGGCCAACCCGACCAAGAGCAGCATACACCCGGGAAGGGGGGGAGGGGGGAACGGCACAGGGCAGCTGTCCAAATAGCGGGACCAAAAAGTCCATAGCATGAACTTGTAAAGAAATAAAAAAAATCAGTTCACAGTGTGTGCCACCCCGTAACAGAAAAACTCACAGTAGCAGGACTGGCCGGTCAGGCTTCGTTATCCTGGGCTCTAGCCGGCAGCTGATCGCCTCCCCTTTGCCTGGTGGAGCGGCGCGGCAGACCCGGTCCCGGCGCCCTGGGAGCTTGACGAGGATCTCTAGCTGAGAACGGCTTCAGCCAATCAGCCAGGTGGAAGGGTTCCATGCCCAGAAAAAGGAACAAGTCTGGGAGATCTGCATGGCGCCTCAGCGTGAAGGAATTTCCCCCCCTCCTGAGCGATAGCTGGAGTGGAAAGCCCCATCTATATGGCACCGCAGCTCGCCGCAGCCGCTCCAGAAGGGGTTTCAACATAGCCCGTCTTTGTAGTGTTGCTCTGGACACATCTGAGTAGATCGACAGCTCCGCTCCGTCAAAGTCGATCCGGTCCTTGGTCCATGCCGCCCTGAGAACTTGCTCCTTGTGTGCGTAGCGGTGCAGGCGGCAGATGACATCTCTAGGGCGGTCAGGATCCTGCGGCTTCGGCCCCAGTGCGCGGTGGACTCTATCGAACTCCAAGGCGGTTGGAGCCTCCGGGCCTAGAAGCTGCCGGAAGATAGCCAGGACAGTGTCCAGTAGATTCTCCGGACCCATTGCCTCTGGCAACCCCCGAACCCGGAGGTTGTTGCGGCGGCTCCTGTTTTCCTGGTCCTCGGCCTGGAGCTGCACCTCAGCCAGCCTGTCCTGGAAGGCCTCCTGGCCTTTTTCTAATTGGGTGACCCGGAGCTCCAAAGCGCTCCTCTCCACCTCTCCCTGTCCGACTCGTTCGTCAAGTGCGTGAACCTCAGAGCGAAGCCCCTGGAAATCACGGCGGTGCTGCTCCTCCATTCTTGCCATGAGGCCCTCCATGTAGGCCTTAGTTGGAAGCGCCTGTAGCAGGGACCTGATGTCCGCGTCCGTCTGCGAGGATCCTGCAGATGCCATAGAGCCACCCTGACTGTCAGGAGAAGGCACCAGGAGGGAGGGCAGCCCCTCCAACGAGCTCGGGACACCTCGCTGTGAGACAGCCATGGATGTGGAGGGTAAGTCACCCTGTCCTCTCTCGCCACGTGGTGCCGCAGGGGAGATAGCTGTCGGAGCCGGGGATGTAAGATATCTTCTGATCGATGCTTCTGGGTTAGCAGATTTTGATCCCCTGGTCTTCCTCCGTCTCTTGTATGTCATTTCAGGCTTGGTTTTGCTAGCCAAATGTCCATTTCAGCCATAGATTGCAGGTCGGGAGTCGGGAGCTCAAACAGAAAGCCACCTCACTCCGCCATGTCCAAGCCACGCCCCCCAGGTACCTTGTTTATCATCCTCCTTTGTCCCTAAACCCTGAAGTCAGGTATGAGCTCACTGTGATTTCAATCAATTTTTGTGGTCTGAGCGTCCTTTTTAGTTTTTCTGTTATATAGTTTTCTTTTTTTTTTGGTCGATGCTGGTTTGTCCCACGAGCCTGGGTATTCCCAATAAGCTCTGTATTGTACTAAACTTTTGAAACTTACAATAAAAAGAATAAAAAAAAACAAAAAAACAATCCATTCTAGGAAGAAGGTCCTTCATAGCAGCTTTCAGGTTTTCACCTCCTATTTAGATTAAAATGCAGATGGAATACTGTTTGTCAAGATAGCACAGCCTGGTTCTTTCTTCCACTTTTAATATGGGTTGTTCTGCATATGTACATAGCATTTGACAATGGTTATGCATTCGTATTTGAATTGTGCATATTTCCTCTGACCACTAGAAAGATTTGTCTCTCTAGTATGGTGTAATTGGCCACTGGAGGTCTAACAACCGACTTCTGTTGAATGGAAATGTTGGAAATTTTTCTCGATCAGCAGCTGTAGCCACTGCTCAGTGTATTCTGACACTGCGGAATTCCCGCTGTCATAATATAATGTCTCAGCAGGGAGGATTCCTCTGTCTACCTTGCTTGTGTCTGCTGGCTGATCAAAAAAAAAACAAAAAAACAAGTGATCTATGGCTAGCCTAAGTGGAAGGACTAGTTTGTCCTGCTGCTTATGTCATGATGAAAAAATGATCAGTCTTTCCTGCTAAATAAACTGTTTGTTTCTAGAAATGGATAATCACATGAGTGAAAACAAAGGGCACACAATATAATTTTTACCCGACCATGTCACACAGATTCTTAGAAAGCTTTACTGTAGGATTGTCACCTATATTCAACATTTGGTCTTAACCTTCGCAGCTACTGTACAAGCAATATGAGAGTGGACATTTTGTTACATGGCTTCCAACTTTCTGAGATGAGAAAGAGGGACATCTTTTAGCACCAAGTATGTGCGCAAGGGACACAAGCTTGCCACACCTCCCAATTTAAAATATACCTTTTAAAGTGGTTGTAAACCCACTTTTTAAACAAAGACCTACAGGTAAGCCTAGATTAAGGCTTACCTGTAGGTGCATGAAATATCTCCTTAACCTACACGGTTAAGGAGATATTTGTATGTAAATGCGGCGAAGCTGACGTCACCCCATTCACAAATTCAGCTAGGTCGCAACATTCGACGACGTAGCCGAATTTGACAGCTCACGCGCGCATGCGCGGAGTCACGTCTTCGCCGCTCCAGCCAATCACAGCGCCGGAGCGGCGCTGTGATTGGCTGCAGCGGCGATACCCGGAAGTAACATTCCGGCTATCGCCGCAGCGATGGATGCGGCTAGAGGAGGGACACGGACGACTTTGGGGGCCCCGATCGAAGGTAAGTGGTATATAATGAGCTAGTATGCTAGTCATACTAGCTCATTATAGCTTTGTCTTGCAGGTAAGTAAAAAAAAAAAAATTGTCTACGGGGTTTACAACCACTTTAAGGCTGATACAGTGCGGTTTGCCCGCAGGTTTGATGCAAGTTAGCTGCACTTTGCCATAGTGTTCTATTATGTCCCACGGTCAAACCGCACAGCATCAGTGTGAAAGGAGCCAAAAACAACCCATTGCATTTAAAATAGAAATGAAAGGCAAAACATGTGTGTGTATATACACTATATTACCAAAAATATTGTGACGCCTGCCTTTACATGCTCATGAACTTTAAATGGCATCCCAGTCATAGTCCGTAGGGTTCATTATTAAGTTGGCCCACCCTTTGCAGCTATAACAGCTTCAACTCTTCTGGGAAAGCTGTCCACAAGGTAACTTATAAATACCTTTTTTTTTCCTTTTTATAAGTAATAACATAATCTCTGTTCTCAGTTGCATGAGGAGCTTGAAGAGGTAGGGTGGATAAACAGCAATACACTAATCTTATCAGTGGCTGTACAGGGGGTGTCAGCACAAATATGATTATTGAAGGACAGGCAGGCTGTGCTCCCAGCACAGCCAGAAAACAAACAAACAAACCATTTTGAGATGTACATGCTCTCATGCCTAGTGTGGTCAGTTTGAAATAGGAAAGCAGGAGGACTGGCAGGATCACCAAGTATTTTACACACAGAAAACAATACAAAGAGAACAGGATCCTTTTTAACACAAGTACTTGGTACAACAGGCACATATCAGGATTCAGCAATATAAAATGTATAACATATTCTCAGAAGGGTTAGTGCACCTGTACAGAGAATATGTATAGGTGAGAAAGCAGCTGGGATTTCATATCCCCGGACCGGTGGAGCTGCTTGCGGGAGCCCTGATAGCTGTAAGTACAGCGGGGACCATGGGGGGAGGGGGTGGATGTTTTATTTTTTGGTCATACTTCTCTTCTGGGTCACAGGAGTGCACTTTTGCCCCCCTGTCATATGACATCACAGAGCCACTCCAGGTCCTGGAAGGATCCCAATGATATTGTTGGGATCCACCCAGCTGCCTAAATGACAGTTGGCTGCAGCTCTCAGCACTTGGCTAAGAGCCAAAGTCAGCTGCTCAAATGAGTGCTGGAAGGGCAGAATGGGGGGCTGTGACTGATAGTCACTGCTCTCCACTTCAAGAACAATGAAAACTGAGTGATCAGCAGTCATGTAATCGCTCAGTTCTCAAGCTTAGAACCGTCAGTGAACTGCTGCAGCATCACACCAATGCAGTGTAGCGCCCCTCTACTTTGAGGGGTGCTATGTGTCTAAATTTAGGGGGTTGGTCTGAGCTAGTAGCCAGGCTCAGACCGCTTTTATTGATAGGTTCTGTTACTTTGTTTCTTCAGGTGTTGTATTGGTGTGCAGTTCCCTGTGGCCTGTAGGTGGCACTGCCATGACAGGTCAGGGTTGAACCACCGGTGACAGTGCTGTGCCTTAGGGTGTCCTCTCTCGGCAGTAGTACAGTGGGCGTGGTCAACCTGCTGTGCATGCCGGGAGAGCATACATAAGGGCAGACGCAGCCTGGAGTTGGAAGTTCCGGAGTTCGGGTCGCGTGACCTGGCCCTCCAGGCCAAGGATGCGCGTGTGCATCGGTCCCAGGCACCTTTAGTCTGGGGCTGCAGCTTCGTCATTGAGCCCAGCACCTTTAGCTGGGGCTCATCTCTAAGAGGAGGAATTCCAGGGTTCCCCTGAGAGGGGAACCGCTCTAAGAAGAGGAGGCCGGGGGAGGACCTTTCTGATGGACCGGTGAGAGTTCAGGGAGAAAGAGAGGCCCGGTAAACTTCTGGAGGGATTTCACTATTCATCTGAGGCCTTGTAATGTGCAGAAACTTGCATCTGTTCTTGAATTACAAGCGCCGAGAGGTTCGGGGTTCCGAGATTCTGTGGCAGAGAATCTCTCGATCATATCTCCAAAGAAACTTAAGTGAACGCCTGAGTGTCATTCCGGTTGCTAGGACCATGAGAGGGGACTGAGAATTGAGTGGTGAGATTAAGTGCCGCGTGCCTGAACCTGCCTCCCATTTCCTTTATTCTTCAACTTCAACTTCAACTTTCCTATTCAGTTCCCAGCATAAAGAAAATGAACCTTCCTTCATTAAGGTTTAACCTTGTTTGGACATTGGCCTTATTGGTGCACCTACAACAGACTCTTCCCTACACTTTAGGGGTGAGAACCAGCCCCAGGAGAGGTAACTCGCTGCAGGACCCAACAATTGTGAACACCGCTTAACCTCTTCAAACAGGAGGGTACGGGCATATAGTACAGTGTGCCTTCTCTCACAAGTGAGCCAGGTGAGAAGAAGGTCCGTGTGCTACAGCAGTAGTGATGTCGCAAACATAAAATTTTCCGTTCGAACGGTGAACGCGAATTTCCGCAAATGTTCGTGAACGGGCGAACTGGGCGAACCACCATAGACTTCAATTAGCAGGCGAATTTTAAAACCCACAGGGACTCTTTCTGGCCACAATAGTGATGGAAAAGTTGTTTCAAGGGGACTAACACCTGGACTGTGGCATGCCGGAGGGGGATCCATGGCAAAACTCCCATGGAAATTTACGTAGTTGACGCAGAGTCGGGTTTTAATCCATAAAGGGCATAAATCACCTAACATTCCTAAATTGTTTGGAATAACGTGCTTTAAAACATCAGGTATGATGTTGTATCGATCAGGTAGTGTAAGGGTTACGCCCGCTTCACAGTGACAGACCAAACTCCCCGTTTAACGCACCGCAAACAGTCCATTTGCACAACCGCAAGGCTTTAATGATCACCTTAGATGACCACAAAGAAAATTAATGTTTTTTCTATGCAAAATTATCCAGCCGATCGCTTTTGGTCTGTTCACAATGAAGCAACGACCTATCATCTGGGGTGTGCCAATATTGCCATTGCCAACACACTCATAGAGGTGGTCGCTTCATTGTGATACGCAAGCCCCTTCACCAGTCACCACAACAAGGTAACGATCACGAAGGGGAATTGACACATGTATGTGCTTTTTTTTTGTTTTGTTTTTGCAGCCACAGTGCAGCACCAGAGGCCAGAAAAATTAGGCATGTACACATGCCTGAAAAATTAGGTATTGTTGCAGCCGCTGTTGTAGCAGCGGCCAGAAAAATTTATGTTTTCCAGGCAGAAAGTGCCCTAAAACATTGCGGCTTTGTCATGGATGTCTGTCTGCCATCTTACCTTTCCTCCTCATGTGTTCATCTTAGAGGCCAGACCCCTTCACCTGGCTTCCTTTATAATCTCCTCCCAGCCTGACTCCACCCCAGGCCCTATCACAGAACACTATATTAACCTGTGCACTGCAAGCCTGCTTTGCTGATCAACATGTTTGCTAAGCATTGTGTGTTTGGGTTCCTGCCTGCCGTGTGCTACGTCTGTCTCTCTGTTACGATATTGGCTTGTTCCTGACTATCCCTGTCTGCTTGTGACCCTTGACCTTCGGCTTGTCCTTCGTTTATCCTTGTCTGCTTGTGACCCTTGACCTTCGGCTTGTCATTTGCTATTCTTGTATCCTGTGCTGCTGCTTCCCCTCTTTCCCGCTTACCCTACGGGGCGTGAGCTAGGAGACTCTAGGGGCCGCGACCTGGACCTAGCTGCAGCGCAACATCCTCACCACTAGAGGCTCTGGTGAAGACCTGCTGGGTCTTAGACTCCGCGCCCTGGGGAATCTCGGCTCTAGCTTCCTGTGGATTCCGGTTGAGCTCCTCTGGTCCCACTTTCCACAACCACCCAGTTTCCTATCCGCAGCAGTCAGCCATAGGGTTTACTATCTTGTGGTGCACTCCTGTCCTCCTACGGTGTGCATCTGTCATTTGGCCACAGGTGACCTGACAGGCTTGAACCCTAGTTGGTGGCGGATAAGTCACGCAAGTCATCCGGCATGCAGAGATAAAATACAGCAGCGTGTGGACCATTTTTAGCCCAAAGCAGCTCATCTCATAAGGCCTTTTTTAGTCAAATGTATCGCCCACTGTCAGTCCCTTCGGGATCCATGCCTCATTCATCTTAATAAAGGTGAGGTAATCTACACTTTTTTGACCTAGGTGACTTCTCTTCTCAGTGACAATACCTCCTGCTGCACTGAAGGTCCTTTCTGAAAGGACACTTGAAGCGGGGCAGGCCAGAAGTTCTATCGCAAATTGGGATAGCTCAGGCCACAGGTCAAGCCTGCACACCCAGTAGTCAAGGGGTTCATCGCTCCTCAGAGTGTCGATATCTGCAGTTAAGGTGAGGTAGTCTGCTACCTGTCGGTCGAGTCGTTCTCTGAGGGTGGACCCCGAAGGGCTGTGGCGATGCGTAGGGCTTAAAAAGGTCTGCATGTCCTCCATCAACAACACGTCTGTAAAGCGTCCTGTCCTTGCCGGCGTGGTCGTGGTAGGAGGAGGATTACTTTCACCTCTTCCCCTGTTAGATTCCCGTTGTGCTGTGACATCACCCTTATACGCTGTGTAAAGCATACTTTTTAATTTATTTTGGAACTGCTGCATCCTTTCCGACTTCCGGTAATTCGGAAACATTTCAGGCACTTTCTGCTTATACCGGAGGTCTAGTAGCGTGGCCACCCAGTACAGGTCGTTCTCCTTCAGCCTTTTTATACGAGGGTCCCTCAACAGGCACGACAGCATGAAAGACCCCATTTGCATAAGGTTGGATGCCGAGCTACTCATGTCCCGTTCCTTGTCCTCACTGATCTCACTGAAGGTCTCTTCTTCCCCCCAGCCACGTACACAACACCACGGGTACCAGATAGGTGACAACGAGCACCCTGGGATGCCTGCTGTGGTTGGTCTTCCTCCTCCTCCTCAAAGCCACATTCCTCCTCTGACTCCTCTTCCTCAGACTCCTCTTCCAGCGTTGCCGCAGGTCCAGCAAGCAATGCTGATAAGGCTGTTTCTGGTGGTGATGGTGACCACAACTCTTCCTCTTCCTCTTCACGCTCATATACGGCCTGATCCAGCACTCTTCGCAGGGCACGCTCCAGGAAGAAAACAAATGGGATGATGTCGCTGATGGTGCCTTCAGTGCGACTGAGTAGGTTTGTCACCTCCTCAAAAGGATGCATGAGCCTACAGGCATTGCGCATGAGCGTCCAGTAACGTGGAAAAAAATCCCAGCTGCGCAGAGGCTGTCCTAGCACCCCGATCATACAAATACTCGTTGACGGCTTTTTCTTGTTGGAGCAGGCGGTCGAACATTAGGAGTGTTGAATTCCAACGTGTCGGGCTGTCGCAAATCAAGCGCCTCGCTGGCATGTTGTTTCGCCGCTGGATATCTGAAAAGTGCGCAATGGCCGTGTAGGAACACCTGAAATGGCCACACACCTTCCTGGCCTGCTTGAGGACGTCCTGTAAGTCTGGGTACTTATGCACAAAGCGTTGTACAATCAGATTCAACACATGTGCCATGCACGGCACATGTGTCAACTTGCCAAAATTCAATGCCGCCAACAAATTGCTTCCGTTGCCACACACCACTTTGCCGATCTCCAGTTGGTGCGGAGTCAGCCACTGATCCACCTGTGCGTTCAGGGCAGACAGGAGTGCTGGTCCGGTGTGACTCTCTGCTTTCAGGCAAGTCAACCCCAAGACGGCATGACACTGTCGTATCCCGGATGTGGAATAGCCCCTGGGGAGCTGGGGGGGTGCAGTTGATGTGGAGCAAGACACAGCAGCAGAAGAGGACTCCGCCGAGGAGGTTATCGAAGAGGATGGAGTAGAGGAGGTGGCAGCAGGCCTGCCTGCAAGTCGTGGCGGTGTCACCACCAACTCCTCTGCAGAGCCACGCATTACATGCTTGGCAGCCGTCAGCAGGTTTACCCAATGCGCAGTGTAGATGATATACCTGCCCTGACCGTGCTTTGCAGACCAGGTTTCAGTGGTCAGATGGACCCTTGCCCCAACACTGTGTGCCAGACATGCCATGACTTCCTTTTGCACAATAGAGTACAGGTTGGGGATTGCCTTTTGTGAAAAGAAATTTCGGCCGGGTACCTTCCACTGCAGTGTCCCAATAGCTACAAATTTATTTTTTGAAGGCCTCAGACTCCACCAGCTTGTATGGTAAAAGCTGGCGGGCTAAGAGTTCCGACAAGCCAGCTGTCAGACGCCGGGCAGGGGGGTGACTCTGTGACATTGGCTTCTTACGCTCAAACATGTCCTTGACAGACACCTGACTGTAGGCAGATGAGCAGGAACTGCTCAAGGCAAGAGACGGAGTGGCGGATGGTTGAGAGGGGGCAAGGAGGACAGCAGTGGTTGACGTGGCTGAAGATGCTGGACCAGGAGGGGGATGGTGGCTTTGAGCTTGTGTGCTGCTTGTACTCGTCATCATGTGTTGATCCCATAGGCATTTGTTATGTGCGATCATGTGCCTTCGCAAAGCAGTTGTACCTAGGTGGGTGTTGGATTTCCCACGACTCAGTTTCTTTTGGCACAGGTTGCAAATGGCATCGCTGTTATCAGAGGCAGACACACAAAAAAAATGCCACACTGCTGAGCTTTGCAATGACGGCATTCTGGTGGTGGCAACAGCATACGTTGATTGGCGTGCTGTCTGGCTGACCCCGGGTGCCGATACATGCTGTCTGACTGTGCCACTAGCTCCTTGCGACGACCTACCCCTGCTTCCAACTCGTCTCCTCCTCCTCTCCTGTCTCCCCATCTGAACTTTCCCCCTGTTCTTCTTCTCTTCGAGCGGGCACCCACGTGACATCCACGGACACATCGTCATCATCAACCGCTTCACTTGTATCTGACAACTCAGCAAAGGAAGCATCAGCGGGTACAACATCATCATCATCATCACACCGTACGTCCATGTGTGTAATGCTGCCTGACTGAGACATATCCCTTTTATCTACATCCTCTGGCAATAATGGTTGCGCATCAGTCATTTCTTCCAACTCATGTGTAAATAACTCCTCTGACAGATCAATTGAAGAAGCTGTGGTGCTAGTGTTGGTGGTGGCGGCAGGCGGGCGAGTGGTAACTTGAGAGGTGCCCGAAGCTGAGCTGGAGGAGGATGGTGCGTCAAGGTTCTGAGCGGAAGCTGTAGAAGATTGGGTGTCCTGTGTTAGCCAGTCAACTATGTCCTCAGAACTTTTCGAGTTCAGGGTACGTGGCCTCTGAACACTGGGCATTATTCTAGGGCCAAAGGGAATCACAGCACCACGACCACGACGGCCCCTGCGGGGTGGCCTGCCTCTACCTGTCATTTTTTTGTACTATGCGTGCAAGCTACTGTGACACCAGATATGAGTGGCACTGTGCACTGGCAGAAGTTGGCAGAGTAGACGCTGTAGGCCTGACACACACGCTGGCAGGCAACTGACTGCTATTCTATTGCAGTCAAATTTTTTATTTTTTTTTATGTAATCTACTGTGACACAAGATATATGAGTGGTGGCACTGGGCAAGTGGGCACAGTATACGCTGTGAGCCTGACACACACACGCTGGCAGGCAACTGCAATTAGATTACAGAGAAAAAAAAAAAAGAAGCAGACTGATGTACTAGCCCTAAAAAGTGCTTTTTGGGGTGCTGTCAGGACGCTGTCCTTACAGCAGAGATCAGATGAGTCTTTCAGGACTGGAGTGGACACTGAATACACACACACTGGCAGGCAACTGCAATTAGATTACAGAGGAGAAAAAAAAAAAGCAGACTGATGTACTAGCCCTAAAAAGTGCTTTTTGGGGTGCTGTCAGGACGCTGTCCTTAAAGCAGAGATCAGATGAGTCTTTCAGGACTGGAGTGGACACTGAATACACACACGCTGGCAGGCAACTGCAATTAGATTACAGAGGAGAAAAAAAAAAGCAGACTGATGTACTAGCCCTAAAAAGTGCTTTTTGGGGTGCTGTCAGGACGCTGTCCTTACAGCAGAGATCAGATGAGTCTTTCAGGACTGGAGTGGACACTGAATACACACACGCTGGCAGGCAACTGCAATTAGATTACAGAGGAAAAAAAAAAAGCAGACTGATGTACTAGCCCTAAAAAGGGCTTTTTGGGGTGCTGTCAGGACGCTGTCCTTACAGCAGAGATCAGATGAGTCTTTCAGGACCGGAGTGGACACTAAATACACTGGCCTAGCTATAGATTCCCCTATTAAATCAGCAGCAGCTACACTGTCCCTCCTATCACTAAGACTGCAGCTTCCGAATTAATCTAAAATGGATGCTGTCCAGGAGGTGGGAGGGTCTGGGAGGGAGGGTATGCTGCTGATTGGCTGGAATGTGTCTGCTGACTGTGAGGTACAGGGTCAAAGTTTGCTCAATGATGACAAATAGGGGGCGGACCGAACATCGCATATGTTCGCCCGCCGCGGCGAACGCGAACAAGCCATGTTCGCCGGGAACTATTCGCCGGCGAATATTTCGGGACATCTCTATACAGCAGCAACATAGAGGTAAGTATAGCATACCTCCCAACTTTGTAAAGTCGCGGGACATTCTGATGGATGTCCCCTCTCCCCTGCCAACCAGAGTTGTTGAGCGGGGGGGGGGGACATTGGCAAAAAAAGCCGGGAATTGCCTGAGCGGGGGGGGGGGGGGGGGTGATGGTTGCCGCCGGAATATTTTTAAAAAAAAAAGGACTTGCAAAAAAAAACAATTTTTAAGCGGGGGGGGGGGGGGGTTTGGGGCGCGGCGGGGGGCCGCCGATCGGGGGGGGGGCAAACTAGTGCGCCGATCGCGGGAGGGGGGCTCTTACCTGCTGCTGTTTCCTGCTGTGCTCCTCTTCTTCTCTTCTTCTCTTCATGTTTCCTGCTGTGCGGGAAACAAGATAGTCTCGCGGGAGTGCGGGAAGGAGGAGCCTCTGCGGGTAAAACCTGCACAATCCAGTTGGGAGGTATGAGTATAGATGTTTTGTTTTTTTTAAGAAACCCAAACTTCTCCTTTAAAAAAATAGTTTTTCAAACACCTGAATTTAGCAATATTATTTGGTTTAGTGTTTACATCCAAATTATTACAAGGCAACTGGTGTAGGAATTTAGAGAAAGAAATACAGAGAAGTTTTCCTAACCTATTTACTTTTCAGATGTGTTTGCACACAAACAAGCAGTCTAATGTCTGCTGTAATTACATCAACACATGTTAAATAATATAACTAACCTAATATTGCTGTGTGCCTAGCATATATCATTTTCCTCCAGTTATAATTGGCAGCACTGGGAATTAACAGCCTATGTGATAGTAAATAGTGCCGTCAGTGGATGACAGTGAACATGCCCTAGAATAGATTATCTCTCTATATGTACTGATCATTGTGTGGCAGCCAGGAAGATATCTCACTGAGCTGATTATGAAAAATACATTTCTATTGAAAGTATTCTCTTACATGCCTCCCAACTTTAGGCAGATGGGGATTGGACGTTATGTGAGTGTGGTTAAATGAATAGGAGTCTTACAGACATACCCTATCCCTCTGCAAAATGGATCATTTTTTAAAATGGAACGCTTTTAATACACATGCCTTTCTCTGCACAGAATATAGTCAGACAACACTTTTTCTGATCCTTCCTAAGAAGAACTTTATTAAAGTGGTTGTAAATCTCATATACCTAGTGAAGCGAGTAGCCTTAGATGATACACAGGGATGTAACAAATCCTTCTACATAAGCTTTACTTGTTTATCTGCAGTCTTCTGGTGACTTCATCCCTTCAAAAGAGCACAATTGTGATACAATCCTTCTTCATCTGTGAGGAGTACAGAGAAGGGGGTGGAGAGCTCCAGTTGAAGCTCTTATACACTTAGTGAGATCTGATTGGAGGAAAGGGACAAACCCCCTTCACACACAGCACACAGGAACAAAGGGATATGCAGAGCTTTGTTCTGAGTAGACAAGCTGTGTGCTGAAACTCTCCCCCCGAACACAAATTTATCTCATGTGTCAGGAAAACTTTTCAGAAATGACTCATGCTGATAACAGGGAAAGAAGCACCAGAGAAAAATTACACTTAGAGCTTTGGAGATAGACAAGTAAACACTACAGATATATGTGCTTTGTTCAGATTTCACAAAAGAGGTTTATATCCACTTTAAAATATTTGGGGACTGTATGTATAGCAACCAGCAACTGTTAAAACAATAAACATTGTATGTGTATGTAAGGAGTATGTAATGTACAGTGCAACCATAAGGTCTAATAAACATAAATCACAGCCTATACAGTGCAGCAGTAGTAGTAGTGTGTCATGATCAGCATTCTATGTGTAGCAACCACGCCACCCTCCTATGGGTACTCCCATCCATAGTCCGCGGCAACCTTCTGGTTCAAAAGCCGTTGCAATCGGGCCAAAGGCGGCATGGTCGCCCGATCTCCAGCTCCTGGCAGGACGATAGCATCCAGAGATCTCCTGGGGCGCATAGGCTCCAACTGTGGCATAGGAGGCCTCAATGGTGAACGGGCCTCCGGTATAGCAGGCACGGAAGACACCGGAGCTTGAAACACAGGTACGGGGACAACTTCTCCAGCACAAACAGAGGGTTCCACCCGGGGTGTAGTATCCCCTGAGTCTATGGGCGATCCCTTTACACTACGGGGAGAAGTCAGTGAAATCTTGTCCCATCCCTTAGTGACAAACAGTTCATCGATCTCTGCGTTATCTCCCATATCAGAGGAATCTATGTCCGAAGAGTCCCACATCTCTGCTGGCAGGCAAAACTCTCGTGGACACAGGATCATCTTTCAATAGTTCCTTTGGGTCAGGCACCCAAGTGTCTCTAATAGAACGGACACTGACCTTGGTTCCTTTCCCCGGCCGACCTCGACCTCTAACCGTCATGGAAACTTCTCCGGCTGGACGATCCGAGTCAGGTGGGCGCTGGGATGGGCCTCCACCGCGGCTGCGGGAAGCCTTTATGAGTCTTACCTTCCTTTTAGCAGGCGGAAGGAAGGGCTCCGTTGTGACTGATGCAGCATCCGCTGGGTTCTCCGCCTCGAATTCCTCAATGGTCGGAGCTTCAGTCTTTACTTCCACCTCTGCGGGACTGCGCTTGGGAATGGCGGTGATAGCACACACCTCCTCCTCAGGAGTAACAGCACCTGAGATCCAATTCACTTGGTAGACTTTTGGATTCTCTGTCGGCTGCTCTACCTCGAACAGGAATTCCCCACAGCGGGTACATCTCCCGAAAGGCCGAAGATGCACAATCAGTCCCTGACACTTTCCACAGATCATGCCCAAGGCCTCTGCATCTCTGCATGCATCAAGGGCGAAGCGGCCTCTGGGCTTCAGCCGGATTCCTGTGTCAATCAAAGAGGCAGCAATAGGGGTCACATCCATGGTTGGACTGGGCAATAGAGCACAAGGTGAAGCAGGTCTCCAAGAGGGAGCGGACATGTTGTTTCGTCAATAGTCCAATAGATAATGTCCCTTTTTGGCGCCAAACGCACCACGAGGAGCTCACACTTTGCGGGGCTCCTCCCCTTTCTTTTTTCTTCGCTGCACTTACTTCGCTGGCTTTTCCAGACTTGACACACCCACGAACTACGCAGCCAGAAATTGCCAGGCATGAATCTTCCTTTCTCTTACTTGTGGCGCAGGTTGAATTTCACACAAACATGGTCGACCTCCACGGAGCTTCACAGGGGAATAAAGTCCAACTTTTTTTTTCTTCGGAGGGTACACACTACAAAAATCCCAGACTCTGAGCCCCTACGTGTAGCAACCACACCACCCTCCTACTCCACTCTTTGGCTCGTTCACTGGAGAGGAAGGCACGCACGGTCTCCACCATGCCCGTACCCCCTGGGTTGCAGAAGTTAAGCACACTTAGTTTCACTTACGGGTCTTTGCAGCGACTCCCTTCAGTGTTGGTTTCTTTCCCTAGAATGTAAGGACAAAAGTCTCTATGCCCCAAGTAACTCCAAGGTCCACACCAGCATCAACTCCAACATAGAGTTTATTTCTTTATGCACGAACATCCACAAATGAGGAGAAGAGAAAGGTGTTAGGAAGACAGATCAGTTCAGGCACTCTTGTTTCTTCGCCACTCGATCCAGAGTGGGTATAGCTCACCCGGATAGTCACCCAAGGGCACTAGCAGCCGGCGTGTAACTCGAACAGTCTATTTGATTCCCTAATTGATGCGTTCAGGAGATCCTCTGCCACAGGATCTATGGTGTCCCAAACCTCCTACTGGTCCTTTTGGTTAGACCCCTTTTTCCGGATGGATGACATCCCTCCAGAGAGTTACTGGGCCCCTTCCCTCACTGTGATCTCTCACCAGTCCTTCAGAACGATCCGCCCCCAGCCTCCTCTTCTAGAAACGGGTCCCCTCGCAAGGCGGCACCCTGGGATTCCTCCTCCCGAAATGGGCTCCAGCTAAAGGTGCTGGGCCCAGGACTGAAGTTGCAGTCCCAGGACTAAAGGTGCCTGGGACTGAAGTGCACGTGGCCCCATGGCCTGGAGGGCCACATGCCACGCACCAAGACAGAAGACAGAAGACCCCTCCCAGGCGGCGTCTGCCCCTTATGTATCCTCTCCCGGCATGCCCAGCAGGTCCACCACACCCACTGTACGGCTGCCGAGAGAAGACACGAAATCACTGCCCTATTACCTGTGGTTCAACCCTGAGTATAGGTGACAGCGCCACCCACACTTCCAAGGGGAACTGCACACCAGGCAAAACAACAGCAAGGCAGAGTCCAGCAAATTGAAAAGATTTGAGCCAACTACCACTCGAATCACCCTTGAATTTGGCATAGCAGTCCCTAAATTTGGTACCCCCACTACATATGCAAAAGAAAACTACCCACTACTTGTACCCACCATCCCTAAACTCTTACCTGGCTCCTTTCGCCGACCCAGTGCTGTCCTGGCTCCAGCAACGCACCTCCACTTCCTGGTCTCACAAGATACATGGACAGCAGCGGAGGGGAGGGAGTGTGGTGTTGCTTACTGGCACTATGTTTGTCCTTGGACGTGCACAGCCCATCTCAGGAGCGCACTCGCATGGGTGCCCCCCTTAGCACACGGCTTTCTGAGGGAACCCCAGAGGAATGAGGAGTGGACAACGCCAGTGGGGGGCTCCAGAATAGGAGGTAAAGGGACCACTCTGTGCAATATCATTACAGGTAAGTGTAACTTTTTTTATTTTAAATCAACAAAAAAAAAATCTTTACAATCACTTTAAACAACTTTAGTGTTTGTGCTAAGGATTTTAAGGATGC
Source organism: Rana muscosa (assembly GCA_029206835.1). Classification (NCBI taxonomy): domain Eukaryota; kingdom Metazoa; phylum Chordata; class Amphibia; order Anura; family Ranidae; genus Rana; species Rana muscosa. The sequence continues at coordinate 515,777,907 of CM055121.1, read as the reverse complement.
ATTACTCCACACTGCCTGCAGCCAAAATGGTCAGCAAGGACATGTTTTTGTCAGAAGCTTAAGTTAGGCTCATGTTCCTACTCTGTTTCCTGCTGCTCAGACCTGGCCTGGAAACAGAGATGGCATCTCTGTTCTTCCTGTTAAGTATTGTCTTCTATCCATCCAGCGTCTCTGTTGCTGGGCAGTGGGCACTGTTCACTGGAAACCGCCTCCTCCCTCTTCATTGGTCAACAGTGCTGCTGCTCCTCCACAGCATCCTACTTGCTATTGCTGTTGTGTTGCCTGCGTTGCCTGGGCCTGGCTCTCTTCCTGATTGACTGTGGCGCTCTATTTCAGAATCACAAGCCCAGGTCTCTTGTGATAGCATTTGCTGGCTCCCAACCAATGATACCCTACACGTCCCTGCCTATCAACCAGACTTTCATTCTCTTGTTGTCAACCTCTGCCTTGAACTTGGATTACTCTTTCGAATTGCTGCCAACCCTGATGTCGGATTTTCTACTGGATTATACTACTTGCCCTGTCCTCAAAACCATTCTCTGGATTACACAATTAGCTTTAGCCCTCTCAGACGACCACCAATCTCAGGAGGACGCTCTTCTGCAGTGAGCACAAACCTCAAATGACTGGTCTATACTAAAGGTACCCTTTTCTGTTCACTTTGCTCAGTCGCGGTGCCATCAGGCCAGGAACTATAGCATTGTGTACTAAGATTTAGGGGCAACTTAATGGACCAGGGGGCTGCTAAAGGAAGAGAAATCACTCGCCAGCCATAGTACCTAACCTAGACATCAGGCTAAGCACCACAGGTTTAAAGTTCACTTACTCCTTGGGCCTAGAATTCTTGGGTTCCAAAGGAACACATACATCAATTTAAAGAATTTGAAAGATGCTTGCTAGCACTATAAGGTGCCCACAAAACATCAGAGTTGCAAATTAGTTCTGGGTCAGCGATGTTGCAAGTACTGAAGCCATTAGTTAGGCATGGCAGGCAACTGCCATATTCAGAGGTAATGGGCAGCCTGAATATTTCTCTTAGTTAAAAGTTTCTTCTAAAAAAAAAAAACATACAGCTGATATCATTTTAAATATAGTCTTTTAAATAACACTTTAGATGTGTTTTTAACTATCTGAGTTTCAAAGGATCCCTTCCATTGAGCAAACTGTGCAAAATAATGCAGCGTACACACGGCCGGTTTTCTCGTCGAGAAAAACGGCATTTTTCCCATTCGACGAGAAAAACGATAGTCTGTGGGCTTTCTGTTGTTTTTTTTCGATGAGAAAAACGGCATTAAAAACGACGAGAAAAATTAGAACATGTTCTAATTTTTCTCGTCGTTTTTTCGACATGTTTTCCGCGGCGGAGCCCACAGATGGTCGTTTTTCTCGACAAGAGAAAAAACTACCGTGTGTGGGGAACAAGCTGTTCCCTCGTTTTTAATGACATTATTCACGGCGGTTTTTTAACCGCCGTGAATAATGATCGTGTGTACGCGGCATAAGTTATAACAATTGTCACGTTTCTTTTTTCATGTTCATGCAGAGAAAACCTCATGAAGTTATGAGCATGTCTATTGATAGACATTCAGCAGCTATTTTTAAAGGACCTTTGGGATTATAAACAACGCATTTGTTTTTTTTTATGTTGAGGTCTTGGTTGGAAATTTTATTCATTAAAAGGATTTAGGTTGCAAAACTTTCTAAGGTTTTCTAGATCCACTATACTGTATACAGTTTTATTCTCTCCAATGCTCCATCAGTGCAATTATACTGTATGTGAAAGCCCACATATGTTACGTAATCTATTTGAGGCACTTTGCTACAAATTATAGGAGAGCTCTTTGGAAATATCCCCTGGGTATCAGGATGATAAATAACAAATGTTTATACTTCCTGTATGTCTGCTTTTGACATCAATTATTTGTTCCAAGGTCTGTTTCATTTTATTCTTTACATCACAGAACAAAATATGTTATCCAATGAGATCGGGTTCGTCACACAGTTTATTATTTATTCTTTTTCAATGCTGCATAGCCTGATAGTATGTTTTATCCCCCTCCTACCCCAACTCCCACCACCCAAATCACCCATTCAGCATTTTTTAAGGAAATATCTTTGTAGCACCCTGCTCCTGTTGACCAGGCGCTATTGTGTAAATTTAGTGGGTCATCTGAATGTACATAGTCCAGAATACAATGTTTATGGCTAAATTAGCCTCTGTTCCAGCTTTGGCTGTGTTGAGAGCATTTCCCACTGTTGCCGGTAGGTGTCATTTTCACCACCAGCCAGTGTTGGAAATACAACAGGCTGGAGTGTATTGGGTGTCGTTTCCCCAGAAACAGCCCAGTGGGAGGGGTCTACCGCTGTGCATTCTGGGAGAGGATACTTAAGGGGCAGACGCCATTTTTTTCTCTCTCGGACCTCATGGCCCGCCTGGCCTTAGGTATGTGACAACTCCTCTTCTGCTTCGGGGCACTGCTGGCCAGAGGCTACGTTACTTTAAGTAGGCCCAGAAGGCTGTCTGGGGCCTACTGGTTCGGGGATGGTCCTTTGCTGTCTTGCCTGCGGGAAGAAGCAGAGCAATTGGAGGATCCAGGGTAGGACTCTTCTTGGGGAGGACCGAGCAAAAGACTGGTATCTCAAAAAGAGCCTGGTGACTCAATTGAAGGATGCATCCTAACCAATCTACCTCACAGTACTGCCAAATGGCTTAAAGGACTTTGGTACTGTGTAGTTGTGTTCGCTCAAGCAATTACTGATTTCCATATCCTGTGGCAGAGGATTGTTCAACAGTTAGTACTATCATCAAGTCTGTGGCAGAGACTTTTGTCCGTGCATCATTCCGGCTGCTAGGCCGGGGAGAGAGACCTATCCGGGTGACAAGATCCAGTGACAGAAAGTGTACTTGTCTCCAGGATCTCAAGTTCCTCAGCGATCTACACAAGGTATCTGAATTCCCATAACCCTCCATCCCTCTACTGCTGCAAGTTGTGTTGAATAAAAAGCATTGGAAAAAGACTAAGTGACTGGTGCATGCATCTGTGGGCACATTGCCCAATTTAGAGCCAAGAAAGTTTTGATAAGTTGAACTGTGGGGTAACGGCAGGACCAAAAATAACCAGCAGCTCCTACGGGGGTAGTGCTACATCTTTATAAGCTCTTTATACTCATCTAAGATCACTGTCCATGCCCCCTGCTGCTGTCACTGCTGGGAGCAACAACTGGTTGATCTAGCGCTGCAGTCAAGTAAAATCATCAGACACTGCAGTCTTCAGAGGGTCCTGCTGCTAGACAGCCAATAGGAGCTAACTGATTTAGGCTTGAGGTTGAAGCACCATACAACAAATTAATAGTTCAGATACAAATGTATTCCAATGTAAGATCAATGGATGATTGTATAAAAAAGCCAACACATTTTGAGGGCCAGGACTCAACCCCTTCATCAGGGCTACAGAAATACAGCAGAGAGGATGTATAAATAAATCTAGCATTTAGCACTGAACATATATAAAATATATAGTATTACCAATACATAACATTTAATAAATATATAAAGGAACACCTATCAGTGAGTTGGGAAGTATTATCCAGAACATTAAACATAAATCAATCTAAATATTAAGGGTGGTCTTGGATTATATATACTGTATGTGTATATATATATATATATATATATATATATATATATATATATATACACACACAGTATACTCAAAGACACAGTATCTCACAAAAATGAGTACACCCCTCAAATTTTTGTAAATGTTTTATTATATATTTTCATGTGACAACACTGAAGAAATGACACTTTGCTACAATGTAAAGTAGTGAGTGTACAGCTTGTATAACACTGTAAATTTGCTGTCCCTTCAAAATAATTTAACACACAGCCATTAATGTCTAAACCGCATGCAACAAAAGTGAGTACACCCCTAACTGAAAATGTCCAAATTGGGCCCAATTAGCCATTTTCCCTCCCCCGGTGTCATGTGACTCATTAGTGTTACAAGGTCTCGGGTGTGAATGGGGAGCAGGTGTGTTTAAACTTGGTGTTTTCGCTCTCACTCTCTCATACTGGTCACTGGAAGTTCAACATGGCACCTCATGGCAAAGAACTCTCTGAGGATCTAAAAAAAAGAGTTGTTGCTCTACATAAAGATGGCCTAGGCTATAAGAAGATTTCCAAGACCATGAAACTGAGCTGCAGCAAGGTGGGCAGGACCATACAGCAGTTTATCAAGACAGGTTCCATGTTCCACTCAGAACAGGCCTCACCATGGTCAACCAAAGAAGTTGAGTGCATATGCTCAGCGTCATATCCAAAGGTTGTCTTTGGGAAATAGAGGTATGAGTGCTGCCAGCATTGCTGCAGAGGTTGAAGGGATGATGGGTCAGCCTGTCAGTGCTCAGATCATACGCTGCACACTGCATCAAAATGGTCTGCATGGCTGTCGTCCCAGAAGGAAGCCTCTTCTAAAGATGATGCACAAGAAAGCCTGCAAACAGTTTGCTGAAGAAAAGCAGACTAAGGGCCATGTCCTGTGGTCTGATGAGACCAAGGTAAACTTATTTGGTTCAGATGGTGTCAAGCCTGTGTGGCGGCAACCAGGTGAGGAGTACAAAGACAATTGTCTTGCCTACAGTCAAGCATGGTGGTGGGAGTGTCATGGTCTGGGGCTGCATGAGTGCTGCCAGCACTGGGGAGCTACAGTTCATTGAGGGAACCATGAATGCCAACATGTACTGTGACATACTGAAGCAGAATGACAAAAAAGAGAACAGGAGAGAGCGAGACTTTGTATGTAGCATGTGCGGGAAAAGTTAAGATTAATTGAGGGCAATTAGCATATCTGAAATACGTTGTATAATTAATAATTTATTACTTTCACATAATGCATCGTACATAACTATATTGCATTATGGAAGAAATCGATAAAACATGCACAGACATGGTAGGGGAGGGAATTGTTCAAACAGAGACCCGAATACCTAGACAATAAACACAATAAGGTATATACTGCAGTGATACATATTTGGAGCATGAAGTTGGTAGCTCTATGCGTTTCGCAACTTTGGTCGCTCATCAGGAGCAAGCATGCATTGTGTTTCTGTAACGACATAAGCACATTTCAGGTTGATCCAGGGCATCTTACATTCAGGAGACAATGAACAAGTCAGAGTCCCAAGTGGTACTCACCGGGTAACCATATGTTGCCGGCTTGGAAGTGCAACCAAGCCCCATGGGCTGGGATAGACCCTACCAGGGACTGTGGCAAGATACTACACGACAGACGGCCCCCACACAGGGCACACCCAGGTCGGACAGGCATCAGGCAAGGAGTGATGTATGGACCAGTATCAATGAACGATAGTGGCTGTGAAATAAAGAACAGATGAAGGGTGAGTGCTTGAATGTGGGTGAGGATGAGAAGGGAGAATGAAGTGTATAAAAGGGGAAGGACAATGATCTAAACTGAATAAAGCAACAAAAATCAATGAAAAGAGTTGTACTATGTGAGGAAGGAAATTACCCATGGAGTCATGGTGTGCTGCATGTTGATCAGTGATGTGCAAAGAGCCAAATGCCTAAAACAACCATAGGTAGTGCCCTTACATAGGCGCCACCATCCAAGATTCCCTCCAACGTCACGCACGCACGCAAGGGGGTGGGGAGGAGAGGCACCTACACCAATGCGGAAGAGCCGCCTGGTAGTTTGGCGCCAACATCACTCCCCACACCACTCATAGTTGTGATGCCAAACATCCGCGCTCGGAGAGCAAGCCCCATGTGCGGCAATGAAAGGCGTGACGTCGACACGCAGTGCCTGCCCACACACCCACGCATCAAAATGGCGTGAGATGGAGAGCAGGGCAGTGTGTGTCGCAGCCCCCGGATTGGAGCAAAGCCCACTGGGGGCCGGCACTGCATGACATCCAAAGCCAGACACGACAATAATGGAACCTGCGCTGAAAATAAAAATGACCCGGAAAAAACGAAATGGGAAGCCGTGATGGATAATTGTATTAGATAACAAAATATACATATAAACAGTTTACTAACACAAAGCAAAAAGAGGCAAGATAAACTAAATAATATATGCAGACACACATTATTAACAATAGAGTCCCAGAAACACATGCTTCCATCCCTAATTAATTGATTGGAGAAAAGGAGGGGGAGAGGGTTTGTTGGGACTTTATGTGAGGTAATGGGTCAAATTACCTCCATCCCTGTTAGTTATATGACAAAATGGTCACTAGATGGTCACTAGTCATCTCTATGACCGTCGGAGGCCCGGGCGCGATGTGATGACGTCACGCCCGGGTTCTCAGAAGTAAACAAAGTCGCGATTGCGGCTAGTAAGCATGAGATCGTGAATTTTTTTTCACGATCTCATGCTTTCCAGCCTGGAGGAGAGATGTGGGGTCTTATTGACCCCGCATCTCTCCATAAAGAGGACCTGTCACACACCATACCTATTACAAGGGATGTTTACATTCCTTGTAATAGGAATAAAAGTGATCAAAAAAGTGTAAAAATAAAAAATAAAAAAGTAAAATAAAAAATAAATAATAAAAAAAAATTAAAACGCCCCTGTCCCCGGTAGCTCGTGATCAGAAGTGAACGCACACGTAAGTCCCGCCCACATATGTAAACGCCGTTCAAACCACATATGTGAGGTATCGACATGTGCGTTAGAACGCGTGCAACAATTCTAGCACTAGACCTCCTCTGTAACTCTAAACTGGTAACCTGTAAAAAATTTCAAAGCGTCGCCTATGGAGATTTTTAAGTATCAAAGTTTGGCGCCATTCCATGAGTGTGCGCAATTTTAAAGTGTGACATGTTAGGTATCTATTTACTCGGCGTAACATCATCTTTCATATTTAAAAAAAAAATTGGCCTAACTTTACTGTTTTGTTATTTTTTAATTCATGAAACCATTTTTTTCCCCCCAAAAAAGGCGTTTGAAAAATTATTGCGCAAATACCGTGCAAGAAAAAAGTTGCAATGACCGTCATTTTATTCCCTAGGGTGTCTGCTAAAAAAACATATATAATATTTGGGAGTTCTGAGTCATTTTCTAGCAAAAGAATGATGATTTGTACATGTAGGAGAGAAGTGCCAGAATAGGCCCGGTATTGAGGTGGTATAAAAAGCCCAATGTTGAAGTGGTTAATGCATGCTAATAGTATGCTAGCTTTGCTATTACTAGGACCCCCAGATCCTTTTCCATCCTCAATTCACCCAGAGGTTCTCCCCTTGGCAAGTAACTTGCCTTCAGATTTTTAGCCCCCGAATACATTACCTTAAATTTTTCAACATTAAACTTCATTTGCCATGTTACCCTTCTATTTTATTGAGGCCTTCTTGTAATGTTTCTATATCCTGGTGTGAAGATTACCCGGCTTAGTTTTGTAAAATGAGCAAACGATGAGCTAGAACTTTTTATACCAACCTCTATATTATTTAAAATCAAATAAACAGAATTGGCCCCAGGTCAGAGCCTTGGTGTACCCCACTTATAACTCCAGACCATTCAGAACATACTCTCTTTATCACCACCCTGTGGACCTGCCCCAATAACCCATTTTCTATCCAGGTAACTATTGTCAATGCCAACAGACCATCACAGTCGCATATCAAAATCTGACATGTGGGCAGGAGCAGGTGCAGGGATGCTTAATTCTACTGGAGTGACCTGTGCTGTCTGTGATTCAGCCCTTTTGGTTAAAAAGCACTGCACAAGCCCTTTTTTACACGCTCTTATACAAATAGCTGTTCCCCTTGATCTTGGCATGTTCTTGCTTGGTCTTCTGCCACCCAATATGCTAAAGAATGCCAAAAGACTACATGTGTTAATAGCTGCAAGATATTTGATTGCCTTTCATTGGTGACGGACACAAGGCTCATCTACACTACAGTTTCACTCTTGTATTCGAGAGATTAAACTCACTGAGGCCCTCATGGCCAGATTAAATAACATGCTCCCTATCTATGAATGCATTTGGGGCCCATGGAACTGTTTTGAGAGCTGTATCCGAACTGCCGGGTGATTGCTATTACATCCGCCCCAGTGCTCCCGTGCTGCCTACCCCTTATCCCCCCTTCTAACACCCCACTACCGTTCTTATTATTTTCTTTTTTCCCTCTCTTTCTTTTCTCCCTCTCTTTCTTTTCTCCTTTCTCAATACTCTTTTCTTTATTTTAAATTTTTTTTGGTTTACAAGATATAACTACAGCCTTTGTCTATGGTCTGTAGCTGTGATAAATAAGATACTTATCGCATTACTTTGAGACCTACGTAGGCTAATGTTAAGTTATATGATGCTTTTATGTATAGCTATCAGTTTTTTCCTGTTGTACTAGTTCATTGATAAATTGCTACCTGTATTTCTTCGATGAGTTACCTATGTCAACTATTTTGCTATTCCAATCCTGATGGTCCCGTTTTTTACACCACTAGCCTTACTGATGTGTTGCCTTACAACAATCTACAAAAAGATGAGCAAGTATCATGAAAAGATCTCAGGTAAAAAATGTATTCTTCCTAAAAAAGAAGCTAGCAAGGAACACAAAAGGGAGAGGTTGTTGAGGGCAGATGTTTTCTTTGGTGATGCTTGGAAAGATTTTTCCAGTGTTGCTCCTGCTACTTAACGAAAGGATCTCCAGGCAAAATGCAAACCTTAAAACACTCAGAACTTGATAAAAGGTGCCTTAGACCGGCCATACACGGAGTGAACTTCTGTCCTGCAACCACAGGTTGCAGGACAGAAGTTTACTTGATTCCCCCATCAACACAGACAGTGTTGATGCGGTAATCCCTCCTGCTGGGCCATTGTCTTCTCCCAGTAGGGGGTGAGGGAAGCTATCTCCGCCAGGAGAAGACAGGGATTATTGCTAGAGGCTATAGAACATCCTAGCGATAATCGCAGGTAAAACCCAGCATGCTGGTGGTACCCAAGTTGATTGATCAAACAACTTGGTACCTTCAGCCTGCCCATACTCTGTTCGAATCTCAGCCGGTTCCTGCTAAAACCAGCCAAGATTCGAATCGTGTATGGCCTGACTTTAAGCTGATGCTGGATGTGAGTAAAATAATAATTATAATAACAAATGATGTTACAGATTGATCTTAATCTTGATATGCAGTGTATTAAACCAGTATGAGCTTTGGGAATTCCAGCAGTCCTTTGACTTGTAAGCTGCCTGTAGGCAGGACCCAGAGTTGAGATAACCAATCTGGGAGAGATCACACACACAGTCTGGTAAGTTGTTTAATATATTGTAATTAGGTTAACAGAGGTATTTGCAGATAGTAACTCTAGGCACTGTTATACAAAAACAAACAAACTGTAGAATGTTCACAGAATTGCAGTATACATTTAGGCCGGCCATAGATGGTTCAAATTTAGCTGAACCAGCCGAGATTCGAAATGTCTATGGGCAGGCTGATCTTGGGTACAATTAGCTTGCTGGGTCACTTACGATTATAGCTAGTGGCCGCTATAGCTGCTAGCAACAATCACTGTCTTCTCCCATGCTCGTCAGGAGGGATTCCCCTGTCACCACTGTCTGCGTCGATGGGGGAATCCTGCAAATTCCTTTCCTACAACCTGTGATTGCAGGAAAGAAATTTGAACCATCTATGACCGACCTTAGTGAGGTACAGTAATGCAGCAGTATATTACTCAGCAATGGCACAGTATTACAGCAGCATATTACTCAGCAATGACACAGTATTGAAGCAGTATATCACTTAGTATACCACGGGCTCCTGCTGCTGTCAATCACAGCCAGTGAGGATGCAGCAGGGGGTTGCTATGAGGTCACTCTGTGGGTGGGAGGAGCCTGGATCGCCTGCAGGGGACTCCAGAAGAGGAGAGATTGCACAGAGCAGGTAAGTATGACATGTTTGTTATTTTTTTTAACGGGCCAGTTCACACCACATGCAGTCCAGTGCGTTTTTCTTGTGCATCTAAATCGCATGGAAAGTAGGTTATATGGTTTCCAATGGCATAGTTCACACCAGTGCAGTCAGTTCCAGTGCATTCCGGTTCCAGAAAAAAAAGTAGAACATGCTGCATTTTTCCTGCACTGGACTGTACTGGAACGCTGTAAAACACACACTGGAACATGGAACGTGGAACGCACGGGAACGTGCCTAAATGCACCAAAAACTTACTGGAGACACATGTCCTTATTTAGTGCTAGTTCACACCAGACGCAGTTTCGATCAGTTCCGTGCACTTTTTTTCTGCACAAAATGTATGCACAGTATTTTTAATGTATTCCAATGGCTCTAGTTCACACCATGCAGTCAGTTTCCGGTCAGGTTCTGCACCGAAAACTGACTGCATGGTGTGAACTAGAGCCACTGGAATACATGGAAAACTCTGTGCATGCATTTTTAGTGCAGAAAAAAAGCACACTGAACTGAACGGAACTGCATCTGGTGTGAACTGGCCCTTAAAGTTAAGAAAAAAGAGGGGGTAAAATGCACTGGACTGCATCTAAAATGCACAAAAACGCATCAAAAACGTGCATGCAGAAAAGCATCTGGAACGCATCCGGACTGCGTTTCTGTGGTGTGAACTGGCCCTTAATCAAATGTAATCTTCTTTAAATATTTTATTATACTATACAGTATTTTGTAAGATACAACAAATTACAATAATATTCATCGTAATAAACAAGTTTCAAGCATATAATTAAACATAAACAGGAGAGCTTCTCATGAAAATTTAAGTTAATCGATTATAGTATTGATTTTTAAACATTCTACTACATAAAACAAAATGTCAGAAATTTTACATATTAGAGTATTTCTAAATAGCGTAAAGTAAAATAAGACATTCAGAGTAATAAATGAAGTGAATAATAAACATTGAGTAAATCAGCCAAAATAGGATATGAAAGTTATGAACCATATATAAAACGAGAAAAGATAGGGGGTTGAGATAGAATAGCATTTTAGAATTTGATGGAGTTAAGGGGTATATCAGTCCTTAATTAGGGCCAGGGTCCGGCTGTGAATCAAATGTAATCTTATGCATTCACTTTAAAGATTAACCTTTTTGCAGCCTCTTCTCCCCTACACTTCAGTAGTCTAAGGTCCATTGACGTCATCAAAACCAATAGAAAGCCCATAACCTTGCATTGGTCATGAGGAAGCTGAAGAGCAGTCCCCCACGCTAGAGCATGGGGGACGTCATCTGCTGGGGGAGCAAAGAGAAGAAGAGGCTATCAACCTTTGCAGCGTGGGCGCAGCCCCACTGCAATGGAGGACTTTTTGTTTCCCCAGAGTTGGGCTTTAACAGGTAACTTCTCCTATTTGCTCTCCATTTTGTTGAAATGTTTTTTTTAATGAAATCCAGAAAACAAGAGCAGCTAGAGGTTCCAGAGAACTGGAGTTAAGAAATACTGTTTTATGTATGTAGCGGGGTGCTATATTTAGGGGGAGTATCTGAGTGGTAATTAGGCTCAGATACACTAATTGTCAGGCTTCTTGGACCATTTCTGTCCCTGGGAGATAGTATTGGTGTGCTGTTCCCTGTGGCCTACAGGTGGCACTGTTGCAGTGGGCTAGGGTTGAACCACTGATACAAGGCTGTGTCTTTTTTGTCCCCTCTCGGCAGTAGTGACGGCGGGGCACCTTCTGTGCCTGTCGGGAGAGGGTATAAAAAGGGGCGGCCATCTTCCAGAGGGGTCGTGCCCAGGCACCTTCAGCCTGGGTGGTGCGTGTGCCGTCTCCGGGTGCCCTAGGCCCGGAGGCCGAGTTCCTGTTCCATCCCAGACACCTTTGGTCTGGGGTGAGGTACTATTTTGGAGGCCCGGAGCCCATCGCCTTCGGTTGGGTTCCGCCGGGGATTGAGGGCTCCCAGGGTGCCACCTTGCGAGGGGACCTGTATCCAGGATCGGGGAGGCCAGGGAGGTGACCCCTTCTGAAGACCCAGCGCAGAGTCGTGGTGACAGTGGGGGCCTCTGGTAACTCTCCTTGACATGGGCCAAGTTTCTTCAAGAAGGAAGTGCATGTTCTGTAGGTCATAGTGGCAGTGACTCTACGCACACCAGGTCAGTGGCAGTGACCAAATAGGGCAAGGCCCTATTAAATACAAAGGTTGGACTTTCAGTTGGTGTGGAAAGTTACTTTACTGGGGAGAATTAAGGACTTGCTTCTGGCTAAATGCAGAGGCGAGATCAGCTCGGGAGGATTCTAACACCAGCCGCAGGCAAGCCCGAAAACGAACACCGCTCAACCTCCCCATCCAGGAGGGTACAGGCTGTGCCTCATTCTTTCCTGCGGAGGAACCAAGTAAAGAAAAACAGGTAAAGTCTGGGGTGGGTGTGCTAGACGTTGGGGCTCGAGTCCGGGATGTGTCTGCGGTTGCAAAGTGTGAAAAACCCCCCCCAGAAGTTGAACTTTATTCCCCAGTGAAGTTCCATTCCATTTTGAGAACTGCGCCACGAGGAGAACCCTGACTGCGTAGTTCGTGGGCGTGCCTATTCAGAAAGCCCACGAACGGTGCAGGAGATGGGAGGAGTCTGGCCATGTGTGGAGTGTCACGTGGGGACTTTGGCGCAAAAAGGTCAGTGCGCAATGGAGCAGCGGATGGACAACATGGCGTCTCATGCCTCATGGGTTCCGGCTACTACTAACATGAAGATGACTTCATTCGCTGCTTCGTTAACGGATACGGGGATTCGGCTAAAGCCCCAGGGACAATTTGCCCTCTACGTGTGTAAAGATGTGGAGGCCCTCGGAGTGATTTGTCCCGGCTGCTCGGGACTGGTGGTTCATCTAAAGACATTTGGGCGATGCGAGAACTGTAAGGAGTTCCTATTTGAGGTCGAGCAACCTACGGAAAAGCCTCGGGCCTTCCACCTCAATTGCCTTATGGACGCCACCACTCCAGAAGGAGGAATCAGAGCTTACACAGCCACCCCTGTGCGCACTGACGGGACTTCGGAGGAAGTCACAGAGGAGCTCGTTGTAGCGAGTGAGAGACCGGAGGATGCTGCTTCGGTTACCACAGAGTCCTTTCTCCCACTGCCCAAGAGGGAGATCGGGTTCGTAACAGCTTCCCGCGGCCGTGGTGGAGCAACACCCCAGCGCTTACTCGGAACGGATGCATGCGAAGGGAAAAGTCCCGGACGTCCTGGTTCTTCTTCAAGCCGAGGTAAGCCGGGGAAGAGACTCTGTGCAAAATCCAGAGAGTTGGGGGTTCACATGTCTGTGGAACAGCCGGAGGCGGTGACTCGTTCTTCACCAGGAGTTACCTTCCTGCGGAGGAATATGACACCTCCGATCTGGAGTCCATCTCTGATGCGGGTGATGACACCGCCATAGATGAACTGTTCGAGAGAAAGGGATGGGATAAGATGCCCCTATCCTTGTCCCGTAGGTCCAGGGACCCACCCATGTCTACTGGGGAAAGTACACCCCGGGTGGTGGCTTCCGAGCCAGAGGAGGGATCTGTCCCCTTGCCTGCTCCTCCATCATTGGAGGCACCTGCTTCAATAGCCGAGACAAGTCGGGTGTCACTGCGGGCCCCTGCAACTGGTCCGGAGGTAGTTAAAATACCTCGGCACCCTAATGCCATCGTCTTGCCTGGCGCGGGAGACTGCGCTACCATGCCACCACTGTCCCGTTTACAGAGACTTTTTAATCAAAGAGTTGCCAGCGAGTATGGGTGGGAATACCCATACCTACCAAAGGAACTTTTGTTCGAGGTGGAGGCCTGTAGACACCGGTGGTACGAGGACTTTGTGTGGACACACATCAAAGTACCCCAGGCCAGGAGATACCTCTCATGTTCACCCGCGGCCACTCAGAGATTTAAGGACTGTGAAGCTGCCTGGATGTTGGGTCTGCACATCTATGCAGATAAGGTACTCATTTGTAGGAAGGACAAGGACAATGTTGAGTACCATATAGACATGTTTGACAAACATTGGAAGCCGCTGGTGTTGCCTGACCCACATTATTACTTGTGAGAGATAAGACTCTTTGTTTTTTTTTCTTGAGTACACTCTCTTTTCAAAGCCCAGGAGCTCTTTGCCCTAATTAAAGGGGATTCTACTCATTGGAGGAGCGGGAGCTGTTGCTGTTTGTTTTTGTTCTCCCCTCTCTCCCCACCACAAAGGTAACAAGGACTTTGGGGTTGTAGACAGAGTAAGGCCACAGTTCAAGAAAAAGAGGATTTTGCCATCATCAGTGATTTCATTGCGGCACTACCACTTGGTGGCGGTGTTGTGCAACGGTTGAAAGGACAATCAGTATTATGCAGCTTACTTATTGGAAGGAAGGGATTCTTCTCTCGGGGAGGATCTTTTCATTCCAACTAATGATATTTTAGGTGTGTTTTTCTTTCCCCTGCAGGTGAACGCCAAGCAAGACTGCTGAGTATGGAGTGGGTCTTAGTTATTGCAGCGGGAGGGAAATGTAAATTTTATTGAAAATTTTATGTGACCTCAAAATGTTTTTTTCCCTATACACATGTGTATTTCTCTTTTCCCTTCTGTGTTTCCCTTTTCTTTCCTGTGTTAGGTTCCGGCACAGGCAAACAGTTTTTTTTAAATTGCCATTTTTTTTTTGGTAGTCTGTCTCTGGATCGGGCTTATGCTGACTCAGGCCTGAGAGGCATAGGTTGGTTCCAGACACTGGGGACCAGTGTCCATCAAGTGAGGGGGATGTGTAGCGGGGTGCTATATTTAGGGGGAGTATCTGAGTGGTAATTAGGCTCAGATACACTAATTGTCAGGCTTCTTGGACCATTTCTGTCCCTGGGAGATAGTATTGGTGTGCTGTTCTCTGTGGCCTACAGGTGGCACTGTTGCAGTGGGCTAGGGTTGAACCACTGATACAAGGCTGTGTCTTTTTTGTCCCCTCTCAGCAGTAGTGACGGCAGGGCGGGGAACCTGCTGTGCCTGTCGGGAGAGGGTATAAAAAGGGGCGGCCATCTTCCAGAGGGGTCGTGCCCAGGCACCTTCAGCCCAGGTGGTGCGTGTGTCGTCTCCGGGTGCCCTAGGCCCGGAGGCCGAGTTCCTGTTCCATCCCAGACACCTTCGGTCTGGGGTGAGGTACTATTTTGGAGGCCCGGAGCCCAGCACCTTCGGCTGGGTTCCGCCGGGGATTGAGGGCTCCCAGGGTGCCGCCTTGCAGGGAGACCCATATCCAGGATCGAGGAGGCCAGGGAGGTGACCCCTTCTGAAGACCCAGCGCAGAGTCGTGGTGGCAGTGGGGGCCTCTGGTAACTCTCCGGAGGGAGGGTCTTCTCCTTGACATGGGCCAAGTTTCTTCAAGAAGGAAGTGCATGTACTGTAGGTCATCGTGGCAGTGACTCTACGCACACCAGGTCAGTGGCAGTGACCAAATAGGGCAAGGCCCTATTCACCAGGTCAGTGGCAGTGACCAACTTCAACAAGTCAGTGGCAGTGACTTTCATATTCACCCGGTCTGTGGCAGAGACCGTGCACCCAAACCTGTTTGTGAAAGCAGAACAGTAAGATTAACCTAAATTGAGTTTGTGCCTGGACCTCCTCCCACTTTATCTGACCTGTGTCTCGTATCAACCTGTCTGCTCTCATAGAGACTATTTGTTATCCGTGGTGAAATAAATACAAAGGTTGGACTTTCAGTTGGTGTGGACAGTTACTTTACTGGGGAGAATTAAGGACTTGCTTCTGGCTAAATGCAGAGGCGAGATCAGCTCGGGAGGATTCTAACACCAGCTGCAGGCAGGCCTGAAAACTAACGCCGCTCAACCTCCCCATCGAGGAGGGTACGGGCTGATAGTGCGGTGTGCCTCATTCTTTCCTGTGCAGGAGCCAAGTAAAGAAAAGCAGGTAAAGTCTGGGGTGGGTGCGCTGGATGTAAAAAAGCAGACCTTAGCAGTCACCCTTGATAAGAAAACAGTCTAGTTTCTAGTCTGGTTTATTTAAGTCAACATACTACACATTATAATACATATGACAGAAGTGGCTAGGGTAAGGTGACCAGATTTTTTAAATGAAATCTGGGCACATATATTTTTTTTCACTAGTAATGGCGGCAATCAGCGACTCTCTGCCCATTGCCACCGTTCGCCTCAAAGCCTGTCAAGTTTTACTCTCCGGCCCCGGCTACTACTGGGTGAGGAGCGGAGGAAGATCACTCCGCCAGGCAAGGCAAGATGATAAGCAGGCAGGCAGCTGGCCGGGCCTTGAGCCAAGGCAAGAGAACATGCGAGCGGAGCTGAATGGGCATGCACCCGAAACTGAAGAAATATTCCCTCCGCTCCGACCAGCACATGATCATCAGAAAGGGGCACAGACAATGGAAAAAAATACACCCCCCTAAGCTAGTAGGCGCGGCGGAGCGGGGGTGTGTAATTCCGTTTTTTTTATTTTATTCTGCACTGACTGTCTTTGAAATTGCCCCAGACCCTGTTCAAATCCAATCCGGGGACAAAACCGGGGACAGACTTGGTCCGGGGACAGACTTGGTCCGGGGACAGTGTCCTCAATCTGGGGACTGTCCCCTGAAACCAGGGATGTCTGGTCACCCTAGGTTAGCGGTCTCTGCTGTGCACATAGACATGCGCAATTGCAGAGTATAAAGATGCAAATCTATGTGCTTCTGGGGTTCAGTAATGATTATTATTATTATTATTATTATTATTATAATACAGGACTTATATAGCGCCAACAATTTGAGCAGCGCTTTACAACGTTAGGGCAAACAGTACAGTTACAATACACTTTAATACAGGAGGAATCAGAGTGCCCTGCTCGTTAGAGCTTACAATCTAAAATTATTTGTTGATGATACCACAGGAGTTCCGGTTAACCATTGGAGGCAGAATGACCTGGTTAATAAATAGAACTTGATCACACATTTCCACGTGTAGCGGCCTCACCCTCGCTCCATCTTTATCGGTTACACACCAACTCATGTCTAGGGGTTCCTGGGTTGCGAGAGTGAGATGCGCCACGGCCCATGTCCTCCCCATTGTAGTAGGGAGGTGAAGGCCACTTACTGATGTTTCCTCGGGCCGGTGTGTTCTGTGAATGCACTGAGTCTGTAATTGCAAGCTCACCAGCCTCCCCTTTGCTTCCAGTAACTGGAGTTCACACACCGGAGAAAGGTCCAACACTTGTTTATTTGACACTCCAATACGCAAAGCACAATAAACAGTTCTTTCGCAACAAACTGGTTGGGACCTATAACCTTGACACCGGTGTGGCGAGCAGATCGAGGCACTTCCTAAAGTTTAAGTTCTATGCCACTGTACTATGACCAGCGGCGCCTAAGCCAATCCGGCTGTTACAGAACAGGAAAGATGGGGTCTCTTCCAGCAACCCCTATGAACAGCAATGGAGCCCTCTTCGATACGCTGTGGCCCCTATCAGGGGGATGTGTCCTCCCAAGAGAGTTCCCAGAGGCCCACTGTCACCGGGTTGGTGCTGCTCCGGGTCTTCAGTGGGTAACCTCCCCGGCCTCCTCACCTCAGGTACGAGTCCCTCCGCTCAGGGACCCTCGGACAGTCCACCCTAGCGGGACCCAGTCGAAGGTACTGGGCCCCAGGCCTCCTCGATAGTACCTCACCCCAGGCTAAAGGTGCCTGGGATGGACGCCAACATGACTCCGGACCAGGCCATGGGCACCTGGACCAGACTCCTGGATCTCCCGCACCCAGGCCTAAGGGCCCTGGGTGCGGGCCGCAACCCTCCTCCTCCGAGGACCTTCTTCTCCGCCAGACGACGACGACGACCTCCTCGTGGTAAGGGCGTCTCCCCCTTTTATCTCCTCCCATCAACGGCTCGGCGGGTTCCCCGCCCCAGCCATACCATCTCCGAGAAGGGACAAAACAGGGAGCACTGCAGGAGATGATTCTACCTGAAGCCCGTGGGTACCCCGCCACCCACAGGCAAAGGAGAATACTACATCCTCCAATCCTCCACGAAACAAAAAGGGGTCTGAATCCTAACACAATTATACACCTGGGTCACACTATTGCCCAGGTGTATCCCATCAATTTGAGGACCCCGCTACACACTCCCCCCTGTAATTTGACGCTGGTCCCCAGCGTCAGGTGCACACCCATGCCTCCCATAAAGTGGTGACATGGAGTGAAACCCCTGAGGCAGTTCCTCTAAATTTTTCCCAAGTGCCAAGACCTGCTCAGGGAATGGGGAACATATAAAACAACTTATGTCATAAAACACTTTAAACATCTGCATAATCACAACCCCTCTCCCACACTGTCTAAGAGCCACCCACTCTCAATGATCTTGACTGACGATCCTCCTGCAGGGGAAAGAAAAAAACAACATCCTAACATAATTTCGTGTCATTTGGGATGAGTGGGCCCGTCAGCCGAGAGACCCACTCACTCCAACAAGCAAGGTGACGTGTGTGTGAAACATTTTCAAACATTTGTTGCGCAACACTGCCACCTGGTGACAGCGCCACGGTCATGACACTCAACGAATCTTCGTTCTTCCAGCTTTTCCCTACTCTGCCACTATTCCCAAATGTCCTTGCCTTTGGCACATGAAGAAAAGGGGAAACACGAAAACACAACAGTCCCCAAGTCTCCAACGAGAAAAGAAAAGCCCAAACAAAAACAAAAGCAGGGCACAGACCTGGGTGTCTGGGAATGGCTCTTCCAGAAAGTTCAAGTGCACAAAGGAAATAAACAGGAGTCCTTTTCTCCTATAAGTAAAACTTTGGATCCGGCAGGTACAGGGGTTTCAGGTGTTTGTCAAATGCCTCTATCGAATACTCGACATCTTCTCCTTCTCTTCTGCAAATGACTATCTTGTCAGCATGGATATGGCGCCCCAATTTCCATTCAGCTTTGCAGTCCTCAAACCTCTTAGACACTGCCGGCACACATTCCAGGTACCTGCGAGCATGGGGCACCTTCAACTTGCCCCACACAAACTCGTCATACCATCTTGTTCTCCAAACTTCCACCTCATACAGCAAGTCCCGGGGCAGATACGGGTACTCCCACCCATATTCCCGAGCTACTTTATGGCAAAACAGTCTCTGCAAGCGGGCCAAAGGTGGCATAGTGGCTTTCTCTCCAGTTCCAGGCAGCACAATAGCTTCCGGATGCCGAGGTGCCTTTACCAGCTCCCTGGAAATGACTTTCGGCGCTCTCAGAGAAGCGCGGGGTGTCCCCACAACCAAAGTAGGTGAGGTAACAGTAGATGAGGACACAGGTGGAGGGGTAGGTTCCCTCGTAAGCTGCGGGTCTTCCACCCGAGGCGTGCTGTCTCCTGTGTACTTAGGTGAATCCCGTACCGCACGGGAAGCAAGAAGTGGCACTCTATCCAGGCCCTTGCGGCTGAACAGTTCGTCTATCTCGCCATTATCTCCGCAATCAGACAGCGACTCTAGGTCGGAGGTGTCATACATCTCCGCAGGCAGATATCTTCCGGTGGACACAGAATCAACCTCCCTGGGGGGCTCCACCTCCAATGGGCCCCCGACACCTCCAACCACCACCACAGTCCCAGCCCCTGGCTCACCTGACCCTTGTAGACTGGGATGTCCGGGACTTCCTTCTCAACCGGCGCCATCCAGGCCAGGCAAGCAGCGGGGTGAAGCTCGACCACGTCCATAGGATGCCTGTACTAGGCCAACTTTCCTCTTCGGGGGTGGGAGCAGAGAACTTGTGGCGACCAAGGCAGCATCCTCGGATTTTTCTCTGTTGGGCAGTCCATCGCCCTGGTCAGCGCGCACGGGAACCTCGACAGAGGCCTTGATCTCCCCTTCCGGAGTAGCAGTACCCGTGAGGTGGTTGAGGCGAAGGGCCCGGGGCCTTGCTGTGGACGACTCGACCTCAAAAAGGAATTCTCTGCACTCCTCACATCGCCCGAATGGCTTCAGGGTGACCACCAGTCCCGAGCAGCCGGGACAGATCACACCGAGGGCCTCCGTGTCTCTGCAAGTGTACAGAGCCAACCGCCCTCGGGGCCTAAGTCTTATCCCCGTGTCTGTGATGGGGGAAGCAAAGGAAGTCATTCTCGTGGGGTGAGGAACCATAATCCACGGGGCACTTGAGGTCATCCCGACTATCTGCTGCTCCATCATGCACTGACCCCGCGCCGGAGTCTCCACGTGTATCCCCACACTTGGCCAGACTCCTCCCACGAGCTGTACATTTTCGCGGGCTTCCTCTTGACTCCGCCCACGAACGATGTCGCCATGGGGTGCCTCGTGGCGCAGTGCGTTAACAGTCCCCACGTGCAGTACGTCACACGGCTGGACCTCTCCCTTTTTCCGCTCCTCCGCATGGGCCTTTCCCGTGTTAGGGTCATTTCCACAACTCCGAGCAGGGACGCACTTTGGCCAGTAATATGGCCGATCTGCTCGGAACTCCTCTGGGCAGCAAAGTTAAAATGTAGACATTCTCAAGTCCATCTTTAGAACACACTCTATCCCGGACGGACGAGCCCCCACGTGTAGCGGCCTCACCCTCGCTCCATCTTTATCGGTTACACACCAACTCATGTCTAGGGGTTCCTGGGTTGCGAGAGTGAGATGCGCCACGGCCCATGTCCTCCCCATTGTAGTAGGGAGGTGAAGGCCACTTACTGATGTTTCCTCGGGCCGGTGTGTTCTGTGAATGCACTGAGTCTGTAATTGCAAGCTCACCAGCCTCCCCTTTGCTTCCAGTAACTGGAGTTCACACACCGGAGAAAGGTCCAACACTTGTTTATTTGACACTCCAATACGCAAAGCACAATAAACAGTTCTTTCGCAACAAACTGGTTGGGACCTATAACCTTGACACCGGTGTGGCGAGCAGATCGAGGCACTTCCTAAAGTTTAAGTTCTATGCCACTGTACTATGACCAGCGGCGCCTAAGCCAATCCGGCTGTTACAGAACAGGAAAGATGGGGTCTCTTCCAGCAACCCCTATGAACAGCAATGGAGCCCTCTTCGATACGCTGTGGCCCCTATCAGGGGGATGTGTCCTCCCAAGAGAGTTCCCAGAGGCCCACTGTCACCGGGTTGGTGCTGCTCCGGGTCTTCAGTGGGTAACCTCCCCGGCCTCCTCACCTCAGGTACGAGTCCCTCCGCTCAGGGACCCTCGGACAGTCCACCCTAGCGGGACCCAGTCGAAGGTACTGGGCCCCAGGCCTCCTCGATAGTACCTCACCCCAGGCTAAAGGTGCCTGGGATGGACGCCAACATGACTCCGGACCAGGCTATGGGCACCTGGACCAGACTCCTGGATCTCCCGCACCCAGGCCTAAGGGCCCTGGGTGCGGGCCGCAACCCTCCTCCTCCGAGGACCTTCTTCTCCGCCAGACGACGACGACGACCTCCTCGTGGTAAGGGTGTCTCCCCCTTTTATCTCCTCCCATCAACGGCTCGGCGGGTTCCCCGCCCCAGCCATACCATCTCCGAGAAGGGACAAAACAGGGAGCACTGCAGGAGATGATTCTACCTGAAGCCCGTGGGTACCCCGCCACCCACAGGCAAAGGAGAATACTACATCCTCCAATCCTCCACGAAACAAAAAGGGGTCTGAATCCTAACACAATTATACACCTGGGTCACACTATTGCCCAGGTGTATCCCATCAATTTGAGGACCCCGCTACACACGTATAATGGAACATAGCACCTTTATCTTTTTCCATGCATAAAGTTCAGAGAGTCACATATCTAAAGCCACACCTTTTTTTTCTAAGTATATTTATTCTGACAACAGATTCAATAGAAAATTATTGTACACAGGATTGGTAAACCACATTTTCTATGACATCACATGGGTGTGACAATAGAACCCTGAGATGTGTCACTCTACAGGTATTTCTTCCACTCTCTAAACGGTAATGTTATTAGTACATAATAGCAGGAACTGCCATGTCTGGAAATAGAACCTTAGTGACCTGTCACGGTTTCTTGCTGGAAAGAAAAACCAAGAAACTTTAAAAAAAATATTAGTACACTATATTGTCAAAAGTATTGGGACTCTGTGCAGGCCAGTCAATTTCCTACACCCCAAAACTCACTCATCCCTGTCTTTTATTTACCTTGCTTTGTGCACTGGTGCACAGTCATGTTGGAACAGGAAGGGGCCATCCCCAAACTGTTCCCACAAAGTTGGGAGCCTGAAATTGTCCAAAATGTCTCGTTATGATTATGATGACGCCTTAGGAGTTCCCTTCATTGGAACTAAAGGGCCAAGACCAACTCCTGGAAAAACAACCACACACCATAATCCCCCCTCCACCAAATGATTTTGACCAGTGCACAAAGTAGGGTCTATAAAGACATAGATGAGCGAGTTTGGGGTGGAGGAACTTGACTGGCCTGCGCAGTCCCGATAGAACACCTTTGGGATGAATTAGAGCAGAGACTGCGAGCCAGGCCTTCTCATCCACATCAGTGCGTGACCTCACAAATGCGCTTCTGAAGAATGGTCAAAGATTCCCATAGACACACTCCTAAACCTTGTGGACAGCCTTCCCAGAAGAGTTGAAGCTGTTTATAGCTGCAAAGGGTGGGCCAACTCAATATTGAAACCTACGGACTAAGACTGGGATGCCATTAAAGTTTATGTGCATGTAAAGGGAGGCATCCCAATACTTTGACAATATAGTGTATATCTCGTATTGCTCTCCTGATCATACTACCTGTTGTCATACCCACTTTAATTCTCTCCTGTACATACTGCCTGCTGTTGTACCTTCCTTACTCCTCTCCTACACCTACTACCCACTGTCATACCCACTACACATTCTCCTGAACATACTGCCCACTGTCATACCCTCCTCACTCCCCTCCTGCCCATACTGCCCACTGTCATACCCCCACACTCCACTCCTGTACATACTGCCCACTGTCATACCTCACGTTCCACTCCTGTACAAACTGCCTGCTGTCATTCCCTCTTCACCAGTCTCCTATACAAACTGCCCACTGTCATATTATCCACACTTCTCTCCAATACATACTACCCACTGTCATATCCTCTACACTCCACTCCTGTACATACTGCTATCTGTAATTCCCTCCAAACTGCTCTCCTGTACATACTGCTCGCTGTCATACCCCCACACTCCACTCCTGTACATACTGCCTGCTGTCATTCCCTCTTCACCACTCTCCTATACAAACCGCCCACTGTCATACCATCCACACTTCCTTCCTGTACATACTACTCATTGTCATACCCTCCACACTTCTCTCCAATTGTCAGGTCACCTGAGGCCAGCTGACAGATGCACACTGTTGGGGTCAGGAGTGCACCGCTATGATAGTGGACCTTATGGCTGACTGCTGCGGATGGAACCCTGGGTGGTACAGGATGGCAGGTCCACTGGGGCACCAACACGGATCTCACAGGAAGCAAGAACATAAGATTCCCCAGGGCGCGGAGTCTAAGAGCCAGCAGGTGTTCACCAGAGCCTCTAGTGGTGAGGATGGACTACGCTGCAGCTGACTCCAGGTCGCAGCCCCCAGGGTCTCCCAGCTCACTCTAACTGTAAGCTATAGAAGGAAGCTACAGGTCGGGGCGACTAGAAGACAAGGATAAATGGTGAACAAGCCAAAGGTCAAGGGTCAGAAGCAGGCAGGGATGGTCGAGAAACGAGCCGAAGGTCAGGGTCAGAAGCAGGCGGGGATGGTCGGGAACACGCCAAGATCAGTAACAGAGACAAACATAGAGCACATGGCAAGCAGGAAACAGGAAACCAAACACACAATCTTGCACTGCAAGGCAGGCTTGGAGAACACAGTGTTAAATAGTAGGCTTGTGCAATTCGTTTCGTAACGAATTGA
This sequence comes from Rana muscosa, assembly GCA_029206835.1. NCBI lineage: Eukaryota > Metazoa > Chordata > Amphibia > Anura > Ranidae > Rana > Rana muscosa. Next base: position 515,754,112 of record CM055121.1, on the reverse strand, counting down.
AATTCGTCCGAATTTAGCAACTTTCGGACATTCGGAAGCATTCGAATTTCCGAACAAAGCAATTACGAATAAGACCGAATCCGAAATAAATTATACCGCAAATAGCGAATGCCGGAATGTCTTCGGCATAATTCGTTATGAAAAAGTTACGAATGTACGAATCCATACGAAGCACAATAACACTCACTCTGCTCTGCTCTCTGCTTCTCCCACACCGTGCTGAACTCCCTCTCAAAATGGTGTACAGGGGCGGAGGTTATAGCCGCATGTAAAAAACGAAAGTAAAATACGGGATTTCGAATCCATTCGAAGCACAATAACACTCTGCTCTGCTCTCTGCTTCTCCCTCACCGTGCTGAACCCTCTCAAAATGGTGTACAGGGGCGGAGCCTATAGCCGCATGTTAAAAACGAAAGTAAAATACGAGATTTCGAATCGTTACAAATAACCGCTATGTATTTAGAAAAGTACAAATCCATTCGAAGCACATTAGGCATAATAGGCAGCGTCGTTGTGAGAGAGACACGGAAAATTACGAATCAACGAACCCAAAAAAAGTTACGAAAGTAGGAGTTGTGCCCAGAATCAACGAAAAACAACGTACTCTACCGAAAGTACGAACCCAAAAAAAGTTACGAAAGTAGGAGTTGTGTCCAGAATCAACGAAAAACAACGTACTCTACCGAAAGTACGAATTATAAAGCAACAAAAAATTCAACGAAAAATGTCGCTTGCAAAAATACGAATGAGTCCGAACACGAAAAATCCCGTCTAGCAAAATTACGAATGATTACGAATCAACAGGACCGGAAAGAAACGAACCGAAACGGAACAAATTTTTCCGTTGTGCACAAGTCTATTAAATAGTGGTTCCTGTTGAGGCTAGGGTGAAGCCACACTGAGGGAAGATTACTTAACCATGCAGGTGTGAGAGACAGACAGGTCATGAAAGTATTACTGCAAGGTCATGGCACCAATACATACTGCCCACTGTCATCAATTCCACACTACTCTCCTGTACATACTGCCCACCAGGCCCGGACTGGGACAAAAAATAGGCCCGGGCATTTTAGACTGAGCAGCCCGGGGGGGGGCACGGCGGCGGCGCTTCACGGCGGCGGTTAATGATGGGATGTGGGGTTCCAGCACCTTGTACCTCTGGGCCCCTTTACATTACACAGCACCCTGCACCTCTGGACCCCTTTACATTACACAGCACCTTGCACCTCTGGACCCCTTTACATTACACAGCACCCTGGACCCCTTTACATTACATAGCACCGCACCTCTGGACCCTTTTACATTACACAGCACCCTGCACCTCTGGGCCTCTTTACATTACACAGCACCCTGCACCTCTGGACCCCTTTACATTACACAACACCCTGCACCTCTGGACCCTTTTACATTACACAGCACCCTACACCTCTGGACCCCTTTACCTTACATAGCACCGCACCTCTGGACCCGTTTACATTACACAGCCCCCCACAGTTTGTTACACAGACACCCCCTAACAGTTCTGGACCCCCTGCATGTTACACAGACCTCCCTACAGTGCAGACCCCCTCCCTACAGTGCAGACCCCCTCCCTACAGTACAGACCCCTCTACAATACAGACCCCCCTACATTACAGCCCCCCTCTACAATACAGACCCCCCTACATTACAGACCCTCCCTACAGTACAGACCCCCCCTACAGTACAGACCCCCTCCCTACAGTACAGACCCCCCCTACATTACAGACCCCCCTACAATACAGACCCCCCTACATTACAGACCCCCCTACAATACAGAACCCCCCTACAATACAGAACCCCCCTACATTACAGACCCCCTACAATACAGACCCCCCTACAATACAGACTCCCCTACAATACAGACTCCCCTACATTTCATGCCCCCCTACAGTACAGACCCCCCTACAGTACAGACCCCCTCCCTACAGTACAGACCCCCCTACATTACAGACCCCCCTACAATACAGACCCCCCTACATTACAGACCCCCCTACAATACAGAACCCCCCTACAATACAGACCCCCCTACAATACAGACTCCCCTACAATACAGACCCCCTACATTTCATGCCCCCCTAAAATACAGAACCCCCCTACATTTCAGACCCCTGCTACAATACAGAACCCCCTACATTACAGACCCCCCTACAATACAGAACCCCCCTACATTTCAGACCCCCCTACAATACAGAACCCCCTACGTTTCAGATCCCCCTACAATACAGAACCCCCCTACATTACAGACCCCCTACAATACAGAACCCCCCCTACTATACAGACCCCCCTACAATACAGACCCCCCTACAATACAGAACCCCCTACATTACAGACCCCCCTACAATACAGACCCCCCTACAATACAGAACCCACCTACATTTCAGACCCCCTACAATACAGAACCCCCCTACATTTCAGACCCCCCTACAATACAGAACCCCCCTACATTACAGACCCTCCCTACAATACAGAACCCCTACATTTCAGACCCCCCCTACAATACAGAACCCCCCTACAATACAAAACCCCCCTACATTTCAGACCCCCCCTACAATACAGAACCCCCCTACATTACATACCCCCCTACAATACAGAACCCCCCCTACATTTCAGACCCCCCTTCAATACAGAACCCCCCTACATTTCAGACCCCCCTACAATACAGAACCCCCCTACATTACAGACCCCCCCTACAATACAGAACCCCCTACATTTCAGACCCCCCTACAATACAGAACCCCCTACAATACAGAACCCCCCTACATTTCAGACCCCCCCTACAATACAGAACCCCCTACATTACAGACCCCCCTACAATACAGAACCCCCCTACAATACAGAACCCCCCTACAATACAGAACCCCCTTACATTACAGACCCCCCTACAATACAGAACCCCCCTACATTTCAGACCACTCCTACAATACAGAACCCCCCCCTACAATACAGACCCCTCCTTCAGACCCATAATGTACCTCAGATCAGCGCGGGACTGCATGTTGGGTCCCCTCCCCCTGTGTGGACATAAAGGAGGAGGGGGAGGCGGCTTCACTCTACACGACTGTGTGAGGCAGCCGAGGCGAGACTGATCAGATCATCAGTGCCGCGGCCACCTTGCCAGAGAGAAGGGGATCGTTGCGGGTCCGGCCCCCTGATGTGCCGACGGGTGTCACTGTCACTCGAGTGCGGCTCCGACTCACAGCTGAGAGTGCACTGGGGCAGTGGTGTCACTAGGGTTGGTGTCACCTGGTGCGGCAAAACATGGTGTCACCCCCCTCCTGTCTATCCTGCCCAGCGCCCTGCAGGCAACTTACGGTCACGAGGCGCACCCCCAAATGACCCCTGTAAATTAAAGTATAGGGTGGTATTGGACCGGCTGGGGCGATATAGGGCAGGTTGGGGTAATATAGGGCAGGTTGCGGTGGTATAGTGCAGGTTGGGGTAATATAGGGCAGGCTGGGGTGGCATAGGGCAGGTTGGGGTTGTATAGGGCAGGCTGGGGTGGTATAGAGAAGGTTTGGGTGGTATAGGGCAGTTTGCGGTGGTATATGGCAGGCTGGGTGGCATAGGGCAGGTTGGGGTGATATAGGGCAGGGTGTGGTGGCATAGAGCAGGTTGCGGTGGCATAGGGCAGGTTGGGGTGGTATAGAGCACTTTGTGGTGGCATAGGGCAGGTTGGGGTTATATAGAGCAGTTTGCTGTGGCATAGGGCAGGTTGCGGTGGCATAGGGCAGGTTGGGGTGGTATAGAGCAGTTTGCGGTGGCATAGGGCAGGTTGGGGTGGTATAGAGCAGTTTGCCTTGGCATAGGGCAGGTTGTCGTGGCATAGGGCAGGTTGTGGTGGCATAGGGCAGGTTGCGGTGGCATAGGGCAGGGTGCGGTGGCATAGGACAGGTTGCGGTGGTATAGGGCAGGCTGGGGTGGTATAGGGCAGGCCGGGGTGGTATAGGGCAGGTTGCGGTGGCATAAGGCAGGTTGCGGTGGCATAGGGCAGGGTGCAGTGGCATAGGGCAGAATGCGGTGGCATAAGGCAGGTTGGGGTGGCATGCATAGTGCAGGGTGCGGTGGCATAGGGCAGGCTGGGGTGGTATGGTGCCAGGTTAGGACTCTATGTAGTGACATGTGCAGCAGTGCAGTAACTTAAGCCTCGTACACACGATCGGATATCCTATGGATTCTAATCCGATGGTTTTGTCCATCGGAAATCCGATGAAGCTGACTTCCATCAGTCTTGCCTACACACCATCAGTCAAAAAACCGACCGTTCCAAACGCGGTGACGTGAAACACTCCGATGAGCCGAGAAAAATGAAGTTCAATGCTTCTGAGCATGCGTCGACTTGATTCTGAGCATGCGTGGGTTTTTTATCCGATGGACTTGCCCATAGACGAGCGGAGTTTTCGATCGGTTTTTTATCCATCGGAAAAATTTAAAACATGTTCTATTTTTTAAAACCGATGGAAAAAAGACCGATGGGTCCCATACACGATCGGTTTGTCTGATGAAAACAATCCATCGGACGGTTTTCATCGGTAAAACCGATCGTGTGTACAGGGCTTAACAGCATACCTGGAGATGAAGACACTCTGGCTGCTGTGTCCTCGTTTCTTTCTCCTTCAGCTGTGGGATCAGCCAGAGTGAACGAGGGAGGAGTGGAGGGGGCAACCACATCCCCAGCTCCGCCCACCAACTCCGGCTGCCTCCGGAGACATTGGAGATAATGGGGGAGATGTGACATGCTGTCCTACCTCCAAGCTCCTCTCCTGTACATACTGCCCACTGCCATTCCCTCCACACTGCTCTCCTGTACATACTGCCCACTGTCATACCCTCTACACTCCACTCCTATACATACTTCTCACTGTCATACCTCCAAACTCCTCTCCTGTACATACTTCCCACTGTCATACCATCCACACTGCTCTCCTGTACATACTGCCCACCAGAAACATGCAGTCTGGGGAGGCAGGGGAGGCAGGGCCATTAACATAAAAAAAATTGAGCTTTGAAGGTCGTAGCTCTGTGACCTGTGGGGTCATAGCTGAAGTCCTACCCCACCACTGGTAAAAAAAATTGGGGCTCCCACGACCTATGGTTCCAGAGATATGGGGCTCCTTGCACAGCCTGTCAGAAACTAAATACAGAGCGGACACTTTAAATACAAGCTGACACACTCTGTTTGCAGCAGACTGAGAGGATGAGCTCACAGTGCCTCTCACTTCTTGTCAGAGGCACTGAGCTCAATAAACAGCTTGGAGTCTTGGACCAATGGTAAAGTACCATTGGTCCCAGCTGTCCAATAAAAATGCTGCAGAGGAGGCACGCCTCTCACTGCAGTGTCATAGAAGGGGCATGTGTCTAAAAGACAAATGCTCCCTTCCAGCCCAGCCCTCTTACCTACAAGGAAAAAACATGTGTTTATGTGTATAAGATTTACCCACAATCCCATGTTTTTCTCATTACAACCACTTTTACCTACAGGTAATCACAGATTAACCACTTAACGACCGCTCACTGTATATATACGTCGGCAAAATGGCACGGACAGGCACAATCACGTACCTGTACGTGACTGCCTTCGTATGGGTGGGGGGTCCGATCGGACCCCCCTCCGGTACAGTGAGCAGTCAGTATCGCTCCGGGAGCGATCGGTGATGAGGGGACGGCCATTGGTTTCCGGCCACCCCCTCACGATCGCTCCCGGCGAATGAAATGCTTCCTCTGCCTGTGTAATGTAAACACTGGCAGAGGAAGTGATGTCATATCTCCTGTGGCGCTCACATATACCGAGCACCGTGGAGAGAAGATGTCAGGTTAGTGCACAAACACTACACTGACACATAGGCACACATAGGAACACGATCGCCCCCCCAGTCACCCCCAGATCACCCCCCAGATCACCCCCCAGCCCCCAGTCACAGTGTCACTGATTGCAGTGATCATTTATTTACTGATCACTGCAAACAGTGACATTTGTAACTGTAAAAGTGTCAGGGCAGTTAGTGTAGGTCCCTTTAGGTCCAGGGTAGCCCTCTAACCCCCCCTAATAAAGGTTTAACCCCTTGATCGCCCCCCAGGTAACCCTTTCACCCCCTAGCACCACTGTCACTAAGCGATCGTTTTTCTGATCGCTGTATTAGCGTCGGTGATGCCACTAGGTAGTCAGTTATTTTTTTAGGTTCGCCGCCAGGTTTTTATAGCGTCGGGTACCCCATATATTACCTAATAAAGGTTTAATCCCTTGATCGCCCCCCAGGTAACCCTTTCACCCCCTTTTGCCAGTGTCACTAAGCAATCGTTTTTCTGATCGCTGTATTCGTTATGCTGGTGCCGCTAGGTAGTCAGTTATTTTTTTAGGTTCGCCGCCAGGTTTTTATAGCGTCAGGTACCCCCATATATTACCTAATAAAGGTTTAACCCCTTGATCGCCCCCAGGTAACCCTTTCACCCCCTTTTGCCAGTGTCACTAAGTGATCGTTTTTCTGATCGCTCTATTAGGTATGCTGGTGCCGCTAGGTAGTCAGTTATTTTTTTAGGTTCGCCGCCAGGTTTTTATAGCGTCAGGTACCCCCATATATTACCTAATAAAGGTTTAACCCCTTGATTACCCCCCAGGTAACCCTTTCACCCCCTTTTGCCAGTGTCACTAAGCAATAGTTTTTCTGATCGCTGTATTAGGTATGCTGGTGCCGCTAGGTAGTCTGTTATTTATTTCTTTTTTTTCCATAAAGTTTTTATTGAGCAAAAGTCACAAACATCTTATTACAAGGTACAAGACAGAACAAGTGCAGTCAGAGAACCAGCTTTAGGAACATCATATAGTAACACTACAAGCATGTATGGGAACATACAGAACACTTGTGAAGGAGATAAGGAACGTGTAATCGGACCGAAGCCCTTAATGCTGTCACTCGTATTTCGACTATCTACTAAGTTTGCTACTCGTCGTATTGCTTCTGGCATCGAAAGAGAGAGAGAAAAGAAAAAAGAAAAAAAAAGAGAAGAGAAAAAAAAAAAAAGGGGGGGGGGAAGGTGGTGTCAATGGAATAGAAGGAAGGAGATGAGGTGAGAGAAAAGAAGAAGAGAAAAAGAGTAAGAGAGAGAGGGGGCCGGCCTACAAATTGGAGACAAGAGAGAAAAAAAAAAAAAAGGGGGGGGGACAGGGAATGGGGAGGGGGGATCAGGGGGTGGGGGGCTAGGGGGCAGCCACCAAGGCGGGGTTCATGTCACACCCACAGATGGGGGTAGGGATATATTTTAGAGAACGATGAAGGGGATAGGAGAAGATATAGCCTGGAGGGCTAGAACGCGTAGGGGAGCTGATAAAGTGACGGGAAGGGGGCAAGATGGGGGTAAGGGGTAGGGGCGAGGGTGTGGGGAGTGACCACTCGTTTAGTTGTCCGTGAGCCTGAACGAGGCTGTGTCACCCCAGTGGATCTTTCTCTAATCTGGGGGGACATGTTGTTTGTATTCTGCTGTTGTCGTGAAGTGCGACCAGCAGGACCAAGTGGTCGAGAACTTCTCCATTCTTTCCTGGGAAATGTGGATCAGCTCTTCCATGTCACACATCCTTGAAATAGTCGTAAACCATTCCTTAAGTGACGGTATATGACCGGAGCGCCAGTGTTTGGGGATGCACAATCTAGCCGCGTTAATCATGTGCATGGCTAGGGATTTGAAGTAGACTTTTCTAGATAGGGAGGTGTGGTGCAAGAGGAATTGTGCTGGTGTGAAGTCCAGAGAGTATGTGGTGACCGATGTGATGATCCTGTGAACTTCCCTCCAGAAAGGTTGGATATGTGTGCAGTCCCACCAGATATGTAACATGGTTCCCACTTCCGCATTACACCTCCAGCATGTGTTGGAGGTTGAAGGGGCAAATTTGTGAAGGAGGGATGGGGTTCTATACCACCTAGTGAGAACTTTATACCCGTTCTCCTGAATAGCGACATTTAGTGATCCCCTATGTGCATATTCATGGACTCTCATCCACTCAACTGGTGTCAAGGGGGTAGGAAGATCCCTATTCCACGACACTTGCGACGGTGAGGAGGTCGAGTCTTTAGGGTCTATAAGTAGGAGGTATAGAAGGGAGATGAGGTGTCTCTGGGGGGTTTTCCGATGACAAAGGGTTTCGAATGGCGTGAGTGGTCTTGTCCAGCTGTCGTGAGCTACCTGAGAGGAGAGAAAGTGATGTATTTGTCTGTAAGTCCAGAAGGGGAAGGACAAAGTGTTGGAAATGCGCTTGAGGTCTTCGATCGAGGCAAGCTTGCCGTCGATGTACAGTTGCGAAGCAATAATGTCCTGAAATGGCCATTCTTGTTTGAGGAAATTGGGTGACTCACCTGGGAGGAAATCAGGATTTCCTCTCAGCGTAGTTAACGGGCCCGGGGTAGGTGCAAGGGATCTGGTGGTAGGGGATGACCTGAGGAGCGCCAAGGAGGTGTGAATGAAAGGGTGTGAAACTACGGACTGTGGCCATTGTTTCGGGGATAGCCAAGGGAGGAGTCGTATTGGAATGGGTGAAAAGGAGTCTTCCAACGCGGTCCAAATCTTTTCATAGGAATGAATACACCAATCCGCGATTCTCGTGAGATGGCAGGCTACAAAATATTTGAACAGGTCTGGGAGAGCAATGCCCCCTTTAGATTTGGGCCAGGTGAGTCTAGCGTACTTGATTCTAGGGGGGGAGGCTTTCCACAAAAATGTGGAGCAGGCCTTTCAATAGGAAGAAAAAAATCCTGCGGGGATAGACAATGGGATGGTTTGGAACAAATATAGCAAACGTGGGAGTAAGATCATTTTAATGAGACATTAAGTGTCGACCATTCCCTAAGGTGTTCTTGGGCCTTGCTCAGAGCTGGGAGGAAGTTGAGGGCATAAAGATCCTTAAGACAGGGCGGGATCCGAATTCCAAGATAGGAAATTGCGGTCTTTTCCCAATGAAATGGGAAGGACTCCTGACAATGGGTGACCTCCTGTGATGAAAGGGTGACATTCAGGGCCTGGGACTTTGTGTAGTTAATTTTCAGGTTTGAGATTACCCCAAAGGCTTCCAAATCTTCCAAGAGCGATGGGAGGGAGGTACGCGGCGAAGCGAGAGAAAGCAGGATGTCGTCCGCGAAGGCGGCCACCTTAAATTCCCTGCCCCCAACCATCAGTCCCTTAACATCCGCGTTTTCTCTAAGTTTGTTTAAAAAGGGTTCTAGGGAGAGGATGTAGATCAGGGGGGAAAGGGGGCAGCCCTGGCGAGTGGCATTGTTGATGGGGAAGGCGTTCGACAGGTGGCTGTTAACTCTCACCGCCGCCGTGGGCCCATCGTATAACGCCATTATGGAGGTGAGCATGCGGTCTTCCAGGCCTATGCCTTTTAGGACTTCTCGCATATAATCCCAGGCCACCCTGTCAAACGCCTTCTCCGCATCAAGCGAAAGTAGAAATCCCGGGGTTTTAGTTGAGGTGAGCCAATGATGTAGGTTAAGGGTTCGTATGGTATTGTCACGGGCCTCTCGACCCGGAACAAAGCCCACTTGGTCCCTGGATATAAGACCAGGGATCAGAGGTGTCAACCTGTTGGCAAGTATTTTGGAGTAAATCTTTATGTCCACATTAAGGAGTGAGATTGGCCTATAATTGGCTACCTGAAGGGGATCTTTCCCTTCCTTGGGAATTACGGTGATGTGCGTTTCTAGCAATCTGGTTGGTCGGTCTCGCGGGTTGGCCAGGGCATTGAACATCTGTAGGAGATTGGGAGACAGGACATCCGCAAAGGATTTGTAATACTGGAGAGTGTACCCATCGGGGCCCGGACTTTTGTCTAGCTTCATTTGTTTCAGGACTGTCTCTAGCTCTCCTAGCGAGAATTGCCCCTCTAGGGACTGTGCCTGCTGGGAAGACAGAGGTGTGGGGCCATACTGAGAAAGAAAATCCGCAATGAGTGCTTGACGTGTGTCACCCGAGATTCGGGGTGGCTGTCTGGGGTAAAGGTTGTAGAGTTTACTGTAAAAAGATTCAAATTCTTTTGCGATATCCTCGCTCTTGGTCAGGAGGGTACCCCTGGGGTCGCGTAAGGCGTGTATGGTGGACGAGAGTTTGGCCGTCTGAACTGATCGAGCTAAAAGGCGGCCGCTCTTGTTGCCCTGCTCATAAAACACCCTCTGGCCTAGGATATATCGTCTCTTTGTGCGTTTACCCAGTTCTTCAGCGAGAAGCAAGCGGGTCTGAATTAGATCCTGTAGGGTGTTCTGGGCTTGTGATTGTTTATGCGATAATTCCAATGATCTAAGCCTTGTGAGAAGGGAGTGTATTCTTTCCTGATGAAGTTTTTTGGCCTGAGAATTAAGAGTCAGCAATTCCCCACTAATCACACACTTGTGGGCTTCCCAGTCTGTTATTTTTTTAGGTTCGCCGCCAGGTTTTTATAGCGTCAGGTACCCCCATATATTACCTAATAAAGGTTTAACCCCTTGATCGCCCCCCAGGTAACCCTTTCACCCCCTTTTGCCAGTGTCACTAAGCGATCGTTTTTCTGATCGCTGTATTAGGTATGCTGGTGCCGCTAGGTAGTCTGTTATTGTTTTAGGTTTGCCGCCAGGTTTTTATAGCGTCAGGTACCCCCATATATTATCTAATAAAGGTTTTAACCCCCTGATTGCCCCTAGAGTTAACCCTTTCACCAGTGATCACCGTATAAGTGTCACTGGTGACACTGGTTAGCCAGTTAGTTATTTCGTTATTTAGGTTCCCCGTCAGGTTTTTATATAGCGTCAGGTACCCCCATATATTACCTAATAAAGGTTTTAACCCCCTGATTGCCCCTAGTTAACCCTTTCACCAGTAATCACCGTATAAGTGTTACGAGTGACGCTGGTTAGTTAGTTTGCTTTTTATAGTGTCAGGGCACCCGCCGTATATAACCCAATAAAGGTTTAACTCCCTGATCGCCCGGCGGGTGATATTAATTAGGTTTTAGCGTCAGAGAGGGTCTGCGTCACACCCCAGGCAGCATCAGGTTAGTGGCAGTAGCGCTAACACCCATGCGTGAAGCATACACCTCCCTTAGTGGTATAGTATCTGAACAGATCAATATCTGATCTGATCAGATCTATACTAGCGTCCCCAGCAGTTTAGGGTTCCCAAAAACGCAGTGTTAGTGGGATCAGCCCTGATACCTGCTAGCACCTGCGTTTTGCCCCTCCGTCCAGCCCAGGCCACCCAAGTGCAGTATTGATCGATCACTGTCACTTACAAAACACAACACACATAACTGCAGCATTCGCAGAGACAGGCCTGATCCCTGCGACTCCAGTGCTGTAGGAGGTGATTTCACCACCACAGTTAAAAAAAGAGCATATATGTGTAGCGGCCTCACCCAATCTCCTTTTTCTAGGAGTATGTCACACGACAGGGTAAGATGCGCTATGGCCCATGTCCTCCCCATGGCTGTGGGTGAGGTGAAGGCCAGTATCAGTATCTTCCTCGGGCCAATGTGCTTTAGTTATGAAACTCAGTCCTGCTATGCTGGCACCCTCCTTTGCTCCCATTAACCAGAGTCCACACACGATCACAGTCCAACTCTTGCTTTATTGTAAGCTCCACAATAAACAGTGCTTCTGTAGCCAACTGGTTGGAACGTTTTAACAGCCTGATACGGTGGGATGAGCAGGTCGAGGCACTATCCTGATTTCAATCTAAACCACTGTGGTTTCACCAGCGGTTATCGTATCCTTGATTAGCACAGAACATAGAACTTGCGAGTCTCTACCAGCAACTCAAGAGAACCTAGATAGGAGTACCTTCGCTGCGCTGCGGCCCCTATTAGAGGAAGATGTCCCTCCGAGGGAGTTACCGGAGGCCCATCCGTCACCGGGTTGATGCTGCTCCGGGTCTCCAGACGGGTGACCTCCCCGGCCTCCTCACCTCAGACGCGGGTCCCGTCCACCTCGGGGACCCTCGGATCACTTTGCCCTGGCGGGACCCAGTCGAAGTTACTGGGCCCCAGGCCTACGATCTAGTACCTCACCCCAGGCTGAAGGTGCCTGGGTGCGTGAAGAGAAGATCCTCGAAGACCTCGTAGCGAGGGCGTCTCCCCCTTTTATCTCCTCCCATCGACACCACGGCAGGTTCCCCGCCCTAGCCGTACCATCTCCGGAAAGGGACAAAAAGGGTAGCACTGTGGCAGTGATTCTACCTTGAGCCTGTAGGTACCCCGCCACCCACAGGCCAAGGAGAATAATACACCACCCAATCCTCCACGAATCACAAAGGGGTCCAAATCCTCTCATAATTTACACACCTGGGCCATACTATTGCCCAGGTGTATCCCACTAAATTTAAAGACCCCGCTACATATGCCAAAGCATGGGGGCAGCAGGGGCGGAGGGTGATTTTGCTCCTAATGCCTCGTACATATGATCAAAATTCCGATGGAGGCTTGCCCATGAAAAAGTCAGACCGTGTGTACGCGGCATAACTTTTGCGGGAGGATGCCCCCATGCTTCGGCATATATAAATGGTGCACGTATGCCCATCATTAGAAGTGGGTGAATGAAGGGAGGTATTCTAATGGTGGGCATACCCACCGATCAATCTCTTTTTTTCGTTCAGCCAACAGGCTGCATGAAAAAAAAAGATTACAATACATGTCCAACAAGGACCAGCAACGTACTGGTATGTTGCTGGACTTTGAATGGTTATACCAGAATGATGCCTGCGGGTTTAGGTATCATCTTGGTATCATTCTTTTCAGCCAGCGGCCGGCTTTAATGTAAAAGCAATCCTAGCGGCTAATTAGCCTCTGGACTGCTTTTACAAGCAGTGGGAAGGAATGTCCCCCCCCCCCGGATATAAAAAGCGCCATTGGGAAATTGGGAAAGCATTTTATCACACCGATCTTGGTGTAGTCAGATGCTTTGAGGGCAGAGGAAAGATCTAGGGTCTAATAGACCCCAGTTTTTTTCAAAAAAAGAGTACCTGTCACTACCTATTGCTATCATAGGGGATATTTACATTCCCTCAGATAACAATAAAAATGATTAAAAAAAAATATATGGAAGGAACAGTTTAAAAATAAAATCAAACATCAAAATAATAATAAAAAAAATAAATAAAAAAAAAGCACCCCTGTCCCGCACTGCTCTTGCGTAAAGGCGAACGCAAGCATCGGTCTGGCGTCATATGTAAATAGCAATTGCATCATGCATGTGAGGTATCACCGGGAAGGTCAGATCGAGGGCAGTAATTTTAGCAGTAGACCTCCTCTGTAAATCTAATGTGGTAACCTGTAAAGGCTTTTAAAAATGTATGTAGTTTGTCGCCACTGCGCGTTTGTGCGAAATTTTAAAGCATGTCGTGTTTGGTATCCATGTACTCGGCCTAAGATCATCTTTTTTATTTCATCAAACATTTGGGCAATATAGTGTGTTTTAGTGCATTAAAATTTAAAAAAGTGTATTTTTTCCCCAAAAAATGCGTTTGAAAAATCGCTGCGCAAATACTGTGTATAAAAAAAATGCAACAACCACCATTTTAATCTGTAGGGCCTTTGCGTTAAAAAAATATATAATGTTTGGGGGTTCAACGTAATTTTCTTGCAAAAAAAATTAATGTTTTCATGTAAACAAAAAGTGTCAGAAAGGGCTTTGTCTTCAAGTGGTTAGAAGAGTGGATGATGTGTGACATAAGCTTCCTAATGTTGTGTATAAAATGCCAGGACAGTTCAAAACCCCCCAAATGACCCCATTTTGGAAAGTAGACACCCCAACCTATTTTCTGAGAGGCATGTCGAGTCCATGGAATATTTTATATGTTGACAGAAGTTGCGGAAATTTATTTATTTATTTATTTATTTTTTGCATAAAGTTGTCACTAATTGATATATTGCTCAAACATGCCATGGTTATATGTGGAATTGCACCCCAAAATACATTCTGTTGCTTCTCCTGAGTTCGGGGATACCACATGTGTGAGACTTTTTGGGAGCCTAGCTGCGTACAGGACCCCAAAAACCAAGCACCGCCTTCAGGCTTTCTAAGGGTGTAAATTTTTGATTTCACTCCTCACTGCCTATCACAGTTTCGGAGGCCATGGAATGCCCAGATGGCACAACCCCCCCCCCCCCCCCAAATGACCCCATTTTGGAAAGTAGACACCCCAAGCTATTTGCTGAGAGGTATGGTGAGTATTTTGCAGATCTCGCTTTTTGTCACAAAGTTTTGAAAATTGAAAAAAATAAAAATACAAAAATAAAATGATTTTCTTTCTTCATTTTCAAAAACAAATGAGAGCTGTAAAATACTCACCATGCCTCTCAGCAAATAGCTTGGGGTGTCTACTTTCCAAAATGGGGTCATTTGGGGGGGGTTTGTGCTATTTTGGCATTTTATGGCTTTCGAAACTGTGATAGGTAGTGAGGAGTGAAATCAACAATTTGCGCCCTTAGAAATCCTGAAGGCGGTGCTTGGTAGACTTGTGCACAACGGAAAAATTCGTTCCGTTTCGGTTCGTTTCTTTCCGGTCCTGTTGATTCGTAATCATTCGTAATTTTGCTAGACGGGATTTTTCGTGTTCGGACTCATTCGTATTTTTGCAAGCGACATTTTTCGTTGAATTTTTTGTTGCTTTATAATTCGTACTTTCGGTAGAGTACGTTGTTTTTCGTTGATTCTGGACACAACTCCTACTTTCGTAACTTTTTTTGGGTTCGTACTTTCGGTAGAGTACGTTGTTTTTCGTTGATTCTGGACACAACTCCTACTTTCGTAACTTTTTTTGGGTTCGTTGATTCGTAATTTTCCGTGTCTCTCTCACAACGACGCTGCCTATTATGCCTAATGTGCTTCGAATGGATTTGTACTTTTCTAAATACATTGCGGTTATTTGTAACGATTCGAAATCTCGTATTTTACTTTCGTTTTTAACATGCGGCTATAGGCTCCGCCCCTGTACACCATTTTCAGAGGGTTCAGCACGGTGAGGGAGAAGCAGAGAGCAGAGCAGAGTGAGTGTTATTGTGCTTCGAATGGATTCGAAATCTCGTATTTTACTTTCGTTTTTTACATGCGGCTATAACCTCCGCCCCTGTACACCATTTTGAGAGGGAGTTCAGCACGGTGTGGGAGAAGCAGAGAGCAGAGCAGAGTGAGTGTTATTGTGCTTCGTATGGATTCGTACATTCGTAACTTTTTCATAACGAATTATGCCGAAGACATTCGGGCATTCGCTATTTGCGGTATAATTTATTTCGGATTCGGTCTTATTCGTAATTGCTTTGTTCGGAAATTCGAATGCTTCCGAATGTCCGAAAGTTGCAAAATTCGGACGAATTTCAATTCGTTACGAAACGAATTGCACAAGCCTAGTGCTTGGTTTTCGGGGTCCCGTACGTGGCTAGGCTCCTAAAAAGTCCCACTCATGTGGTATCCCCATACTCAGGAGAAGCAGCAAAATGTATTTTGGGGTGCAATTCCACATATAACCATGGCATGTGTGAGCAATATATCATTTAGTGACAACTTTTTGTATTTTTGTATTTTTTCTTTTGTCATTGTTCAATCACTTGGGACAAAAAAAAAATATTCAATGGGCTCAACATGCCTTTCAGCAATTTCATTGGTGTGTCTACTTTCCAAAATGGGGTCATTTGGGGGGTTTTTGTACTGCCCTGCCATTTTAGCACCTCAAGAAATGAGATAGGCAGTCATAAATTAAAAACTGTGTAAATTCCAGAAAATGTACTCTAGTTTGTAGACGCTATAACTTTTGCGCAAACCAATAAATATACGCTTATTGACATTTTTTTTAACTAAAGACATGTGGTTGAATACATTTTGGCCTAAATGTATGACTAAAATTGAGTTTATTCGATTTTTCTTATAACAAAAAGTAGAAAATATCATTTTTTTTCAAAATTTTCGGTCTTTTTCCATTTATATCGCAAAAAAAAAAAATTGCAGAGGCAATCAAATACCATTAAAAGAAAGCTCTATTTGTGGGAAGAAAAGGACGCAAATTTCGTTTGTGTACAACATTGCATGTCCGCACAATTTACAGTTAAAGCAGCGCAGTGCCAAATTGTGAAATCACCTCTGGTCATTATGGTCCGTATTGGTCCGGTCCTTAAGTGGTTAAGGCTTACCTGTAGGTGCACAAAATATCTCTTAAATCTCCATGGTTTAGGAGATATTTACAAAAGATATGGGCGCCGATGTCTACGGCGCATGAGCACTAACAGCACTAACGTTAGCCCTTTTTTTTGTATAATGTGAAAGATGATGTTACGCCGAATAAATAGATACCTAACACTTTAACCACTTACGGATTGCCCGCTGTCATTATTTGGCAGCTCTTTGAAGTTTAATATCGTTGTACTAGCAGCAACTAGCTGCCATAACCCCAGTATCCACTTCTTCAGCTGGCAGTCCGCTTTCAGATAAAAGTGGTCTCATCGGCAGATTCGCTGCAAGATCACTTTTATCGATGGTGGGAGAGCCCCCCCCCCCCCCCATAAATCTCCATAGGAGACGCTTTAACATTTTTTACAGGTTACATGTATAGAGTTACAGAGGAGGTCTAGTGCTAGAATTATTGTTCTCGCTCTAACAATCACAGCGTATGTAACCTGTGTGTATCTGGCTCTGATACTAGCCAGTGCCTCACCAGCCACTCACCTCACCGCACCTCCCTGCTGCCCACTGTCATACCCTCTACACTCCACTCCTGTACATACTGCCCACTGTTATACCCTCTACACTCCACTCCTGTACATACTCCCCACTGTCATACCCTCTACACTCCACTCCTGTACATACTGCCCACTGTCATACCCTCTACACTCCACTCCTGTACATACTGCCCACTGTCATACCCTCTACACTCCACTCCTGTACATACTGCCCACTGTCATTCCCTCCACACTGTTCTCCTGTACATACTGCCCACCGTCATTCCCTCCACACTGTTCTCCTGTACATACACACTTTTTTATCATTGTTTGTAATATCCCCAACATTGCCCACTCCTGAATGGGCACACTTTTTCTGGTTTTTCTAAAACAGGAATAAATGATATCATTTAGTGTGAAAATTATTTGGCAACAGACTATCTTATGTGCACCCCAAATGCACAGCCATTATTTCAGAAAAGGAATAAAAAAACAAAAAAAAACTCATCAGTACCTAATGTGAAAAAGACACACTCTCCTGAATTCATAGACACATACACTCATCGACATTTGTAAAAAATGTTTAGAAAGATAAAGAAATTATTAAATACTCCAGCACTTGTTTGTTAAAAGGAAATCTGTCATTGTTTTTCCTATATACTACATAGTAGGTGAGATTGAAAAAATACAAGTCCATCAAGTCCAACCTATGTGTGTGATTATATGTCAGTATTACATTGTATAGCCCTGTATGTTGTGGTCGTTCAGGTGCTTATCTACGTATCAATGTGAGGAGAGAACTGCCAATAACTAGCAAATTCTGTTTACACTGTGATTAGCTGTGATTGGACACAGCTGGTCACATGATAAAGAGCCGCTGTGATTAGCTCTTTACCCCAATCTGTGATCAAGGAATGGCAAATTTATTTTATTTGCTTAATTTCGGTCTGTTAAATCAACACCTAACAAGTGAAGATACATCTGTTGTATCTGTTTGAAGTGCAAAAAAGTACCTGTTTATACTGATTTAAATCTAATGAGCTGATAACTTCCTATGCTCACTGCCTGTGCTGTACTCTTTTCAGTTACATTGTCTCCTAGCTATCTATGAGGACTACAGAACACCTCCCCCTATGTAATAGAGAAGAGGAGAGAGGTCGTTGTTCTTTAGCCCTAACACACTTTCTGTCCAAAGGGTAACAACATCTCCTTCTTTGATACTGTACTGTGAGTGAGCATTGTCACTATCGGACAGGAAGTGTGTTACTGACAGGATCACCAGGTGAATATAAAGGAAAGAAATACTCCAAAATGAAAACCAATGCAGCCACCACAGCTTGGGACTGTGGTGACTGTGTAATATATCCCACTTTGGTTTTGTCTTTAGATATTCTTTACCAGCTGTGGGGACACAGGTTATTCAAGTATAAGTAAAAAGAACAGATACAAGCTAGTTTTATTTGTTGCAGTTTTATTGTTCGGTTAAAACAGAGCAAAAAATCCAAGTTTTTCCATATCAGAGTTGATGATGCAGTCTGGATGCCTGATTTACTGTATATTTACTTTCAATCATTCCCATTGTGTGGCTCAAATTTTAGGCTTATGAAAAGACTACCTGCACTGGCAGCAGAAGGGAGAGAGGAGGCAGACAGAAAAACTGGCACGCATGTAGTTATGCAATCTTCCCCAGTGTTTCAGTCATAGCAGACCAGACAATCTCATATTCCATATGAGATATCTTGTTTAGGCAACAGTGTCGGAACAAGGTCATTTGGTGTCCAAGTCAAGGTTTAAAAAAGTACACCCCTTAGCTTTTTATTTTGGTACAGCAAAAACAAATGAAAACACATTTAAAAAATGGCATGCATAGAGGAAAAGAAGGGCGAGGGAAAGGGATGAGGGTTTTAAAAGCAGTATAAAATCCAAAGCCAAAAATGTAATATATTGCAGCTTGCCAATCATTAGATGTGGTGACTGCATTGTTTTCTTTTTCCTTGTTTTTCCCGGGTGATCTAGCCAATAACACACCTCCTGTATTATACAGATACCACTCTGGATGAAGGGGCACATGGACACCTTTGAACAGCAGTATTGCCAGCCTGGGGGAGGGGAGTGTTAGAAGTACTAGCAGATTTAGATACACTAACACATTCGATACGGTTGACCACCCCCTCCTCCTCAAAAAACTCCATGCCTTTGGTCTCCTCGACTGTACTCTTTGCTGGTTCTCTACCTACTTATCCAACCGCACCTTTAGCGTTACTTACAACTCTACTTCCTCCTCTCCTCTTCCTTTCTCAGTTGGGGTCCCCCAAGGTTCTGTTCTTGGGCCTCTCCTATTTTCAATCTACACCTCCTCCCTGGGTCAGCTGATAGCCTCCCACGGCTTCCAATACCACCTCTACGCTGACGACACTCAAATCTATCTCTCCGCCCCTCTACTCACTCCTTCATTCTCCTCACGTATCTCTAATTTACTATCCGATATATCAGTTTGGATGTCACACCACTTCCTCAAACTTAATCTATCCAAAACTGAACTGATAATTTTTCCTCCTCCACGTGCCCCCCCCCCCGATCTCTCTGTCAAAATTGATGGCACAACTATCAGCCCATCCCCACACGCCAAGGTCCTAGGAGTAGTTCTGGACTCTGAACTCTCCTTTAAGCCTCACATCCAATCACTGTCCAAATCTTGCCGCCTCTCCAAAATACGCCGCTTTCTAACCAATGACACAACAAAGCTCCTAATTCACTCCCTGGTAATTTCTCACCTCGATTACTGCAACTCCCTCCTCATTGGCTTACCTCTGCATACTCTATCCCCCCTTCAGTCCATCATGAATGCTGCTGCCAGACTCATCCACCTTACCAACCGCTCTGTCTCTGCTACTCCTCTCTGTCAATCCCTCCACTGGCATCCGCTCACCCAACTAATTAAATTCAAAATACTAACAACTACTTACAAAGCCATCCACAACTCTGCCCCCAGCTACATCACTGACCTAGTCTCTAAATACCAACCTAATCGTTCTCTTCATTCCTCTTAAGACCTCCTGCTCTCTAGCTCTCTCATCCCCTCCTCCCATGCTCGTCTCCAGAACTATTCCAGAGCCTCTCCTAGCCTATGGAACTCCTTACCCCAATCTGTCCGTCTATCTCCTTCTCTATTAGTTTTTAGAGGATCCCTAAAAACCCTCCTCTTCAGAGAAGCCTATCCTACCCACACCTAACAACTGTATTTTCATTTTGTCCACCTGATCATCCCCCACAGCTACTACCCTTTGTTTCACATGACCCTCCCTTCTAGACTGTAAGCTCTAACGAGCAGGGCCCCCTGATCCCTCTGTATTGAATTGTATTGTGATTGTACTGTCTTCCCTGATGTTGTAAAGTGCTGCGCAAACTGTTGGCGCTATATAAATCCTGTATAATAATAATAATAAATAATTAAAGCCGATCTTCAGCGGACACGTTAGAATCAGGTACATCACACAGTTTTTTTTCCTCTTGGGATAAAGGTTTTACATAAATAAAAACTGATCATTGTCAGTACACCTACAAGTTTTAAATGGTCTGTCTTATCCCTGTGAATGCAAGAAAGCTTTTCTGATGAAAAACGTCATCACCGGTGAAAAGAAGAGAGCTTTAAAAGGAAATGTATACAGCAATCACATCTAAGAATTGGTAAGCTGCAATATAATCAGGGCCGGTGCTACCACTAGGCAAACTAGGCAGCCACCTAGAGCGCACTACTGCCTAGGGCACCTGGCCACTGGTGTTCCTACACTTTTCTTTCTGCAGTAAGCAACTAAGTCTCAGCTTCAGCAGGCAGTTGCCACTTCGTTCGCACACAGTGTCAGAGGCGCAGCGGCGGAGGACTGTGTCCTGACTCCTGAAGGAATGCAAACATTCATTGATGGGCACTGGTAGGCTGCATTGATGGGCTCTGGTAGGCTGCATTTGATGGGCGCTGGTGAGGCTGCATTGATGGGCACTGGTAGGCTGCATTGATGGGTGCTGGTGAGGCTGCATTGATGGGCACTGGTGAGGCTGCAATTGATGGATGCTGGTAGGCTGCATTTGATGGGTGCTGGTTAGGCTGCATTGATGGGGACTGGTGAGGCTGCATTGATGGGCGCTGGTTAGGCTGCATTTTATGGGCGCTGGTGAGGCTGCATTTGATGGGCGCTGGTGAGGCTGCATTTGATGGGCGCTGGTGAGGCTGCATTTGATGGGCGCTGGTGAGGCTGCATTTGATGGGCGCTGGTGAGGCTGCATTGATGGGCGCTGGTGAGGCTGCATTGATGGGCGCTGGTGAGGCTGCATTCATGAGCACTGGTGAGGCTGCATTTGATGGATGCTGGTGGGCTGCAATTGATGTGTGCTTCATTAAAAAGATGGGTTATACATAGGCAAGGCAATGGGGGTGGAGTCAGGGGTGGAGCCAAGGGAGGGGCGGAAAAATTTGGTTTCGCCTAGGGTGTCAAAAATCCTTGCACAGCCCTGAATATAATAAATATTTGTTTCTGGGTTTACTACTACTTTAACTACAAATGTTGGGGATAAAGATACCAGAATCATGTTTCTGATACAAAGCATTTTTTTTCTAATTTAAATTTAGCACTAGAAAAATTAACAAATGCATTGTGAAGGAGGAGTGAGGTGGCTGGGGACAGATGTGCCATAAGGGGTGAAATGGTCATAGAGTGATGCGCTGTGAATTGAAGATTAGTTGGTCATGGTGGGGTGCACTGTGAAACAAAGGATGAAATTAGTAACATAGTACTGAGGGTGTTAAGCACTCAATTACATGTGGTTTCTCAACTGCAGTCATAGGCTTTCCCACACTCAGGGCCGGGACAAGGGGTGGGCAGGAGGGATGGCTGCCTTGGGTGCAATGGTTTATTGCAGGGATGGGGAAGCCCTGTGCCAATTGCATCTTGTACAAGGCTGACAGGAGTAGTGACAGCGACATCACTGCTAACCCTAACATTACGGGAAGGGAGGGGGGGGGGGGGTGCACAGTTTGGCATCTTTGCCCTGAGCACTGGATGACCTTGTCTCAGCAATGCCTACACCATCTGAGGAACATGTTGAAGGCTGACAGTTCAATGTAGCAAAGTGATGTGGCTACATCTGCCTGTGCTAGAACCTGCTACTGGTCTGTGCAGTTCATAGGGCTCTGTCCCATCACATGGCTGCATTCACTTCCAGCAGATGTGGCCCCCAACTCCCTCAGATAAAGGGAGGTGCAGGGTGACAGGGGGCAATGTGTCAGTAAGGTCTGGGGTGCAGGGTTACAGGAGGATGAGGAGGGTGAGAAGATGAAGAGGGACAGGGTGATGGGCAGTGGCGGCTGCTCATGCAGGGCGTAGGGGTGCCGCCCCCTAATCCATGCGTCCGGCCACTAATCTACATGCAGGGCGCCAAATGCATGGATTTCAATGTTTTTTTTTTAGAAGCACATTAGAGCCTGAGGCTCTAATTGTCTTCAAAAAGGGTGGGCTCGTGCCCAGAGCCCACCCAGTTGTGTGACATTAGCGAATTAATATTCGCTATTGTCTTCCTGTTACTCCTCCTGGCAAATCAGGAAGCGGGTCCTGAGACCCGATTGGCCACGAGTCCTAAATCTTGATTGGCCGGAAGGAGAAGCGACCACCTGGACTCTGGATAAGACGTAAGGGGGGAACTGCCAAAGCCGCGACCTGGATGGGGTAAGTGCAGGGCTGGCGAGGGGCCTTGTGAGCAACGGGCGAGTGATTCAAGTGAGCAAGCCCCGGGGATGGTGGATATTTGGTTATCTGGCTAGCTGGGGTGGGGGGGTTGCTGGCTGGGAAGGCTGTCCCCCCCAAGAAAATTGAGCACCAGCCGCAGCAAAGTGATGGGTCAGGGCAATAGGGGGTGGGCCAAGAACAGGTGGTGCTGTTGGAAGGGAAGAAGGGATTGCAGGAGGTAGAGATTCTCTGAAAATGGGGAAGGGGTAGAAGATAATCGGGGGGAGGCATTGTGATAAGAGCAAGGGGTGCTGGTAAAGTATGGGGAAACATACTGAGAGCAAATGGTACAAGGTGACAGGAAAGATATTCTGCAGGGGTGGGAGAGGGAAAGTAAAGCACTGCTAGTAAATACAGTTGTAGCAAGGTCCCGGGCCTCCTTTAGTCTAATGAGAACCTCCAGGGCCAAGAACTGCTGACATCCTGTGTCGAGTGGGTTACAAGGCATAGTGGGTGTAATACAAGATAGATTCATGGACGCTAGACACTTCTTGAATGCAAAGAGATTTTATTTCTCTTGAACAGAACTGTAGGAGAGAGGGTTTAGGGCCAGGACACCCTTGCAATATTAATTGGCAGACTCCAAGACTTCTACAGGTAGACAGCCATGCAGGGAAAGGCACCCAGCAAGACACCACATCTGCATGTGCAGAAAGGCTGTCTCCTATGGCAACAGTCTTAGAACAGTTCCTAAAACAAATTGTAACAAATTCCTTTACTTTTATACAATCACTTCTTGTAGACTCTCAGCCAACTGAGCTCCCAGTCTCTCTCTCTAGACTTGCTGATTCACTGCCACTGAATCCCGATAGCTCTTCCAATCTTCACTTTAGTATCTTCCTCAAGCATCATCCCCGCTTCTCTGCTGAGTCCCTAACTTGGCACTCTATATACTTCTCAAGCTTTACCCCACTGGCCTGCTCGGTCCCTGGCTTGGCATACAAGACTGCTCTGCAAGCATCACCTCCACTTGCTGGGTCCCTGGCTTGACACCTGCTGAAGTTACCCAATTCTTCAACGTCCCTGGTTGGTGAGAACACTGCTCCGGTACTTGCTTCAGCTACTCACTGTGGTGCCTGGTAATAAGGTGGTTGGTCCCTTAGTGGCGTCAGCTTCCCCTCTACCTCCGACCACGACAGGTTCTCTGGTCGGCAGAACCGTCACTTCTGGTTGGACTGTGATCCGCAATCCCAACCCTTTGCTGCTCTCTTGCTTCTGGATAGGCCCTCAGACAGTCTAGCAGCCAGATGTGCCCGGGATAGGCCCAAACTCTGGCCTAGCAGCACGGGCAGTACAACACACATCCACTCAGACAGCCGTCCAGGTGGCACAGAATCCTGATCACCTGACTCCACTCAAATATATAGGCTCTCCCAGCAGGCCAAGGGATTTAAGAAAATCCCTGCCCATTGGCTGAGATACCCATATACTCCAAATCATCTGTCCTTGCTTTTCCCTTGTCTTATCTAATGTCACCAGGTACCCAGCCACCTAGCGGCAGAAGAGAGAAGTGTCAGTACTGTCAGTTTTTGGTTTGAGTAGATTTCTCAAACAAATGCTGTTTTCATACAATGGGGTTAGATACCATTGTTGTATTCAACAGGCTATTGTCTCTATAGCTACAGTAAACAGTAAGACATTACTTGTGTAGCGGGTATGTACTTTCCCGGGTGTAATTTTGAACTTGGCAGAGACATCAGTGATGTGTAATTCCCTGCAGCCCAGCGGGTGGCGCTGTCGCCCTGGGCTGGGGTTGAATCATTGCTGTGTGCGGTGCCTCCTTTTTGTCCTCCCTCGGCAGCGGTATGGTGGGGCGGGGAACCCGCCGTGCTTGCTGGGAGAGGGTATAAAGGGGCCGGCCATCTTTGTCACAGGGGCGAAGTCCCAGGCACCTTCAGCTTGTGGACGGTGGTTCGTGTCGGTCCTCTGGGTGGCCTAGGCCTAGAGGACGTCCGGAGGTCGTGTTCCATCCCAGGCACCTTTAGCCTGGGGTGAGGTACTCGGATGGAGGTCCGGAGCTCAGTGCCCAACACTGAGTTCCGCGAGGGAAGGAGATCCTAGGGAACCCCGGGAGTGGGTACCCGAATCCAGAAGGCGCAATGGACCGGGGGGAGCTCCTCACTTGAAGACCCGGTGCAGCATATTGCCGGTGACAGGTGAGCCTCTCGTCGGAGACCGCCTGGAAGGAAATTCCTCCTCGTGCGGAGACCGTAACCCACTTTCAGGAAGGAAAGTGGAGAACCAAATTGTGTCTGGGCCTATTCGCATCCACACCTCCTTTCCTGTTCTGTTAACCAAGGGAGTTCAACTGATTGTGTTCATTCGCAGAAGAATAAAGGAGAGTTGAACTTTAATGGTGTGGGGCTCATTTCCTAGCAGACATTGTTCGAGGTGACTCTTGGAGGGAGGACCCAGGTGCACAGCACTGACCCGGAGGTAATACAAGAACGTTGCTTATACCGCACTGACACATGTGGTGGAAGCCAGGCGTGGTGTCCCCGCTCCCTCCCCTCTAAGATACCCCTAGACAAGAGAAAGACGAGACGAGAGAAAGAGGGGAGTGAGGAGGGCGCTACACTTGTTTGAGATTTCTTTCAGCTCTCAAACTGAAAGAATGACTGTAAGATTACTGACAGGTTTGGTTTGAGTAGACAATGGGTAGATAGCATTGTTGTATTCAACAGTCCATTGTTTCTACAGCTACAGTAAACAGGTATGTTTTCTGTTGTTTGGTAACTATGGAAAACAGCCTGACATAAAAGGGGGGTTCAGGCATAAGCTAGTACACACACACATCATGTTGCTGTAAGATCAGAAGAAGCCACTCATGATAGAAGAACAGAACCTGGTCTCCAAGAAGAGTCATTGCCAATGGAGATCACGAACATACCGTAACAGAAGATAAGTAACTTAAATGTATTTGTAGTTATAGACCATAGGCTGTTCTATTTTCTAGGCATTTTGCTTGTTATAGATATCTGTCAGTCTTAAAAAGATTGTAATAGTTTAGTATGTACAGCATCTTTGTATAGTAAAATCACATTTACACACTGCAGAAGTCTCAGCTTCCTTGTTATACCACAGAGTAACCTTGCTAGATAGACGCAAGCAAAACAGAAGAGGATCTCGTCCCAGAGCAGCAGCACAGAGCCAAAGGTGGGTGCTTCTTCTGCCTCTGTCCGAGCACGGTCATGTTTCCTAGGCAACACATACCGATATATCTTTGTCAGGCATGTGAAAGGAAAAATGGTGTAATCATGAAAAAAACATACCAGGGCTATAAAGTTAGACAATAGCAGACATGCACAGATGTGCACACTGCAAACATTTAAAAGCTGAATTTTAGGCATATATAAAAGACAAATAATTAAGGACAAATTCATAATCGTTAATATTAAAATTAAATGCAAATGAACTAATACACTGTCCAACAAGAATTCTCTTGCGTTTGTGGCTGTGTGTGGTGAAGAGTCTAAGGATGAGCTCGGGCGTGTTATTTGGATATACCGGATTTATCGGCGTATAACACACACAGGTGTATAACACGCACCTTCACTTTAAGAGGGAAGTTTCAAGAAAAAAATATATTTAAATAAAGAACTGTGAAGCAAAAAAGGGTCAGTGGAGTGCCCATCAATGCAGCCTAATCAGTTCCCATCTGCAGCCTCACCATTTCCATGAATGCAGCCTCACCATTACCATTAATGCAGCCTCTGAATGCAGCCTCACCTTTGACATGAATGCAGCCTCTGAATGTAGCCTCACCATTGCCAAGAATGCAGCCTCCCCATTGCCATGAATGCAGCCTCCCCATTGCCATGAATGCAACCTCCCCATTGCCATGAATGCAGCCTCACCATTGCCATGAATGCAGCCTCACCATTGCCATGAATACAGCCTCTGAATGCAGCCTCACCATTGCCATGAATGCAGCCTCACTATTGAGATGAATGCAGCCTCTGAATACAGCCTCACCATTGCCATCAGTGCAGCCTGATCGATGCCCATCTACAGCCTCGGAGGGGACAGGGAGGGGGCGGAACAAGCGCCAACAGATTACAAACAGGAGAATCTTCTGTTTACTCAGCGGCCTCTTTAATACAGAGTCCCGCCTCATATGATAGGCAGTCGTCCAATGCCAGCAAAGGAGGCGGGACTTTCTATTACAGAGGTCGCAGAGTAAACAGGATATTCTCCTGTATGTAATCTGACGGAACTCGTCCCGCCCCCTCCCTGTCCCCTTCGAGGCTGCCAGAACGATAAATACGGTATACAGTGGGTAGGGAAAGTATTCAGACCCCCTTACATTTTTCACTCTTTGTTATATTGCAACCATTTGCTAAAGTCTTTTAAGTTAATTTTTTTCCTCATTAAAGTAGTTGTAAACCCACTTTATAAACAAAGACCTACAGGTAAGCCTAGATTAAGGCTTACCTGTAGGTGCATGAAATATCTCCTTAACCTACACGGTTAAGGAGATATTTGCATTTAAATGCGGTGACGCTGACGTCACGCGCATGCGCATGGGGTTAACCCCATTCACAAATTCGGCTAGGTCTCAACATTCGACGACGTAGCCGAATTCGACGGCTCACGCACGCATGCGCGGCCTCACGTCTTCGCCGCTCCGGCCAATCACAGCGCCGGAGCGGCGCTGTGATTGGCTGGAGCGGCGATACCCGGAAGTAACCTTCCGGCTATCACCGCAGCGATGGATGCGGCTGAAGAGGGAGACGAGGACGGCTTCGGGGGCCCCGATCTAAGGTAAGTGATGCATAATGAGCTATTATGCTAGTCATATTAGCTCATTATGCCTTTCTCTTACAGCTAGTTAAAAAAATATATTTTTTTAGGAGGGTTTACAACCACTTTAATGTACACACAGCACCCCATATTGACAGAAAAACACAGAATTGTTGAAATTTTTGCAGATTTATTAAAAAAGAAAAACTGAAATATCACATGGTCCTAAGTATTCAGACCCTTTGCTCAGTATTTAGTAGAAGCACCCCTTTGCGTTTGTGGCTGTGTGTGGTGAAGAGTCTAATACAGCCATGAGTCTTTTTGGGAAAGATGCAACAAGTTTTTTACACCTGGATTTGGGGATCCTCTGCCATTCCTCCTTGCAGATCCTCTCCAGTTCTGTCAGGTTGGATGGTAAATGTTGGTGGACAGCCAATTTTAGGTCTCTCCAGAGCTGCTCAATTGGGTTTAAGTCAGGGCTCTGGCCTGGCCATTCAAGAACAGTCACGGAGTTGTTGTGAAGCCACTCCTTCGTTATTTAAGCTGTGTACTTAGGGTCATTGTCTTGTTGGAAGGTAAACCTTCGGCCCAGTCTGAGGTCCTGAGCACTCTGGAGAAGGTTTTCGTCCAGGATATCCCTGTACTTGGCCGCATTCATCTTTCCCTCGATTGCAACCAGTCGTCCTGTCCCTGCAGCTGAAAAACACAGCATGATGCTACCAGCACCATGCTTCACTGTTGGGACTGTATTGGACAGGTGATGAGCAGTGCCTGGTTTTCTCCACACATACCGCTTAGAATTAAGGCCTAAAAGTTCTATCTTGGTCTCATCAGACCAGAGAATCTTATTTCTCACCATCTTGGAGTCCTTCAGGTGTTTTTTTAGCAAACTCCATGCAGGCTTTTTTATGTTTCTTGCACTGAGGAGAGGCTTCCGTCTGGCCACTCTGCCATAAAGCCCTGACTGGTGGAGGGCTGCAGTGATGGTTGACTTTCTACAACTTTCTCCCATCTCCCGACTGCATCTCTGGAGCTCAGCCACAGTGATCTTTGGGTTCTTCTTTATCTCTCTCACCAAGGCTCTTCTCCCCCAATAGCTCAGTTTGGCTGGATGGCCAGCTCTAGGAAGGGTTCTGGTCATCCCAAACGTCTTCCATTTAAGAATTATGGAGGCCACTGTGCTCTTAGGAACCTTAAGTGCAGCAGAATTTTTTTGTAACCTTGGCCAGATCTGTGCCTGGCCACAATTCTGTCTCTGAGCTCTTCAGGCAGTTCCTTTGACCTCATGATTCTCATTTGCTCTGACATGCACTGTGAGCTGTAAGGTCTTATATAGACAGGTGTGTGGCTTTCCTAATCAAGTCCAATCAGTATAATCAAACACAGCTGGACTCAAATGAAGGTGTAGAACCATCTCAAGGATTATTAGAAGAAATGGACAGCACCTGAGTTAAATATATGAGTGTCATAGCAAAGGGTCTGAATACTTAGGACCATGTGATATTTCAGTTTTTCTTTTTTAATAAATCTGCAAAAATGTCAACAATTCTGTGTTTTTCTGTCAATATGGGGTGCTGTGTGTACATTAATGAGGAAAAAAATGAACTTAAATGATTTTAGCAAATGGCTGCAATATAACAAAGAGTGAAAAATTGAAGGGGGTCTGAATACTTTCCGTACCCACTGTATATCTTTTGTAGCCCCCCAACGAATCGGCGCGGCGCTCGGGATTCGTTGGGGGGGGTCACAAAAGATTATATATATATATATATATATATATATATATATATATATGTAGCGGCCTCACCCCCTTCACATGTTTCTCGGTTGTCCGAAAGCTCTTGTCTAGGGGTACCTGGTTTTCGAGAGTGAGGTGCGCTACGGCCCATGTCCTCCCCATGGCTGTGGGTGAGGTGAAGGCCAGTATCAATATCTTCCTCGGGCCAAATGTGCATTGGGTTGCGGAACTTAGCCCTGCTATGCTGGAATCTCCCTTTGCTGCCATCAACAGAGTCCATACACCGATCACAGTCCAACTGTTAGTTTTATTCCGTAGCTTCACAACGAACAATATATGGCAGGATACGGTGGGATGAGCAGGCCGAGGCACTATCTAGATTGTAGTCCCTACACCCCCTGTGCTATGACCAGGGGTTGCAGGAGTCTTGATTAGAACAACTTCGCTGCGCTGCGGCCCCTATCAGGGGAAGATAACCCTCCGAGGGAGTTACCGGAGGCCCGTCCGTCACCGGGTTGACGCTGCTCCGGAGTCTTCAGACGGGTGACCTCCCCAGCCTCCTCACCTCAGATGCGGGTCCCCTCGCAAGGGGCACCCTGGAATCACTTCACCCTCGCGGGACCCGGTCAAAGTCACCAGGTCCCAGGCCATCTACAAAGTACCTCACCCCAGGCTGAAGGTGCCTGGGATGGACTCCAACTCCAGCTTCATTCCGGCCAGGCCTAGGGTGCCCAGGCCGGAACCTTGAACCGCCCGCACCCAGGCCGAGGGCGCCTGGGTACGTGAAGACAAGATCTCCCAACAGACCTCGTGGCCAGGGCGTCTCCCCCTTTTATCTCCTCCCATCGACACCACGGCGGGTTCCCCGCCCCAGCCGTACCATCTCCAGGAAGGGACAAAAAGGGTAGCACTGTGGTAGTGATTCTACCTCGAGCCTGTAGGTACCCTGCCACCCACAGGCCAAGGAGAATATTGCACCACCCAATCCTCCACGAATAACAAAAAGGGGTCTAATCCCTGACATAATTACACACCTGGGTCTCTCTACCCCCAGGTGTATCCCACTAACTTTGAAGACCCCGCTACATATATATATATATATATATATATATATATATCAAAATTACCAGTGGGGACTCATTAAACCGGAACTTGGGCATGCCTGGTATAACACATGACCTGCCCTAGAGGTACTATAACTCTGTACTGCCAGTTTTAAAAGTACAGACATTTGCATTCCAACTCGTATGTATAAAGAGATGGCCACCACAATATCAACTACCAAGCCCCAAGTGCTGTATTATATTGGAACAAGGATTGCAGGTATTTGTCACCATTTATTAACAGTACTTAAAATTGTTTATGGATGCCCACGACAAACATTAAAAAACAATATGATAAAGAAATTAGAATTAGAGTAATGAAATCCTAATAATTAACTGCCATGCTATAGTGTAAACTAGTGTTCTCCAAATTGCGGCCTGAATGCCAGATGTGGCCCTTTGCTTGCTTTTACCCGGCCCTTGGGGCACTATTTTATTCACTGACACCAACAAAGAGTCACAGTTCCTCCCAATGACACCAATAATGGGGCCCAATGATGGGGGACCATTCCTCCCAATGACACCAAGATGGAGCACAGTTCCTCCCAATGACACCAACAAAGGGGCACAATTCCTCCCAATGACACAAATGGGGCATTATTCCTCCCAATGACACAAATGATGGGACACAATTCCTCTCAATGACACAAATGATGGGGCACCAAATTCTGAATACTAGTGTCCATAATAATAGTGTCTGTGCTGATATCAGGCAATTTTTAATATGAGCATAATTTTATTTATTTGTTTTTATTATGGCTAAATAAACATACTACAGTATACATTATTACTATCTCTTGGTTTATATGGTGGAGTGGAGAAGACATATTGGATAGACCATGGCAATCACTATAGTAACACAAACTACTACATTGATTCTCTGCTAGCACAGTGGCCCATAGGTACGGAACCCAATATATAACTTGTCATTAAAAAAGAATACTTGATAGTTCCTCTTTAACATTTCTACATGCTCCCCTTTACATAGAAAAATCTTGATTTTGAGTTAATTTCCACTTTAAATCATTGCAAACATATGTGTCCCATATGTGGTTATAGCATATGTTACGTAACCTAAATTTTCAGACAGCCTTGTGATTGTTATTCCTTTAATGGCCAATAAACATAATCAAATCTTGTTCACCCACAGGAAAGAATTGTATTAATTTGTGTTTGGATGTTGTATTCTTATCACAAAGACACAAGCATGTAAAAAAACACGGATGATCCAAAACTGTTTTTTAGAAAAAGTAAACCTATTTCTAGTTTTGCATGCCTGAGAATGAGTTTAAGACTTTTGAACTCAGTTGTATCCACCCAGTACTGCCTCTCTTTATGTGTATGTAAATGCAGTGCAGCTGCCTCTAATTAGACAAGTATTTGGAAGTTTCGGGAAAGATTGTTATATTTTGTCTGGAATGGTTCGTGTTAGACGATATGGAGTTTCAAGGAGGGACCAAAGAGGCTGCAAGTAGGAAATATAAAGAATTTAAGCTTTTTCAGGGATAACTGGGTCATGTATGGAATAACTATATTCATAATGAATGCAAGGAGCATGGCACTTAAAGCACTTTACACTGTGCCTCAGCTTCGATCTAACATTTTGTAGCCAGTCCATGCACACTTTCTGCTAGAGGTCTATCAGCCCTGGCTTCACGCAGCAAAGGAGATAAGGATGGGCTCAGGCGTTTTCCCAGCTCCACATGCCCGAGCCCGCCTGGAAGCTTACACTGCGCAGTGCTAATCACAGGCAGTGAGACATTTCCCTATCTCTGCAGCCGTGGATCAGGAAATGTCTCACTGCCTGTGATTAGCGCTGCACAGTGTAAGCTTCCTGGTGGGCTCGGGCATGTGGAGCTGTGAACACGCCTGAGCCCATATGTCAGAAAAGGTTTTACCTGCTGGTGGCACGGTCTCTCCCAGATCTATGGGCTGCAGTTCCCATGTCAACCAGCAGGTGTCTCCCGGCAGTCTGTAGCCGACATCATCTCCTTCAGTCAGGCATCACCTGAGACTGATTGCAGGAGGTGTATATATACCCGGCAGATGATTGCACTCATCGCTTGGTATTGTTTCCTTGTGCCCAGACCTGTGTTTGCTACCTTGTATCCGGAATCCTGTTTCCTGTGATCCTGAACCCTGTATCTGTTCCTGGACCCCTGCCCTGCAGCCTGATCCCTTCCACCCTTCTCTCCCTGTCTCCTGTTACCCTCTCCCTGTCCTGTCTTGCTCCCAGCCCCATCTGCTTGATCTCCTGTGAATGACCCTGGCTTGTCTACGATTATGATTGTATCTTACATCTGTATATACGTTTGGTTTGGGTAGTTATTTGTTGCATAGCTCCCAACTGTCCCTGATTTCGAAGGGACTGTTCCTGATTTGGAACAAAGCCCCTCTGTCCCTCTTTCCTCCTTATTTGTCCCTTGTTTCGGTCTGATCTATATAGTTGTATATAAAATGCACTTTTTATCTTTCAAAAAGTGTTTCCCAGTGTAAAACCTTTCATCCAAATTCTAAATTGCTGCATTGGTAAATTTCAAAAGCCAGTATAAAGGAATAGTAATGGTTAAAAAAGCATTTGTGTGTTTAACCACTTCCCGCCCAGTCAATAGCAAATTGACATCCGGGAAGTGGTTCTGTTATCCACACTGGACGTCATATGATGTCCTGCAGGATAACAGCTGCCGCGAGCCCGGGGGGGGGGGGCGCGCATTGCGGCGATCGGTGGAGCGGTGTGTCAGTCTGACACACCGCTACACTGATCTTGGTAAAAAGCCTCCGGCGGAGGCTTTTTACCACGTGATCAGCCGTGTCGAATCACGGCTGATCAGGATGTAAACAGGAAGAGCCGTTGATCGGCTCTTCCTCACTCGCGTCTGACAGACCCGAGTAGAGGAGAGCCGATCGGCGGCTCTTCTGACAGGGGGGGTTCGCGCTGATTGTTTATCAGCGCAGCCCCCCCTCGGATACCCACACTAGACCACCAGGGAAGCCCCACCGGACCACCAGGGAAGCCCCAAGCATGTGGATGGCCCCCATGGCCATCCACATGTAGTAAACATAAAAAAACATAAAAATATATGCCAATCAGTGCCCACAAATGGGCACTGACTGGCACTATCATGGCACAACCCCAATGTGTGGTGGCTGGCATTGCTGGGCATCAGTGTCACCAGTGCCACCTACTAGTGTCCATCAGTGCCACCTATCAGTGCCCATCCGTGCCCATCTGTGCCCATAAGTGCCCACCTATCAGTGCCCGTCCGTGCCACCTATCAGTGCCACCCATAAGTGCCCATCAGTACCGCCTATAAGTGCCCATCAGTGCCGCCTATGAGTGCCAATCAGTGCCGCCTATGAGTGCCCATCAGTGCCACCTATGAGTGCCCATCAGTGCCGCATACCAGTGCCACATATCAGTGCCCATCAGTGCCGCCTATCAGTGCCCATCATCAGTGCCCATCAGTGCCACCTCATCAGTGCCACCTCATTGGTGCCACCTCATCGGTGCCCATCAGTGTCGCCTTATCAGTGCCCTTCAGTGCCGCCTTATCAGTGCCCGTCATTGAAGTAGAAAAGGTACTTATTTACAAAAAAAATTAACAGAAACAAAGAAAAACATAGTTTTTTTCAAGATTTTCGCTCTTTTTTTATTTGTTGTGCAAAAAATAAAAATCGCAGAGGCGATCAAATACCACCGAAAGAGAGCTCTATTTGTGGGAACAAAATGATAAAAAATTTGTTTGGGTACAGTGTAGCATGACCGCGCAATTGTCATTCAAATTGCGACAGCGCTGAAAGCTCAAAATTGGCTTGGGCAGGAAGCTATATAAGTGCATGGTATTGAAGTGGTTAACTAATCATTTTTTTGTGTAATTCTCCTTTAAGGGGGTGTGTCCTATGCCTACATACGTTTGCTAATAGGTGTCCCTCGTTCCCATCTCAAAAAGTTGGGTGGTATGTTTGTTGTGTGTCACTGTGGTTGGTTGCTGGTCTATTTTATTGTTTGTTAACCACTTGTCCCCCGCCCACTGTCAATTGACGGCGGGCGGAGGACACTCTCGTTCTGGGAGGACGTCATATGACGTCCTCCCTTTAAAACGAGCTAGGAGGCGCGCACCCGCCGCGTTCACAAGGCCCCGATGCGCGTGCCCGGCGGCCGCGATTGCCGCCGGGCACCCGCGATTGCCCGGGAAACGAGCAGGAAAGTGTATCTCTGTGTGTAAACACAGAGATCCACGTCCTGTGAGGGAGAGGGGACCGATGGTGTGTCCCTTGTACATAGGGACAACCATCGGTCACCTCCCCCAGTCAGTCCCCTCCCCCCACAGTAAGAACACATTGAGGGAACATATTTAACCCCTTCCCGCCCCCTAGTGGTTAACCCCTTCCCTGCCAGTCACATTTATACAGTAATCAATGCATTTTTATAGCAGGGATCGCTGTATAAATGTGAATGGTCCCAAAAATGTGTCAAAAGTGTCCGATGTGTCCGCCGCAATATCGCAGTCACAATAAAAATTGCAGATCGCCGCCATTACTAATAAAAAAAAAATGCTATAAATCTATCCCCTATTTTGTAGACGCTATAACTTTTGCGCGAACCAATCAATACGCGCTTATTGCGATTTTTTTTTTTACCAAAAATATGTAGAAGAATACGTATCGGCCTAAACTGAGGAAAATTTTATTTAAAAAAAAAAAATTGGTATTTATTATAGCAAAAAGTAAAAAATAGTGTTTTTTTTTCCAAACTGGACGCTCTTCTTTTGTTTATAGTGCAAAAAATAAAAACCGCAGAGGTGATCAAATACCACCAAAAGAAAGCTCTATTTGTGGTAAAAAAAGGACGCAAATTTTGTTTGGGAGCCACGTTGCACGACCGCGCAATTGTCATTCAAAATGTGACAGCGCTGAAAAGTGAAAAATGGCTTGGGCAGGAAGGGGGTTTTCGTGCACAGTAGGGAAGTGGTTATATTAGAGGTGTGTTTACTTTTTCTTACTATTTATCCTTTTAATAAATCATATTATTACTTTAAATGCGTTTTGGTTTTCTCTATCACAGTCCACACATTTCTGGTCCCACCGGTTACTGACACCATACCTCCCAACTTTTTGAAATGGGAATGAGGGACACCTATCAGCAAAAGTATGTAGGCCTGGGACACACCCCCATCCACGCCCCCTTAAAGGAGAATTATAAAAAAATTTATTAGTTAAACCTACAAGTGCTTTTTTTTACCACTACTAAATTTACCAATGCAGAAATTTAGAAATTTGATGAAAGGTTTAGCATTGGGAAACACTTGTTGAAAGATAAAAAGAAAATTTTATATACAACTATATACATCAGACCAAAATGAGGGACAAATGAGGATGAAAGAGGGACAGAGGGACTTTTTTTAAAATCAGGGACAATCCCTCGAAATCAGGGACAGTTGGGAGCTATGCCTGAGCCCATACTTGAAAGAAGAAACCGCAAGCAGAGATCTTTTTTTCCTGCGTCCACCTCACCTCCTTCTACACAATCTGAATAGTGAAGAGCAATGGACCTCTAAACCTCTACTATACAATCTCTGATTGTACAATCCCTTTTAGATCTAACATCAGTGATGTAGTGCAAGGGCCTGCAGATTTTATAAATTAGGTGTGTGCTCCTATTATATATTTCTGGCAAATATAAAGAAAATTGTACAGCGATTGCATAGTGTATGGCCAGCTCTAGGCCTCATTTACACTAGTGGTGCCTTTTTAAGAGTGGTCTGTGTTCGGAATGCCATTCAGAGAGCATTTGACAGGTGGAGAGCAGTCATTGTATTGCCTCCTCGCAGCCTGCTTTAACACCTTGAACCCCACACTAGCGTGCTGCAACCTATGTGCATTGCATGTAGTTGTGGGGTGCCCGCGTTCAGTGGAATAAGTTGCATTCATCGGGCAGCGCTTCCCATTAAACGTGTCAGCGATGATGATTTTTGCCACACCGCGATGTAAAGCATTACAGTTGCCGCATGTGAACACCCCTGGCTGCTGCCTTTGCAGCATATGAAGGAGCGGTTTGCGGGGGGGCCTTAAAACTACCACTCAACCATGTGGTTGGTGTCTCTTTACCATGTGATCGTGATTATTGTGATAAGTCACAGTGACTATAGTAGTAACAGTGAACAGATGTTTACTATGATGACACTGCACTGCTCTAGTGACAGTATGTAAAAAACAAAACAAAAAAAAAACACTGTTACACAAGTCACAGTGTCACCAGACCAGTGCTGCCAGCAACAGTGTCACTGCCACACCAGTACAGTGTTGCCTCTGCCTGCTGCCTGTACTGACCCTAGCCTGTTCATTGACCAAATTTCTGTCTGCTGCCTGGACCGGTTCTGTGACTGTTTACTGACCATGTCTCTGCCTACCGACAGTGGTGAATTAATACCTCTAAAAGAAAGCTGTCTCAAAAAAATTTCTACAAAATGTATTTTAGGTACAGTGTTGCATGACTGATTAATTGTCATTCAAAGTGCGACAGTGCTGAAATCTGAAAAATGGCCTGGGCAACAAGAGGGTAAAACAGTCGAGTCTTGAACTGTTTAGGCATAGTTAGTGTTGGGCTGGAATTTCACTTTAAATGGTGTTACCACAATTCAAAGGTGCCCTAACAGCACTGGTATATGAGTCAGATAATGACATCACCGTTCCTGTCCATTCAGACACAGGGCTCTGTGTCTGAATGGACACAGGGAGCTGTGTCTGAATGGACACAGGGAGCTGTGACTCAGCTCGGGTGCCCCCATAGCAAGCTGCTTGCTGTGGGGGCACTGAACAGGAGGGAGGTGCCAGGATCACAGAAGAGGGACCCAAGAAGAGGAGGCTCCAGGCTGCTCTGTGCAAATCCACTGCAACAGAGCAGGTAAGTATAACATGTAGTTTTTATAGGGAAAAAAACAAGCCTTTACAATTACTTTAAGTGACTTTGAACATGGCATGGTTGTTGGTGCCAGAAGGGCTGGTCTAAGTATTTCAAAAACTGCTGATCTACTGGGATTTTCACGCACAAGCATCTCTAGGGTTTACATAGAATGGTCCAAGAAAGAAAACATATCCAGTGAGCAGCAGTTGTGTGGATGAAAATGCCTTGTTGATGTCAGAGGTGGTAGGAGAATGGGCAGACTGGTTTGAGATGATAAAAAGGCAACAGTAACTCAAATAACCACTTGTTACAACCAAGGTATGCAAAATACCATCACTGAATGCACAACAAATTGAACTTTGAAGCTGATGGGCTACAGCAGCAGAAGACCATACTGGGTGCCACTCCTATCCGCTAAGAACAAGAAACTGAGGTTACAATTTGCACAGGCTCACCAAAACTGGAAAATAGAAGATTGCAAAAACATTGCCTGGTCTGATGAGTTTCGATTTCAGCTGCAGCATTCAGATAGTAGGGTCAGAATTTGGCGTAATTAACATGAACATATGGATCCATCCTACATTGTATCAACGGTTCAGGCTGGTGGCGCTGGTGTAATGGTGTGGGGGATATTTTCTTGGCCCACTTTGGGCCCTTAGTACCAATTGAGCATTGTTTAAACACAACAGCCTACCTAAGTTGCTGACCATGTCCATTCCTTTATGACTACAGTGTACCCATCTTCTGATGGCTCCTTCCAGCAGGATAATGCACCATGTCACAAAGCTCAAATCATCTCTAACTGGTTTCTTGAACATGACAATAAGTTCACTGTACTTCAATGGCCTCCACAGTCACCAGATCTCAATCCAATAGAGCACGTTTGGGATGTGGTGGAATGGCAGATCCGACAAATCTGCAGCAACTGCGTGATGCTATCATGTCAATATGGACCAAAATCTTTGAGGAATGTTTCCTACACCTTGTTAAATCTATGCCAAGAAGAATTAAGGCAGTTCTGAAGGCAAAGGGGGGGTCCAACCCGGTACTAGCAAGGTGTACCTAATAAAGTGGCCGGTGAGGGTATATAGCTCAGCTATTGAAGCGCGAGCTACCACTTTAACTTAAACGTAACACTCCCTTTCAAAGAAAGGGACAAACCTCGTAAAAAGGACCACTATAGGGTGGGAGGGTGTAATTTGCTGTTTTCTCTATCTTCTTGTTGTCTGCCCATCTAATGACACATCCTCTCTTTTTATAGGTAACATCTTGTGCGAGAGGACTGTTTTTGGACAACTGTCAACTCATCCACCAATTCTTGGTAAGTATTTATTTCCAATTTTTTTTTTTTTATATAACAATTGACATTTCTAGAAATGTATTTTCTGCCAGGATCCCATAGGTGATGGGGGGGGGGGGGCATGACATTTCATGCCCCCCCCCCTTCACCTTTACTCTAGTGTCAGTTTCCATAGAGGAAGAAGGAGTGAGGGAGTGCTAGCAAGTATGACATGAGCATAATGGGGTCAAGGAAGGTGGGGGCGACCTTTGCAGAGGCACTGTCTCTGGGCCCATAGTTTTTTCTTTAACAAAATATTAATGCAATGTTATTGATCTTTATTCCATTTAATCGTGCATGCCTTTTAAAGTGATTTATTGTACTTTAAAGAGATCCCTATACCCGACTGTAATGGCCTTTTTCCACTTTGCAACAGTAAAAGATTGCAACACTTAAATATTTAATGAAAAACATATTCTTTATATGATATCTAATGGCCATGTCTATTATAATAATGAATAAATCAGTTTATTGTAAAGACCTTATCAGTCTATCAATCCTTAAATTAAACTGTTATTGCTAGCAATTCTATCTTCTATTAAAGAAATGATCAGGTCAAGAAACGTGATGAGAGTACGTATAATCTCATCTTGTCCTGACATTTTTTACTTAGAGCAGGCTTTATACAATACAAACCGTTTCTGCATGACCCACGCTGACTGAGCCTCAAAACCTGCTGCAGGATTGTGGATGGTGTATATGTGTCACATAGGTTTCTCACTTACAGTATCTCACAAAAGTGAGTACACCCCTCACATTTTTTTAAATATTTTATTATATCTTTTCATGTGACAACACTGAAGAAATTACACTTTGCTACATTGTAAAGCAGTGAGTGTACAGCTTGTATAACAGTGTAAATTGCTGTCCCCTCAAAATAACTCAACACACAGCCATTAACTTCTAAACCGCTGGCAACAAAAGTGAGTACACACCTAAGTAAAAATGTCCAAACTGGGCCCAAAGTGTCAATATTTTGTGAGGCCACCATTATTTTCCAGCACTGCCTTAACCCTCTTGGGCATGGAGTTCACCAGAGCTTCACAGGTTGCCACTGGAGTCCTCTTCCACTCCTCCATGACGACATCACAGAGCTTGTGGAGGTTAGAGACCTTACGCTCCTCCACCTTCCGTTTGAGGATGCCCCTCAGATGCTCAATAGGGTTTAGGTCTGGAGACATGCTTGGCCAGTCTATCACCTTTACCCTCAGCTTCTTTAGCAAGGCAGTGGTCGTCATGGGGGTGTGTTTTGGGTCGTTATCATGTTGGAATACTGTCCTGCGGCCAAGTCTCCGAAGGGAGGGGACCATACTCGGCTTCAGTATGTCACGGTAAATGTTGGCATTTATGGTTCTCTCAATGAACTGTAGCTCCCCAGTGCCGGCAGCACTCATGCAGCCCCAGACCATGACACTCTCACCACCATGCTTGACTGTAGACAAGACACACTTGTCTTTGTACTCCTCACCTGGTTGGCACCACACACGCTTGACACCATCTGAACCAAATAAGTATATCTTGGTCTCATCAGACCACAGGACATGGTTCCAGTAATCCATTTCTTTAGTGCTTGTCTTCAGTAAACTGTTTGTGGGCTTTCTTGTGCATCATCTTTAGAAGAGGCTTCCTTCTGTGATGACAGCCATGCAGACCAATTTGATGCAGTGTGCGGAGTATGGTCTGAGCACTGACAGACTGACCCCACACCTCTTCAACCCCAGCAATGCTGGCAGCACCCATAGGTCTATTTCCCAAACACAACCTCTGGACATGACACTGAGCATGTGCACTTAACTTCTTTGGTCGACCATGGCGAGGCCTGTTCTGAGTGGAACCTGTCCTGTTAAATCACTGTATGGTCTTGGCCACCGTGCTGCAGCTTAGTTTCAGGGTCTTGGCAATCTTCTTATAGCCTAGGCCATCTTTATGTAGAGCAACAACTTTTTTTTCCAGATCCTCAGAGTTCTTTGCCATGAGATGCCATGTTGAACTTCCAGTGACCAGTATGAGAGAGTGAAAGCAATAACACCAAATTTAACACACCTGCCTCCCATTCATACCTGAGACCTTGTAACACTAACGAGTCACATGACACCGGGGAGGGAAAATGGCTAATGGGGCCCATTTTGGACATTTTCACTTAGGAGTGTGCTCACTTTTGTTGCCAGTGATTTAGAAATTAATGGTTGTGTGTTGAGTTATTTTGAGGGGACAGCAAATTTACACTGTTACACAAGCTGTACACTCACTACTTTATATTGTGGCAAAGTGTCATTTCTTCAGTGTTGTCACATGAAAAGATATAATAAAATATTTACAAAAATGTGAGGGGTTTACTCACTTTTGTGAGATACTGTACATATGGTGAGGTGCTCCAGGAAGGGTTGACGATTGATCTGGAAAATGCAAACTTGTTGCTTTCTCAGAATCTTACTATGTCCAGTTTTGGGTCATGTAGGCTGGAGGATTTTTAGCTCTTTGGGTGGGGGAAAAAAGCCACCATTCCTAGGCCCACATCTTACCTGGTAACCAGACCTCATTATTAGTCTTAGTCACAGGGTGAAAAAGCTAAATGCTGACAAAACATTAAAAAGGTGCATGTAGCCCTGGACAGCAGCCCTTTAAAGGGAGCTGAACAGCTTTTGTCAACAATTTGTTTTTGTGATTGAGAACCAGCTGATGGACTCCCAACCATGTGACTGCTCAGTGATTATGTGATTGGGTTGCTGCCTCTTCCTCCTGGCATTAACACCCACTTTAAAGCCTGATAGAAGGAATTATTAAAGCCCACTTAATACTAAAGGTGTGGTGTGAGTTTGAGCCTGATTCAGGTTGGGTGACCACCGTCAGAAAGCAAGACGCATCTATCCACCAGCTCCCTAGGAAGTATTTTAATGAAGGGGACTGTCACATGTGGTAAGGATTGATGACTTTCCAGAACAGTTTCAGCAACTTGCTGAAACTGTTTTATCTTCAGAACACTCACTAGCATCCCCATTGGCTGATACCTGTCCACTGACTCTACTAGCTGAAAGGGACAGGCCTCACAGGACAGGCCCCATGACACAGATCTGTACTCACAGTAGGCAGAAACAGATCCTTCCTGGTGTGTCTTCCTTCCAGTCAGCTTTGCAGGACATCTGGGTTGCAGCTTTACTCGGTTTCAGGCCCTCAGGTGGACCACCTGAGTCCACATGACAGCCTGTGCAGAGGAGGGGCAGCTACGCTCTCCCTCCTGGATCCCGCTCTCCAGCTGAAGATGTCTAACACATGTGCCCTTGGCACATATATAGTCACTCAGCATGCACTGAGGCACTTTCCTCTGTCAGTGGCCAGGGCTTTAACTATGCCTATACTCTCACTTGTCAGGTTTCCTCCCACTGTCTAATAAGCCCCATCCTATTGGACCAGTGTGAAACATTCAGACAACATGAGCAGCATCTGAGCCCCATGAGCAGACCCTATCAATGGATCCCTGATCCCTGGTAGGCAGAGAGCATCAAAATTTTCCTGGAAGCCCTCCTGGTAAGCAGAAAGACCCAAAAACGATACTCTCTTCTAGCTCCTACCTGGGAGGGTGCTACACTTTTGAGGAACACAGAGGTGCACAGGATCCCAGGGAATTCAGGTACACAGGATAGAGATGGGGTGCACAAGGACCTTGGGGGCTACCTATTGGTACTGACATAGGATAACCCTGGCTGCGTGCATATACATTAAAGGTTAGGGCAACTGGAAGAGCTGAGGCACAGTGTCTAAGGAAAGGCCTTGTTGTCTATAGAGCCCCTGATGGAGGAGATGGGTTGCACTATAGATGTTCTCCAGGTTTGGTTCTCTGACTCACTTACTGTAAGCAGGCAGCACTGAGGTGCAGATAGCACAGGACAGTAGAAAGTACAGTCCAAGTGGGCATGTAGAGCAGGTGGACGGTACTTCCTCCATGTTCCCCTCCTCATTGGGCGCCAAATATGGGTCACATGAGTGGCCTACCCAGGGGTGGGTTCTTCTGGGCTATGCTAGGCACTTAGTACAGGGTTAATGCCATACACATGGGGTACCTTTACTTGAGCTACACTCATAACCCAGACTGATGAACATGAAGAAACTCTAGTAAACTCTCTTGATGTATTAAGCATCACCACTAGAGATGAGCCGAACACCCCCCGGTTCGGTTCGCACCAGAACATGCGAACAGGCAAAAAATTTGTTCGAACATGCGAACACCGT
The DNA here is from genome assembly GCA_029206835.1 of Rana muscosa. Taxonomy (NCBI): domain Eukaryota; kingdom Metazoa; phylum Chordata; class Amphibia; order Anura; family Ranidae; genus Rana; species Rana muscosa. The sequence goes on along the minus strand of CM055121.1, from coordinate 515,711,603 downwards.
TAAAGTCTATGGGAGACGAACATGAAAAATCAAAAGTGCTCATTTTAAAGGTTAATATGAAAGTTATTACCATAAAATGTGTTTGGGGACCCGAGTCCTGCCCCAGGGGACATGTATCAATGCAAAAAAAAGTTTTAAAAACTGCAGTTTTTTCGAGATCAGTGATTTTAATAATGCTTAAAGTGAAACAATAAAAGTGAAATATTCCTTTAAATTTCGTACCTGGGGGGTGTGTATAGTATGCCAGGTTTCCAGTGCTTAGAACGGTCCCTGCACAAAATGTAATTTCTAAAGGAAAAAAAGTAATTTAAAACTACTCTTGGCTATTCAGTATGTATAGAAAATATTTGGATGTTTTCGAGACACATAAACTATATAATCTCCCAGTCCCACGTGGAAAGTATAAAGGAAACAAAAAGAGAGACAAGCTCTCACTGAACGGGATTTTAAAGGGAGATATCAGTTCTGTTAGTAGGTGAGTACACTTGAAACAAATACTTTAGAAAAATATAAAGTGATCTTTATCTTAGTGATGTATATTCCATTCAGTCTCTTAGTGATGTGTATTCCATTCAGTCTTTTCATAATCAATCTTAGTGATGTGTATTCCATTCAGTCTTTTCATAATCAGACAAGGTGAGCATGATACGCTTTTTGGAAATGTGTTAATATGCAGCAACTTTCTATCATATCAATTAATGCATATGTACTGATGTTATGGTATTGTCTGACATTAATTATATATTTTTATGTCTTATACAGACTTGACGAAATTAAAGACATGTGCTAAGCCCTGACGAAGCACATACAGTGCGAAACATGTCGGCTAGTTGCACAATATAGATCTTTATTTTCAAGTTTTATGAATCTGTATTTATGTAATATAAATTTTTATGATGCTATAAATAAATATATATTTTTCTAAAGTATTTGTTTCAAGTGTACTCACCTACTAACAGAGATGATATCTCCCTTTAAAATGCCATTCAGTGAGAGCTTGTCTCTCTTTTTGTTTCCTTTATACTCGTGGCTATTCATGAATTGTCGGGTCCCGGCAATACAGATCAAAGTCATTGAAAGAAACGGCATGGGTTCCCCCCCAGTCCATTACCAGGCCCTTTGGGTCTGGTATGAATATTAAGGGGAACCCCGAACCAAAAAAAAACGTAGGGGTCTCCCCCCCAAATTCCATGTTAGGCCTTTCAGGTCTGGTATGGATATTAGGGTCAACCCCGCGCCATATTTTAAAAAAAAAATGGCGTGGGGTTCCCCCCAAAAATCCATACCAGACCCTTCAGGTCTGGTGTGGATTTTAAGGGGAACCCCGCACCTAAAAATCCATACCAGATCTTTATCCGAGCATGCAACCTGACAGGCTGCAGGAAAATAGGGGGGGGACGAGAGAGCGCCCCCCCTCTTGAACCGTACCAGGCCACATGCCGTCAACATGGGGATGTCCCTATGTTGATGGGGACAAGGGCCTCATCCCCACAACCCTTGTCCGGTGGTTGTGGGGGTCTGCGGGCGAGGGGCTTATCGGAATCTGGAAGCCCCCTTTAACAAAGGGGACCCCCAGATCCTGGCCACCCCTATGTGAATTGGTAACGGGGTACATTGTACCCCTACCATTTCACAAAAGAAAGTGTAAAAAAATTTAAAAACCACACAGACACATTTGGGAAAAGTCCTTTATTATAAAAAATAAATAAACAATAAAAAAAAAACATTCCAGCGATGTAATGCAGTCTGTCCATTTGTCCAGCGATGATCCATGAATCTCCAGCGATGCGAGTCTCCAGCGAGGAACGACGCACATCTTCCCTGCACCAGAGCCTCCCGGCTAATGACGCACAAGCAGTGTTTGACAGTTCTTTTATAACCGAGGTCGGGCCACCTGTGACGGGTAACCCCACCCCCTCTAACGCGTCACGGGGGGTTTAAAAAATGGTGCGGGGTTCCCCTTAATATCCATACCAGACCTGAAGGGCCTGATATGGAGTTTGGAGGGGACCCCCATGCTTTTATTTTTTTTTATTTTGGTTCAGGGTTCCCCTTAATATTCATACCAGACCCAAAGGGCCTGGTAATGGACTAAGGGGGGAACCCATGCTTTTTTTTTCAATGTCTTTTATCTGTATTGCCGGGACCCCGACAATTCATTATAGCGGCGATCAGTTTTAAATGTCTTTTTTTCCTTTAGAAATTTCATTTTGTGCAGGGACTTTTCTAAGCACAGGAAACATGCACTAATTTACAGGCATACTTTAGACACCCCCCAGGTACGAAATGTAAAGGAATATTTCAATTTTATTGTTTCACTTTAAGCATTATTAAAATCACTGCTCCCAAAAAAAAATTTTTTTTGCATTGATACATGTCAGGACCCGGGTCCCCAAACACTTTTTATGACAATAGGATAAAAGTGAACTGTCAGCGCACACACTGGTATTACTGAACACTTAAAAATGGCAATGCATATGTCTAAAAAACAGTCACAGTTCAATAGTCCATATGGTGGTACAAATGACCAGTCCTAAAAAGGAAGGAGATGATGAGAATGGTGGGCGGCAGCTGTCCTCAGAGAAAAGCCAACTCTGTTAAGGAAAGATAAGGGGACAAAAAAAGGAAGCGCCACCTAAGTGCAATATGTCAGATAAAAAAGTTTAATCTCAAAGGAAATGCACTTACAGGACACAAGTACAAACAGGGTACATCACGGTCTCATAAAACGCGGTGCGGTTCGGTCTCAGGTCCATCTGAATCCATGGGTCTGCAGGCAAAAAGCATAGTCCGTAGAAGGAGCTATAGACAGGCCTGTAGAAGGAGCTAGTCTCTGATCGTGTAGCCTGTTGTTTCCTGTCTCACCTTCCTTCCGGTGCTCTCCTTGGTTCTGGTTTCCTGTGACATCATCATCTGTGCTCCACGCTGTATCCTGGCTGTTTCCTGGTGGCCACAGGATGGACTATCCTTTTTGCCTGCAGACCCGTGGATCCAGATGGACCTGAGACCGGACCGCACCGCGTTTTATGAGACCGTGATGTGCCCTGTTTGTACTTGTGTCCTGTAAGTGCATTTCCTTTGAGATTAAACATTTTTATCTGACATATTGCACTTAGGTGGCGCTTCCTTTTTTGTCCCCTTACTTTTTATGACAATAACTTGCATATTAACCTTTAAAATTAGCACTTTTGATTTCTCCCATAGACTTTTAAAGGGGTGTTCCGCGGCTTTTCGAACCTGCCATGAACACCCCAAATTGTTCGCTGTTCGCCGAACGGGCAAGCCGCCAAAGTTCGAGTTGAACTCATGTTCAACCCGAACCTAAAGCTCATCCCTAATCACCGCGGTTGCTTGTGCATTTAGGAGGGACATGCAGAGCCAATGCCCCCTCCACCGGTTCAGTGTATCACCATACCTCCCAACTGGCACGGATTATGCACAGTGTCAGCGTGGAGAGGAGGGAGTGACAGGAACAATCTCCTTCTCAAGAGAGCCTGAGCTTCTGACAGCGATCACATCCTTGTGTTCAGTGGAGAGCGGGGAGGGGCTGGCAATCCCTGCAGCCAATAAGAGAAGCCGATTGGCTGCCCCATTCCTCTGCACTGAACACAAGGGGAAACAACACTCATGGCGGTGGCGGCGACGGTGGCCATTTTTGTGTAGCCCCCGCCGTTTTTAGCCCAAAACATTCCCGATTTTCCCAGGACAAAACAGGACGAAAACAATTGCCAATCCGGGACAAGGGTCCAAAAATCGTGATTGTCCTGGGAAATTCGGGACTGTTGGCAACTATGAGAGTATAGTTTTTGGTCTTTCTACTTACCAGGAAGATGGTCAGGTAAAACTTATGCCCCGTACACACGATCGGTTTTCCCGTCGGAAAAAGTCAGATGAGAGCTTTTGGTCAGGAATCCCAACCGGTTGTATGCTCCATCTGACTTTTTCCAACGGAAAAACTGCCGGAAAAAGATAGAGAGCAGGTTCTCTATTTTCCCGTTGGGAAAAAATCCGATCGGAATTTCCGTTCGTGTGTGTACAAATCCCGACGCGCTAAATTCTGACGCATGCTCGGAAACAAATCGACGCGTGCTCGCAAGCATAGAACTTAATTTTCTCGGCTCGTCATAGTCTTTTACGTCACCGCGTTCTTGGCAGTCAAAAGTTCACCGAACCTTTGTGTGACCGTGTGTATGCAAGGCAGGCTTGAGCGGAATTCCGTTGGAAAAACCATCCCAGTTTTTTCCGACGGGAATTCCGCTCGTGTGTACAGGGCATCAGAGTGCTCTCTGCTTACGAGGGAGCAGGATCTATTGGTTAGGTCTGCTCATTGTACTCACGTGTAGCTCAGCTAGTTTTGACTGTTCCCCACAGGATCAAATAGGGAGGCATATTGGATAGTGGGAGGGGGCCTGACAAGTGAGTGCACAGGCTTTGTTACAGCCTAGGAAATTGGCAGAGAGAAAGTGCTGCATTGCATGTTGGGATAAAAAGCCAGAGTACATGTGCTCAGGGGAGTCGAGTCCGGAGAACAGAGCCCAGGAGGGAGAGGGGCGGCTGCCCTCTCCTCCAGGGAGGCAGTTGTGCGGCAACTGGGTGGTCGATCCAGGGACCTAGAGAGAGAGAAGCTCCTGCAGAGCTGACTGGAAGGGAGTGAGGGCTGCCCCCTTCAGCTAGAGAGTGTCCTGAAGATAAGGTAGTGAATCATGTCTGCTAGTAGTGAGAGCAAGAAGATTTAACTACTCCATACATGTGGCTGTATGGTTAAAGCAGTGTGACTGCTTATGCTAATAATCTGGAGAGGTCAAGTGAGCTCAGCAACCAAGTGGGAAACCCTCAGCAACCAAGTAGGAACCCTCAGCAACTAAGTAGGAACCCTCGGCAACTAAGTGTAAATAAACTAACATGACAGCAACATCCCTAATCCCTAACTCAGGATTGTGGCTGCCCCAGCTTACCTGCATAGGTACTTGACAGTTTTCAGGTAGGACTGCAAGTTCCAGTAATCCTCCTACATCTTGCTGGCTGATTGTGTCTTTCCTCCCATACAGTGTGTGATTTCTCTCCCGCACCACTCTCCCGTCTAGATCCGGGCCCCCTGTCCCTTTTATAGCACGGACTGGAGGGTCGGACCCAAGAAAAACCTGTCAAGACAGAAAACCCAGGAGTGCAGTTAACCCCTAACTTAGGGTGACCAGACATTCCCAGTTTCTGGGGACAGTCCCCGGATTGAGGACACTGTCCCCAGGCCAAGTCTGTCCCCGGTTTTGTCCCCGGATTGGATTTGAACAGAGGCTGTGGTCATTTCAAAGACAGTCAGTGTAGAATTAAAAATAAAAATGCAGAATTACACACCCCCACTCCGCCGCTCGTACTAGCTTAGAGGGGTGTATTTTTTTCCATTATCTGTGCCGCTTTCTGATGATCATGTGCTGGTCGGAGCGGAGGGAATATTTCTTTCATTTTGGGTGCATGCCTATTCAGCTCCGCTCGCATGTTCCTCTGCCTTGGCTCGAGTCCCGGCCAGCCGCCTGCCTGCTTATCTCCTTGCCTTCCCTGGCAGAGTGATCTTCCTCCGCTCCCCACCCAGTAGTAGCCGGGGGCCGGGATAGTAAGACTTGACAGGCTGTGAGGCTGGCGGCGGTGGCGACGGGCAGAGAGTCGCTGATTGACGCCATTACTAGTAAAAAAAAAAAAAAATGTTCCCGGATTTAATTTTAAAAATCTGGTCACCTTACCCTAACTTCCCACTGGGGTAGCAGTAACAATTACCTGCCTACAGTCAGAAGTGCACAGAAACACACAGAGGCACTGGGGCTCACTAGGCATCTTAGCAGCTTCTGAGCCTAGGACTGAAGCTGCCATCACGCTGACTGGGATTTCTGTACGTGGAGACTGGTACAGAGAATTAGACTGGGCTGTGTATAAAAAAGTGCTGCATAGCACTGTGTTGTGTCGCTTTCTCTGTGAGTGTTTTTAAAGTGTTTTACCTGCATCTTAATAAATATTACAGTGAGCACTATTGGTCCTTTTCATGTGGCTTGGGGGAAATCTTTCTGTGAATGAGCAGGGATGAGAGCTATATGAGGAGCGATATATGGAGGAGCTTTTGAATGGGAAATGCACCTGAATTTTGGCACATTATGTATTATGCTATTTTTAAACTCAAAATGATTCAGGCGTCAATATGAGGCGGTGAGCATATTGAATGTTGCACATGGTGGAGAGCCAGTGTTGCCAACCGTACGTATATTTACGGACAGCAAGTGAATTTAACCCCTTTTTCGGGGTGTACGTTAAAGTCCGTTATGGGCACCGGCGCCCATAAAAAAGATGGCCACGAGCCGGCCATACAACTGCGCATGCGCCGTTCCGAAGCCGGCCGAGCTCAGGGAAACTTGTTCGCGCTCGGCCGGGCGGCGCACGCGCAGTAACGTGGTGGTGCCGCTGACGCCATTTTTGAATACACCACAGCGGCTGGCGCGAGCCATGCGACTCCTGCAGTGAGTGCATGCCATGCACTCATCATAGGTGGAGGAGCGAGCGGAGCACTGACAGGGGTGAGGAGGACAGACTCGAGGTGAGTGAAACTGGGGGGGGTACGAGGGGACAGCGAGTGAGCCTGGAGTCCTGGACATTGATTACTGGGAGCGTGAAGCCGTGCCATGCAAAAGACACAGAGACTGATGTGCTCTGTCCACCATATTACTTCTCAAAATCATCAGTAAGCTGTGTCCTCCTCTGGCTCCTGTGCCCCTTTCACCTCTCCACAGGTCAGGGCAGCACACTGCCCTGACCTATGGAGAGGTGAAAGGGGCACAGGAGGAGGACACAGCACACTGATGATGTGGAGAAGTAATATGGTGGTGGACAGAGGAGGAGGCTACTGTGAGGGGTTGAGGAGGGCACCATCATGTCCGCAGCCAGTCTCCACCGGCACCTCCTGTAGTATGTCCGCAGTCTCTGTCCACCTCCTGTAGTATGTCCGCAGCCTCTGTCCACCTCCTGTAGTATGTCCGCAGCCTCTGTCTACCTCCTGTAGTATGTCCGCAGCCTCTGTCCACCTCCTGTAGTATGTCCACAGCCTCTGTCCACCTCCTGTAGTATGTCCGCAGCCTCTGTCCACCTCCTGTAGTATGTCTGCAGTCTCTGTCCACTTCCTGTATCGTGTCCCTCCACGTGTCCCTCCACCTCAAACTGCAGTCTCTGAGGGGATCCTAGAAAGGAGTCAAGAGTGGGAGTGCCGCCGGGATGGGGGTTACAGCCCGGGGAGAAACAGACATGTGGACTGGGGAGAGGAGATCAGAGCCACCAAGCTGGAGCCGTCTGACTGAGCCCCACACTGTGCACCTGAGAGGAGGTCAGTGACAGTGCCGCCAGGCCATTCTGAGGGGGAGGGTCACTGATGTAAGGAGGTGAGTGAATACAATAATGTAAGGGGGCACTGATATAAAGGTTTTCCCCTTATATTAGTACCCCCCCCTTACCTTAGTGTATTCACTCTGTGGAAGGTGGTCTCTATTCACCAGAGCCCCCCTCCACATCAGAGTTCCCCCTTACATCATGATCTGCAGCGTTCCCCTTTACATAAGAGTTTCCTTGCACTGTAAGGGGGATCCCTGCAGACTCTGATGTAAGAGGGAACTCTGTGTTGGCTGGGTTATAGTAACCTAACCTTCATGTAAATTGAGAAATATGTTTTTTTACTTTTGTTTAACCTAAACACATTGACAATAGCATTAGCTGTGTGTTTATAGTTCAAATATTGATATTTGCACTGTTTAGCACTAAAAACATTAATTTTAGTTAGTTTTTTGCAGCTTCATAAAAAAATGCGGCTCTGCCAGTAATTTTCATGATTTTTGGCAGTAAAAAATTGGTGCCATTCAGAAATTTTGGCATCTTGCCAGTAAATTTCACTTCAGGGAGTTGGCAACACTGTGGAGAGCAGAGGTGTTTTAGGAAGGCGGTGTTGAAGATATAAGGATATCAAGTGTACACTTTTCTGTATGGCAGTGGGAGTCACAATTTGGGACATTGGACTGTATTACTATTCTTTAAATAATATCTTTTGAATATTGATGCTTTTGGGTTAGTTTGGGGTTGTGTTGCTGATTGGATTTGAAGAGGGAGTGTGGTGATTTCACTCTGTTAGTGTTATAGCAGCAACTCGTGGGGAATTGGTTTAATTTGTTTTATTTATTTTTTATTTATGGTTGCAGTGTTGCACAGATTGTTTTTTTGCACTAAGTGCTCCTAAAATGCCCAAATATAAAATAACAAATTATCTTTTTTTTTCTGTGAATAACAAAAGCAATACAAAGTGCAAACAAATATCAGTGATATAACTTAAATATAGCAAAGTTAAAGTCAATTGAACTCCAAACATCCATATAATACACCAATGTCCAAAATGTTTCTTCCACATTAAGCACTCAATCCAAATAAGTCCCTCCACCTCAAACTGAAATATCACTCACCCTCTCAGTATGCCTTCTTTCTCATTACAAGCATACAGCTCTCATAATGCTGCCAGCCTTTCTCTGGAATCAAAACTAAAGAAAATATATTCATATGGTAATTGTTGGAAGAACAACAGCAAGTTGTTTATGTACTGTGACTGTATATATGCATTTTACCTGCCTATGCAGCAGGTGGCGCTGTAGTGTTATAGTGTAATGTGCATTTAACTCTATTGTATGATGTAAGGAGAGGAAATACTTTTCCTCAGTGTTTCCATGCTTTTAAGATATATTCTGCTATCCTTCATGCAAGTAAAGTTGTTTTCTGTATTCAAGAAGCTTCCAGCGCATCATTTTTCTCACCCAGCAGGTTATGGGCCCAGGCACTGGATAGAATACTACAAGTCAGTGAGTACTGTATACAAGCTGCTGAAAGATGGCAAGCTGTTCAGATGTGAAGTTTGCAATAGCAAAGCGGGACAATGGCACCTACCAGCTGTGGAAGTTTAAGCTAGAAATGCTTCTAAGCAAGGACGACTTGTGGCAAATACTGAATACAGACAGACCTAAAAATGGAGAGACAGGAATGGGATAGGAAAGACAGGCAAGCAAAAGCAACTATAAGCTTGCTAGTGGAAGATGACCCGCATATCCACATAAGAACAGAGAAAATGGGCAAAGGTATGTGGACTTCATTACAAAAACTGCATTAGCATTTAAGACTAAACAGCAAGCTGTTTATGCTAAGAAAGCTGTATCAGATGAGGCTATAATGCCAATAAATGTGTGACAACGTGAAAGCTATGCTAGAATCATAAAGCAGCTGTGCACCATCATAGAGGACATCAAAGATAACCATATTGTTGCCCTGCTCCTATGCAGCCTTCCATAGATATATACTGTTCTTACTAATGCTTTAGAAACCAGACCCGAGCAGGAGCTAATGCTGGATTATATTAAAGGAAAATTAATTGATGAAAATGACAAAAGGAAAGAAAATACGCACCATGATGACAAAGCTCTTAAGATACAAAGCACAACAAAGAAAGCAAAGCCTGTTTTCGCTGTAAAAGAACCGGTCGCTTAGAAAAAGACTGTTTTATCTGGAAAGTCGAGCAGCCAAAGCTAGAGCTGTCCACAAAAGAGAGTCAAAGCAACCACAAATTAAGCTGCAGACACATCATGGAGTGGCACCTTTAAAGTGACACAGAGCGGTAAGCTACATGTCTGGTGCATAGACTCAGGTGCGACAAGCCACATGACTAATGATGAGACCTTTTTTACAAACATTGATTACAGTGCAAAAGACAATGTTTTCATAGCAAATGGGAAAAGCATCACTGCAGCAGGTAAAGGCCAGGGCTTCCTGAACTGCATTACACCACAAGGAGGCAAGCACAGTATCCTTTTCGAGAAAGTGCTGTATGCTTCAGAACTAGAAGGCTGCCTTTTATCAGTGAAAAGTCTTGCAAACAACAGTCTTACAATTAAGTTCCAGGGTGATGATTAATGCACAATTCACAATAATAGGCCATTCCTCACAAACGGAAAACCTGATGATCACCTATACAGGCTCATCACCACAGACCAGCAAGCCAATATAGTCTCTGACCTACACAGCAAATGTATTCACTTATGGCACAGGTGGCTGGGGCACAGAAGTCCAGAAGCTATACAGGACATTATAAAGAGAGGTTTATCAGAAGATTTGACAATAGTGCCTTGCAAAGTGCTCATGAAATCCAAGTGCTGTATTAAAGAAAAAGCCACACGTGCTACCCTTATACAGGCCTCTCAAAGAATAACCACCCACCCCCTGCAGCTCATACACAGTGACGTATGTGGTCCAATGAAAAGTCCCACGTCAGGTGGGAACAGATATCTACTGACTTTCATTGATGATTATTCCAGGTACACAACTGCTTGTCTGATGAGACGCAAGAATGTAACATCAAAGAAACTTCAAGAGTTTGTTGCCATGTCTAGCAACAAATTCCAACAGAAACCAGGAATAATAAACAGTGTTTGGATGTAAAGCATATGCCTATATTCCGAGTGAGAAGCGATCCAAGCTGGAGAACAGAGCCATAGAGGGCATTCTAGTAGGCTACAGTGAGCAAACTAAGGGTTATAGAATCCTACAACCAAAGACTTACCAGGAAGGGCATGCAAGTGAAACACCTAGACGTTAAAACTGCTTTCCTATGTAGCGATACCTCCACTTAAGAAGGCCGCAAGTTTAGTTTGGGCCCTGAAAACAGCTCCGCCAACCCCCGGCAATGTACTCGACCCCCTACTGGCACAGTTAGTATTGGCAACAATATATCTATTCTTATACTGTATGAGTAAGCCAGACACCAAGACAATAATAGTAAAAAAGGTATAAGGTTTACTTAAGCTTTTGATAAGAAAGGGGTTAACAGTGGTAACAGTTCACAGCTAATAAATTGCAGAGCCCTGCAGCAATAACACACTATGCATATAGAATGAACAGTAACAAGTGCGCCATGTGGGCGACCGTTAACTAGGCGTCCTGTGGCGCAGTAACCACATAAACTAACTAGCTGACCAGGCCTGGCTCAGATATCTACAACTTAGTCTATAGGGGATGATGGTTTTCTTCACCGGCAGGTCTTTAACGGTGGTGCACATTAACAGAATACCATTTGTAATCCAATGGGGAGGTAGAGATGGAATAAACACTTTGCTATGTAAACTCTGAGTTCAGCTCCGATGAGGTTCTCTAATGAGAGTATCTGAAACAACTTGTGGGCCACGGCAGTCTATAGGCCCATTAGCAACAACAGTATATGGTCTGGGCATACGCCCTCTCACCCGTCCGGACGCGGTCCTAGTCCAGAGAACTTCCACTGACTGTGTCACACACACACACAGTGTCTTCAGCGATCGGGTCCCCGATTCGGTCAAGGCTGTAGACAAGCGAAGTCAGGTGCCACCCAGGCTCGCAGTGGGGTGGAAGGCTCTTTGGTGCTGCGCAAGGTCTCAGGCTTCAGGCCTTGCACTCTGACACATCCGCACAGGAGGATCAGTCACTGAAGTCTAGTGTCCCAAAGAGGCCGAGCGCAGCCGCGCCTCCTCCTTATATAACCCCTCCCATGAGTCTCTGCGGTGAACACTGCCGAATGGGGTTCTGGGTAATGTAGTCTCTCTGCATTAAAGGGGAACACCCCGCTACACACTCCCCCCACTCGAACTCTTTGGTCCCCAAAGATAAACCTTAACAAAGACTATGTACAACTCTAGACAATTCTGTAAACGAAGTTGGCATAGGGAATTCCCACCAAAACTGAGGGGTAGAACTCCCTTGCCCACAGGTCACATTATCATGGGTGGCCTGCCTAACTGTGCCAGAGAATGAGTTGGGGTTGCCCTCCACCAAATGGACAGTGGAGGGATCTGGATTTTCAGCATTTCTCCTAACAGTAACTACAGAGTCCTCCGAGCTATTCCCCATTTGTGGGTAGTGAAAGGTTCTGGTTCTGTTTGGTTCTGTTGGACCTTCTTGGCTCGAGCTGGACTCAGGATCTGTGGAAGTCTCTCTGACCGGTCGGATATTCAAGACACCGATACACAGTGAATAGGTATACAAGAATATGTGGTTTAATGGTTACATGTCCTTTTTTATACACAGCGAGAAAAGTTGCCTCCCTCCTATGGACCTATCAGCAATAAGCAAAAACCTCATGAGTTAGACAAAAATAAATTCTAACAGGTTTTTTGGCTTCTGCAAAAGCGGTCAGTTAACATACGTCAATTGTTGTCAAACTAGACATGTTCTGACATTTGAAACAGGAAGATAAGAAACGCCAGATGTCAGTGCGGTCAATCTGTCAGTTAAAAAGCAGAAGTGAGATAAACTTTTTCCCGGAAAAGGCCTAACCACAAAGTCACATTTCAACCTAAATATACATGCCTGTTACACAGAAGAAAGATTAGCTTGACCACAAAAGTCACATCTTGTTCACACTCATGTCAGAGAAACATTATTGTAAAATATATATATATTTGAGGAGATCTCTAACCATGAATATTGGTTCATGATCTTCTTATACCTTACAACCCCTCCTTATAATCATGGCTTCAAGAATTGAAGCCCATCGATCATTGGATTATTAAGGACGACAGGTGGTGTGCCGTTTAGGAGAGGGGTTAAGTTTAGAGGTACTGCCATTAGGGGGATCCTAGCAGTGCTAGGATGGAGTTTACTACATATCCAACATTTTTCATATCCTGATTTTTGAGCATAGGCATACTTAAATTTAAACAGCAGCATTTTACCACTAAAATTGTCTTCCATACTTCTTTTTGGTCTGTTAGAATTATCTGACCAACAGTGTCCTACGATTATGAGCATTAAAATAAACAATGTAATCATTAAGGAAAAAAGAAAAAGTTTTGCCGAAGTGACCCCTCCTTTTTGACCATTAGTGTCTATGGGTATGGAACTCTGAGTTTCTTGTTTTTTATGGTCCACTAGGGAGTATTTTCCGGATCCTTTTCTGGAATACTCTCCAGAACAGAGGTCTTTGTCTTCTCCTTCACCTTCTTCCAGTTTCCCTTCGGAAATGTCTTTAGTCTGGATGCATGGATCCATTGTGGTCCTTGATCTGTAAGAACGGCTGTTCTGGCAACCTTCAGAATTTAAAATGGTCCTTGGAAGATAGGGCCTGGTTGTTTCCGGACGGCAAGTTGTTTTATCAATACTTTGTCTCCTGGGATATACGGATGTGTAGGCTCTGTGGAGAGAGGAGGAAAAGTGACAGCAACCTTGTCCTCTGTTTCACTAAGGCTACTTACCAGATGTTTCACGTACTCTTCCTGTAAAGAATAAAGATTAACCTCCTTTCCCTCATCAGGTTTCCTCTGTGCTGGCCTACCCATAAGTATCTCAAAAGGAGATATTCCTGTTCTGTGGGGGGTAGTCCTGATTTGATATAAGACTGCTGGCAAGTAATCTAACCAGTTTTTCATTGTGCCACCTGTTGCTTTTTTCAATTTGTCTTTTATGGTTCTGTTCATTCTTTCCTCTACTCCTGAGCTCCTTCACTAAGGCCGAGGTAAATGCTGGACCTTGATCTGACCATATAGTGGCCGGAAGGCCAAACCTACAGATCCACTGATTTATTAGTACTCTAGCTGTCTCTCCTGTGGTAGGGATTGCTTCTACCCATCCTGTAAATCTGTCAACTATAACCAAAAGATATTCTAAATTGCCCTTCTGTGTGGGGACTTGTGTGTAATCTAGGGATTCTATCATGTGGTGCACCCCTTTTATTCCCTATTATTCCCTCCTTGGTTGACCAAAGTCCAGTAGGATCTTTTGTCAACCCGTGTACCCATATCTGCTGTCAGTGTAAATGTTTACATCTTTTCCTTCAAAAATCTGACAAACCATAGTTATAGCAATGAGTTCTGCAATCTGGACTGAACTAGCATTCAGAGATTTGGCTTCAATCATTACATATGGCAATTAAACAATGGCATAACCAGTTTGATAAGTTTTGTCATCAGGTCGGGAGCAGCTGCCATCTACATAAACATTTTCTGTATTTGGATACGGAACATCTGTGAGGTCTGGTCTAGGGAGGGTAGTTTCTGCAAGTACCTCAGTGCAATCGTGTTCCTGAATGTAAAAACCTAATGGGCTTTGAGGTTTCTGAACATGATTTTATGGTTAGATTATGTGTTTTTAGCAAGATAATCTCATAGCCGCTGCACCTTTGCGTTGTCATGTGTTGTGTGTTCATGTTTGTCATGAGGTGTGTAGTATACAGTGTGAGGTCATGTCCCAGAACCACCTTTGAAGCCTCTTGTACTGCCATTGCACAGGCTGCTACGGCCTGTAAGCAATGTGGCATAACTTGAACTTGATCTGGAAGTTTCTTTGAGATGTATGATACGGGTCTCAGAGAATTCCCATGTGATTGTGCTAGGACCGCTGCAACCGTAGGTCCAGATACCACACAGTACAATGAAAAAGGCCCTGCGCACTCTATAAGTCCCAATGCAGGGGCTTGCCTTAGAGAGCTGATTAATGCTGTGAAAGCCTTAACCCTCTCTGTTGTCCAATCAATAAACTTTGGGGCATCCTGCAGGGTAGCAGACCTTAGGATAGAATCATAATAAGAGCAATCAGGTATCCACTGCCTGCAGTATATTATGGACCCTAGGAAAGAGAGAAGCGCTGACTTGTCTCTTGGTGGACTCCAGGGGACAGTGCCTTGACTCGAGCTGGTGACACCAAACGTTCGGTTCGGATTATACACCCCAAGTACTCAACCTGCGACCTGCACCACTGGATCTCTTTGCGAGACACCAAGTGACCTTTTGAGGCGAGGTGAGTTAGTAGGTGCTCTGAGTCCTCCGCACAGCTGACCTCATTTTCATTACACAGCAATAGGACATCCACATACTGAAGCAACACTGAGCCTTCTTTTGGTACCCAATCGCTCAAAGATCGATTCAAGACTATGGAGCACGCTGCAGGACTGTTCGCAAAGCCTTGCGGGAGCCTAGCCCAGGTCTAAAGTAATTTTGGGCTTCCTCTGCAACAGGTATGGAAGAGAACGCGATACTTAAATCAATGACCATGTAGATCTTGGACGTTGCCGGTATCTCACAAAATATTGTAGCAATATCCGCAACAAAAGGTGGAAGGGGGGCAATAGCTTTGTTCAGGGCCCTTTGGTCCTGTGCAAAGCGCCATTCACCACTGGCTTTGACTGGGTGAATGGGGGTGTTCCAGGGACTGATTGTATGTTTCAGTATTCCTTCTGCTAAATATTGCTTTATTTGTGGTGCTATGCCTGCAATTTTTCCTTCTGACAGGGGATATTGTTTTTGGTAATGTACTACTGCTCCTTCCCCAATGATGGGCTTGTATAGTGTACAATGTATGCAGTGCCCATATAGGGTGTGCTTCAAGGTGTGCCGATAGTAACATAAAGTACCCTCTAAAATCCTGTCTTTTTTGGGTTAGACAAATCACAGATTTCTCATGTAGCTAGCAGGCCCCCATCTTTTGTAAATTTGATGTGAATGTTTAAACTTGACATTAAGTCTCTTCCCAGAGGAAGTGGTCAGTCAGAATGGCAAAACTCATTTAAAAAGATGTTGGTCATGAACTGTACCAACGGGCAATCTGCCTCTTCCCATATTACCCCTGCGGTTAGCTGCCCTACTTGTTCCTCTCCTAAGGGGGCATTCTGACTTCCAATGTCCCTGAATGTGAAACAACCCTGCTGGTTATCCTGGGGATATGCTTGGTGTTGTACTTGTTGGGATTGTTGGGGAACTGGTTTTGTATAAGGGACAACCATTTGTGCAGCAGCTAACTGCGGGCTTTCTATCTGTTTGGGGTTAAATGAGGGAAATACCCCTCCTTTTGTAGTGAATAAGCCCGAGGATGCACGCTTTTTTTAATGTCTTTGAGAAAGGCATCAGGTTTTAATGTTGACCAATTGGGGGTAATTAATTTAAGTAACTGTGTTGTTTTGGGATCTCCCCCGGACATGACTGTGCTCACATACAGTTCAGGGTTCTCCATTCCTGTATCTTTGTATAACTGGTGTACCCGTTTACAAAATGAATAAAAGTTTTCTCCCGGTCCCTGCTTTGCAGTGCACATTATCTGCAAAGCGCTCTCTCCTTTGTAACTTTACTGCCAAACAGCTGTCACAGCTGCCCAAAATGATTCCCATCCCTTTGCCTTTTTTAAAGGGGTCATTATCAGCAAATAATGTCTTAACTTCTACATCGCAGATGGGATCTGGATCCACTGTCTGTATTATTATTGCACAGTCATCGGCATTCATGCCAGTGCCCGCGCAATGTCTCTGTAAGAACAGAGCTGCCTCTCTGGGGTGTTTGCGTGGCTTTGGGCAAAGATCTTTAATATCCCTTAACGTCCCGAGGGGGAGTGGGATATGGACCGGGGTTTCTCCCATGTGAATAACTGGGAATTTGAGGGCTTCTATCCCCGAGGTCAAGCCACCCACTGCCTCATCATCCTTATCCTCCTCAGCTTTTCTTCTATCACTTTTTCTTCATCTTCCTCTTTTTTTTAATACACTGTTCTTCCTCTTTTACTAATTGACTTAAACGTTCCTTTATCTGTCTTCTATCTTCCCCCTCCCGTAACCAATTAGTTCCCTTTTGTTTAGCTATGGTTAATACTCCTGCTATAACATTTGGATCTAACGAGGGGTATATTTTCTTTGGGACAAGGGATTCATCTTTTACCATAGCATATGGAGGGGGTTTTTCTTGATAAAAATTAGGGGGAGCTGATGGACTTCCTATTGCGTCTTCTAATTGCTCTTTCTTTTCCATTTTTACACTTGTATATTTCTTTCTATATTCCTTCATACCCTTTGCCCAAATCTTACAACATTTAGTCATGTAATCTTTGTCAAGGTCTTTTATGGGATAATTATACTGTTTATGTTGGCCACATATTCTGGTCACTTCCTCCCACTCTTCCTCGGAACATGGTCCGTATTCCCCCAAACATGGCACTTCTAACTGATGTGCTCTTTTTAAAACTAGTGACCAAAAAGGATCAGTATGATTTTTCCCATAATTGACTTTAATGTAATCAATCGGAGAGGGTTGGTGCTGCTTACCTTCAGCTTCCTTTCCTGCTTGATTACCCATTATAGCAAACAATAATACTTATACTTTAAAATGAAAAAAATTCTGTCTTGCTTTCTCTATTTCGTTCCAGGGGCGGAAAATGTCCTTAAACTTATGACAATTTATAGATTTATGACAAGGAACCCAGTGTTCTCCTTTTTTTGGTATATAATTAGACACTGGATTTCAGCCACACTTAGGCCCTCGAGTGTCAAACTATATGATAAAGAATTATGTATATTAAATCTTAACATATGTTGTTTTGATCCCTGGAACATAGGACCCTTGCCAATTTTGACATTATACCCCCCTGGAACAATTGCCACTAATGACGTGGTCTTCCCTTTATAAGCAAACAATAAACCAGTTTTACATTCAGGACAACAATATACAGTCGACATTTAAAAAGGTAACCCTTTTTGTGTACACCTTTAGATATAGTTTCCACAGATCCGTCCTATGTAGAGAAGAATTTAAGATTCTTTCTCAATCTAATAACCTGGTCTGGCCAACCTAGCGAGACCCTCTGTATCTATTCTAAATCTACCTTTCCATCTTAACAGAGTCCCAGAAAACTTGTCGTTTTCTCGAGAGTCTACTTTATGGTGAACAAATTGACAAGGCAAGACTGTTGTTCCCAATAATAATTAAAGGAAGGGGGTCTTACCTGTTCAATTGGATCATCCCACTTCTGACACCACTGAAAGGTTCTGGTTCTGTTTGGTTCTGTTGGACCTTCTTGGCTCGAGCTGGACTCAGGATCTGTGGAAGTCTCTCTGACCGGTCGGATATTCAAGACACCGATACACAGTGAATAGGTATACAAGAATATGTGGTTTAATGGTTACATGTCCTTTTTTATACACAGCGAGAAAAGTTGCCTCCCTCCTATGGACCTATCAGCAATAAGCAAAAACCTCATGAGTTAGACAAAAATAAATTCTAACAGGTTTTTTGACTTCTGCAAAAGCGGTCAGTTAACATACGTCAATTGTGGTCAAACTAGACATGTTCTGACATTTGAAACAGGAAGATAAGAAACGCCAGATGTCAGTGCGGTCAATCTGTCAGTTAAAAAGCAGAAGTGAGATAAACTTTTTCCCGGAAAAGGCCTAACCACAAAGTCACATTTCAACCTAAATATACATGCCTGTTACACAGAAGAAATATTAGCTTGACCACAAAAGTCACATCTTGTTCACACTCATGTCAGAGAAACATTATTGTAAAATATATATATATTTGAGGAGAACTCTAACCATGAATATTGGTTCATGATCTTCTTATACCTTACAGGTAGGTCAGCTTCTTAGGAGGCCGGATGACTCTTCGAGCCCTTTGCTCTCTTGGGACTTCGGGCTCTGGCGCCACAGGCTCCTCTTCCTCTGAGTAACTATCACGGGCATCTTCCCAGTGATCTGATGAAGGACTAGATGGGATGAACTCTGTGGCCTCTGGGTTCAGTGTTCCATCTGGAGTGTCTTCAGTAGGTGGAAGATCTATAGTGGAAGTTCCTGGAGTTGGGGAAGGCCACAACCAATCAAGTTCTCTTTCTTCATCTTCACTAAGTTGAGAGGCCTCTCCATCTTCAGCTCGGGAGGTCTGCGACCGAGTGTTTGGCCTGGGAGTATCCAGAATAGAGACCGGTTCAGGAGAATCTCTCACGGGAGGTATCCTGACTGCCTCAGCAAGTGGGAGCAGGTGGTTTCGATGCCACGTCTTCAGTGGGCCTACCTTCCCTTCTGGCTTCAACTTGTAGACAGGTAGGCCCGGCAACTTCCTGCAGACGACATAGGGTTCAGATCTCCATCTGTCTGCAAGTTTGTGTTTTCCAGGGACCCCCAGATTGCGTAACAGTACTCTATCCCCGGGCTGTAGGTCTTGTATCCGGACCTTCAAGTCGAAGTTTCTTTTGTTTCAAGCTCCTCTTTGATCTGAGGCCGCTTGAGCTTGTTCATAGGCCACCTTCAGGCTGTGTCTGAGCCTGTCCACATATCCTTTGTGGGATGTGGCTAAGGAATGGTCCAGAGAGGTGACAAAAGCCAAGTCCACAGGTAGTCTCGCCTCTCTCCCAAACATGAATCGATATGGGGAATAGCCTGTAGCATCACTAGTGGTGCAGTTGTAAGCATGTACTATGGCTGCTATGTGTTTGCTCCAATGTTGCTTCTTCTCACTTTCCAGAGTCCCCAACATGTTGAGCAAGGTTCGGTTAAACCTCTCCGGCTGAGCATCTCCCTGTGGGTGGTAAGGTGTAGTTCGAGTCTTCTTGATCCCCAAAGAATCTAAGAGCTTCCGTATCAACCGACTTTCAAAGTCCCTTCCTTGATCTGAATGAAGTCGTTGGGGCAGCCCATAATGGACAAAATACTTCTCCATAAGTATCTTAGCTACAGTGGAAGCCTTCTGGTCTTTGGTTGGAAAAGCTTGGGCATACCGGGTGAAATGATCGGTTATCACCAGAACATTTCCCAGTCCACTCAGGTCGGGTTTGAGGCAGAGGAAATCAATGCATACCAGATCCATTGGGCCTTAACTTTGTAGATGGCCCATTGGGGCAGCTTGATGAGGTAAAGTCTTCCTCTGGATGCATCGTGCACATGAGTGGCAGTACTCTTCTACTTCTGCCCTCATGCAGGGCCAATAGAACCGACTTCTGACAAGTTGAAAGGTCCTCTCCGCCCCTAGATGGCCGTGATTGTCATGTAGAGCAATCAGAACAGTCTCTCAATGTTTTTCTGGAAGAAACAATTGCCATTTATCTTCCAGGTCATCAGAGGGGCCCCTTCGGTAGACCACTCCCTGATGTACCTGTAACCTGTCCCACTCTTCCCTCAACAGGCGGGCTTCTTTTGAGGAGTGACTCAGGAGTTTGTTTGTAGCCTGATTCTCCAGGGCTTCCAGAACCAATTTCCCCATGGGATCTTCTAATTGGTCACATCTTAGTTCTTTCTTGGACAACTTCGGCAGATGGTCTTCTCCCAGCTGAGTTACTCCACAGTATTGTTTGGGAACTCCTACCATGGTAACTCCTATCTCTTCTGCCCTTGAGCCCCCTCTGGCTTGCAATTCAGCCCCTTGACAAAGGGCCCGCACCCCATCAGGTGCTACTTGAGTCCAGTCTTCCATGTCACTGTTGGGACCATGAGATCTCCGGGACAGAGCGTCTGCATCTCGATTCCCAATCCCTGGCCTGTACTTTAGGCTGAAATTTAATCCAGACAATGCGGCCAGCCACCTGTGTCCAGTGGCGTCCAGCTTTGCTGTAGTGAATAAGTAGGTCAGGGGGTTGTTGTCGGTCTTCACAGTGAACTCCGCCCCATACAGGTAGTCTTTGAGCTTGTCTACTACCACCCACTTAAGGGCCAAGAACTCCAGCTTGTGAGTGGGATCGTTTTTCTCAGAGGGGGTCAGGCTTCTGCTCACATAGGCAACAGGCCGTAGTTGCCCTTCGTGTTCTTGATAAAGTACTCCTCCCAGACCGTCATGACTAGCATCTACGTGTAGTTCATAGGGTTTGGTTAGGTCTGCGTAGGCCAAGACTGGAGCAGTGGTTAGGCTCTTCTTCAATGCCTGGAAGGCCTCTTCACATTTCTGGTTCCACTGATCTTGGACTGACTCTCCCGGCTTCCGGGGTCCTGAGTCGTCCTCTTCCCCCTCGGTCTTGAGTAGTTCATTCAATGGTCTAGCAATTCGGGCAAATCCTTCCACAAACCTCCTGTAATAGGAACAGAACCCTAAGAAGGACCGGAGTTCTGTTACTGTGGTGGGTCGTGGCCAGGAGGTAACTGCCTCCAATTTCTCAGGGTCTGTGGCCACCCCTTCTTCAGACACTATGTGCCCCAGATAATTCACAGAAGATTGGTAGAACCGACACTTCTCAGGCGAAAGCTTGAGTCCCTCCTCACTGAGTCTCCTCAAGACTTTTTCCAGCCTCTCCTCGTGTTCCTCCAGGGTTCTTCCGAAGACAATGACATCATCCAGGTATACAAGGACTTCAATAAGGTTCATGTCTCCCACAGTCTTCTCCATGAGACGTTGGAAAGTAGCTGGGGCTCCAGACAGACCTTGGGGCATCCGGTCGAATTCAAAGAATCCCACTGGGGTTATGAAAGCTGTCTTCTCCTTGTCTTCTGGGTGCATAGGAATCTGATAGTACCCACTCTTGAGATCCATAACGCTGAACCACTTGGCTCCAGACAAGCTCTGTAGGGCATCCTCTATCCTCGGAGTGGTGTACTGGTCGGGTATGGTTCTCCTGTTAAGAGTCCTGTAGTCGATACAGAGCCTCAACGATCCATTCTTCTTCCTGACCACCACTATCGGTGAGGCATAAGGGCTTCTGGACTCCCGTATCACACCAGTCCTCTTTAATTCTGCAAGTTGTTCCCTTAGATCCTCCAGATCCGCTAGTGGGACCCACCTGACCCTCTCCCTGAAGGGCTTATCTTCTTGGAGGCGGATCCGATGGGTGGCACTCCTTGCACACCCCACATCGAACTCATCTTTGGAGAAGATCTTCTCCCATCTGGTCAACTGGGCCTTGGCTCTCTCCTTCCAAGCCCTGGGCAGGTTCGGGTTTTCCATGGATAGCTTCTCCCAAGCATCTCCTCCTTCGCCTGCCCCCTTTACTTCCGACAAGTTGACCGGGGCAGCAGGGCTCACCTGGCCTAGCAGCATCCTGGCTGGGATTTCCATGGGGCCATCTGTATTGTTCCTAACACTCACTGGAACTCTACAATGGGCCTTCTTCAGGGCCCTTAGTGGAATCACTTCTGGTATCACTTCCAGGCCGGGGGACTCTTCCCTTGGGTCAGACTCCAACATGACAAAGGGTCCAGGCTGCTCCCAAGTAAGCTTCACAGTGGCTCTGAGACAGGTTACTTCACCGGGCTGCAACACCATCCCTTCTCTTCCAAGTCTCCACACCTTCCCTATCCCCTCTCCAGGGGTCTTCTGCTCCAGGACCAGCCGTTGATAAGCCGTCTTCAGCATGGGGTGAATCTTGGTGGCCGCTGACCCCTTCTCTTGCACTAGAGGGGTCAGAAGTCTTCGGACCAGGTCCGTGTTTGTTCCTATTATAAGGGAACTCTTATTGGCTCCTGGCGGCCGAGGGCACACAACCGCCAGAGTGTCAAACACTTTGGCTTTTCCAGCCACGGATGGGTCAAATATCATCCTGACAGGCAAATAGCCATCATAGGGGAAATTCTGGGTCCCAATTCCACATATCTCTAGTCCCTCTATCTTCTGGATGGGCAGGTGACTCAAGTGCTTCTCGTAGAAATCTCGGTATAACAGGGTCACTTGTGCCCCAGTATCCAAGATGGCTCTGGTGTAGACTCCCTCCACTTGAATGGGCACTATAGGAGATGGGCCTACTAGCCTCTCCGGATATGGCCTGGCAGGGGTCGCCTTCTTCTGGCCCTTTCCCTTCGGACTCTCTCTCATCCAGTTCCCTTTGAACTTTAATCTTT
Organism: Rana muscosa; assembly: GCA_029206835.1. NCBI lineage: Eukaryota > Metazoa > Chordata > Amphibia > Anura > Ranidae > Rana > Rana muscosa. The sequence continues at coordinate 515,689,012 of CM055121.1, read as the reverse complement.
CTTGAGCCTGGTATGCATTAATTTCCTTCCTCTCGATGGGTGTACAGACCCGCTGAGGGATACTATTGATTTTCTTAGGTGTGCACCCCCTCTGGGGAGTGCCGTGCCTCTTCTGAGAGGTCTTGCCCCCTTTCTCTGTGGTGTATCTCTGTTGAGGAATGTTGTGTTTCCTCTGAGGTGTTTTATCTCCTCTTTTCTTCTGCTTCGCTTTCAGCTTGGAGCTCACTGAAGGTGATGGGCACCCGGTTGACTCCTTCACCGGGGCCCTCTGGAGTTTCCCGCCGGCTTGCGGTTGTCCAGCTTCTTCTTCTTGGGACTGGAACAGGTAGCTGCAATATGGCCAATTCCTCCACAGTTAAAGCAGACTATATCTCCCCATTCTTGTAAAGATGCGGGTGCCGAAGCAGTTGGGAATAGTTCCTTCCGTGGTACCTCTCTCTTGGGACCCTCTGTGTCTTTTGCCATCAGAGAGGTCAACATTTCTAACACCTTGGACATTTGTGCTTTTAAAGTGTCTACCTCTGAGTCTCTTTCAGTAGTCATCACTGGATTGACTAGCACCTATGCGGGGACAACATTTGCCTTAATCATTTGTTGGTCCTGTTGTAGCGCCTCCTCATCTCTGATGATTTTTATCAAGTCAGCATAAGTCAGCAACGTTCCTCCTCCCGAGGTTTTCAGGTGCAGCCAGACTTTATCCGAGTGTAACGCTCCCTTTAAGACTTGCTTCATTCTTGCCGCATCTGCATCTTGGGGCTTCATTCACTTCTTCAACACAATCTTGCACAGCAACCTGTTTAGTCTCCTAACATATTCTGACAGTTTCTCCCTTGGTTGTTGGAAAGTATGTTCAAATTGGTAGACCATCTCTGTCACCTTTTCCAATTGACCAAACTCTTCCTGTAGCATGGCTAGACAGTCTTGAGCCGTGCAATCTGCATTCCCAAACCGAAAAGTTTTCACTGCTTCTGCTGCTGCGCCTTTTAGGCTTTCTATCACTAGAGATGTACAGAACTATTCGCCGGCGAACAGTTCCCGGCGAACATAGCTTGTTCGCGTTCGCCGCGGCCGGCGAACATATGCGATGTTCGGTCCGCCCCCTATTCATTATCATTGAGCAAACTTTGACCCTGTACCTCACAGTCAGCAGACACATTCCAGCCAATTAGCAGCATACCCTCCCTCCCAGACCCTCCCACCTCCTGGACAGCATCCATTTTAGATTCATTCTCAAGCTGCAGTCTTAGCGAGAGGAGGGACAGTTTAGCTGCTGCTTATTTTATAGGGAAAGCTAGGCTAGGCAAGTGTATTCAGTGTTCACTCCACTCCTGAAAGACTCATCTGATCTCTGCTGTAAGCACAGCGTCCTGACAGCACCCCAAAAAGCCCTTTTTAGGGCTGGTAAAACACCAGTCTGCTTGTTTTTTTTTCTGGACAGCATCTATTTTAGATTCAGTCTGAACTTAAGCTACAGTGTTAGCCAGAGGAGGGACAGTTTAGCTGCTGCTGATTTTATAGGGAAAGCTAGGCTAGGCCAGTGTATTCAGTGTTTACTCCACTCCTGAAAGACTCATCTGATCTCTGCTGTAAGCACAGCGTCCTGACAGCACCCCAAAAAGCCCTTTTTAGGGCTGGTAAAACACCAGTCTGCTTTTTTGTTTTTTCCTGGACAGCATCTATTTTAGATTCAGTCTGTACTTAAGCTACAGTGTTAGCCAGAGGAGGGACAGTTTAGCTGCTGCTGATTTTATAGGGAAAGCTATAGGCAAGTGTATTCAGTGTTCACTCCACTCCTGAAAGACTCATCTGATCTCTGCTGTAAGCACAGCGTCCTGACAGCACCCCAAAAAGCCCTTTTTAGGGCTGGTAAAACACCAGTCTGCTTGTTTTTTTTTCTGGACAGCATCTATTTTAGATTCAGTCTGAACTTAAGCTACAGTGTTAGCCAGAGGAGGGACAGTTTAGCTGCTGCTGATTTTATAGGGAAAGCTAGGCTAGGCCAGTGTATTCAGTGTTCACTCCACTCCTGAAAGACTCATCTGATCTGTGCTGTAAGCACAGCGTCCTGACAGCACCCCAAAAAGCCCTTTTTAGGGCTGGTAAAACACCAGTCTGCTTTTTTGTTTTTTCCTGGACAGCATCTATTTTAGATTCAGTCTGTACTTAAGCTGCAGTGTTAGCCAGAGGAGGGACAGTTTAGCTGCTGCTGATTTTATAGGGAAAGCTATAGGCAAGTGTATTCAGTGTTCACTCCACTCCTGAAAGACTCATCTGATCTCTGCTGTAAGCACAGCGTCCTGACAGCACCCCAAAAAGCCCTTTTTAGGGCTGGTAATACACCAGTCTGCTTTTTTGTTTTTTCCTGGACAGCATCTATTTTAGATTCAGTCTGTACTTAAGCTGCAGTGTTAGCCAGAGGAGGGACAGTTTAGCTGCTGCTGATTTTATAGGGAAAGCTATAGGCAAGTGTATTCAGTGTTCACTCCACTCCTGAAAGACTCATCTGATCTCTGCTGTAAGCACAGCATCCTGACAGCACCCCAAAAAGCCCTTTTTAGGGCTGGTAATACACCAGTCTGCTTTTTTGTTTTTTCCTGGACAGCATCTATTTTAGATTCAGTCTGTACTTAAGCTGCAGTGTTAGCCAGAGGAGGGACAGTTTAGCTGCTGCTGATTTTATAGGGAAAGCTAGGCTAGGCCAGTGTATTCAGTGTTCACTCCTCTCCTGAAAGACTCATCTGATCTGTGCTGTAAGCACAGCGTCCTGACAGCACCCCAAAAAGCCCTTTTTAGGGCTGGTAAAACACCAGTCTGCTTTTTTGTTTTTTCCTGGACAGCATCTATTTTAGATTCAGTCTGTACTTAAGCTGCAGTGTTAGCCAGAGGAGGGACAGTTTAGCTGCTGCTGATTTTATAGGGAAAGCTAGGCTAGGCCAGTGTATTCAGTGTTCACTCCACTCCTGAAAGACTCATCTGATCTCTGCTGTAAGCACAGCGTCCTGACAGCACCCCAAAAAGCCCTTTTTAGGGCTGGTAAAACACCAGTCTGCTTGTTTTTTTTCCCCGGCACAGTAGCTTACATAAAAAAAAACACAACAGTTTTGACTGCAGTAGATGAGCAGTCAGTTGCCTGCCAGCGTGTGTGTCAGACCTACAGTGTCTACTCTGCCAACTTCTGCCAGTGCACAGTGCCACTCATATCTGGTGTCACAGTAGCTTGCACGCATAGTACAACTAAACTAATCTAAAAAAAATGACAGGCAGAGGCAGGCCACCCCGCAGGGGCTGTCGTGGTCATGGTGCTGTGATTCCCTTTGGCCCAAGAATAATGCCCAGTGTTCAGGGGCCACGTACCCTGAACTCGAAAAGTTCTGAGGACATAGTTGACTGGCTAACACAGGACAGCCAATCTTCTACAGCTTCCGCTCGGAACCTTGACGCACCATCCTTCTCCAGCTCAGCTTTGGGCACCTCTCAAGTTCCCACTCGCCCGCCTGCCGCCACCACCAACACTAGCACCACAGTTGCTTCACTTGATCTGTCAGAGGAGTTATTTACACATGAGTTGGAAGAAATGAGTGATGCGCAAACATTATTGCCAGAGGATGTAGATAAAAGGGATATGTCTCAGTCAGGCAGCATTACACACATGGATGTACGGTGTGATGATGATGATGTTGTACCCGCTGCTGCTTCCTTTGCTGAGTTGTCAGATACAAGTGAAGCGGTTGATGATGACGATGTGGATGTCACGTGGGTGCCCGCTAGAAGAGAAGAAGAACAGGGGGAAAGTTCAGATGGGGAGACAGAGAGGAGAAGGAGACGAGTTGGAAGGAGGGGTAGGTCGTCGCAAGGAGCTAGTGGCACAGACAGACAGCATGTATCGGCACCCGGGGTCAGCCAGACAGCACGCCAATCAACGCATGCTGTTGCCACCACCAGAATGCCGCCATTGCAAAGCTCAGCAGTGTGGCATTTTTTTTGTGTGTCTGCCTCTGATAACAGCGATGCCATTTGCAACCTGTGCCAAAAGAAACTGAGTCGTGGGAAATCCAACACCCACCTAGGTACAACTGCTTTGCGAAGGCACATGATCTCACATCACAAACGCCTATGGGATCAACACATGATGACGAGTACAAGCAGCACACAAGCTCAAAGCCACCATCCTCCTCCTGGTCCAGCATCTTCAGCCACGTCAACCACTGCTGTCCTCCTTGCCCCCTCTCAACCATCTGACACTACGTCTCTCGCCTTGAGCAGTTCCTGCTCATCTGCCCACAGTCAGGTGTCTGTCAAGGACATGTTTGAGCGTAAGAAGCCAATGTCACAGAGTCACCCCCTTGCCCGGCGTCTGACAGCTGGCTTGTCGGAACTCTTAGCCCGCCAGCTTTTACCATACAAGCTGGTGGAGTCTGAGGCCTTCAAAAAATTTGTAGCTATTGGGACACCGCAGTGGAAGGTACCCGGCCGAAATTTCTTTTCACAAAAGGCAATCCCCAACCTGTACTCTATTGTGCAAAAGGAAGTTATGGCATGTCTGGCACACAGTGTTGGGGCAAGGGTCCATCTGACCACTGATACCTGGTCTGCAAAGCACGGTCAGGGCAGGTATATCACCTACACTGCTCATTGGGTAAACCTGCTGACGGCTGCCAAGCATGTAATGCGTGGCTCTGCAGAGGAGTTGGTGGTGACACCACCACGACTTGCAGGCAGGCCTGCTGTCACCTCCTCTACTCCTCCTACTCCATCCTCTTCGATAACCTCCTCGGCTGAGTCCTCTTCTGCTGCTGCGTCTTGCTCCACATCAACAGCACCCCCCCAGCTCCCCAGGGGCTATTCCACATCCCGGATACGACAGTGTCACGCTGTCTTGGGGTTGACTTGCCTGAAAGCAGAGAGTCACACCGGACCAGCACTCCTGTCCGCCCTGAACGCACAGGTGGATCAGTGGCTGACTCCGCACCAACTGGAGATCGGCAAAGTGGTGTGTGACAACGGAAGCAATTTGTTGGCGGCATTGAATTTGGGCAAGTTGACACATGTGCCGTGCATGGCACATGTGTTAAATCTGATTGTACAACGCTTTGTGCATAAGTACCCAGACTTACAGGATGTCCTCAAGCAGGCCAGGAAGGTGTGTGGCCATTTCAGGCGTTCCTACACAGCCATGGCGCACTTTTCAGATATCCAGCGGTGAAACAACATGCCAGTGAGGCGCTTGATTTGCGACAGCCCGACACGTTGGAATTCAACACTCCTAATGTTCGACCGCCTGCTCCAACAAGAAAAAGCCGTCAACGAGTATTTGTATGACCGGGGTGCTAGGACAGCCTCTGCGCAGCTGGGAATTTTTTTGCCACGTTACTGGACGCTCATGCGCAATGCCTGTAGGCTCATGCGTCCTTTTGAGGAGGTGACAAACCTAGTCAGTCGCACTGAAGGCACCATCAGCGACATCATCCCATTTGTTTTCTTCCTGGAGCGTGCCCTGCGAAGAGTGCTGGATCAGGCCGTAGATGAGCGTGAAGAGGAAGAGGAAGAGTTGTGGTCACCATCACCACCACCAGAAACAGCCTTATCAGCATCGCTTGCTGGACCTGCGGCAACGCTGGAAGAGGAGTCTGAGGAAGAGGAGTCAGAGGAGGAATGTGGCTTTGAGGAGGAGGAGGAAGACCAACCACAGCAGGCATCCCAGGGTGCTCGTTGTCACCTATCTGGTACCCGTGGTGTTGTACGTGGCTGGGGGGAAGAACAGACCTTCAGTGAGATCAGTGAGGACGAGGAACAGGACATGAGTAGCTCGGCATCCAACCTTGTGCAAATGGGGTCTTTCATGCTGTCGTGCCTGTTGAGGGACCCTCGTATAAAAAGGCTGAAGGAGAACGACCTGTATTGGGTGGCCACGCTACTAGACCCCCGGTATAAGCAGAAAGTGCCAGAAATGTTACCGAATTACAGGAAGACGGAAAGGATGCAGCAGTTCCAAAATAAATTAAAAAGTATGCTTTACACAGCGTATAAGGGTGATGTCACAGCACAACGGGAATCTAACAGGGGAAGAGGTGAAAGTAATCCTCCTCCTACCACGACCATGCCGGCAAGGACAGGACGCTTTACAGACGTATTGTTGATGGAGGACATGTGGAGCTTTTTAAGTCCTACGCATCGCCACAGCCCTTCGGGGTCCACCCTCAGAGAACGACTCGACCGACAGGTAGCAGACTACCTCGCCTTAACTGCAGATATCGACACTCTGAGGAGCGATGAACCCCTTGACTACTGGGTGTGCAGGCTTGACCTGTGGCCTGAGCTATCTCAATTTGCGATAGAACTTCTGGCCTGCCCCGCTTCAAGTGTCCTTTCAGAAAGGACCTTCAGTGCAGCAGGAGGTATTGTCACTGAGAAGAGAAGTCGCCTAGGTCAAAAAAGTCTAGATTACCTCACCTTTATTAAGATGAATGAGGCATGGATCCCGAAGGGACTGACAGTGGGCGATACATTTGACTAAAAAAGGCCTAATGAGATGAGCTGCCTTGGGCTAAAAATGGTCCACAAGCCGCAATGTTTTAGGGCACTTTCTGCCTGAAAAACATAATTTTTTCTGGCCGCTGCTACAGCAGCGGCTGCAACAATACCTAATTTTACAGGCATGTGTACATGCCTAATTTTTCTGGCCTCTGGTGCTGCACTGTGGCTGCAAAAAAAACAAACAAAAAAACACATACCTGTGTCAATTCCCCTTCGTGATCATTACCTTGTTGTGGTGAAGGGGCTTGCGTATCACAATGAAGCGACCACCTCTATGAGTGTGTTGGCAATGGCGTTGTTGGCACACCCCAGATGGTAAGGTCGTTGCTTCATTGTGAACAGACCAAAAGCGATCGGCTCGATAATTTTGCATAGAAAAAACATAAATTTTCTTTGTGATCATCTAAGGTGATCATTAAAGCCTTGCGGTTGTGCAAATGGACTGTTTGCAGTTGTTTGCGGTGCGTTAAACGGGGAGTTTGGTCTGTCCGAGTTTGGTCTGTCACTGTGAAGCGGGCGTAACCCTTACACTACCTGATCGATACAACATCATACCTGATGTTTTAAAGCACGTTATTCCAAACACATTAGGAATGTTAGGTGATTTATGCCCTTTATGGATTAAAACCCGACTCTGCGTCAACTACGTAATTTTCCATGGGAGTTTTGCCATGGATCCCCCTCCGGCATGCCACAGTCCAGGTGTTAGTCCCCTTGAAACAACTTTTCCATCACTATTGTGGCCAGAAAGAGTCCCTGTGGGTTTTAAAATTCGCCTGCCTATTGAAGTCTATGGCGGTTCGCCGGGTTCGCCCGTTCGCGAACATTTGCGGCAGTTCGCGTTCGCCGTTCGTGAACGGAAAATTTTATGTTCGCGACATCACTATCTATCACTCGTTGCCTTTTCTGCGCTTCAGGCACCTCCCATGCCTCTACTGCCTGCAATGCCTGCTCCACCCAGGTATCAAAATCTTCTTCCCCTGCAGGGACAGGGAGTTTCCCTGAGAATGTCTTCAGTCTCCGGTAGCTAGTCTCTACATGCACCGTGCTTGTCTTCTGACATTTGATTAGCAGATCTCCTATCGCCTTTATCAATTCTGGTGATATAGCAGTGGCAGGTGCGGGTGTCACCGGGGGCGTCACCCTGTCTCCTTTTACTGGTGAGGCGCGGGCCGCAGCCTGCGGTGATCCCATCGGTGATGATTCCTTCTTTATAGTTAAAGCAGGCACCAACCTATAGGTTCTATTATCTGGCGTCTTTACATACTTGCGCCTGCACGCCTCTGGTATCCCGTCTCCGTATTCCACCAGTGCATACTGATATGAAGTGTCCAGGTCTGCCTTTATATCTATCACCCATGGTGTGTGATCTGGGGACACTGACTTCATCAACTCCTCTACCGTCTCAGTCTTCCATTCCTCCCCTGGGAGGCTGATGACTATTGAGTTGTTTGGCTCTGCCCTAACGGCTTTACACCACTCTTCTATCGCTTGTGGATCCATGGGGTCCATGCCGGCACTTCTGGCGTTCACCTGCTGTATCAGGATCCCGGACCCGAGCCCCCACGTGTAGCGATACCTCCACTTAAGAAGGCCGCAAGTTTAGTTTGGGCCCTGAAAACAGCTCCGCCAACCCCCGGCAATGTACTCGACCCCCTACTGGCACAGTTAGTATTGGCAACAATATATCTATTCTTATACTGTATGAGTAAGCCAGACACCAAGACAATAATAGTAAAAAAGGTATAAGGTTTACTTAAGCTTTTGATAAGAAAGGGGTTAACAGTGGTAACAGTTCACAGCTAATAAATTGCAGAGCCCTGCAGCAATAACACACTATGCATATAGAATGAACAGTAACAAGTGCGCCATGTGGGCGACCGTTAACTAGACGTCCTGTGGCGCAGTAACCACATAAACTAACTAGCTGACCAGGCCTGGCTCAGATATCTACAACTTAGTCTATAGGGGATGATGGTTTTCTTCACCGGCAGGTCTTTAATGGTGGTGCACATTAACAGAATACCATTTGTAATCCAATGGGGAGGTAGAGATGGAATAAACACTTTGCTATGTAAACTCTGAGTTCAGCTCCGATGAGGTTCTCTAATGAGAGTATCAGAAACAACTTGTGGGCCACGGCAGTCTATAGGCCCATTAGCAACAACAGTATATGGTCTGGGCATACGCCCTCTCACCCGTCCGGACGCGGTCCCAGTCCGGGGAACTTCCACCGACTGTGTCACACACACATACACACACAGTGTCTTCAGCGATCGGGTCCCCGATCTGGTCAAGGCTGTAGACAAGCGAAGTCAGGTGCTACCCAGGCTCGCAGTGGGGTGGAAGGCTCTTTGGTGCTGTGCAAGGTCTCAGGCTTCAGGCCTTGCACTCCGACACATCCGCACAGGAGGATCAGTCACTGAAGTCTCGTGTCCCAAAGAGGCCGAGCGCAGCCGCGCCTCCTCCTTATATAACCCCTCCCTATGAGTCTCTGTGGTGAACACTGCCGAATGGGGTTCTGGGTACTGTAGTCTCTCTGCATTAAAGGGGAACACCCCGCTACACCTATATGGAGACATTAACCACTTCAGCCCCGGAGGATTTGGCTGCCAAATGACCGGGCCACTTTTTGCGATTCGGCACTGCATCGCTTTAACTGACAATTGTGCGGTCGTGCGACGTGGCTCCCAAACAAAATTGATGCCCTTTTTTTCCCCACAAATAGAGCTTTCTTATGGTGGTATTTGATCACCTCTGCGGTTTTTATTTTTTGCGCTATAAACAAAAATAGAGCGACAATTTTGAAAAAAAAACAATATTTTTTACTTTTTGCTATAATAAATATCCCCAAAAAATATATAAAAAAATAATATTTTTTTTCCTCAGTTTAGGCCGATACTTATTCTTCTACATATTTTTGGTAAAAAAAATCACAATAAGCGTTTATTGATTGGTTTGCGCAAAAGTTATAGCGTCTACAAAATAGGGGATAGTTTTATGGCATTTTTATTAATAATTATTTTTTTACTAGTGTAGCGGGGTGTTCCCCTATATTGGGAAGAAACTACATTACCCATAACCCCATTCTTGTTGTGACGTTCCACCGCAGAGACTCATGGGAGGGGTTATAAAAGGAAGAGGCGGGGCCGGGCTCGGCCTCTTTGGCGACACGAGACTTCACGGACGGATCCTCCTGTGCGGATGTGTCGGAGGGGCAAGGCCTGAAGCCTGAGGCCTTGCTCTGCACCGAAGAGCCTTCCATCCTCCCCTCTGCGAGCCTGGGTGGCATCTGACTTTGTGAGCTACCGCCTTGTCGGATCGGGGACCCGATCGTTGGAGAGATCGAGAGTGTGTGACACGGCCGGTGGAGGTTTTCCCGGACTGGACTCGTAGTCCGGCGGGTGAGAGGGCATAAGCCCAGCTTAGATACTGTTGCTGTGTATAGGCCTATAGACTGCCGTGGCCTACAAGTTATTTTCATACCCCTTGGATTACAAAGTTATACTCTGTTTAAGTGCACCACCATTACAGACCTGCCGGTGAAGAAAGAAGGACTAAGCTAAATATTAGAACCAGGCCTGGTGGGGATTCTAGCGTGTTTGATTGCTGCGCCATAGGGCACTTAGTTAACGGTCGCCCGTATGGCGCACTTGTAGCGTGTGTTACTATATAGTGTGTTAGAGTGGCAGGACGCTGCCCTTAGGAGTGATTGTTTAGAACTGTGATTATTGTTACCCCCTTTATTCATATTGAGAATTAATGAGTAAAACACTCTATCTATTGCAATTCATTACTGTGTCCTTGCTTAGTTATTCTATTGCATAGGACATATCATTGATTGTTATTACTAGCTGTGCCAGAAGGGGGTAGAGCCTATTGCCGGGGGTTGGCGGAGCTGCACTCAGGGCCCAAATCTAATTCTGCGGCCTCCTTAGTTGGAGGTATCGCTACACTAGTAATGCCGGCGATCAGTGATTTTTATCGTGACTGTGACATTATGGCGGACACATCGAACACTTTTGATGCTATTTTGGGACCAGTGTCGTTTATACAGCAATCAGTGCTATAAAAATGCACTGTTTACTGTGTAAATGACGCTGGCAGTGAAGGGGTTAACCACTAGGGGGCGAGGAAGGGGTTAAGTGTGTCCTAGGGTAATGATTCTAACTGTGTGGGGGCTGGGCTTACTGTGACATGACACTGATCGCTGCTCCTGATGACAGGGGGCAGACAATCAGTGTCCTGTCACTAGGCAGAACAGGGAGATGACACGATGACACGATCGCGGGACACCGGCGGACATCAAGTCCGCGGGTTCCCACGGGCACGGTCACGGAGCTCGCGACAGGGGCCGCGAGCTCCGTGACAAATATATACGTTACTATATGACGTAAATATACGTTACTTTCCGTAGCCATGCCATTCTGTTGACAAATATATACAGGCGGCAGTCAGCAAGTGGTTAAGGAAGACCTCTACATGGGGCAGCCACCAGGGTTTGAGCAAGGAGACAACCCTGTGTGTAAACTTCAGAAGAGCATCTACGGTCTTAAGCAATCTGCAAGGATGGGGAATGAGAAAGTGAATAAAGTACTTACTAGAGAGTAGGGATGAGCTTCGTGTTCGAGTCGAACATACGTTCGACTCGAACATCGGCTGTTCGATCGTTCGACGAAGATCGAACGATTTGGGCCGTTCGCGCCAAATTCGAGTGACGCGAACGGCCCACAATGCACTACGCCATCGCAGTGTCATCCAGGCGCTGTGATTGGCCAAGCATGCACTGTGACCCCGCATGCTTGGCCAATCACAGCGCCGGCAGCGAGGAGAGCAATGATTGGCCACAGGCAGGATGCCTGTGGCCAATTATTGCTGAGGGTGTTTAGTACACGCCCCACACTATAAAAGGCCGCCAGCACGGCGGCCTAGTGTAGTGTGTTCCGGAGCAGGGATAGAGCAGCATAGGCAGGGACAGTGACTGTTATTTCTTTCTTGCTTAACCTGGATTCCTTTAGTTTAGGGAAAGAGAAGGATAGGTAGGGAGAGTGTCAGTGTGTTTTGTGCTTGTGCTATAGTGTGCTTAAAAAAAACATTTATTCTAGGGACAGAAAACTGTAGGTAGGGACAGTGTCAGTTTCTTTCACTCTGCAAGTCCTTGTTTCCAGGGACCTGGAAGGACAGTGAGTGAATTGTCCTTGTGCTATATTGTGCTTAAAAAAACATTTATTCTAGGGACAGAAAACTGTAGGTAGGGAGAGTGTCAGTTTCTTTCACTCTGCAAGTCCTTGTTTCCAGGGACCTGTAAGGACAGTGAGTGAATTGTCCTTGTGCTATATTGTGCTTAAAAAAAACATTTATTCTAGGGACAGAAAACTGTAGGTAGGGAGAGTGTCAGTTTATTTCACTCTGCAAGTCCTTGTTTCCAGGGACCTGTAAGGACAGTGAGTGAATTGTCCTTGTGCTATATTGTGATTAAAAAAAACATTTTTTCTAGGGACAGAAAACTGTAGGTAGGGAGAGTGTTTTTTTTCTTTCACTCTGCAAGTCCTTGTTTCCAGGGACCTGTAAGGACAGTGAGTGAATTGTCCTTGTGCTATATTGTGATTAAAAAAAAACATTTTTTCTAGGGACAGAAAACTGTAGGTAGGGAGAGTGTTTTTTTTCTTTCACTCTGCAAGTCCTTGTTTCCAGGGACCTGTAAGGACAGTGAGTGAATTGTCCTTGTGCTATAGTGTGCTTAAAAAAAACATTTATTCTAGGGACAGAAAACTGTAGGTAGGGACAGTGTCAGTTTCTTTCACTCTGCAAGTCCTTGTTTCCAGGGACCTGGAAGGACAGTGAGTGAATTGTCCTTGTGCTATATTGTGATTAAAAAAAACATTTTTTCTAGGGACAGAAAACTGTAGGTAGGGAGAGTGTTTTTTTTCTTTCACTCTGCAAGTCCTTGTTTCCAGGGATCTGTAAGGACAGTGAGTGAATTGTCCTTGTGCTATATTGTGATTAAAAAAAACATTTTTTCTAGGGACAGAAAACTGTAGGTAGGGAGAGTGTTTTTTTTCTTTCACTCTGCAAGTCCTTGTTTCCAGGGACCTGTAAGGACAGTGAGTGAATTGTCCTTGTGCTATATTGTGCTTAAAAAAAACATTTATTCTAGGGACAGAAAACTGTAGGTAGGGAGAGTGTCAGTTTATTTCACTCTGCAAGTCCTTGTTTCCAGGGACCTGGAAGGACAGTGAGTGAATTGTCCTTGTGCTATATTGTGATTAAAAAAAACATTTTTTCTAGGGACAGAAAACTGTAGGTAGGGAGAGTGTTTTTTTTCTTTCACTCTGCAAGTCCTTGTTTCCAGGGACCTGGAAGGACAGTGAGTGAATTCTCCTTGTGCTATATTGTGCTTAAAAAAAACATTTATTCTAGGGACAGAAAACTGTAGGTAGGGAGAGTGTCAGTTTATTTCACTCTGCAAGTCCTTGTTTCCAGGGACCTGTAAGGACAGTGAGTGAATTGTCCTTGTGCTATATTGTGATTAAAAAAAACATTTTTTCTAGGGACAGAAAACTGTAGGTAGGGAGAGTGTTTTTTTTCTTTCACTCTGCAAGTCCTTGTTTCCAGGGACCTGTAAGGACAGTGAGTGAATTGTCCTTGTGCTATATTGTGCTTAAAAAAAACATTTATTCTAGGGACAGAAAACTGTAGGTAGGGAGAGTGTCAGTTTATTTCACTCTGCAAGTCCTTGTTTCCAGGGACCTGGAAGGACAGTGAGTGAATTCTCCTTGTGCTATATTGTGCTTAAAAAAAACATTTATTCTAGGGACAGAAAACTGTAGGTAGGGAGAGTGTCAGTTTATTTCACTCTGCAAGTCCTTGTTTCCAGGGACCTGTAAGGACAGTGAGTGAATTGTCCTTGTGCTATATTGTGATTAAAAAAAACATTTTTTCTAGGGACAGAAAACTGTAGGTAGGGAGAGTGTTTTTTTTCTTTCACTCTGCAAGTCCTTGTTTCCAGGGACCTGTAAGGACAGTGAGTGAATTGTCCTTGTGCTATATTGTGCTTAAAAAAAACATTTATTCTAGGGACAGAAAACTGTAGGTAGGGAGAGTGTCAGTTTATTTCACTCTGCAAGTCCTTGTTTCCAGGTACCTGGAAGGACAGTGAGTGAATTGTCCTTGTGCTATATTGTGATTAAAAAAAACATTTTTTCTAGGGACAGAAAACTGTAGGTAGGGAGAGTGTTTTTTTTCTTTCACTCTGCAAGTCCTTGTTTCCAGGGACCTGTAAGGACAGTGAGTGAATTGTCCTTGTGCTATATTGTGCTTAAAAAAAACATTTATTCTAGGGACAGAAAACTGTAGGTAGGGAGAGTGTCAGTTTATTTCACTCTGCAAGTCCTTGTTTCCAGGGACCTGGAAGGACAGTGAGTGAATTGTCCTTGTGCTATATTGTGATTAAAAAAAACATTTTTTCTAGGGACAGAAAACTGTAGGTAGGGAGAGTGTTTTTTTTCTTTCACTCTGCAAGTCCTTGTTTCCAGGGACCTGTAAGGACAGTGAGTGAATTGTCCTTGTGCTATATTGTGCTTAAAAAAAACATTTATTCTAGGGACAGAAAACTGTAGGTAGGGAGAGTGTCAGTTTATTTCACTCTGCAAGTCCTTGTTTCCAGGGACCTGTAAGGACAGTGAGTGAATTGTCCTTGTGCTATATTGTGATTAAAAAAAACATTTTTTCTAGGGACAGAAAACTGTAGGTAGGGAGAGTGTTTTTTTTCTTTCACTCTGCAAGTCCTTGTTTCCAGGGACCTGTAAGGACAGTGAGTGAATTGTCCTTGTGCTATATTGTGCTTAAAAAAAACATTTATTCTAGGGACAGAAAACTGTAGGTAGGGAGAGTGTCAGTTTATTTCACTCTGCAAGTCCTTGTTTCCAGGGACCTGGAAGGACAGTGAGTGAATTGTCCTTGTGCTATATTGTGATTAAAAAAAACATTTTTTCTAGGGACAGAAAACTGTAGGTAGGGAGAGTGTTTTTTTTCTTTCACTCTGCAAGTCCTTGTTTCCAGGGACCTGTAAGGACAGTGAGTGAATTGTCCTTGTGCTATATTGTGCTTAAAAAAAACATTTATTCTAGGGACAGAAAACTGTAGGTAGGGAGAGTGTCAGTTTATTTCACTCTGCAAGTCCTTGTTTCCAGGGACCTGTAAGGACAGTGAGTGAATTGTCCTTGTGCTATATTGTGATTAAAAAAAACATTTTTTCTAGGGACAGAAAACTGTAGGTAGGGAGAGTGTTTTTTTTCTTTCACTCTGCAAGTCCTTGTTTCCAGGGACCTGTAAGGACAGTGAGTGAATTGTCCTTGTGCTATATTGTGCTTAAAAAAAACATTTATTCTAGGGACAGAAAACTGTAGGTAGGGAGAGTGTCAGTTTATTTCACTCTGCAAGTCCTTGTTTCCAGGGACCTGGAAGGACAGTGAGTGAATTGTCCTTGTGCTATATTGTGATTAAAAAAAACATTTTTTCTAGGGACAGAAAACTGTAGGTAGGGAGAGTGTTTTTTTTCTTTCACTCTGCAAGTCCTTGTTTCCAGGGACCTGTAAGGACAGTGAGTGAATTGTCCTTGTGCTATATTGTGCTTAAAAAAAATATTTTTTCTAGGGACAGAAAACTGTAGGTAGGGAGAGTGTCAGTTTCTTTCACTGTGAAAGTCCTTGTTTCAAGGGACAGAGAAGGACACCTGAAGGTAGCCCTTATTGCTTTTTTCCCATCTCCCTGCAGGCCATCTATTAGAATGTCTGGAAGGCAAACAAGGAGAGGCAGACAGTCAGGAGGCAATAAAAGAGGGCAAGCAGGCTCTGTGTCTGGGGGCAACAGTGCTGGTCGTGGACGCGGTGCATTGTCATCAGCACATGGCCATGGGACACGCTTGTCCTTCTTTTCGGCAGCTGGACATGTTGAGCCACATCATGCCGAAGACTTGGTAGAGTGGATGACCAAGCCCTCCTCCTCCTCCTCATCCTCTCTCACCCAGGCTCAGGGTACTGGAAAAGCAGCTGCCAAAGCGTCGTCTTCCCTGGTATCAATGTCAGACAAATCATCAGTCACTCCTTCCCTAGACCCACCATGTCCTCCTCCTGAGGAGTCCCCCGAACTGTTTCAGCACAGTGTTGGGTACATGCTCCAGGAGGATGCCCAGCGTTTCGAAGGGTCTGATGATGAAACCCAGCTAGAGGAAGGCAGTAGCGTGAGAGCAGACAGAGGGGATGCTCAAGAAGGACACCAATCTGGCAGTCATGTTCCAGCAGCTGCAGCATACTGCCAGATTGGCTCCAGTGATGAGGAGGGAGGGGATGATGAGGTCACTGACTCCACGTAGGTGCCTAATAGGAGAGAGGAGGAGGAGGAGGATGAGGAGGAGGCACATCTCCAACGAGGCAGGATGCCCTTTGGTGGCCAGCGTAAGGGCAGTACACCGACGGAATCACACCGCAGAGCTCCGCCTGTGCAGGGCGCTGCCTCTGCCCGTCATTCAAAAAGTTCTTTGGTGTGGGCCTTTTTTGAGGCTAGTGCATCAGATCGCACAGCTGCTGTTTGCAACATATGTCTCAAGCGTATATCGCGTGGCCAAAACATCAGCCGCTTGGGTACCACATGCCTGACCAGACATATGTTGACCTGCCATGCAGCTCGTTGGCAAGCCTACCTCAAAGACCCACACCAAAGAACAAAGCGGACCTCTCCTTGCACCGCATCAGCTGGGATCTCCAACCCCACTATAACTTCAGTCCTCTCTGAAACATGCACTGAGAGGAATGAAGGTGTAGAATTAGGTGTGTCACAGCCAAGTACTTGCGCCCACTCTGCTAGCAGTACACCGACGTCCGATTCTAGCAGGCAAATTTCCCTGCCCCAGCTGCTGGACCGTCGAAAGAAGTTCACTCCCAGCCATCCACATGCCCAGCGGTTGAATGCTAGCTTGGCTAAATTGCTAGCGCTTCAACTGCTGCCTTTTCAGTTGGTAGACTCGGCCCCCTTCCGTGAGTTTGTGCAATGTGCGGTTCCTCAGTGGCAGGTTCCCAAACGCCACTTTTTCTCACGGAAGGCTATTCCGGCTCTCTACCGGCATGTGGAAGGCAATGTCTTGGCCTCGCTGGACAGGGCGGTCAGCGGTAAGGTGCATATTACCGCTGACTCATGGTCCAGCAGGCATGGACAGGGACGTTACCTTTCTTTCACGGCCCATTGGGTCACTCTTTTGGCAGCTGGGAAGGATTCAGGACAAGGTGCAGTAGTGTTGGAGGTTGTCCCACCGCCACGCCTCCAAAATGCTACTACTGGTTGTGACACACCTCTCTCCTCCACCCCCTCCTCTTCTTCTTCCTCCATGGCCTCTTCCTGTGGTTTGTCCTATGAACCAGCGGTGCTCCGTAGCCGTTCACGGGGCTACGCAAGTACGCAGGCAAAAAGATGCCATGCCGTGCTTGCGCTGGTGTGTTTGGGGGACAGAAGCCACACTGGGGCAGAGGTCCTGTCTGCTCTGCAGGGCCAGGCCGAGAGGTGGTTGACGCCACGCCAGCTTAAGCCAGGAATGGTGGTTTGCGACAATGGCACCAACCTCCTCTCCGCCCTCCGACAGGGACAACTGACCCATGTGCCCTGTGTGGCTCACGTCCTTAACCTGGTGGTGCAGCGCTTCTTGGGCAGGTACCCGGGCTTACAGGATGTCCTGAGGCAGGCCAGGAAAGTCTGTGTGCATTTCCGCAGATCTTATAATGCCAGTGCTCGCCTGGCTGAGCTGCAAAAGGAGTTGAACCTGCCCAAGAACCGCCTTATATGTGACATGCCCACCAGGTGGAACTCAACGTTGGCCATGCTGCAGCGGCTGCACACGCAGCAGAGGGCCATCAATGAGTACCTGTGCGACTACGGCACCAGGACAGGGTCAGGGGAGCTTGGTTTTTTTTCTCCACGCCAGTGGGGCATGATCAGGGATGCATGCACTGTCCTGGCACCATTTGAGGAGGCCACGAGGATGGTGAGCAGTGACAGTGCATGCATCAGTGACACTGTACCTCTTGTCCACCTGTTGGAGCACACGCTGCGTGGAATAATGGACAGGGCACTTGAGGCAGAACAGAGGCAGGAAGAGGAGGACTTCCTTGCCTCTCAAGGCCCCCTTTACCCAGACAGTGTTCCTTCTGTCCCACCCATCGCACAGGAAGAGGAGGAGGAGGAGGAGGAGGAGGAGGAGGATTGTGTCAGCATGGAGGTGGAGGCTGGCACTCAGCATCATCAGCAGCAGTCTTTTAGGGATGATTTACAGTCCCAAGAAACCAGTGGACTTGTACGTGGCTGGGAGGAGGTGGCTGCGGATCATGTCGTCCTTAGTGACCCAGAGGACTCCGGAGCGAATGCCTCAGCAAACCTACGCTGCATGGCCTCCCTGATCCTGCAAAGTCTGCGGAAGGATCCTCGTATTCTTCGGATCAAGGAGAGGGACCATTACTGGCTGGCCACTCTCCTTGATCCACGGTACAAGGGTAAGGTTGCGGACCTTATGTTACCGTCGCAGAGGGAGCAGAGGATGAGACAACTCCGGGAGGCCTTGCAGAAAGGTCTGTGCAACGCGTTCCCAGAGACTGGGAGGTTGCAAACTCCTGGTCCTGGACAACGAGTTGCTGAGGCTTCGGCCAGTCAAAGAAGGAGCGGTGGGGAAGGTGGCCGTCTGACCGATGCGTTCAGACAATTCTTTAGTCCGCAGCCCCAAAGTATGATCGGTTCCAGCAACCATCGCCAGCGTCTGATAAACATGGTGCAGGAATATCTAGGGGCAAGGTCAGACTTGGACACCTTCCCCACCGAAAATCCTCTGGCTTACTGGGTCTTGAGGATGGATCACTGGCCAGAGCTTGCACAGTATGCAATTGAGCTACTGGCCTGTCCTGCATCCAGCGTTCTTTCGGAACGCACATTCAGTGCTGCTGGAGGATTTGTCACGGATCACAGGGTGCGCCTGTCCACCGACTCGGTTGATCGACTGACTTTCATCAAGATGAACCAGTCTTGGATCACCACCAGCTACCACACACCTGATGCTGATATAACAGACTAATTGATTTTAACATGTCACATCCCTTCAAGACTGATGCTGATGCTGAGTGCCTGTGCTGTTATGTTGACTGGCTATCCTCCTCCTCCGAGTCCTCAATGATACGATTGATGATGATAGCTTGTAAGATCATTTTTGTTTATGGGTGCCGCCACCAGTGCCTAACGCCCAATTTTTCAGCCCCTGTTTAACAGGGGCGTGTAATTACAATTTTTGAAGCAATACTTTGCAACAGGGCTCATTGCTGTGCTCCAAGTACAGTATCTGTGAGGAGTTGCAGTGTTGTGCCACCAGTGCCTAAGGCCCAATTTTTCAGCCCCTGTTTAACAGGGGCGTGTCATTACAATTTTTGAAGCAATACTTTGCAACAGGGCTCATTGCTGTGCTCCAAGTACAGTATCTGTGAGGAGTTGCAGTGTTGTGCCACCAGTGCCTAAGGCCCAATTTTTCAGCCCCTGTTTAACAGGGGCGTGTCATTACAATTTTTGAAGCAATACTTTGCAACAGGGCTCATTGCTGTGCTCCAAGTACAGTATCTGTGAGGGGTTGCAGTGTTGTGCCACCAGTGCCTAAGGCCCAATTTTTCAGCCCCTGTTCAACAGGGGCATGTAATTACAATTCTTGATCTAATAATTCACAGCAGGGCCCATTGCTGCACCCACCAAGAGTAACTGTCAGGGCTTACAGTGTTGTGGCACCAGCACCACCATCAAAGGCCCAATTTTTACTACCACTGTTCAACAATTATATGTAATTAAAATTCCTGATATAATAGTTGACAGCAGGGCGTTCCAGCACCAACCAAGAGTAACTGTGAGTGCTTACAGTGTTGTGCCAACACCAACAACTAAGGGGCCTATTTCTGCAGAGTATATACGGCAGGTCCCTACTTTCAAAGATCCAACTTACAAACGACTCCTACTTGCAAACGCAAGAAGACAACAGGAAGTGAGAGGAAATCTACCACTAGGAAGGAAAATTCTCTCCTGTAAGAATAAATATGGGAGAAAGGTGTCTCCTCTGTACTGATGCTTTATCAGCAATCCTTGTTTCAAGAAAAAGACCACATTTCAAAAAGAGTTGTCATTGGGACGGAAAGTGAGGTGAAATGTTCTGAACAGGGGCACAGACAGCAAAACAAATGTTACAGGGGTGATAACCCTTACCTATGTTTTCCAAAAAGTTTAAAAATAGATTTTTGGTCTGGAGCTACACTTCAACAATGTACCTGTTCAAAATTACAAACAGACTCTACATAAGAACAAACCTACAGTCCCTGTCTTGTATGCACCGCCTGTATAGGGCTGTTCAGAGTATATAGGGCCTTTTTTATTTTATGTGCGGGGTTCCCCTTAATATCCATACAAGACCCAAAGGGGCTGGTAATGGGCTGGGGTAGGGGGGGGTCATGGGGTAGCTATGCCATTTTTCTTAAAGAATTTCATCCATATTACCGGGACCAGACATTACATTAAAGCCGCAAGCAGTTTTAAATGGCTTTTTTTTCCTTTAGAAGTGTCATTTTGTGCAGGGACAGTTCTAAACACGGGAAACACGTGGCACTTCACAGGCATACTTTAGACACCCCCCAGGTACGATATTTAAAGGAATATTTGACTTTTTTTTTTTCACTTTATGCATCATTAAAATGACTGCTCCCGAAAAACGACCGTTTTTAAAACTTCTTTTTGCATTGATACATGTCCCCTGGTGCAGAACCCGGGTTCCCAAACCCTTTTTAGGACAATAACATGCATAATAGTTGTTATAATTAGCACTTTAGAATTCGAACGTTCGCATCCATTGTATTTAATAGGGTTCTAATGTTCGTTCGAACTTTCGGTCCGTTCGCGGGTTCTGGTGCGAACCGAACCCGGGGGTGTTCGGCTCATCACTACTACATCGGCTGTTCGATCGTTCGACGAAGATCGAACGATTTGGGCCGTTCGCGCCAAATTCGAGTGACGCGAACGGCCCACAATGCACTACGCCATCGCAGTGTCATCCAGGCGCTGTGATTGGCCAAGCATGCACTGTGACCCCGCATGCTTGGCCAATCACAGCGCCGGCAGCGAGGAGAGCAATGATTGGCCACAGGCAGGATGCCTGTGGCCAATTATTGCTGAGGGTGTTTAGTACACGCCCCACACTATAAAAGGCCGCCAGCACGGCGGCCTAGTGTAGTGTGTTCCGGAGCAGGGATAGAGCAGCATAGGCAGGGACAGTGACTGTTATTTCTTTCTTGCTTAACCTGGATTCCTTTAGTTTAGGGAAAGAGAAGGATAGGTAGGGAGAGTGTCAGTGTGTTTTGTGCTTGTGCTATAGTGTGCTTAAAAAAACCATTTATTCTAGGGACAGAAAACTGTAGGTAGGGACAGTGTCAGTTTCTTTCACTCTGCAAGTCCTTGTTTCCAGGGACCTGGAAGGACAGTGAGTGAATTGTCCTTGTGCTATATTGTGCTTAAAAAAACATTTATTCTAGGGACAGAAAACTGTAGGTAGGGAGAGTGTCAGTTTCTTTCACTCTGCAAGTCCTTGTTTCCAGGGACCTGTAAGGACAGTGAGTGAATTGTCCTTGTGCTATATTGTGCTTAAAAAAAACATTTATTCTAGGGACAGAAAACTGTAGGTAGGGAGAGTGTCAGTTTATTTCACTCTGCAAGTCCTTGTTTCCAGGGACCTGTAAGGACAGTGAGTGAATTGTCCTTGTGCTATATTGTGATTAAAAAAAACATTTTTTCTAGGGACAGAAAACTGTAGGTAGGGAGAGTGTTTTTTTTCTTTCACTCTGCAAGTCCTTGTTTCCAGGGACCTGTAAGGACAGTGAGTGAATTGTCCTTGTGCTATATTGTGATTAAAAAAAACATTTTTTCTAGGGACAGAAAACTGTAGGTAGGGAGAGTGTTTTTTTTCTTTCACTCTGCAAGTCCTTGTTTCCAGGGACCTGTAAGGACAGTGAGTGAATTGTCCTTGTGCTATAGTGTGCTTAAAAAAAACATTTATTCTAGGGACAGAAAACTGTAGGTAGGGACAGTGTCAGTTTCTTTCACTCTGCAAGTCCTTGTTTCCAGGGACCTGGAAGGACAGTGAGTGAATTGTCCTTGTGCTATATTGTGATTAAAAAAAACATTTTTTCTAGGGACAGAAAACTGTAGGTAGGGAGAGTGTTTTTTTTCTTTCACTCTGCAAGTCCTTGTTTCCAGGGACCTGTAAGGACAGTGAGTGAATTGTCCTTGTGCTATATTGTGATTAAAAAAAACATTTTTTCTAGGGACAGAAAACTGTAGGTAGGGAGAGTGTTTTTTTTCTTTCACTCTGCAAGTCCTTGTTTCCAGGGACCTGTAAGGACAGTGAGTGAATTGTCCTTGTGCTATATTGTGCTTAAAAAAAACATTTATTCTAGGGACAGAAAACTGTAGGTAGGGAGAGTGTCAGTTTATTTCACTCTGCAAGTCCTTGTTTCCAGGGACCTGGAAGGACAGTGAGTGAATTGTCCTTGTGCTATATTGTGATTAAAAAAAACATTTTTTCTAGGGACAGAAAACTGTAGGTAGGGAGAGTGTTTTTTTTCTTTCACTCTGCAAGTCCTTGTTTCCAGGGACCTGTAAGGACAGTGAGTGAATTGTCCTTGTGCTATATTGTGCTTAAAAAAAACATTTATTCTAGGGACAGAAAACTGTAGGTAGGGAGAGTGTCATTTTATTTCACTCTGCAAGTCCTTGTTTCCAGGGACCTGGAAGGACAGTGAGTGAATTCTCCTTGTGCTATATTGTGCTTAAAAAAAACATTTATTCTAGGGACAGAAAACTGTAGGTAGGGAGAGTGTCAGTTTATTTCACTCTGCAAGTCCTTGTTTCCAGGGACCTGTAAGGACAGTGAGTGAATTGTCCTTGTGCTATATTGTGATTAAAAAAAACATTTTTTCTAGGGACAGAAAACTGTAGGTAGGGAGAGTGTTTTTTTTCTTTCACTCTGCAAGTCCTTGTTTCCAGGGACCTGTAAGGACAGTGAGTGAATTGTCCTTGTGCTATATTGTGCTTAAAAAAAACATTTATTCTAGGGACAGAAAACTGTAGGTAGGGAGAGTGTCAGTTTATTTCACTCTGCAAGTCCTTGTTTCCAGGGACCTGGAAGGACAGTGAGTGAATTGTCCTTGTGCTATATTGTGATTAAAAAAAACATTTTTTCTAGGGACAGAAAACTGTAGGTAGGGAGAGTGTTTTTTTTCTTTCACTCTGCAAGTCCTTGTTTCCAGGGACCTGTAAGGACAGTGAGTGAATTGTCCTTGTGCTATATTGTGCTTAAAAAAAACATTTATTCTAGGGACAGAAAACTGTAGGTAGGGAGAGTGTCAGTTTATTTCACTCTGCAAGTCCTTGTTTCCAGGGACCTGGAAGGACAGTGAGTGAATTGTCCTTGTGCTATATTGTGATTAAAAAAAACATTTTTTCTAGGGACAGAAAACTGTAGGTAGGGAGAGTGTTTTTTTTCTTTCACTCTGCAAGTCCTTGTTTCCAGGGACCTGTAAGGACAGTGAGTGAATTGTCCTTGTGCTATATTGTGCTTAAAAAAAACATTTATTCTAGGGACAGAAAACTGTAGGTAGGGAGAGTGTCAGTTTATTTCACTCTGCAAGTCCTTGTTTCCAGGGACCTGTAAGGACAGTGAGTGAATTGTCCTTGTGCTATATTGTGATTAAAAAAAACATTTTTTCTAGGGACAGAAAACTGTAGGTAGGGAGAGTGTTTTTTTTCTTTCACTCTGCAAGTCCTTGTTTCCAGGGAGCTGTAAGGACAGTGAGTGAATTGTCCTTGTGCTATATTGTGCTTAAAAAAAACATTTATTCTAGGGACAGAAAACTGTAGGTAGGGAGAGTGTCAGTTTATTTCACTCTGCAAGTCCTTGTTTCCAGGGACCTGGAAGGACAGTGAGTGAATTGTCCTTGTGCTATATTGTGATTAAAAAAAACATTTTTTCTAGGGACAGAAAACTGTAGGTAGGGAGAGTGTTTTTTTTCTTTCACTCTGCAAGTCCTTGTTTCCAGGGACCTGTAAGGACAGTGAGTGAATTGTCCTTGTGCTATATTGTGCTTAAAAAAAACATTTATTCTAGGGACAGAAAACTGTAGGTAGGGAGAGTGTCAGTTTATTTCACTCTGCAAGTCCTTGTTTCCAGGGACCTGTAAGGACAGTGAGTGAATTGTCCTTGTGCTATATTGTGATTAAAAAAAACATTTTTTCTAGGGACAGAAAACTGTAGGTAGGGAGAGTGTTTTTTTTCTTTCACTCTGCAAGTCCTTGTTTCCAGGGACCTGTAAGGACAGTGAGTGAATTGTCCTTGTGCTATATTGTGCTTAAAAAAAACATTTATTCTAGGGACAGAAAACTGTAGGTAGGGAGAGTGTCAGTTTATTTCACTCTGCAAGTCCTTGTTTCCAGGGACCTGGAAGGACAGTGAGTGAATTGTCCTTGTGCTATATTGTGATTAAAAAAAACATTTTTTCTAGGGACAGAAAACTGTAGGTAGGGAGAGTGTTTTTTTTCTTTCACTCTGCAAGTCCTTGTTTCCAGGGACCTGTAAGGACAGTGAGTGAATTGTCCTTGTGCTATATTGTGCTTAAAAAAAATATTTTTTCTAGGGACAGAAAACTGTAGGTAGGGAGAGTGTCAGTTTCTTTCACTGTGAAAGTCCTTGTTTCAAGGGACAGAGAAGGACACCTGAAGGTAGCCCTTATTGCTTTTTTCCCATCTCCCTGCAGGCCATCTATTAGAACGTCTGGAAGGCAAACAAGGAGAGGCAGACAGTCAGGAGGCAATAAAAGAGGGCAAGCAGGCTCTGTGTCTGGGGGCAACAGTGCTGGTCGTGGACGCGGTGCATTGTCATCAGCACATGGCCATGGGACACGCTTGTCCTTCTTTTCGGCAGCTGGACATGTTGAGCCACATCATGCCGAAGACTTGGTAGAGTGGATGACCAAGCCCTCCTCCTCCTCCTCATCCTCTCTCACCCAGGCTCAGGGTACTGGAAAAGCAGCTGCCAAAGCGTCGTCTTCCCTGGTATCAATGTCAGACAAATCATCAGTCACTCCTTCCCTAGACCCACCATGTCCTCCTCCTGAGGAGTCCCCCGAACTGTTTCAGCACAGTGTTGGGTACATGCTCCAGGAGGATGCCCAGCGTTTCGAAGGGTCTGATGATGAAACCCAGCTAGAGGAAGGCAGTAGCGTGAGAGCAGACAGAGGGGATGCTCAAGAAGGACACCAATCTGGCAGTCATGTTCCAGCAGCTGCAGCATACTGCCAGATTGGCTCCAGTGATGAGGAGGGAGGGGATGATGAGGTCACTGACTCCACGTGGGTGCCTAATAGGAGAGAGGAGGAGGAGGAGGATGAGGAGGAGGCACATCTCCAACGAGGCAGGATGCCCTTTGGTGGCCAGCGTAAGGGCAGTACACCGACGGAATCACACCGCAGAGCTCCGCCTGTGCAGGGCGCTGCCTCTGCCCGTCATTCAAAAAGTTCTTTGGTGTGGGCCTTTTTTGAGGCTAGTGCATCAGATCGCACAGCTGCTGTTTGCAACATATGTCTCAAGCGTATATCGCGTGGCCAAAACATCAGCCGCTTGGGTACCACATGCCTGACCAGACATATGTTGACCTGCCATGCAGCTCGTTGGCAAGCCTACCTCAAAGACCCACACCAAAGAACAAAGCGGACCTCTCCTTGCACCGCATCAGCTGGGATCTCCAACCCCACTATAACTTCAGTCCTCTCTGAAACATGCACTGAGAGGAATGAAGGTGTAGAATTAGGTGTGTCACAGCCAAGTACTTGCGCCCACTCTGCTAGCAGTACACCGACGTCCGATTCTAGCAGGCAAATTTCCCTGCCCCAGCTGCTGGACCGTCGAAAGAAGTTCACTCCCAGCCATCCACATGCCCAGCGGTTGAATGCTAGCTTGGCTAAATTGCTAGCGCTTCAACTGCTGCCTTTTCAGTTGGTAGACTCGGCCCCCTTCCGTGAGTTTGTGCAATGTGCGGTTCCTCAGTGGCAGGTTCCCAAACGCCACTTTTTCTCACGGAAGGCTATTCCGGCTCTCTACCGGCATGTGGAAGGCAATGTCTTGGCCTCGCTGGACAGGGCGGTCAGCGGTAAGGTGCATATTACCGCTGACTCATGGTCCAGCAGGCATGGACAGGGACGTTACCTTTCTTTCACGGCCCATTGGGTCACTCTTTTGGCAGCTGGGAAGGATTCAGGACAAGGTGCAGTAGTGTTGGAGGTTGTCCCACCGCCACGCCTCCAAAATGCTACTACTGGTTGTGACACACCTCTCTCCTCCACCCCCTCCTCTTCTTCTTCCTCCATGGCCTCTTCCTGTGGTTTGTCCTATGAACCAGCGGTGCTCCGTAGCCGTTCATGGGGCTACGCAAGTACGCAGGCAAAAAGATGCCATGCCGTGCTTGCGCTGGTGTGTTTGGGGGACAGAAGCCACACTGGGGCAGAGGTCCTGTCTGCTCTGCAGGGCCAGGCCGAGAGGTGGTTGACGCCACGCCAGCTTAAGCCAGGAATGGTGGTTTGCGACAATGGCACCAACCTCCTCTCCGCCCTCCGACAGGGACAACTGACCCATGTGCCCTGTGTGGCTCACGTCCTTAACCTGGTGGTGCAGCGCTTCTTGGGCAGGTACCCGGGCTTACAGGATGTCCTGAGGCAGGCCAGGAAAGTCTGTGTGCATTTCCGCAGATCTTATAATGCCAGTGCTCGCCTGGCTGAGCTGCAAAAGGAGTTGAACCTGCCCAAGAACCGCCTTATATGTGACATGCCCACCAGGTGGAACTCAACGTTGGCCATGCTGCAGCGGCTGCACACGCAGCAGAGGGCCATCAATGAGTACCTGTGCGACTACGGCACCAGGACAGGGTCAGGGGAGCTTGGTTTTTTTTCTCCACGCCAGTGGGGCATGATCAGGGATGCATGCACTGTCCTGGCACCATTTGAGGAGGCCACGAGGATGGTGAGCAGTGACAGTGCATGCATCAGTGACACTGTACCTCTTGTCCACCTGTTGGAGCACACGCTGCGTGGAATAATGGACAGGGCACTTGAGGCAGAACAGAGGCAGGAAGAGGAGGACTTCCTTGCCTCTCAAGGCCCCCTTTACCCAGACAGTGTTCCTTCTGTCCCACCCATCGCACAGGAAGAGGAGGAGGAGGAGGAGGAGGAGGAGGAGGATTGTGTCAGCATGGAGGTGGAGGCTGGCACTCAGCATCATCAGCAGCAGTCTTTTAGGGATGATTTACAGTCCCAAGAAACCAGTGGACTTGTACGTGGCTGGGAGGAGGTGGCTGCGGATCATGTCGTCCTTAGTGACCCAGAGGACTCCGGAGCGAATGCCTCAGCAAACCTACGCTGCATGGCCTCCCTGATCCTGCAAAGTCTGCGGAAGGATCCTCGTATTCTTCGGATCAAGGAGAGGGACCATTACTGGCTGGCCACTCTCCTTGATCCACGGTACAAGGGTAAGGTTGCGGACCTTATGTTACCGTCGCAGAGGGAGCAGAGGATGAGACAACTCCGGGAGGCCTTGCAGAAAGGTCTGTGCAACGCGTTCCCAGAGACTGGGAGGTTGCAAACTCCTGGTCCTGGACAACGAGTTGCTGAGGCTTCGGCCAGTCAAAGAAGGAGCGGTGGGGAAGGTGGCCGTCTGACCGATGCGTTCAGACAATTCTTTAGTCCGCAGCCCCAAAGTATGATCGGTTCCAGCAACCATCGCCAGCGTCTGATAAACATGGTGCAGGAATATCTAGGGGCAAGGTCAGACTTGGACACCTTCCCCACCGAAAATCCTCTGGCTTACTGGGTCTTGAGGATGGATCACTGGCCAGAGCTTGCACAGTATGCAATTGAGCTACTGGCCTGTCCTGCATCCAGCGTTCTTTCGGAACGCACATTCAGTGCTGCTGGAGGATTTGTCACGGATCACAGGGTGCGCCTGTCCACCGACTCGGTTGATCGACTGACTTTCATCAAGATGAACCAGTCTTGGATCACCACCAGCTACCACACACCTGATGCTGATATAACAGACTAATTGATTTTAACATGTCACATCCCTTCAAGACTGATGCTGATGCTGAGTGCCTGTGCTGTTATGTTGACTGGCTATCCTCCTCCTCCGAGTCCTCAATGATACGATTGATGATGATAGCTTGTAAGATCATTTTTGTTTATGGGTGCCGCCACCAGTGCCTAACGCCCAATTTTTCAGCCCCTGTTTAACAGGGGCGTGTAATTACAATTTTTGAAGCAATACTTTGCAACAGGGCTCATTGCTGTGCTCCAAGTACAGTATCTGTGAGGAGTTGCAGTGTTGTGCCACCAGTGCCTAAGGCCCAATTTTTCAGCCCCTGTTTAACAGGGGCGTGTCATTACAATTTTTGAAGCAATACTTTGCAACAGGGCTCATTGCTGTGCTCCAAGTACAGTATCTGTGAGGAGTTGCAGTGTTGTGCCACCAGTGCCTAAGGCCCAATTTTTCAGCCCCTGTTTAACAGGGGCGTGTCATTACAATTTTTGAAGCAATACTTTGCAACAGGGCTCATTGCTGTGCTCCAAGTACAGTATCTGTGAGGGGTTGCAGTGTTGTGCCACCAGTGCCTAAGGCCCAATTTTTCAGCCCCTGTTCAACAGGGGCATGTAATTACAATTCTTGATCTAATAATTCACAGCAGGGCCCATTGCTGCACCCACCAAGAGTAACTGTCAGGGCTTACAGTGTTGTGGCACCAGCACCACCATCAAAGGCCCAATTTTTACTACCACTGTTCAACAATTATATGTAATTAAAATTCCTGATATAATAGTTGACAGCAGGGCGTTCCAGCACCAACCAAGAGTAACTGTGAGTGCTTACAGTGTTGTGCCAACACCAACAACTAAGGGGCCTATTTCTGCAGAGTATATACGGCAGGTCCCTACTTTCAAAGATCCAACTTACAAACGACTCCTACTTGCAAACGCAAGAAGACAACAGGAAGTGAGAGGAAATCTACCACTAGGAAGGAAAATTCTCTCCTGTAAGAATAAATATGGGAGAAAGGTGTCTCCTCTGTACTGATGCTTTATCAGCAATCCTTGTTTCAAGAAAAAGACCACATTTCAAAAAGAGTTGTCATTGGGACGGAAAGTGAGGTGAAATGTTCTGAACAGGGGCACAGACAGCAAAACAAATGTTACAGGGGTGATAACCCTTACCTATGTTTTCCAAAAAGTTTAAAAATAGATTTTTGGTCTGGAGCTACACTTCAACAATGTACCTGTTCAAAATTACAAACAGACTCTACATAAGAACAAACCTACAGTCCCTGTCTTGTATGCACCGCCTGTATAGGGCTGTTCAGAGTATATAGGGCCTTTTTTATTTTATGTGCGGGGTTCCCCTTAATATCCATACAAGACCCAAAGGGGCTGGTAATGGGCTGGGGTAGGGGGGGGGTCATGGGGTAGCTATGCCATTTTTCTTAAAGAATTTCATCCATATTACCGGGACCAGACATTACATTAAAGCCGCAAGCAGTTTTAAATGGCTTTTTTTTCCTTTAGAAGTGTCATTTTGTGCAGGGACAGTTCTAAACACGGGAAACACGTGGCACTTCACAGGCATACTTTAGACACCCCCCAGGTACGATATTTAAAGGAATATTTGACTTTTTTTTTTTCACTTTATGCATCATTAAAATGACTGCTCCCGAAAAACGACCGTTTTTAAAACTTCTTTTTGCATTGATACATGTCCCCTGGTGCAGAACCCGGGTTCCCAAACCCTTTTTAGGACAATAACATGCATAATAGTTGTTATAATTAGCACTTTAGAATTCGAACGTTCGCATCCATTGTATTTAATAGGGTTCTAATGTTCGTTCGAACTTTCGGTCCGTTCGCGGGTTCTGGTGCGAACCGAACCCGGGGGTGTTCGGCTCATCACTACTAGAGAGGGATTCTCAAGAAGTAAAGCAGACACCTGTCTCTACTCCAAGAATCAAGAAGACAGATAGGCATACATCCTTATCTATGTCTGTCACATTATAACCTGTTTTGAACAAGAAGGGGATTACAATCAGATAGTTCACAAGCTGAAAGAAAATTTTGAAATCAAAGAGCTAGGGAACATTAGCTACTATCTGGGAATCCAAATAGAGAGAGAAGATGGAAGTTATCTTCTCAACCAGAATATCTCCCAAATCATGGAACAATTCCATATGCAGAATGCAAAGGAAGTGAAAACTCATATGGGACCAGGCTATCAAAAGAGCAATGAAGCAGACAACTTTCTACCCAACAATGACATGTATCGCAGAGCAATCTGTAAACTGCTATATGTTGCCACTGTGGCAAGACCAGACATAGCCGCAGCAGTGGGCATACTATGCAGGGAGGTCTCAGCTCTGTGTCAGCCTGACTGGAACACAGTGAAGAGAGTGATACAGTACCTGAAAGGAACAATTCAGATGAAATCACCAGCAACATCAAATCCAAAACTGGTGGGGTATGTGGATGCTGATTGGACCAGGGACTGCACAGACTGCAAATCCACAAGTGGATTCATCTTCCAGTAAAGGGAAGGAACCATAAGTTGGTCTAGTAGAAAGCAGTTAACTGTCACACATGCTTGTCAAGAAGTGATAAGGATTTGTCAACTTTTTGTGGACATTGGGGTAGACATGTCAGAACCATTTCACATTTATGAAGACAACAAAGGATTAGGGATGAGCTTGGAGTTCGAGTCGAACTCATGTTCGACTCGAACATTGCCTGTTCGCCCGTTCGCCGAACAGCGAACAAATTGGGGTGTTCGCGGCAAATTCGAAAAATCTATGGGAGAAATCTAAAGTGTTAATTATAAAGGCTAATAGGCAAGTTATTGTCCTAAAAAGTGTTTGGGGACCGGGGTCCTGCCCCAGGGGACATGTATCAATGCAAAAAGAAGTTTTAAAAACGGCCGTTTTTTCGGGAGCAGTGATTTTAATAATGCTTAAAATGAAAAAATAAAAGTGAAATATTCCTTTAAATTTCGTACCTGGGGGGTGTGTATGATATGCATGTGAAGTGGCGCATGTTTCCCGTGCTTAGAACTGTCCCTGCAAAAAATGTAATTTTTGAAAGAAAAAAAGTCTTTTAAAACTGACTCGCGGCTATTAATGAATTGTCGGCTCCCGGCAATACATACAAAAGTCATTGATAAAAAAAAATTAAAAAAAGCGTGGGGGTTCCCCAGAATTCAATTACCAGGCCCTTCAGGTCTGGAATGGATATTAAGGGGAACCCCGCCGCAAATTAAAAAAAAATTGACGTGGGGTTCCCCCAAATATCCATTCCAGGCCCTTCAGATCTGGCATGGATTTTAAGGGGAACTCCACCCCAAATTTAAAAAAAAAATGGCGTGGAGTCCCCCTAAAAATCCATACCAGACCCCTTATCCGAGCACGCAACCTGGCCGGCCGCAGGGGAAAAGGGGGGGATGAGAGAGCGGCCCCCCCTCCCTCCTGAACCGTACCAAGCCACATGCCCTCAACATGGGGAGGATGTCCCCATGTTGATGGGGACAAGGGCCTCATCCCCACAACCCTTGCCCGGTGGTTGTGGGGGTCTGCGGGCGGGGGCTTATCGGAATCTGGAAGACCCCTTTAACAAAGGGGACCCCCAGATCCCGGCCCCCCCCTATGTGAATTGGTAAGGGGTACGTTGTACCCCTACCATTTCACGAAGAAAGCGTAAAAAAATGTTTAAAAAAACACACAAACACCTTGAAAAAGTCCTTTATTAAAAAAAACAAAAAAACAAACATTCCAGCGGTGAAATCCAGTGTCCCGCGGCGATCCCGATGTCCAGCGCTGTCCTTCATTGGTTGTGCCTGAGCGGACCTGATGGGGAACTCCCTCTCAGTATTTTAAATGTATAGACCCGCCCCTTCTAAAGTTCCCCATCTGGTCCGCTCCCTCAGTATGTCGGACCCGCCTACGTCATTGGCTTGAGCGGGGAACTTCCTTCACTGTGTAATTTAAATTTACATAGTGAAGGAAGTTCCCCGCTCAAGCCAATGACGTAGGCGGGTCTGACATACCGAGGGGGCGGACCTGATGGGGGACTGCTCTCACTTTGGTAATACATGTATAGACCCGCCCCTTCTCATGTTCCGCATCTGGTCCGCTGAGCGGACCTGATGGGGAACTTTAGAAGGGGCGAGTCTATACATTTAAAATACTGAGAGGGAGTTCCCCATCAGGTCCGCTCAGGCACAACCAATGAAGGACAGCGCTGGACATCGGGATCGCCGCGGGACACTGGATTTCACCGCTGGAATGTTTTTTTTTTTTTTAAATAAAGGACTTTTTCAAGGTGTTTGTGTGTTTTTTTAAACATTTTTTTACGCTTTCTTCGTGAAATGGTAGGGGTACAATGTACCCCTTACCAATTCACATAGGGGGGGGGCCGGGATCTGGGGGTCCCCTTTGTTAAAGGGGTCTTCCAGATTCCGATAAGCCCCCCGCCCGCAGACCCCCACAACCACCGGGCAAGGGTTGTGGGGATGAGGCCCTTGTCCCCATCAACATGGGGACATCCTCCCCATGTTGAGGGCATGTGGCCTGGTACAGTTCAGGAGGGAGGGGGGCCGCTCTCTCGTCCCCCCCTTTTCCCCTGCGGCCGGCCAGGTTGCGTGCTCGGATAAGGGGTCTGGTATGGATTTTTAGGGGGACTCCACGCCATTTTTTTTAAAAATTTGGGGTGGAGTTCCCCTTAAAATCCATGCCAGATCTGAAGGGCCTGGAATGGATATTTGGGGGAACCCCACGTCAATTATTTTTTTAATTTGCGGCAGGGTTCCCCTTAATATCCATTCCAGACCTGAAGGGCCTGGTAATTGAATTCTGGGGAACACCCACGCTTTTTTTTTTTTTTTTTATCAATGACTTTTGTATGTATTGCCGGGAGCCGACAATTCATTAATAGCCGCGAGTCAGTTTTAAATGCATTTTTTTCTTTCAAAAATGACATTTTTTGCAGGGACAGTTCTAAGCACGGGAAACATGCGCCACTTCACATGCATATCATACACACCCCCCCAGGTACGAAATTTAAAGGAATATTTCACTTTTATTTTTTCATTTTAAGCATTATTAAAATCACTGCTCCCAAAAAAACGGCCGTTTTTAAAACTTATTTTTGCATTGATACATGTCCCCTGGGGCAGGACCCGGGTCCCCAAACACTTTTTAGGACAATAACTTGCATATTAGCCTTTATAATTAACACTTTAGATTTCGAACGTTCGAGTCCATTGTATTTAATAGGGTTCTAAAGTTTACACGAACATTTTGTCTGTTCGCAGGTTCTGGTGCGAACCGAACAGGGGGGTGTTCGGCTCATCCCTGCAAAGGATGTATAAAGCTTACACAATCACCACAAATACCACCAACTTTATATAGTTATATAGTGTTGGCCTGATGATATTGCTCTCTCTCTTCTGTTTGAGTTAAAGAGGAAGTAAACCCCGGCCGATTTTTCCTATTTTTCAAATTTTAACATACAAGAGCTCATTGCAAGGCATAATAAATACAAATCTGCAAAAACGAGGTCTGCAAATACCTTATTTAGGGTCTTTATCTTATCTGCATTTCCGGGTATTGACAGCGCCATTGTTTCTGCTTTTTGCTGAATCCGTTCCTGACATCACTTCCGTCCTTACTGTTTCCCTTTATGAAATCTCGTGCATGCACCGTAGCACCATAACTAAGCCTCGATCTCGATTGCTGTTACCGCGGCAATACGGCAGTGCTCTGATTCACTCCCCTGTGTGACGTCTTATTCAGTCACAAGGGGGAGTATCAGGAAGAAGAGAATCAGTGCAGCATCACGAGACTACTCCTCTGTGCCGTTTAGAGGGGAAGCTCGCTCACAGTAATTTCCTGACATGGAAGGAATACATAAACGGCACACTTTACATGCCGTTAAAGAAAGATCATACTGCTCAATCGCGCATGCCATCATGTACGGGAAAAAGAAGATTTTCAGTTAAAATACAGCAGTAAGTACACTTTCACAGGCAGCGATCAGCTGCCTGTGTTATTTACTATTTAAACGGATTAAGTTGTCTCTGAGGGCTTACAACCACTTTAATGCCTCTTGTGGCCGGAGGCCATGCTACTACCCCAGGCCCCAGGTCCATTATAGAGTTCTACTTAGGGTCCCTGGGGCTTAAACGGGTAGATCATACAGCCACCAATCCACCCCTCCAACAGAACCTCTGTCACCGGCCACCGCCGCCTCCTCTCCCGAACTGATTGCTTCTCCTTCCTTTTATTCATCACCTTTTAATACCCAGAAGATTATAATGTAGACATACATTCTGTTCCTGTTCCCATGCACTGTAGGATTTAAAGTCCCTGTCCTATTTTTACTTTTGTTTCCTGTCCTATTGAGACAAAATGCAGCAAGAGCAAATTTCACCAAAGTGAGGAACAAAAAATCCCATCACTGGCATGCTTCCCCTCCACTGCTGTTCTGGAGACAACTCAATATTTCCGATTTTCCCTTACTCTTAGTCCCAGGGACAAAATATAACATGACAAATAGAGAGAGTAAATCTCCTAAGTGGGGATACAGACAACAATAAAAAAAAAAATGTGAACATGTAGATGGGAGGTACTGAATCTAAACACTGCATTGCAACCACTCTGAGCCAGGGTTCTGTGGAACCCTAGGGTTTCTCCAGAGGTAGCTAGGAGTCCCTTCAGTTGTGACTGATTGATTTCTTATCTGATGGTGCTTGGATAGTTCTGTGTCCAAAGCCACTTGGCAGAGCCAGCAGCATGACATCAATGATCTTTTTTTAGCTGTCTGTAAGGGTGATATTGTGACCACCACTATAAGAGAGACATTCTTTGCACTGACCACCAAAGTGCAACGCAATTTTCCACTGTTAGGAAAGGAAGGTGCGCCAATCTAAGTGCAGTAAAACAGGCTTTAATTAGCAAATTGTATAAAAACAGCCAAATGGCTACTCACAGGATACAGGAATAATACAGGCATGTAAGGAGTTAAAGGTGGTCCGGAGTCATCTAAGGCGGTCCTCAGGGGAGATGTTGGTTCCAGATGGAGAGAGGTGTAGCTGAAGATGGCTGAAGGCAGGAAGGCAGGTTGCGGTGTCAGCAAGGGAAGTCAAGAACAACCAGGTATCCAAGCTGCAGATGTAGTGATGCGCCCTGTGTCATCAGGGTAGACATGGGATAACCAGGAAGCTGCAGTTCAGCGAGGACTTCAGCGTGCGCTTCAGCGTGGAGCGCAGCGTGCCGTCGGACCGGAAGTGACGTGTGGATCCACACGTCACTTCCGGTCCGACGGCACGCTGCGCTCCACGCTGAAGCGCACGCTGAAGTCCTCGCTGAACTGCAGCTTCCTGGTTATCCCATGTCTACCCTGATGACACAGGGCGCATCACTACATCTGCAGCTTGGATACCTGGTTGTTCTTGACTTCCCTTGCTGACACCGCAACCTGCCTTCCTGCCTTCAGCCATCTTCAGCTACACCTCTCTCCATCTGGAACCAACATCTCCCCTGAGGACCGCCTTAGATGACTCCGGACCACCTTTAACTCCTTACATGCCTGTATTATTCCTGTATCCTGTGAGTAGCCATTTGGCTGTTTTTATACAATTTGCTAATTAAAGCCTGTTTTACTGCACTTAGATTGGCGCACCTTCCTTTCCTCATTATATTTTACAGAGTTTGCTTCTGCTCATGGTAGCTGCCGCTAGTGCTTGCAACATCAACATCAACATTCATTGATCCCTTTGATTTTTACTCTGCCTAGAACTCATTCTGCGCCATTTTTTCTCCCCTTTTTTTAATTGTCCACTGTTGCCTGATGAACTGATTTTTAGCAGGGGTTCCCTGATACGTAAAAATAATTTTAAGGATTCCTTTGGGGTAAAAATGTTGAATAAGGCTGCTGTATTGGGTTCCTCTCTAATAAATAGAAACAAAATATTTGGCCAAGGCAGCTCCATATACATAAAAGGTCTACAAGGGGGTGTAAGCCAACCAGCTCGGAGCAAAGGGCAAGGTTTTGCTGCAAGATAAACTGATAAAACCGGGCATAACAAATAGCTCTTCTCTACAGGATATTGTCTGAAAATATATAGATATATAAATAAAATCCAACTATGCTGTTTTTCCTTAGTCAACTATTAAAGCACTGAGGAAGGGGTGATTTGCAGACCCATGAAACCTGTGGATTATGTTAGGAATAAATAACCTGTTCCATAACAAATATTGTGATGTGTCAGTCTTCCCAGGAGCAATAATAACCATTCTAAACCCTCACCTGTGTTGGAGAGTAGGGATGAGCTCGGTGTTCGAGTCGAACATATGTTCGACTCGAACATCGGCTGTTCGCGGCGTTCGGCGAACAACGAACGATTTGGGCCGTTCGCGCCAAATTCGAGTGACGCGAACGGCCCACAATACACTGCGCCATCGCAGTGCAATCCCGGCGCTCTGATTGGCCAAGCATGCACTGTGACCCTGCATGCTTGGCCAATCACAGCGCCGGCAGCGAGGAGAGCAATGATTGGCCACAGGCAGGATGCCTGTGGCCAATTATAGCTGAGGGGGTTTAGTACACGCCCCACACTATTAAAGGCCGCCAGTGCGGCGGCCTCGTGTAGTGTGTTCCGGAGCAGGGAAAGTGAAGGATAGGCAGGGACAGTGTCAAATCTTTTCTTTGCTAAACCTTGTGTGTAGGGACAGAGAAGGATAGGCAGGGAGAGTGTCAGTGTCATATTCTTTGCTAAACCTTGTGTGTAGGGAGAGAGAAGGATAGGCAGGGAGAGTGTCAGTGTCATATTCTTTGCTAAACCTTGTGTGTAGGGAGAGAGAAGGATAGGCAGGGAGAGTATAAGTGTCATATTCTTTGCTAAACCTTGTGTGCAGGGAGAGAGAAGGATAGGCAGGGAGAGTGTCAGTGTCATATTCTTTGCTAAACCTTGTGTGCAGGGAGAGAGAAGGATAGGCAGGGAGAGTGTCAGTGTCATATTCTTTGCTAAACCTTGTGTGTAGGGAGAGAGAAGGATAGGCAGGGAGAGTGTCAGTGTCATTGTTGCTAAGCCTCCTGCACATTAAACACCTGAAGCTAGCCCGTATTGCTGTGTTTTCCTGGTGTGTTACACTACCAGGCATTTGCAGCACTTACAGCGGACGTAGTGTGCCTCCTGCACATTAAACACCTGAAGCTAGCCCGTATTGCTGTGTTTTCTTGGTGTGTTACACTACCAGGCATTTGCAGCACTTACAGCGGACGTAGTGTGCCTCCTGCACATTAAACACCTGAAGCTAGCCCGTATTGCTGTGTTTTCCTGGTGTGTTACACTACCAGGCATTTGCAGCACTTACAGCGAACGTAGTGTGCCTCCTGCACATTATACACCTGAAGCTAGCCCGTATTGCTGTGTTTTCCTGGTGTGTTACACTACCAGGCATTTGCAGCACTTACAGCAGGCGTAGTGTGCCTCCTGCACATTAAACACCTGAAGCTAGCCCGTATTGCTGTGTTTTCCTGGTGTGTTACACTACCAGGCATTTGCAGCACTTACAGCGGACGTAGTGTGCCTCCTGCACATTAAACACCTGAAGCTAGCCCGTATTGCTGTGTTTTCCTGGTGTGTTACTCTACCAGGCATTTGCAGAACTTACAGCGGACGTAGTGTGCCTCCTGCACATTAAACACCTGAAGCTAGCCCGTATTGCTGTGTTTTCCTGGTGTGTTACACTACCAGGCATTTGCAGCACTTACAGCGGACGTAGTGTGCCTCTTGCACATTAAACACCTGAAGCTAGCCCGTATTGCTGTGTTTTCCTGGTGTGTTACACTACCAGGCATTTGCAGCACTTACAGCAGGCGTAGTGTGATTCCTGCAAAATATACTCCTGAAGCTAGGCCGTATTGCTGTGTTTTCCTAGTGTGTTACACCAACAGGCATTTGCAGCACTTACAGCAGGCGTAGTGTGATTCCTGCAAAATATACTCCTGAAGCTAGGCCGTATTGCTGTGTTTTCCTAGTGTGTTACACCAACAGGCATTTGCAGCACTTACAGCAGGCGTAGTGTAATTCCTGCAAAATATACTCCTGAAGCTAGGCCTTATTGCTGGTTTTCCCATCTCCCTGCAGGCCATTAGAATGTCTGGAAGGCAAACAAGGAGAGGCAGACAGTCAGGAGCCAATAAAAGAGGGCAAGCAGGCTCTGTGTCTAGAGACAACAGTGCTGGTCGTGGACGCGGTGCATCGCCATCAGCACGTGGCCATGGGACACGCTTGTCCTTCTTTTCGGCAGCTGGACGTGTTGAACCGCATCATGCCGAAGACTTGGTAGAGTGAATGACCAAGCACTCCTCATCCCCCTCATCCTCTCTCACCCAGGCTCAGGGTACTGGCAAAGCAGCTGCCAAAGCGTCCTCATCCCTGGTATCAATGTCATCATCAGTCACTCCTTCCCTAGACCCACCATGTCCTCCTGAGGAGTCCCCCGAACTTTTTGAGCACAGTGTTGGGTACATGCTCCAGGAGGATGCCCAGCGTTTCGAAGGGTCTGATGATGATACCCAGCTAGAGGAAGGCAGTAGCGTGAGAGCAGAGAGAGGGGATGCTCAAGAAGGACACCAATCTGGCAGTCATGTTCCAGCAGCTGCAGCATACTGCCAGATTGGCTCCAGTGATGAGGAGGGAGGGGATGATGAGGTCACTGACTCCACGTGGGTGCCTAATGGTAGAGAGGAGGAGGAGGAGGATGAGGAGGAGGCACACCTCCAACGAGGCAGGATGCCCTTGGGGGGCCAGCGTAAGGGCAGCACACCGACGGAATCACACCGCAGAGCTCCGCCTGTGCAGGGCGCTGCCTCTGCCCGTTATTCAAAAAGTTCTTTGGTGTGGGCCTTTTTTGAGTCAAGTGCATCAGATCGCACAGCTGCTGTTTGCAACATAGGTCTCAAGCGTATATCGCATGGCCAAAACATCAGCCGCTTGGGCACCACATGCTTGACCAGACATATGTTGACCTGCCATGCAGCTCGTTGGCAAGCCTACCTTAAAGACCCACACCAAAGAACAAAGCGGACCTCTCCTTGCACCGCATCAGCTGGGATCTCCAACCCCACTATACCTTCAGTCCTCTCTGAAACCTGCACTGAGAGGAATGAAGGTGTAGAATTAGGTGTGTCACAGCCAAGTACTTGCGGGCACTCTGCTAGCAGTACACCGACGTCCGATTCTAAAGAAAGAAGTCAAAAGAAGTTCACTCCCAGCCATCCACATGCCCAGCAGTTGAATGCTAGCTTAGCTAAATTGCTAGCGCTTCAACTGCTGCCTTTTCAGTTGGTAGACTCGGCCCCCTTCCGTGAGTTTGTGCAATGTGCGGTTCCTCAGTGGCAGGTTCCCAAACGCCACTTTTTCTCACGGAAGGCGATTCCGGCTCTCTACCGGCATGTGGAAGGCAATGTCTTGGCCTCGCTGGACAGGGCGGTCAGCGGTAAGGTGCATATTACCGCTGACTCATGGTCCAGCAGGCATGGACAGGGACGTTACCTTTCTTTCACGGCCCATTGGGTCACTCTTTTGGCAGCTGGGAAGGATGCAGGACAAGGTGCAGTAGTGTTGGAGGTTGTTCCGCCGCCACGCCTCCAAAATGCTACTACTGGTTATGACACGCTTCTCTCCTCCACCCCCTCCTCTTCTTCTTCCTCCACGGCCTCTTCCTGTGCTTTGTCCTCGGAACCAGCGGCGCTCCGTATGCGTTCAAGGGGCTACGCAAGTACGCAGGCTAAAAGATGCCATGCCGTGCTTGCGCTGGTGTGTTTGCGGGCCAGGAGCCACACTGGGGCAGAGGTTCTGTCTGCTCTGCAGGGGCAGGCCGAGAGGTGGTTGACGCCACGCCAGCTTAAGCCAGGAATGGTGGTTTGCGACAATGGCACCAACCTCCTCTCCGCCCTCCGACAGGGGCAACTGACCCATGTGCCCTGTGTGGCTCACGTCCTTAACCTGGTGGTGCAGCGGTTCTTGGGCAGGTACCCGGGCTTACAGGATGTCCTGAGGCAGGCCAGGAAAGTCTGTGTAACAAACACAAAAGTTTCTGCCCTGCTACTAAGTACAAAAAAGCGGCTGCAAAACCTGTGGACAAAAAGGTGCATAGAACAAAAAAACAAAAAATTGCAGCGCTAAATGGGTATGTGTCAAACAAATAAATGAGTGAAAAAAACAAGTGTGCAAGGAAAAACTAAATAATTCCCTGTGTGAATAACAATACAGTTTTTGAAAGAGTCCTTGATGGGTGGTCCTCAAAAACACATTCAAACAATTGCAAAAATTAAAGTCCAATGGTGTTCCACAATAATCCAAAAAAAATCTGAGATGATTGGACTACAAACACTTCCAAATCAATAATAAAAGAAAAAAAGCCACAACCAATATAAAGGAGGCTTACCAGACTTAGTGGACCCTACTGAACATATGTCCAGAGGGTCAACATAGGCTTTTGATGTGTATTCCTGAAGGGTCAACAGTTGATAGTTGAACCAAAGAATGTCTCTCACAGCAGCTCACAGTGAAGAGGTTGATGGAAACTTGAGAGACGATGACTCAATGATGTTTAAACCGAATCAATAGCACAATGTGAAAGGAATAAAAAAAGAAGAAGGCACATAGCGTGATACTGCTAAAAACAGTATGTTTAATGTAGGTAATTACACTTACATTCAAGTAGTTAAAAAGCGCTTCATGAAAATCAATGGCAACAGTGGAAAACCCCGACGCGTTTCGCAAGAAAATTGCATCATCTGGGGTACAGGAAAGTCTGTGTGCATTTCCGCAGATCTTATAATGCCAGTGCTCGTCTGGCTGAGCTGCAAAAGGAGTTGAACCTGCCCAAGAACCGCCTTATATGTGACATGCCCACCAGGTGGAACTCAACATTGGCCATGCTGCAGCGGCTGCACAAGCAGCAGAGGTCCATCAATGAGTACCTGTACGACTACGGCACCAGGAGAGGATCAGGGGAGCTCAGGTTTTTTTCACCACGCCAGTGGGGCATGATCAGGGATGCATGCACTGTCCTGGCACCATTTGAAGAGGCCACGAGGATGGTGAGCAGTGACAGTGCATGCATCAGTGACACTGTACCTCTTGTCCACCTGTTGGAGCATACGCTGCGTGGAATAATGGACAGGGCACTTGAGCAAGAACAGAGGCAAGAAGAGGAGGAATTCCTTGCCTCTCAAGGCCCCCTTTACCCAGACAGTGTTCCTTTTGTCCCACCCATCGCACAGGAAGAGGAGGAGGAGGAGGATGAGGAGGAGGAGGAGGATTGTGTCAGCATGGAGGTGGAGCCTGGCACTCAGCATCATCAGCAGCAGTCTTTTAGGGATGATTTACAGTCCCAAGAAACCCGTGGACTTGTACGTGGCTGGGAGGAGGTGGCTGCGGATCATGTCGTCCTTAGTGAC
The DNA here is from genome assembly GCA_029206835.1 of Rana muscosa. NCBI lineage: Eukaryota > Metazoa > Chordata > Amphibia > Anura > Ranidae > Rana > Rana muscosa. The sequence goes on along the minus strand of CM055121.1, from coordinate 515,647,823 downwards.
CCAGAGGACTCCGGACCGAATGCCTCAGCTAACCTACGCTGCATGGCCTGCAAAGTCTGCGGAAGGATCCTCGTATTCTTCGGATCAAGGAGAGGGACCATTACTGGCTGGCTACTCTCCTTGATCCACGGTACAAGAGTAAGGTTGCAGACCTTATCTTACCGTCGCAGAGGGAGCAGAGGATGAGACAACTCCGGGAAGCCTTGCAGAAAGGTCTGTGCAACGCGTTCCCAGAGACTGTGAGGTTACAAACTCCTGGTCCTGGACAACGAGTTGCTGAGGGTTCGGTCAGTCAAAGAAGGAGCGGTGGGGAAGGTGGCCGTCTGACCGATGCGTTCAGACAATTCTTTAGTCCGCAGCCCCAAGGTATGATCGGTTCCAGCAACCATCGCCAGCGTCTGATATACATGGTGCAGGAATACCTAGGGGCAAGGTCAGACTTGGACACCTTCCCCACCGAAAATCCTCTGGCTTACTGGGTCTTGAGGATGGATCACTGGCCAGAGCTTGCACAGTATGCAATTGAGCTACTGGCCTGTCCTGCATCCAGCGCTCTTTCAGAACGCACATTCAGTGTTGCTGGAGGATTTGTCACGGATCACAGGGTGCGCCTGTCCACCGACTCGGTTGATCGACTGACCTTCATAAAGATGAACCAGTCTTGGATCACCACCAGCTACCAAACACCTGAAGCTGATATAACAGACTAATTTATTTTCAAATGTCACATCCCTTCAAGACTGATGCTGATGCTGAGTGACTGTCCTGTTATGTTGACTGGCTATCCTCCTCCTCCTCAATGATCCAATTGATGATGATAGCTTGGAAGAACATTTTTATTTCTGGGTGCCGCCACCAGTGCCTAAGGCCCAATTTTTCAGCCCCTGTTTAACAGGGGTATGTAATTAAAAAATTGTATGCAATTTTTTGCAGCAGGGCTCATTCCTGCACTCCAACTAGAGTATCTGGGAGAGGTTGCAGTGTCGTGGGACCAGCACCAGTGCCTAAGGCCCAATTTTTCAGCCCCTGTTTAACAGGGGCGTGTAATTACAATTTTTAATGCAATACTTTGCAACAGGGCTCATTGCTGTGCTCCAAGTACAGTATCTGTGAGGGGTTGCAGTGTTGTGGCACCAGTGCCTAAGGCCCAATTTTTCTGCCCCTGTTTAACAGGGGCATGTAATTACAATTCTTGATCTAATAATTCACAGCAGGGCCCATTCCTGCGCCCACCAAGAGTAACTGTGAGGGCTTACAGTGTTGCATCAACACCACCACCATCACCACCAAAGGCCCAATTTTTCAGCCCCTGTTCAACAGGGGCATGCAATTACAATTCTTGATCTAATAATTCACAGCAGGGCCCATTCATGCGCCCACCAAGAGTAACTGTGAGGGCTTACAGTGTTGTGTCAACACCACCACCACCAAAGGCCCAATTTTTCAGCCCCTGTTCAACAGGGGCATGCAATTACAATTCTTGATCTAATAATTCACAGCAGGGCCCATTCATGCGCCCACCAAGAGTAACTGTGAGGGCTTACAGTGTTGTGGCAACACCAACATGTAAGGGGCAAATTTCAGCAGAGTATATAGGGCAGGCCCCTACTTTCAAACATCCAACTTACAAACGACTCCTACTTGCAAACGGAAGGAGACAACAGGAAGTGAGAGGAAATCTACCCCTAGGAAGGGAAATTCTCTCCTGTAAGAGTTAATATGGGAAAAAGGTGTCTCCTCTCTACTGATGCTTTATCACCAATCCCTGTTTCAATAAAAACCCCACTTTTCAAAAACATTTGTCATTGGGACGGAAAGTGAGGTGAAATGTTCTGAACAGGGGCACAGACAGCAAAACAAATGTTACAGGGGTGATAACCCTTCCCTATGTTTTCCAAAAAGCTTAAAAATAGATTTTTTTGGCTGGAGCTACACTTAAACAATGTACCTGTTCAAAATTACAAACAGATTCTACATAAGAACAAACCTACAGTCCCGGTCTTGTATGCACCGCCTGTATACGGCTGTTCAGAGTATATAGGGCCTTTTTTATTTTGGCTGCGGGGTTCCCCTTAATATCCATACAAGACCCAAAGGGGCTGGTAATGGGCTGGGGTGTGTGTGTGTGTGGGGGGGGGGGTGATGGGGTAGCTATGCCATTTTTCTCAAAGATTTTCATCCATATTACCGGGACCAGACATGACATTAAAGCCGCAAGCAGTTTTAAATGGCTTTTTTTTCCTTTAGAAATGTCATTTTGTGCAGGGACAGTTCTAAACACGGGAAACATGTGACACTTCACAGGCATACTTTAGACACCCCCCAGGTACGGTATTTAAAGGAATATTTGACTTTTTTTTTTCACTTTATGCATCATTAAAATGACTGCTCCCAAAAAACTGCCGTTTTTAAAACTTATTTTTGCATTGATACATGTCCCCTGGTGAAGAACCCGGGTTCCCAAACCCTTTTTAGGACAATAACATGCATAACAGTCGTTATAATTAGCACTTTAGATTTCGAACGTTCGCATCCATTGTATTTAATAGGGTTCTAACGTTCGCGCGAACTTTCGGTCCGTTTGCGGGTTCTGGTACGAACCGAACCCGGGGGTGTTCGGCTCATCCCTATTGGAGAGTGTGAAATTTGCCTTGACACAGACACAGGAATACTGCATATACAATTTAGTGAGCCATGTTGTTATAGTTAAATTAAGTTGTCTGCTCAGTGTGAAAAAAAACAAGGTTTTGAAAGATGCAAATGATCTTTCGGACAGTATTGCCAAAATGTGCAGTGACGTGTTTATAAAACGCAAATACATTTGATAGTAATGATGATGGAATATGACTGCAGACAGATAAGCTGGAAGTGTAACCATCAATGTATTACAAAGACAAATGTCTTTGACAAAATATTTTTTGTCATATACCGCAACTGTTTTTGATGCATTATTGTTACATAAAAGTAGAACCTAGATGTACAAACACAAGAAAAAAAAAACATGATCTCGAGTCATCGTACAAAGATTACACATTTTAATTTACAGAAATTTCCCCGTGGGATGGCTGACATTTTCTTCCTATGCATTCTAATGTGCTGAAGGAAAATGCCTTATTGGGTTATATGAGCTTCAAGGCCATTTCTAGCTAAAACCTTTATTTTGAGTGGAGAGCTTTGCTGAGAGAAGAGAAGGGTCAAAATATCTGTCAGGTTTTTATTGCTGTCTGTGTTTTCATTAGGTATATTTAACTTTACATTACTGACCTGGTGTCAGAGTGAGGGTAATGCAGATATGCTTACATGTTGTGAGCCACTTTGAAGATGCTAATTGCCTGGCTAGTACACTAACCAACTGGCATCAGTAACATTTGAGAATAGTGTCTACCATTTGTATGCTTGTTTCAGGTAAGGAACACAAAGCAAGAGACTAAGGCCTCGTACACACGGCCGATTTTCTCGGCAAGAACCAGCAAGAAACTTGCTGGCAGAGAGGTCTTGCCGAGTAAATCGGTCGTGTGTACGCGGCTATCGGGTTTCTCGTCGAGAAAACCGACAAGAAACCTTGACGAGAAAATAGAGAACCTGCTCTCTATTTTCTCGTCGAGATTCTCCTCGGCATGTTTCTCGACGAGAAAAGTGAGTGTGTGTACACTTACCTGTCCTCCCGGAAGCCCGCGCATGTTCGAAATGAATTCGACGCATGCGCGGTAGCTTCCTAGGCATACGTAGGGTATACCAAGATGGCGGCGACGGCATCGAATGTGACGAGCGCATGCTCGTCGTAGTCGATGACGTCACCGCGTACGCTCCATTCAAAGAACCGCGGGTTCTTTGAAACGAGCGTGTGTACACTCGGCCGGGACAAGTTTCTTGTCCAAGAATCTCGTCGAAAAAAACAACATGTTTTTTTCAACGAGAATCTCGGCCGTGTGTACGAGGCCTAAATGTGACAATCGGGAAACAAGCTGGGACATACTGTATATCAGTAAAATAATGGCAGTGAGTAGATCATTCAGCTGGTCTGTATGACTAATCAATAATATTCCTGTATTAGTAGTGTGATGGGGCTGATAAAATGACTATGTTATGTCTATGTTATCCCTCTCTTTTCACCACTCAAATATTGTTATTTTCTTTTCTTATTATTTTTATTGTTTAAGTTTCCTTAAATGACAAACAGATGTTTCATCCACTACTCACTCATTTTACCCCCTCCTTTCTGCCCCATCCCACTGTGCAAAGCAAAGATGGCAGCGCTGAGCTAAGGAATGCAGCATCGTGGCCAAAAACAGACGTCGACAGGAAAAGGACCATATACAGATGAACCAATGATATACACACATATGTGATGACGTTTGCTTATGTCACTTTGTTTATATAAGGGGCTGTGACCTGAATAAACCCCTGTTGATGAGAAGAGCTCATACTGACCAGTGTGTCTCAGTGTGATTCCTTTTACATGCATGCATTCACATCACCTTGAATTTTGGTCAGAGGCAGAATAGAACATACATCCTGGAATTGGACCAGGAATAAATCTATTACATTTTGGCTACCCAACGTGGACTCTGGATTGTGATCTGGACGTAGCCGACCTAGATATGGCTGTCAACGAATCGAGGCGTGATTGACAGAACAAGGCCTGATCAACTTCGAAACACGGTAAGAGAAGTATTCCTTACCTGTGTGTTTCCGACTCGGTCAACCTCCCTTTTGCTCACAGTCAGTCTGCTATTCCAAGATCACCAAAAGACGGGTAAATTCTTGTCCAGGGCCGATTTAATAAGAACCTGTCGACCTATTCTGCCGCCTGATATTTTTATGTTATGTTATATGTTCTGTTTTGACTTGAATGTGGCTATTTCAGCAGATGTCTGTATGAGAAGGGGGAGACACAGTTTCCTTGTCAGCAGCCTTTGTACAGAAATGCTGGTTTAAGAGGGTGTATGGAATAAATAGAGACACAGTTTCCTAGTCAGCAGCCTCTGTAGACAGATGCTGGTTTAAGAGGGTGTCAGGAAATAAATGAATATAGGCACAGGGATTCCTTGTCAGATATGATTAAGAGAGGGTGCCGGGATTACATATATATATATATATATATATATATATATATATATAGACACAGTGATTCCTTGTCAGTATTCTGATTAAGAGAGGGCATCAAAATACACATATATATATATATATATATATATATATATATATATATATATATTGTGAGGGGGTTAGCTCGGCAGCGGGTGTGTGTGACCCCCGGGATGGGCTCCCCACACAAAAACAGGCCCAGCAAACGGAGGTTGTGGTTTTCAAAATCAAAAAGGTGCGGTTTATTTTCTATTTACAGTGACAAAACACAGCAAAGCAAAAGAAACATAAACAAAATAAATCCTGGTCAACTTGACCTCTGACTAAACATACAGGTTTCCTAACTAACAACTGGGATCAGCCTAGTGCTGTCCTAGTCCCTAAGTCCCTGGTTTTAAATGTCCAAGCAAATAGCCACACAGGCTTTGTCTCACCGCACAGGGGTTCACTCTCCCTAGACAGTCCACACAGGTCTGGGTCCAGGCATGAGCAAACACCTAATGAATCTGGGAGTTCTTATAGAGGCCTAAATGAGCTGACAAGCTTCAGCTGGTCTCATCAACTCCCTGTCTGCACGACGCCCCACACTCTCCCTAGAGGTATGAGTCATCCATGAGCCCACTAGCCTCAGCTGGGCTTATACAACTCTCCACCTAGTGGTATAAGTCGGCGTAAAGCCTGAATCTGGGCGAAATATATCTACCCCCCTGGATGCAACCAGGTGACTTTACCTTCCTGCTGTCACATACCCCCCCCTCTTGTTTTAACCTCGGGGTTGGAACACCAGCAATCAGGCATTCATGTACTCGAGACAAAGCATCCACATTCCCCATTTGAACGCCAGGGCGATGCTTTACTGTGAAGTTGAATTCCTGGAGGGCCAGGAACCACCTATTCACTCTTCTATTTGTTTCCTTGTTTTGAGCCATCCACTTTAACGGAGCGTGATCCGTAACCATGTCAAAGTGCCTACCTAGCAGGTAGTACCGAAGGGAATCTAGAGCCCACTTCACCGCTAAACACTCCTTTTCAACGGTGGCGTAATTTACCTCATGGGACTTCAACTTCCTGCTGAGGTAAATGACTGGGTGCTCTTCCCCGTTCCAGACCTGGGACAATACTGCTCCTAACCCCACATCTGACACATCACTTTGTACGACAAAGTCTTTAGAGAAGTCGGGTGAGTACAACACTGGCTGGCTACATAAGGCTTGTTTCAAGAATTGGAATGCTGCCTCAGCCTCGGGGGTCCATTTAATCATGACCGACCCTTTCCCCTTCGTCAGGTTGGTTAGGGGCACAGCCTTAGAAGCAAAGTGGGGAATGAATCGCCGATAATACCCAGCGATTCCCAGAAAGGCTCGTACCTGCTTCTTGCTGTTGGGACGTGGCCAACTCTGGATGGCCTCGACTTTGTTGAGTTGGGGTTTTATTACTCCCCTCCCAATGGTGTACCCAAGATATTTGGCCTCCTCCTGCCCAATGGTACACTTCTTGGGGTTAGCCGTAAACCCTGCTTCCCGAACAGAGTCCAGGACTGCTTGCACTTTTGGCAGATGTGAGGCCCAATCTGTGCTATGGACAATTACGTCATCCAGGTAAGCCGCAGCATACTTCCGATGGGGCCTCAGCATCTGGTCCATTTTCCGCTGGAATGTGGCCGGCGCATTCTGTAACCCGAACGGCATTCTTTTATATTGGAACGCCCCGTCTGGGGTTACAAATGCGGTTTTCTCTTTGGCCGACTTGGCCAGGGGGATTTGCCAATACCCTTTTGTGAGGTCAAGAGTCGTCATGTATCGGGCTGTTCCCAGCCGGTCGATCAACTCATCTATACGTGGCATGGGGTAGGTGTCAAATTTTGTAACTTTGTTCAACTGACGAAAATCGTTACAAAATCGCCAGCTCCCATCCGGTTTAGGCACCAACACAATGGGACTAGACCAATCACTTTGGGACTCCTCTATCACCCCTAAGTTCAGCATTTTCTGTACTTCCTCCCGTATTGCCTCCCGTCGGGCCTCTGGGATCCGATAGGGTTTTAACTTCACCCTTTCACCGGGCGGGGTAATGATGTCATGCTCTACCCCAGATGTTTGTCCCGGCAGCTCAGAGAATACCTCCTTGTTGCGAAGCACAAACTCCTTAACCTCCTGTTGTTGGGGTTGTGACAAGGTGGCTGCTATTCCAACCTCAGGAATCACGCAACCAGTTTGAGCTGGTGACCAAGTGTCTGCGACTAGGGACTCTCTATCCCTCCAGGCTTTCAACAGATTAACGTGATAGATCTGTTCGGGCTTTCGCCTTCCTGGTTGTCTGACCTTGTAATTCACTTCGCTCACTTTTTCTATTATCTCGTAGGGGCCTTGCCATTTGGCAAGGAATTTACTTTCAACCGTAGGGACAAGTACCAGTATCCTATCCCCCGGGGAAAAGGTACGGGTCTTGGCTCCACGGTTGTACACTCTCTGCTGTGCTAACTGCGCTTGGGCCAAATGTTCCTTCACGATGGGCATTACCTGTGCAATTCGGTCTTGCATCAGGGCGACATGCTCAATCACACTCCTGTGGGGAGAACTCTCACTTTCCCAAGTTTCCTTGGCAACATCCAACAGCCCTCTTGGGTGTCTCCCATACAGTAACTCAAAGGGGGAGAATCCCGTAGAGGATTGGGGCACCTCCCTAATAGCAAACATCAGATAAGGAAGTAGACAGTCCCAATCCTTTCCATCTCTATCCACCACTTTCTTCAACATTTGTTTTAGGGTTTTGTTGAATCTTTCAACCAGCCCATCGGTTTGGGGGTGATACACAGATGTACGTAATTGCGTCACTTTGAACAATTTACACAGCTCCTTCATAACCCGGGACATAAAGGGTGTACCTTGGTCCGTAAGCAGTTCTTTACAAATACCCACCCGGCTAAACACAAGAGATAGCTCTTTGGCTATGGTTTTGGCCGAGGTATTTCGGAGAGGGATCGCTTCTGGATAACGGGTGGCATAGTCCATTATAACTAATATGTACTGGTGCCCCCTAGCGGACTTGATTATAGGACCTACCAAATCCATGGCGATCCTCTCAAACGGGACCTCAATGATGGGTAGAGGGACCAGCGGGCTACGGAAATGTGGCATCGGGGCCGACCTCTGACACACAGGGCAGGAGGAACAATAATTTTCTATGTCCTTCATCACCCCCGGCCAATAGAATCTCTGTAATACCCTCTCTCGGGTTTTCTCTGTCCCCAGATGACCTCCAAGAATGTGCCCATGGGCCAACTCCAACACGAACTTCCTGTAAGGTTTGGGCACCACAAGCTGCTCAACGGTTTCTTCTGCCCTTTTTGCCACCCGATACAGTAGGTCCTTCTCTACGCTGAAGTATGGGTAAGTGCAGGTATTATCTGGGTTCACTAACTCGCCATCTATTTTCACTACGTTTTCCCATGCCTTTATTAGGGCGGGGTCTTTCAACTGTTCTGTGGCAAAGTTTTCCCTGTGAACCTCAAGATCAGAAAACTCCACAGACGGTAGGTTTTCGTCTGAGGAGGTGGGCTCCTCTCCAGTTTCTTGAGTCTCCCCTGCCAATACTGATAAGGGAAATTCCGGAGAGTCCTCACCACTCTCAGGGGAGTTCTGGCTATCACATTCCTGGTACATAGGGGCCCCAGTGGGGGGCTCAGGATCATCCCACAGTTCCCAGAACTTCGGAAAATCCCTTCCCACAATGGCGTCATGCGGTAACTGAGATACTAAGCCCACTGGATGAGAGAGGGTACCTTTGGGGGTCTCGAAACACACTGTAGTCACTGGATACTCTCGGGTGTCCCCATGCACACAAATAACAGCTACCTTGCTATTCCCAGAGACCTCTGTTTTAACTAACTCAGCCTTTATCAGGGTCACAAGGCTACCTGAATCCAGCAATACCACAACATTTCTACCATTAACACACATTTTGCATAAATGTTTCTCAGTTCCTCGAATGGCAGTGCATGCGACTGTCGCACACAGCGACTGACGTCTGCCCGTCAGAAAGTCACACTGCATGGGTTCCTCCACAACCGGGCAATTGGCTGCAATATGTCCCGCTTGCCGGCAGCGGTAGCAAACGATCCTTCTTGCCGCCTCTTGAGCCGCTGATTTCCCAGGCTGTTCTCGCCAAACTTGGGGTAGAGCTCCCACCCTCTCACTCTCTCCACCCTCACCCCTTGGAATCCTCTTATCCGCCCCTGGGGATGGTCTGGTCTTAGGGTGGAAAGTCCGAGTGTCTCTGGAAGAGGCCGTCAGGTTCTCTGTAGCCAAGTATTTCTCCACACGATCCACAAGACCATCGGCCGTCTCTGGGTCTCCATGGCTTACCCACTTTTGGATGGCAGTAGGAAGAGCTCTCAAAAACCGATCCATTACAACACGTTCCACAATCTTTGGTGCGGACAAAGTCTCTGGCTGTAGCCACTTTCTGCTCAGGTGAATGAGATCATACATTTGAGACCTGGGGGGTTTTCCAAGCTGGAAAGTCCAGTTATGCACACGCTGAGCCCGGACAGCCAGGGTGACACCCAGCCTTGCCAATATTTCAGCTTTTAGCATCACATAGTCTTTTGCTTGGTTAGGCTCTAGGTCATAGTAAGTTTTCTGCGATTCACCAGTTAACAGAGGAGCCACCAGTCCAGCCCACTGCTCCTCAGGCCACTTTTCTCTTTCAGCGGTCCTTTCAAATGTGGTCAAAAATACCTCTGGATCATCCTCTCCAGTCATTTTTGTCAATAAACGACTCACCCCAAAGGACGCGGTATTAGTGGGACGGCTTTCCTCACTGGTCTGCGGACGTTGCTGCATTACTGCTTCCATCTGTTGTTGTAGTCTCTGCTCTTGCTTCTGCAACAGGTCTATGAAGCGGGCCTCAGATTGCTGCTGGGCTTGTTGCTGAGCCTCCAGACTCTGTTGCAAAGTTGCGTTTGTCTGCTGCTGGGCTGCAAGGCTCTGTTGATGAGCTTGCTGCTGGGCTGCAAGGCTCTGTTGATGAGCTTGCTGCTGGGCTGCGAAGTTCTGTTGTTGAGCTGCAAGGCTCTGTTGATGAGCTGCAAGGCTCTTTTGCAAACCTGCATTTGTCTGCTGTTGATTGGCATTTGCTAGAGCCAGCTGTTTCAGTATCTCCTCCATGCTGGCTTAAAAAAAAAACTGCCACTGGTTCTCCACCAACTGTGAGGGGGTTAGCTCGGCAGCGGGTGTGTGTGACCCCCGGGATGGGCTCCCCACACAAAAACAGGCCCAGCAAACGGAGGTTGTGGTTTTCAAAATCAAAAAGGTGCGGTTTATTTTCTATTTACAGTGACAAAACACAGCAAAGCAAAAGAAACATAAACAAAATAAATCCTGGTCAACTTGACCTCTGACTAAACATACAGGTTTCCTAACTAACAACTGGGATCAGCCTAGTGCTGTCCTAGTCCCTAAGTCCCTGGTTTTAAATGTCCAAGCAAATAGCCACACAGGCTTTGTCTCACCGCACAGGGGTTCACTCTCCCTAGACAGTCCACACAGGTCTGGGTCCAGGCATGAGCAAACACCTAATGAATCTGGGAGTTCTTATAGAGGCCTAAATGAGCTGACAAGCTTCAGCTGGTCTCATCAACTCCCTGTCTGCACGACGCCCCACACTCTCCCTAGAGGTATGAGTCATCCATGAGCCCACTAGCCTCAGCTGGGCTTATACAACTCTCCACCTAGTGGTATAAGTCGGCGTAAAGCCTGAATCTGGGCGAAATATATCTACCCCCCTGGATGCAACCAGGTGACTTTACCTTCCTGCTGTCACAATATATATATATGTATAAATACACCTCACTATCGTGAGTGTGGGAGAATACGAACCAGGTAGGTTCGGGGATAAATATTACCTCCATATAGACAGAAGGGCTGAAATAGTTTGTATGTTATGTGCTACACTGTGTTTGTGGATTAATGTTCTAATGTTTGTGCATGAAGGTGGATGGGGTTAAAGTATTTACAGTCAATGTCCGTTATAGTGTGAATCTTAAAAGTAAATTTTTTGGGATGGGACAGGAGCAAGGAGTAGGCTGGGCCCCCATCTTCGTGTTACACTGAAAGACATTTCTAAGCCTAACTTGTCAGATTTCTCCCAGTCTACGCTGTGAAGAAAGAGTCAGACTTCCTCCCACCTTTTTTGTAAAGGAGGGGCTACTGCTCATTTTTGAAAAAAAAAGGAATGGTTTTTAAGATTGCTCTGCTGCTGCTGTTTCTATTTACAGACATTTAATTGTTTAACATCCCAGCTAGCCTACAACTGATTTTAAACCTGGGTGTACCTTTTGATTAGGAAGACTGGAGTTTCTAGTAACTCAGCCTACTTAATTTGGAGCTTATTTTTAAGCTGAACCTCAGCTTAAAAATAAGCTGGTCCAGACTCCCACACTCTGACCGCCGGGCTCTGCCCCGAATGCAGTTATAAGTTCCATCTCAGTATCCACTGCCCTAAGTGAGGGAGACACGTCAGCATTGTGTTCCCTCCCCATACTGATGACCCTGCAGGTTTCACCTACCCCATCCCAGAAAATTTCCTTGACCAAATACCGCCCCACCTCTGGTCCACCAGTCCGGAGGATGTAGGTAAATTGTCAGTCCCCTCGGTAGTGGTCCTTCTAAAACCAGGGGCTGTTCTTCCCAGAAGGGCCCAATACCCACTCAAACCGGTCCAGACTCAGGCGATTACCGAGCAGATAAAAGTCTTTCTGGGGAATGGTGCTTTAATACCCTGTACTTCCCCATGCAATTACCCTCTGTTTCCAGTTAAGAGGAAGACCCCCAAGGGCCAAACGGATTAATACCAGATAGTACAGAACCTTAGAGCAGTGAATGAGGCCACCATTTTGGAGACACCGCTTGTCCTGAATCCACACACTCTTCTGTCAGGGGTGCCCCCGTCTGCAAAGTTTTTCACTGTCATAGATTTAGCGAATGACATAACAACGAGCTAAAGCCATCCAGGGAATTCCGCCCCCCGGTAATACTAAGGCCCTACATGCATTTTTGGGACTGATCTCTTACTGCAGAGCCTGGATACCTGCGGCTTCCCTTCTCCCTGTATGACAACCTGCAATGTGACCCCTTTGCGCTGTCCGAAGAAGCGCTCACTAACTTTCACCGTTTGTAAAAGGCAATCAGCATTGCTTCTTCACTCGGTTTCCGTGATTATGGAAAGCCTTTTGCCTGTTTATATCTGAGACGCAGGGCCACGCCTCAGGGATGTTGACACAAAGTCATGGACTCCGTAACCGCCCCATCGGCTACTATTCAGCCCACCTGGACCCAGTTGCCAGAGGAGGCCCATCATGTCTCCGAGCAGTTTTTGCTGCCCAGGCCCTGCTGGACAAAACTTCAGATATTGTCCTGGGCCATCCCCTTATGCTGCTAGCCCCTCACAATATCTCTGCCATTCTGAATCAGGTGCAACCCAAGCATTTATGCTCTGCCCGCCACCTCCGGTTACAATGCATTCTACTCATGCCTGACAATGTGACGCTACTTCAATGCCAACAACTCAACCCTGCTACTCTTCTTCCTCTTGTCCAAGGTGGTGATAGAGAGTGATCAAGGCCCTGCATTCACTTCTACAGTCACAAAAGAAATATGATTGGCCCTAGGTACCACATTGGCGTTTCACACACCTTATCACCCTCAGAGTAGTGGGAAAGTGGAAAGAATTAACCAGACACTTAAAACCCGAATGCTAAAATTGGCCAAGGACACAGGTATGTCCTGGCCAGAAAGCCTGCCAATAGCCTTATTCAGTGTATGATATTCCCCAAGAGGGAAGCATTATTTATCCCCTTTTGAAATCTTGTTTGGAACAGCCCCTAGATTAGGTTGTTATTACCCACAACATATGCAATTGCAGTCTGATACTTTGATAAATTATGTGACCGCTCTTTCAAAAGAATTAACTAACATCCATGCACAAGTATTTTCTTCCATTCCAGATCCTGATCTAGATACCGGTACTCACAGCATACGTCCTGGTGACTGGGTGATGGTTAAGAAGTTCCTCCGAAAACATTCCCTGGAGCCAAGATATGATGGTCCATTCCAAGTGTTGCCGACAACAGCCACTTCAGTTAAGTTGGCTGGAAAGAACACTTGGATACACGCTTCCCACTGCAAAAAGGCTCCAGTTCCTGAGGACCATGCACCACCTGCATCAGAATGAAACTATATATCTTTTTTTTTTCTTATAGCAACTGTACACACACAGGAGGTGGCTATCAAACAAGTAGATGGTGTAACACAATTCTGGGATAATTCATCAAACACACATGTAGCTACCTTCATATTTGATTACTGTATTATAATCTCCTTCCCTCCATTCGACTGGCAGTGTAATATGTACCGGCCGCAGATCGCCTCTGGAACCATATATATATATATATATATATATGTGTCACAGACGACTGTGACCACTGGGAATCTGTGGGTTAGAATACAGGGGATGACTGGGGATATAGGCCACAGAGTGCCCTAAACAAGAAAGATAAATATGGAGAGTCATTACTCAGCAGACTGATCTTATTAAAAACAGGCACATTTTCAAGTGATGGGAGGACGGGACATAGCACGAAACTCACCTTAACCATAAGGAATCCCAGTCCTATGGATGCAGGCACATATGTTATCGGGGTACGGTATGATGGGGAGAATAGGGGACCAAGAGGACAGTTCCAACTTAAAGACATGTATAATTCCTCTGAATGGCAGGCCCTTCAAACAGCAAGTGATCCCCTTAAACCACATGTACATATGCGCACCCTAGGAGATATGGTGGCCATAGCTAATCCCACATTTGAAGACACGATGGCAGCAGAGACTGGTTTCTCAGATGTCAACCTGTGGCTCGAATAGATGAGGTATAATGCAGGGAAACATAACAGGTCCAACTGTTATGTGTGTGGTGGAGCTAGACCCCATTTGGGAACAGTGCCATTAAACATACCTCCCACTCAAGAGGAGTGCTTTCTGAGCCTGTTCACCAATACTTCCACTGACTACTCCCAGTGCGAAACATGGAAAAGAGAATATCCCATAGTAACCAAGACATCCAAGCCCGGGGAGAGTATCACCATATATCCCGGTAATTACACATGTTATGGGAACTACCAGGGAGCAGGGAAGTTCTTGGGGAACTTCTCTATGGGATACTGTGCCTCCTACAGCAGTGTATCCACAGATCTGGTGCAGAATCAAACTCAATCTTTGGGATCTGTTCGGGCATAAAGATTAGGACTAAGTTAACAGACCAATGGACAGGGGAATGTGCACTTGCCAAAGTCATAATGCCCCTGCACATCTTTTCGGGAGGGGACCTAGTAGCAGAAGGGGAGCACTCATCTGAATCCAGCAGGAAGCACAGAGGTGCCCCAGCTGGTAGTTTTGACCCCCATGTATATATAGATGCCATAGGAGTCCCAAGGGGGGTCCCAGGTGAGTTTAAAGCCCGAGACCAAATTAAGGCAGGTTTTGAGTCCCTGATTCCCATAATCACTATAAATAAGAATGTAGATTGGATTAATTATATCTACTATAACCAACAGAGTTTCGTTAACTATACCAGAGATGCACTCCAGGGTGTAGCTGAACAACTAGAGGCCACTTCACAAATGACTTTCCAAAATCGTATGGCCTTAGACATGATTTTAGCTGAGAAGGGGGGTGTGTGTAAAATGTTACCTGGGACAAGTACATGTTGTACGTACATTCTGGACAATACAGGCCCAAATGGTAAGGCAACCTTGGTCTTTAAAAAATTAGAGGATCTCTCAAAAGAGTTAAAAAGAAATTCGGGGCTGACCGATCCCTGGGACCAGTATTTTGGGTGGATGAGTGGGTGGCAACGCATTTGTACTCAAATAGGCATAGCAATTTTGATGCTTGCTTACATTAGTTGCGATAGTGGTTTGCTGTACTCTGCCCTGTGTGAAGAAGCTGTTAGGAAAGGCGGCTACAGAGGTAACCCCTACCTTTTTGAATTTGGGTGATATTAGAGATCCAATGAAGGAGGAGGAAGAGGGACCGTATGCTCCATTGCAGTCCTTGCCTGTTAATAATACATACAACATTCTAAAATGATAAGGGAAAGAATAGTGCTTGACTGTTCTCCTGACCATTTTTGTTGAAAGAGGACACTGGGCAAGCCATGTCTGACTTCTATGCAAAATACAAAAAAGATCCTGATGTCGGGAGGGCCAAGTAAGGCCATACAGCATAGGGACAGTACTGATAAAATAGTAATTTTAAGGGGGGACTGTGATGGAGTTGATAAAATGACTATGTTATGTCTATGTTATCCCTCTCTTTTCACCACTCAAATATTGTTATTTTCTTTTCTTCTTCTTATTTTTATTGTTTCTTTTCTTTCTTGTTGTGAGATATATATATATATATATATATATATATATATCTTAGTAATCTTATAACCAGCCAGCAGTAAGTTTCCTTAAATGACAAACAGATGTTTCATCCACTCCTCACTCCTTTTACCCCCTCCTTTCTGCCTCTCCCACCGTGCAAAGCAAAGCTTAGCGGCGCTGAGCTAAGGAATGCAGCGTCATGGCCAAAAACAGACGTCGACAGGAAAAGGACCATATACAGATGAACCAATGATATACACACGTGATGACGTTTGCTTATGTCACTTTGTTTATATAAGGGGCTGTGACCTGAATAAACCCCTGTTGATGAGAAGAGCTCATACTGACCAGTGTGTCTCAGTGTGATCCTTTTTGCATGCATGCATTCACATCACCTTGAATTTGGGCCAGAGGCAGAATAGAACATATATCCTGGAATTGGACCAGGGATAAATCTATTACAGTAGTTCCTAATTGGCTGTGTGCAGCTATCTGGACACTGGGACCGCTGACCATTGTAGTTCTGTATTGGTTGCATGCGGCTATCTGGAAACTGGGACCGCTGACCCTTGTAGTTCTGTATTGGTTGCATGCTGCTATCTGGAAACTGGGACCGCTGACCCTTGTAGTTCTGTATTGGTTGCATGCTGCTATCTGGACACCGGAACCATTGACCATTGTAGTTCTGTATTGGTTGCATGCTGCTATCTGGACACTGGAACCACTGGCATATGTGGTGCTAGCCTGATATGAGTGTGATCATTGCTGACATTGGATTATCAGTTTGCATGTAGGATTCTTATCTCTGACCCACTAATTTCCTGCAGCAGCCAGTGAACAGCCAAGAGGCAGATTTTTGGTTAACTGGGCCACTTTAAAGGTAACTACAGTGCCTTGAAAAAAGTATTTATACCCCTTGAAATTTTCCACATTTTGTCATGTTACAACCAAAAACATAAATATATTTTTATTGGGATTTTATGTAATAGACCAACACAAAGTGGCACATAATTGTGAAGTGGAAGGAAAATGATCAATGGTTTTAATTTTTTTTTTACAAATACATATCTAAAAAATGTGTGGCGTGCATTTGTATTCAGCCCCCTTTACTCTGATACCCTTAACTAAAATCTAGTGGGACCAATTGCCTTCAGAAGACACCTAATTAGTCCACTTGTGTGTAATTTAATCTCAGTATAAATACAGCTGTTCTGTGAAGCCCTCAGAGGTTTGTTAGAGAACCTTAGTAAATAAACAGCATCATGAAGGCCAAGGAACACACCAGACAGGTCAGGGATAAAGTTGTGGAGAAGTTTAAAGCAGGGATAGGTTATAAAAAATATCCCAAACTTTAAAAATCTCACGGAGCACTGTTCAAGCCATCATCGGAAAATGGAAAGAGTATGGCACAACTGCAAACCTATCAAGACATGGCCGTC
Source organism: Rana muscosa (assembly GCA_029206835.1). Lineage (NCBI taxonomy): Eukaryota > Metazoa > Chordata > Amphibia > Anura > Ranidae > Rana > Rana muscosa. The sequence continues at coordinate 515,630,870 of CM055121.1, read as the reverse complement.
TACCTAAACTGAAAGGCTGGACAAGGAGAGCATTAATCAGAGAAGCAGCCATGGTAACTCTGGAGGAGCTGCAGAGATCCACAGCTCAGGTGGGAGAATCTGTCCACAGGACAACTATTAGTCGTGCACTCCACAAATCTGGCCTTTATGGAAGATTGTCAAGAATAAAGCAATTGTTGAAAAAAAAACATAAGTCCCATTTGCAGTTTGCGAGAAGCCATGTGGGGGACGGCAAACATGTGGAAGAAGGTGCACTGGTCATATGAGACCAAAATTGAACTTTGTGGCCTAAAAGCAAAACGCTATGTGCGGCGGAAAACTAACACTGCACATCACCCTGAACACACCATCCCCACTGTGAAACATGGTGGTGGCAGCATTATGTTTTGGGGATGCTTTTCTTCAGCAAGGACAGGGAAGCTGGTCAGAGTTGATGGGAAGATGGATGGAACCAAATACAGGGCAATCTTAGAAGAAAACCTGTTAGAGTTTGCAAAAGACTTGAGACTGGGGCGGAGGTTCACCTTCCAGCAGGACAACGACCCCAAACATACAGCCAGAGCTACTATGGAATGGTTTAGATCAAAGCATATTTATGTGTTAGAATGGCCCAGTCAAGGTCCAGACCTAAATCCAATTGAGAATCTGTGGCAAGACTTAAAAATAGCTGTTCACAGACACTCTCCATCCAATCTGACAGAGCTTGTGCTATTTTGCAAAGAAGAATGGGCAAAAATGTTACTCTCTGTATGTGCAAAGCTGGTAGAGACATCCCCAAAAAGACTAGCAGCTGTAATTGTAGTGAAAGGTGGTTCTACAAAGTATTGACTCAGGGGGGCTGAATACAAATGCACGACACACTTTTCACATATTTATTTGTAATTAAAAATCAAAACCATTTATCATTTTCCTTACACTTCACAATTATGTACCACATTGTGTTGGTCAATCACATAAAATCCCAATAAAATACATTGACGTTTTTGGTTTTAACATGACAAAATGTGGAAAATTGCAAGGGGTATGAATACTTTTTCAAGGCACTGTATGTTTCTTCTGCATTAAAGTTACTTACCTGCCTGTTGTCCTTGTACAGTGAGACACACACACACGCACAGCGCACTGTAAAAAAGGGATTTTTATAACAGCTTACCTGTAAAATCCTTTTCTTGGAGTACATCACGGGACACAGAGCGACTTAGTCATTACTAATGGGTTATATAGATACCTTCAGGTGCTGGCACTGGCAACTTCCAAAACCGGAAGTACCCTCCCCTATATAAGCCCCTCCCATCCGGGAGCACCTCAGTTTTGTAGCAAAGCAATAAGTGTCCCAAAAAGAGGGGTGGGAGCTCTGTGTCCCGTGATGTACTCCAAGAAAAGGATTTTACAGGTAAGCTGTTATAAAAATCCCTTTTTCTTTTTCGTACATCACGGGACACAGAGCGACTTAGTCATTACTAATGGGACGTCCCAAAGCAATGCCAAATGAGGGGAGGGATACACTATACATAAGCTGGGCGCCATCAGGCATGAGGCTCTTTTGCGGCCTGCAACACACTGCGCCCAAAGGCGACATCCTCCTGACTTCTAACATCTACCTGGTAGAATCTAGTAAATGTGTGTACTAAGGACCATGTTGTGGCCTTACAGACTTGAGCCAGGGAGGCTTGGTGATGCACTGCCCATGAAGTTCCAACTGCTCTTGTGGAGTGCGCCCTAACTTTGAACGGAGGCGGTCTCCTTTTCACGCCATAGGCTTGTATTATGACCTGTCGAATCCACTTGGCTAAAGTAGATTTTTGATGCTGCCTGACCCTTTCTGGGGCCTTCCGGCAGAACAAACAAAGTATCCGTTCTACGAATCTGAGCAGTGGCTTTAAGATAAGCTTTAACTGCTCTTACTACATCCAAAGAATGCAATAACTTTTCCTCTACCGAGCTAGGTTTGGGGAAAAAGGAAGGAAGAACCACATCTTGGTTCAAATGTAACCTCGATACCACCTTAGGAAGAAAGGCTGGATGAGGACGTAATACTACTCTGTCCTTAGGGACAACCAGATATGGCTCCTTACAGGACAAGGCGGCTAATTCCGATACTCTTTTAGCCGAACAAATGGCTACTAAGAAAATCAATTTCCTGGTGAGAAGAACCAAGGAAATGTGCCGCAATGGTTCAAATGGTTGTTTCTGTAGAACCGACAGAACCAGGTTTAAGTCCCATGGACATATGGGAATACTAACCGGAGGGCTAATACGCATCACTCCTTGTATGAAAGCTTTGACTAATGAATGCAAAGCCAAGGGCCTTTGAAAAAATATTGACAAGGCCGTCTGACCCTTGATAGTACTCAAGGCAAGCTTCCTAAGTACAGCCCACTGTAGGAAGTCCAGAATCCTACCTATTACGTACTTACGTGGATGCCATTTCTTGGCCTCACACCACGTGATGTACGCCTTCTAGATCCTATAATAGATCTGCCTGGATACCGGCTTCCTGGCATTGATCATGGTAGATACCACAGGATTAGAGAGCCCTCTCTTTTTTAGAATGTGGGCTTCAATAGCCAGGCCGTCAAACCTAGGGCTGGTAAGGAAGGGTAGTATATCGGTCCTTGCGAAAGCAGGTCCGGACGATGTGGGAGGGTCCAAGGACTTCCCACTGACATTTTTACAATCTCCGCGTACCATGCCCTTCGGGGCCACGCTGGAGCCACCAGAATCACTGGTTTCTTCTCTACCCTGATTCTGCGGATTAATCGCGGTGGGAATGCATATATCAGCTTGAACTGATCCCAAGGGAACACTAGGGCATCCGAACCGCAAGCTAGGGGATCCCTTGTGCGAGACACAAATCTGTCCACCTTTGCGTTGAATCTGGATGCTAGCAGATCTACATCCGGTGTTCCCCACCGCTGGCATATTGCCTGGAAAACCTCTGGGTGAAGAGACCATTCCCCCGGGCATAATTGCTGGCGACTTAAAAAGTCCGCTCTCCAATTTTCCACTCCTGGGATGACAACCGCGGATATGGCTGGGACATATCTTTCTGCCCATTCCAGGATGCAATTCGCTTCCCTCTGGGCTGCACGACTCCTGGTGCCACCCTGGTGATTGATATATGCCACTGCTGTGGCATTGTCTGATTGAATTCTGACAGGGGACCCTTGGAGTTTGGATGTCCATACTACTAGGGCATACCGGGCTGCTCGTATCTCTAAGAGATTGATGGGCAGGGCCTTCTCTGCTTTTGACCACTTGCCCTGGAGAGACCATTGCTCCAGTACTGCCCCCCAGCCTATGAGGCTGGCATCTGTAGTGACCACCTTCCAAGAAACCGGACTGAAGGGTTTCCCTTTTTCCAGAATTCTGGGGCACCAACCACCAATGGAGGCTCTTGTGAACGGAAGGGGACAGGGACATTTGTAAGTCTAAAGCCTGAACTTTTTTGTTCCAGGCTGACAGTATGGCCCTCTGCAAGTTCCTTGAATGGAATTGACCGTAGGGTACTGCTTCGAATGAAGCCATCATTTTTCCCAGCAGCCTCATACACAGGCGTATGGATGGTTTTCTTTTTTGTACCCACTAAGTGGGTCAAATCTTTCAAAGACGACACCTTCTCTGGAGGTAAGAAAATCTTTCTCTGATTTGAATCCAGTCTTAGCCCCCAAGTATTCCAGACTTTTGACTGGTTTTAGGGCTGACTTGTCTCGGTTGATAATGCAACCGTGAGATTCCAGATACTTGATTGTCTTGTGAACGACCACTTTTTTTCACTGAGTGGTCTATCAGCAACAAGTCGTCTAGATATGCCATTATCGTTACACCTTGTGTTCCTAGTTTGGCCAATCGTAGGGGCCAGAATTTTTGTGAACACTCGTGGTGCTGTGGCCAGACCGAAAAGCAAGGCTCTGAACTGAAAATGGCGCCCTTCTACTGCAAAGCGTAGAAATTTCTGGTGGGCCGGACAGATGGGAATATGCAAATAAGCATCCCTTATGTCGATCGAGGCTAACCATTCCTGCCCTTGTAGGGCGGTGGCCACCGATCGGATCGACTCCATCCGAAAAAGTCCTGATATGTAGGAACTTGTTTAGCCCTTTTATATTTAATATGGGCCTCACGTCCCCATTTGGTTTGGGGACTGTGACAAGGTTCGAGTAAAACCCGAACCCGCTTTCTTCCAAGGGAACCTTCATGATTACCCTTGGAGCAATAGTTGTTCTAGTGCCAGAAGGAGGGATCCTCTCTTCTGGGGATCGCTTGGCACGTTTGACCTCATAAAATGGGCAGGAGGAATGTCTTTTAACTCCAGCCTGTCTCCCAGACTTACTGCGGAGATCACCCATCTGTCTCTGATGGTGTCCCGCCAGGTCTCTGTGAACAACTGAAGTCTTCCCCTCACCCGATTGAGTGGGGGCAACCCTTCATGACTTGGGGGGAGGTTTTGTACCTCTCTTGACCCAGGGTGCCTTGTTACCCTGTGATTGTCCCTGATTTCTGCCCCCTGGATTTGACCGCGGAGGCCGTCGGAACTGTTTCACAGCCGATGTGCCAGGGACTGGAGAAGTAGGCCTTTTAAAAGAAGGACTTCTACCCTTGTTCTTAACCGGCAAGAGTGTACTTTTACCTGCAGAAGGTTTCTGGATATATTTGTCCAGATCTTCTCCAGATAAGCGTTCTCCATGAAATGGGAAGCTAATCAGCAATTTCTTACAGGGAGCTTCAGCAGACCAGTTTTTGAGCCATAGAAGCCTACGCATATGTCTACAGACAGCGTAAAGCGGGAGGCCTGTTGGATTGTATCCTTTATGGCGTCCACCGCAAAATACAAGGCTCTAGGTAGATCAGCTAGGGCAAGAGCCTGCTGATCTGGTAAGTCCCTTAAGACTTGTTTCAACTGATCTTTCATTGCTTGGCAGACTCCAATCGCTGCTACTGCAGGTTGTGTCACCATGCTTGCTGTAGAGAAAGCAGATTTTAGTAAAGACTCCAATTTTTTATCTATTGGGTCTTTGAACATTGGAACATTATCTACTGGAAATATCAGTGATTTATTTACACAAGAGATGGCTGTGTCCACTGTAGGGACCCTCCATTTTTTCATGAACTTATCCTCCATGGGATAGATCACTGGAAATCTCTTGGGGGGAGTAAATATTTTAACAGGATGCTCCCAATCCTGGTAAATAAGCCCTTCCAATAAAGGGTGGATTGGGAAGGAACAGACAGTCTGGGGAGCTTTCAGCGACCCCAGCGAGGAAACAGTAGTGGTTGATGGTTCCGCCAGAGGCATTTTAAATGCTGCTCGGACCATGTTAGTCAGAGACTGAACCCATAATCTTTCAGCCTGAGATGCTGAGAAAGGTTCTTCCACTGTTGATTCCTCTATAACTGAATCAACCTCATCCTGATCCCCTTCAGGTAGGTCGATCTCTGTGTGGGACTGTTCCTCCACTAACAGGCACTCTGAAGGAGGAGACGGAGATCGGACGCGCTTTCCCTGTGACAGGGAAGCAGCGATCAATGCTGTTAATCTCTCTTCCAATCCTCCCAGAGTTGAGGATAAAACCTCCTCTGTTATACATACAGGAGCAGGTGGACTGGGGACAGCCGCAGTACCAGGTACTCCTGCGGGGTTCCTACGGCTACTGACCTCTGAAATTTCAGGGGAGATTGGCGCAGTTCAAGCATGCCCAAAATCCTCAGAGCCCGATGGAGACCCCTTTCGCTTCTTGGAAGACTTATTTCCAGAGCGTCTGGACGACATATCCTATAAGCACAAAGCTGAGATATTCCCGTCGTCATACACCAATTTTGCTGGTAATAGTCTAACACAGTTGCTGCTATATACCAACTGGTGTCCACTAAAGTGTCTTTCTATGGGGATGCCTGCATCAACCGCCTCTGTGTGCCACCGTTTTGTTGCTAGCTCTGCTTGCATCCAGCTGACATTTGTACTGTGTCCTTTATCCATGCTGGGACGCCTGCACATGCGCAGAAGCGCCGCGGCGCGCATCGAGCGTCATCCACCCGCCCCGCCCGTTTTTTTTCATAGGAGGCGCGTGCACGCGCCCGCGCGCGCGCCCGTGCGCCATTGGCGCCCTTTTCGAAACCAAGCAGGGACTAGGAGCCAGGGCCCTTTTTGCCGGAGGGCCTGTGCGGTGGATGAGCGCAGCAACAGGGCAGAGGAAGTGGATTCCCACAGAAAACTTACCAACTGCCTGGATCTTTTGACTTGAGAAAACCAAAGATCCACATGACAAGAAAAAATGAACCACAGCGGCCTCTAGTGGTTTAACACAGGTACCGCGGTCCTCTTTTTTTTTTTTCTTGACTACTATTAAAATTTTACATTTTCCAGTAGTTACAGGCATACACATATATTAGCGGGAATACCGTTAGGTAACAGACAGAAAGACAAATTAGGCTTGGGGGTCCCCCAATAGAACCAAGTTCCTGGGGGCCCCCACTTACCTGTTCCCCACCGCAGGACTCTGTTTGGTCCACAGAAGCCCAAACTTCACCTATCACGGCAGGCATTGTAATTAAACCTTCAGGGACCGGGTTCCCAAGGATTCCACTCCCCTGGACCTGTATAGCACCCTGCACAGAAAACATCTTGGTCGTGGGTATGACCAGAGCTCTGGATCCCAGGGTCCAGCCCTCCTAAGAGAGGCATTACAGGCAAAACCTTGCTCTTCTCTTGCAAGGCCCGGGTACCGACCGTTTAGCTATGAAGCTTTTTTGGTCGGATCCGGAACAGCTTACTAAGGCCCGTAAAAGAACCTGTACGCAAGCCCAGTGAAAACACATGTTACTCTTTGGCCAACACCTTAGACACTGGCAAAAAACTGAGGTGCTCCCGGATGGGAGGGGCTTATATAGGGGAGGGTACTTCCGGTTTTGGAAGTTGCCAGTGCCAGCACCTGAAGGTATCTATATAACCCATTAGTAATGACTAAGTCGCTCTGTGTCCCGTGATGTACGAAAAAGAAAATTTAGCAATGCTGAATCTGACTGAAGTCCTGTGCATGCGTGAAAGTGATCATCCCCGCCTGGCCAATAACAGCGGCCAGCGTTCGAGACCTGGAAGCTGGCCTCCCAAAAATGTCAGCGGCTGGGCAGGAAGCTTGAGGACGCCAAATGGCTTGAGTTGAGATGAGTATTGTTCCGCTTTAAGATTTAGACAATAAAATAATGTTATGGATGACATCTAACAGTTAATGACATTTAGCACAGGAATATGGATAATCTGATAATTTGAAATGTCTTACCGAACGATCATGTACTTTCACTACGGTCTCCCTGTGTAATAAAACCTGTACATTACAGAGAAATGTGGAACAAATAAAGCTGATGTTAGCTCAAAAAGCACAAACAAATGAATACAAGAAAGCTATACAATGCAGCGTAATAAAAGCACATATTTACTCTTTATAGTAACTCATTGTGGTGAAGGACAGAGGGATCTATTTTAGATCATTATCTTTAGAAAAGCACACAAAAATACAATACCACAAAACAGATATTAGCACTAAATCCCAGTACAGATGGAGGTGGACTCCAGAGATCTTTGAGCACAAAAGGCCTTGGAATTGGATGCAATTCACCCATTTTGCTTCCTAATAGCATCAAATGTAAAACTTAAATAAAAACCTCAGCGGTTTCTATTAGCAGCTTTATCACTCAGAGAACACAATTCTTGTTTTATGTGCATGTATGTCAGCTGCCTTGAGCAAGTCTGGTCCATGCATCTCACTGCACCTTAAATCCCATGTCAATTTTTTTTTTTCTCATATTGGGCTTTCAGTCTGTGCAGAAAATGCATTTCTTGCTTAAATATTTCTCTCCATGCTGTCGGCCACAGTAGCTCTTCTTAGGGTTGCCACCTCAACCCTTTAAAACTGAACACATATCAATTAAACAGGTTCTGTGGCTGATTAAGTTGGTAATCAAACTCATTTGGTGCCTTATCTGCATTCAAATAGCCTCAGAACCTGTGTAAGTCATATGTGTTTGGTTTTAAAGGGATGAGGTGGAAACCCTAACTCTTCTCCACCACAAGCAAGATATCCTCAGCCTTCCAAGGCATTATTCAACCCTAAAGCCTTAGGACAGAGGGGATATTGTGTGTGCAGAGCATCATGGATCCACCAGTGACAATGGTACCCTGCACTGACAAAATGATGCTGAGACTCAGAAAATTTGCATCGATTGTATGTGTACAATTATCTAGAAATGGAAAATAGACCTGTGAAAAGACTAATTTGGAGGAAAAAATAATAAAAAATTGACTGACTTTTATGTTGTCTACTGTTTTCTGTCTACTTAGACCACTTTGGTAAAGAAAATCACATGATTTTTTTGTAGAAAAACTAATTATTAACTCAAATTTGCAAGTTTTATAAACTGTTAACCAGGAATCAACCCGGGTTCAGTCCTTGGAGGTTCAGTAAATCCTTTAAAATGGTGAATCTCACTGAAGTCTATGAAAGTTCAATCCCAATTTCGGACAGTAATCATTTACATATTAATAGCGGTTTGTTTAACCAAAACAAATAACTGGAGGTTAACTAAAGCTCCTATTGTGTCAGAGATCATTCATAGAGCTAACACTAATATCACCTATGAGAAGTTTCTTGCACACAACACTCAAGGCCTCAGGACCTTTTTTAACCACTTGACAACTGGGCACATAACCCCCTTCCTGCCCAGGCGAAATTTCAGGTTTCAGCGCCGTCACGCTTTGAATGACAATTGCGCAGTCGTGCGACGTGGCTCCCAAACAAAATTGACGTCCTTTTTTTCCCACAAATAGAGCTTTCTTTTGGTGGTCTTTGATCATTTCTGCAGTTTTTATTTTTTGCGCTATATACAAAAATAGAGCGACAATTTTGAAAAAAACACAATATTTTTTAATTTTTGCTATAATTAATATCCCATTTTTTTAAAAAAAAAAAACAATTTTTTTCCTCAGTTTAGGCCGATACGTATTCTACATATTTTAGGTAAAAAGAAAAATCGCAAAAAGCGTATAGTGATTGGTTAGCGCAAAAGTTATAGCGCCTACAAAATAGGGAATAGAATTATGATTTTTTTTTTATTTATTTTTTTACTAGTAATGGCGTCGATCTGCGATTTTTTTTGTGACTGTGACATTACGGCGGACACATCGGACACTTTTGACACATTTTTGGGACCATTCACATTTATACAGCGAACAGTGCTAAAAATATGCACTGATTACTGTATAAATGTGACTGGCAGGGAAGGGGTTAACCACTAGGGGGCGATCAAGGGATTAATATGTTCCCTGCTAGATGTTCTTACTGTGGGGGGGAGGGGACTGACTGGGGGAGGTGACTGATGGTTGTCCCTATGTACAAGGGACACACCATTCGTCTCCTCTCCCCGACAGGACGTGGATCTCTGTGTTTACACACAGAGATCCACGTCCCTGGCTCTGTGACAGCCGATCGCTCGTACCTGGCGGACATCGCGGCCGCCAGGCACGCGCATCGGCACTCGCCTGACACGGCGGGCACAGTTTTTCCCCGACGCGCGCCCGCGGTGGCGCGCATCGCGGAATTAAATAAGAGGAAGTCCATAGACGTCCTATCAGCAATTGACGACCGCTTTGCGGACGTCTTTTGCTTATAGCCCGGGTGCGAAGTGGTTAATAAATAGACAATATGGGATCAAACTTTTACTGTCTCAAAACAATAAACTTGGATAAAGTTTTCTTACTGTTATTTGAGCAGAACGAGTTAAGTGAATGGTGCTTGTTACAACTCTATATGTGGTGTTAGTTCTATATAACTTTCCTTTTCTTTTCCATGTTAATTATAAAATCCAACTTTGTATTTGACATATATTGTGTAGATACTTATGGATGGTGATACAGTTGAGAATCAGGGTTGCCAACCGCCAGTAAATTTATTGACAGTTTGTAAAAATCTGTGATTTTTTTTACAACTGCCAGTAAATATCAGGGGCTGATAATTTCATGCTGTGTTGACTTTTTAAGTGTAAATTAGGCAAATTACTTTGTTATAGGTATTGTCAGTGATGCCATATCATGTTTATACTGTTTAAATATTCACTGTGTTAGTTTTCAATAGGAGTTCTGTAATTTCTCAGGTTGTCAGTAAAAAATGTGCTCCACCAGTAAATTTCCCATGTTTTGTCAGTAAAAAATGCTGCGGGAGGTTGGCAACCCTGTTGAGAATACATTTCTTGTCCTTGTAACTGTCAGTATTGCTTTGACATGGCTGTACATTTTGTTGATGGCTAAAGATGTATGTATCCCAATAACAATATAAACTATTTGAAAGAAAGTTCAATCTTGTTAGTAAGTTCTACCCACTTTTAGGGCTAACAGGCAAAATTCTGTAAAAAAAGACATTGGAAGCTGGGTACTGCCATGAGTGACATGTACAAATGCAGAAAACAAAAACATAGCGTACAGCGGTTTTGAAGGCAACATTGGAAATACACAAATCCTGTAAATAACGTGCTTGAGAGATGCCTTAAAGTTGTACATGCCTTTCAGCATTGGGGGGTACCATGCAAGGTGGAGTAGCATCGAAGGGGGGGAAATGTTCCAAGGGTAAAAAGTACCCTTGTTCCAGTGTTGACAATGTTGAGGGATAAGGACCTATTTCCGTACATGAATACCCCGTTCCCATTTCCACAATAGTTCTAAGAAAATAAACACACATGCACCAAAATGTTCTTTATTTAAAATAAAACCCACACACATACTTACCTGCTATTAAAATATATTTTATTCAAGGAGATGTATGGGGTTTATAAAAAAGAAATCTACATACTCACCTGTGTTATGCCGCAGATGTTCCTCAATGGCTGATTGTTCAGTTCTCAGTCTGTTCAAAGCAGAGAGCAATAATTGTCAGTGCTGGGCTGGAGAGGGGGTGGGTGCAGCTGGCTCCAGCTCTCAGGTGAGCCCTGAGACCTGAAGCCAGCTGTCAGTTGGGCAGCTGGATGGATCCCAACAATATTGTCAGGATTAAGCCAGAGCCTGGAGCAGCTGGGCAATAGGCTGTGTCACATACCTTATGGCTGAGCCTGTTGTGCAGAGGGATGCCTCTCGTACAGCCCCAGCTCAGGGACCACTGATGTTGCGGCAGTGGCCATGAGAGCGCAGTGAGGTATGAGTGCCTGTGTAGTCTTCCGCTGGTAGCAGTGATGCAAAGCAGATGCGTCACTAGAGTTGGCAGAATTTCTAGAACAGCGGATGGCAGCAGGAACAGCAGCCCCTGGGTTGGTAGACAGCAGGCAGCAGTAGACAGAGGCTGATTGTAGGCGCAGGGAGATTGGTGGCCCACAACTGAAGGAGCATCAGCGGGAGCTAGGCAAGGTGCAGGCAGGACAGATGAACAACTGGTTGCAAGGTCAGACAAGCCAAGTCAGCAACAGATGCAGGCATAGATGGCAAACAGAGAATCGTCAGGATACAGGCAGAGGTCAGCAACACACCATCAGACAGATGAGCAGAAGGCAGAGCAAAGTTCAAACCCAAGGTCGGGGCAGGTATCGTTCAAGCGAAGTCAGGAGTAATCCGTGTTAAACACAGAAGTTAGCAGAATCAGATACAGGAACACGGTTACAGCTGCAGATCAGACAACAATTAACTAGTGCAGCTTCTGCACTTACAGTATATATGCCACTTAATGCCAGTCTCAATGGTGAATGAGCGTGCACATAGTATATGCGTGCGCCTCTGCACAGCAAGACAGGCACCCACAGGGCTGCGCCTGTGCATTTGCATACGCCTCGGAACTTCAGCTGCGCTATGGCCAACACGTTCCTGACAGCCTTTTATAATCTGACTCTTGGTCAGAGGAGAGGAAAAGTAAGTGCACTCCTGCAAGAGAAGTGTGGCAAAACAGCTTTGGCCTTATTTCTCTTTTCAGTCAAGATGTCCAACAAGGTACATCAGTCAATAATTATTAGGCTTGTGCAATTCGTTTCGTAACGAATTGAAATTCGTCCGAATTTAGCAACTTTCGGACATTCGGAAGCATTCGAATTTCCGAACAAAGCAATTACGAATAAGACCGAATCCGAAATAAATTATACCGCAAATAGCGAATGCCCGAATGTCTTCGGCATAATTCGTTATGAAAAAGTTACGAATGTACGAATCCATACGAAGCACAATAACACTCACTCTGCTCTGCTCTCTGCTTCTCCCACACCGTGCTGAACTCCCTCTCAAAATGGTGTACAGGGGCGGAGGTTATAGCCGCATGTAAAAAACGAAAGTAAAATACGAGATTTCGAATCCATTCGAAGCACAATAACACTCTGCTCTGCTCTCTGCTTCTCCCTCACCGTGCTGAACCCTCTCAAAATGGTGTACAGGGGCGGAGGCTATAGCCGCATGTAAAAAACGAAAGTAAAATACGAGATTTCGAATCGTTACAAATAACCGCAATGTATTTAGAAAAGTACAAATCCATTCGAAGCACATTAGGCATAATAGGCAGCGTCGTTGTGAGAGAGACACGGAAAATTACGAATCAACGAACCCAAAAAAAGTTACGAAAGTAGGAGTTGTGTCCAGAATCAACGAAAAACAACGTACTCTACCGAAAGTACGAACCCAAAAAAAGTTACGAAAGTAGGAGTTGTGTCCAGAATCAACGAAAAACAACGTACTCTACCGAAAGTACGAATTATAAAGCAACAAAAAATTCAACGAAAAATGTCGCTTGCAAAAATACGAATGAGTCCGAACACGAAAAATCCCGTCTAGCAAAATTACGAATGATTACGAATCAACAGGACCGGAAAGAAACGAACCGAAACGGAACGAATTTTTCCGTTGTGCACAAGTCTAATAATTATCACAAAATTTTAAACATTATCAGATGCTGGGATTAACCACCTGCCGACCACGCACTGTACATCTACTGTGACAGTGCGGGCTGGCTGCGCAGAATTTGCTCTTCCAGGTAGGGGGAGCACATGCGTGCGATCGGCACGCCTCTTGTGCTTTGATGGGTGACCATTGGCCAGCACCCGCTGATCGGTGCGCGGGAAGACAGAACAGAGCTCTGCCTATGTGAACAATACATAGCTCTGTCCTGTCAGCGGGGATGTGCTGGATTCCAGCACATCCTTTAGTGAAAGCACCACATTGTACACACAAACACTGGTTAGGCACACATTTAACCCTTTGATCGCCCTAGATGTTTAACCCCTTCCCATCCAGTGTCAGTACAGTGACAGTATATTTTTAGCATTGATCACAGCCGGGGTTGAATGGGAGTCTTTCTCTCAGCGATCGCGGAGGGGAAGAGAAAGGAGAGCCGCCCGGATGACCAGAGCGCAGGGAACACAGCAATAACAGCTTTCATTTCACATTGCTGTGTTCCCCGCTGCTCCCTGTCACATTATTATTATTATTATTATTATTATTATACAGGATTTATATAGCGCCAACAGTTTACGCAGCGCTTTACAATATAAAAGGGAGACAATACAGTTATAATACAATAAAATACAAGAGGATTAAGAGGGCCCTGCTCAGAAGAGATTACATTCTAATACACACAGCCCCTCCTCCTGGTCCCGGGACTTTAATAGACAGATCGCCGTCCAAGCCAGGGGGCGGGGCTGTATGCAAGGTTGAGTGGTGAGAACGCAGCAATTGAAATGAAAACTGTTATCACTCTGTTCCCTGCGCTCTGATCATCCAGACAGCTCTCCTGTTCCTCTCCTCCCCTGCACAGGTAGGCTGCATGGTGGACACAGGCCAGTGCCCACCAGTGCTGCCAACCAGTGCCAATCAGTGCCCATTAGCACTGCCAGGCAGTGCCCATCAGTGATGCCTATCATTTCCGCCTATCAGTGCCCATCAGTGTCACCTATCAGTGCCACCTATAAGTGCCCATCATTGCCACCTATCAGTGCCCATCAGTGACATCTATCAGTGCTGCTTCATCAGTGCCATTCAGTGCTGCCTAATCAGTGCCCATCAGTGCTGCCTAATCAGTGCCCATCAGTGCAGCCTATCAGTGCCCATCAGTGCAGCCTCATCAGCGCACATCAGTGAAGGAGAAAAATTACTTATTTACAACATTTTATAACAGAAACTAAGAAAAACCTATCAGTGCCCATCAATGCCACATATCAGTGCCCATCAATGCCACCTATCAGTGCCCATCAGTGCCACCTATTAGTGCCCTTCAGTGCCACCTATCAGTGCAGCCTTATCAGTGCCTCCTCATTAGTGCCCATCTGTGCCGCCTCATTAGTGCCCATCGGTGCCGCCTCATTAGTGCCCATCGGTGCCGCCTCATCAGTTCCATTCAGTGGCGCCTAATCACTGCCCATCAGTGCTGCCTAATCAGTGCTTATTAATGCTGCCTCATCAGTGCCCATCAGTGCAGTCTCATCAGCGCACATCAGTGAAGGAGAAAAATTACTCATTTACCAAATTTTATAACAGAAACTAAGAAAAAAATGTATTTATTTTTTTCAAAATTTTCGTGTTTTTTTTTTCATTTGTTTAGCAAAAAGTAAAAAACTCAGTGGTGATTAAATACCTAAAAAAAAAGCTCTATCTGTCTCCAAAAAATGTTGTTTGTGTACATTGTTGTATGACCCTGCCATTGTCATTCAAAATGTGACAGCACTGTAAGATGAAAATTGGCCTGGGCAGGAAGGGGGTAAAAGTGCCCCGTAGGCAAGTGGTTAAAGGTTATGTAGAGAGGTGAGGGGAAGGGTGGAGTAGGGAGTTGCCGCTCCAGGTGGATGAGCTCTACTAATCAAAGGTTCCTCAGGAAGCCGTAGGTGCTGGCAATGCACAAGATAGGCAAAAATAGATAATGGATGAAAGATAGACAGCCGCACTCCAAAAAAAACTTTTGGTTGCCTATTGTAAAAAATAAACAATGCACTACAAATCACAGCAAGCAGGGATGGCAGCTGATGCGTTTCACACTATAATTAGTGCTTACTCATAGCTAACTGCATTAAAAAGGAAGGGCGGAGTAGCTGGGCCAGCACAGAGTATAATTAGACACTCTCAAGCCCTGTACACACGGCCGGGAATCCCGTCTGTTTGAAAACCATTGGTTTTCCTGACGGGATTACTGCCAAGCTTGCCTTGAAAAGCCATGTATACTCACAGCCACATAAAAGACCCGCCGTTCTTTTGAATAGCAAGAACGCGGTGACGTCAAAGACTATGACGAGCCGGCTAAATTACGTTCTATGCTACTGTGCATGCGTCAAATTGTTATCGAGCATGCCCGTTTTTTTCCCCTTCAGGTAAGCATACAGACGACCCGTTTTCTCTGAAACACTCTGCTGGGAATCCCGATGGCAAAATAGAGAGCAGGTTCTCTATTTTTTTCCAGCAGTTTTCCTGTCGGGAAAAATGCTAGGGAGCCTACACACGGCCAGGATTCCCGGCCAAAAGCTCTCCTGGCAGTTTTCCTGCCGGGAAAACCGGTCGTGTGTACAGGGCTTCAGAAGAGGAGAGGGCTTTGGCATGCAAGGAGGAAGGGGACTGTGCCAGGGAATTGACTCTTCCTGGAACAGTCAAAATATTTAGCAAGTTCAAAGGCACAGTGAATAAAAAATGTTTATAAAATAAAAAAAAAACATTGCAAGTAATCATTTAAAATCCTCTGATGTTTCTGTGTTTTTATCTGCAATTTTTAATTAATGCATGACTGTTTTTACATCTGCCTAGAGTTCACGTGTCATGTCTAGAGTGAACTCATTGAGTGCATTGACCAATTATGCTTGTGTAAATACCAGTGTGTTGATTTCTTGTTTGCTGCATTTCTCATTACTGCCCTAGGTCTAATTCTTCTACTTGTTTATACAGTACTCACTGCTGATATACCTATGAGTCACAGAGGAATAGGTTTCCAGGAACAGAATAACAAGGGTCATTCCCTTGACAGATTTCATTTTTCAACATATATAGTTACAGTGTGCTAGCTTCTCACACATCCACAGTATGAAACAGATAAAGGGGAATACACTGCTGTCATTGACAATGTATTTTTTAATAAGGGGGTCTGATAGTTTCACATGTACAGTAAATGTTGAACAAAATGTGCCCGACTGGTTACATATCACATTACACGTATGATAGTATGCCCTTCAGTTTGCTAGTGTTATTGGCATTATTATTTAAACCTGTCACATATGAAGCAAGATCACAGTCTAGAAGGGATGACTGCAAGCAATGTAGAAATCACTTTTAGTTGTAAAATAATGGTGCCATCGCTGAGTAAATCCTTTTTTTCTGTCTCTCAATGCTCCTTGTAATATATATATATATATATATATATATATATATATATATAAAATAAAAAAAAACTCCACGCTCACCTACTAATACAAACCCAGTGCCAAAAAAAGACTAATCAATAGATGTTGCAGCCAACCACCGCCATGTGTTTCCACACCACAAAGCACAATTCAATACAAAAAGTGCAGCACAACAAATGATAAATTAATTAACCACTTAAGCCCCGGACCAATACGCAGCATAAAGACCAGGCCCCTTTTTGCGATTCGGCAATGCGTCGCTTTAACTGACAATTGCGTGGTCGTGCGACGTGGCTCCCAAACAAAATTGACGTCCTTTTTTTCCCACAAATAGAGCTTTCTTTTGGTGGTATTTGATCACCTCTGCGTTTTTTATTTTTTGCGCTATAAACAAAAATAGAGCGACAATTTTGAAAAAAATGCAATATTTTTTACTTTTTGCTATAATAAATATCCCCAAAAAATACATATACTTTTTTTTTTTTTTTCCTCAGTTTAGGCCGATACTTATTCTTCTACATATTTTTGGTAAAAAAAAAATCACAATCTGCGCTTATTGATTGGTTTGCGCAAAAGTTATATTGTTTACAAAATAGGGGGTCGTTTTATGGCATTTTTATAAAAAAAAATTTTTTTACTAGTAATGGTGGCGATCAGCGATTTTTTTTTTGTGACTGCGACATTATGGCGGATACATCGGACACTTTTGACACATTTTTGGGACCATTGTCATTTTCACAGCGATCAGTGCTATAAAAATGCACTGGTTACTGTGAAAATGACACTGGCAGTGAAGGGGTTAACCACTAGGGGCGCTGTAGGGGTTAAGTGTGCCTAGGGGAGTGATTACTACTGTGTGGGGGCGTGGCTACGAGTGACACATCACCGATCTCCACTCTGATTACACAGAGCGGAGATCGCTGACATTGTCAGTAGGGGAGCGGGAGATGTTGTGTTTACACTATCATCTCCCCACTCCATGCCTCCGTGAGACGATCACGGGGATCCCTGCGGCGATCGAGTCCGCGGGACCCGCGGTCCGACTCATAGGGAAGGTAGGGGGGTCGCGAGCGCGCCGCCGCCGGCACGCGTGCAACCCCCGACGTCAGGTACTTAAAGGGGACGTACAGGTACGTGATTGTGCCTGTACGAGCCATTCTGCCGACGTATATCTACAGTGCGCGGTCCTTAAGTGGTTAAAAAATGACTAAATAAATAAAATATAAAATCGTATAAATGTGTGTTCAATTCATATAAATATATTCAATTCATAATGTTCCAAAACATGCATCAAAAATATAACAACACCAGTCTTTAAACAATGTATGTTTCTCCATTTAAATATTTTGTGCAGGTAAGTGGGAGAGGGATCTAAATAGGATTTTCACTCCTTCGCAACATAAACAAATTATTTATTTGACCCTTAATTCTTCAGTTTGTACGAGGACTCAGGAATCTAATTATAAACTCTTGACACAGTGGCATTATACTCCCGTACGACTACATAAATTTTCAAAAGAAAACTCGGATAGTTGTTGGAGATGCGGGGAAGAAGGCGGGTCATTGTTACATATATTTTGGTCTTGTAAAAAAATAGGGCAATATTGCATGACCCTGCATTCTTCCTCCTTCATTGTTCACAGATTCCGGTTCAGACTTATAGAAGATCAGCAATGTGTCATATGATTAATGCAGCTAAAGCAGGGATCCCGTTGCACTGGAGAGACACTCAGGGCCGCCATCAGGAATTTTGGGGCCCCTTACACAGCTTCAGGCATGGGCCCCCCTGGAGCAGAGAACCAGGGGGGTGGGGGGGTAATGCCGCTGCAAATTGAGAAGCGGGGAGGGGTGCCAAAAATTGAGAAGGAGGGGGGTGCTGCCGCCGCAAATTATTGAGGTCGGGGGTTGCCATCCGGGCCCTTGGGGACCTCCGGTCCTCTGGGGACATCTGGGCCCCTTACAAAATAAATAAATAAAACAAATAAAAAAAGAATAAAAAAATAAAAGAAATAAGATAAAAAAAATAAAAAAAGGGGGTTGCCATCTGGGGCCCTGGGGACCACAGGGCCCCTTACAGAAAAAAAAGTGGGGGTTGCCATCCGGGCCCCTGGGGACCTCCGGGCTTCTTGGCCACTTACAAAAAAATTAGGGCTGTTACTGATTAAAATTTTCCTGTTCGATTAATCGGTTTTTTTTTTTAATCGATTAATCGACTAATTTCGATTAATTATAATGCACATACAGATCCAACTACTTTTAGCTGATCTCCTTGCAGGCTGATTCCCAGTGCAGCTACCAACCACTGGAAAAATCGATAGCAGGATACAAAAAACACACAAAGGCAGCGCTCGATGGGAATAGCATTAAAACTTTTATAGTCTTCAAGTAGGTAACAAAATAAATATTGCATTGGAGATAAAATCGATGTAGCTACATAAACTGTAAAAATGGTGCAAGGAATACCAAACGGTAGCAAAAGCAGTCATAAAAACATGTAACTAAGTATGATACTGGTATAAAAATGTGTACAACGATACCACTGCTTAATCCAGATGAGAAGGGGCTAACATCAGTCCGTCAGCATGTAGATGTCCCGTGAAGGGAACTATCACAATTCCCAGTGGATGGCTGTAGAAACCCAGGTTGATAGAGGGAAGTGATAGAGGGAAGTGTAACAGCCCTTGCGTCTGGCAGATAATAAGGTCCCGCCGGCATGCAGATATGAAGGCACAACAAAGGAGCCCTTCAGATGGACACGGCAAGCCCCGCCGGTGTCCGTGACGTCACCGGATCTCCCTGAAGACTTTTGATCGATCAAAAGAATTTTGATCGATCAAAACAATTAATCGATTAATCGAGGAATTAATAGTTAATTTCCACAGCCCTAAAAAAAAAATATTATTATTTTTTTTTAAAAGGGGGGTTGCCATCTGGCAAATTAAAAAAATGTTTTTGTTTGTTTTAAAAAAAAAAAAAAAAATAGAAAAAAGGGGGGGGGTTGCCATCCGGGGCCCTGGGGACCTCCGGGCCCCTTACAAAAAAAGAGGAAAAAATAAATAAATAAATAATTCAATAAAAAAAAGGGGGGGGGGGGTTGCCACCCGGGCCCCTTGCAAAAAAAAAAAAAAAGTAAAAAACAAAAAAAATTATAATTTAAAAAAAAAATAAAAATAAATGAAAAAGGGGGGGTTGCCACCGGGCCCCTTACAGGTGTACTGCCTGTACCCCCCTGATGGTGGCCCTGGAGACACTAGACCCCCATCAATTTCAGAATGGTTAAACTGAATTATAGAGATAAAGGCCATGGAGGACCTTGTCCTCTCAGCCAAGAACAAGAAAGATCAATACGTCCAAACATGGTCAAGTTGGAATATATTTAGGAATTCGGAAAATGGGAAGAGATTACTGGAAGCGTGAGTAGTAGAATAAAGAAATACTTAACGGGAGCTATATAGTTAAATGGAAAGGGAAATGTATTTCTCGTCAGGCTAATGATAGATTTCTTTTTTTATTTTATTTTTTATTTATTGGGGCCCCATAAAGAGAGGACAGTCGAGGGAAGCATAGAGGGTTAGGGTGAAAGATGGATAGGCTATCAAGTAATATATCAGCTGATTAGCAATAGTGATGAGCCGAACACCCCCGGGTTCGGTTCGCACCAGAACCCGCGAACGGACCGAAAGTTTGCACGAACTTTAGAACCCTATTAAATACAATGGATGCGAACGTTCGAAATCTAAAGTGCTAATTATAACGACTATTATGCATGTTATTGTCCTAAAAAGGGTTTGGGAACCCGGGTTCTGCACCAGGGGACATGTATCAATGCAAAAAGAAGTTTTAAAAACGGCCGTTTTTCTGGAGCAGTCATTTTAATGATGCATAAAATGAAAAAAAAAAAGTCAAATATTCCTTTAACCACTTGACCACTGGGCACTTAAACCCCCTTAATAACCAGACCAATTTTCAGCTTTCGGTGCTCTCACATTTTGAATGACAATTACTCAGTCATACAACACTGTACCCATATGAAATTTTTGTCCTTTTTTTCACACAAATAGAGCTTTCTTTTGGTGGTATTTAATCACTGTTGGGTTTTTTATTTTTTGCGCTATAAGAGAAAAAAGACTGAAAATTTTGTAAAAAAATGATTTTTTTTTCGTTTCTGTTATAAAATTTTGCAAATTACTATTTTTTCTTCATAAATTTTGGCCAAAATTTATACTGCTACATATCTTTGGTAAAAATAAGTACAAATTGGTGTATATTATTTGGTCTTTGTGAAAGTTATAGAGTCCACAAGCTATGGTGCCAATATCTGAAAATTGATCACACCTGAAGTACTGACGGCCTATCTCAATTCTTGAGACCCTAACATGCCAGAAAAGTACAAATACCCCCCAAATGACCCCTTTTTGGAAAGAAGACATTCCAAGGTATTCAGAAAGAGGCATTGTGAGTTTTTTGAAGTTGTCATTTTTTCCCACAATTCTTTGCAAAATCAAGATTTTTTTTTTCTCTTTTTTTTTTTTCACAAAATTGTCATATTAGCAGGTTATTTCTCACACACAGCATATGCATTCCACAAATTACACCCCAAAACACATTCTGCTATTACTCCCGAGTATGGCGATACCACATGTGTGAGACTTTTACACAGCGTGGCCACATACAGAGGCCCGACATGCAGGGAGCACCTTCAGGCGTTCTGGAGCACCCAGGCCAATTCTGACATTTCTCTCCTACATGTAAAAATCATCATTTGTTTGCTAGAAAATTACATAGAACCCCAAAACATTATATATGTTTTTTTAGCAAAGACCTTAGAGAATATAATGGTGGTTGTTGCAACTTTTTATCTCGCACGATATTTGCGCAGCAATTTTTTTAACGCGTTTTTTACGGAAAAAAAATGTTTTGTGCTTAAAAAAAAAAAAAAACAGTAAAGTTAGCCCAATGTTTTTGCATAATGTGAAAGATGAAGTTACGCCGAGTAAATAGATACCTAACATGTCGCCCTTAAAAATTGCACACACTCGTGGAATGGCGCCAAACTTCGCTACTTAAAAAATCCCCATAGGCGACGCTTTAAATATTTTTACTGGTTAAATGTTTTGAGTTACAGAGGAGGTCTAGGGCCAAAATGATTGCTCTCGCTCTAACGTTCGCAGAGATACCTCACATGTGTGGTTTGAAAACCGTTTTCATATGTGGGCGGGACTTACGTATGCGTTCGCTTCTGTATGCGAGCTCACGGGGACAGGGGCGCTTTAAAAAAAAAAAAAAAATTATTCTTCATTTTACTTTATTTATTTTAGTTTGACATGTTTTTCCGCCCTAAACATTTTTTTGATCACTTTTATACCTATTACAAGGAACGTAAACATCCCTTGTAATAGGAATATGGCATGACAGGTCCTCTTTACAGTGAGATATGGGGGGGGGGGTGTCAATAAGACCCCACATCTCACCTCTAGGCTGGGAAGCCTGAAAAAAATACAAAAAAAAAAACAACAATCCTGGCTTTGATCGTAGCGGTGAGTCGGTAGAAGCACCGGAGGGCGGCGGGGGGGGGGGACATCCCCTCTCGCCTCCCGTAAGAATGATAAAGCGGTGGAACAGCCGCTATGATTGTTCTTATGGTGTAGGGAATCGCCGGCTGAAAAAGCTAATATCTGAATGATGCCTGTAGCTGCTCCCATCATTCAGATATCCCCGCACAAAGTCAAGGACGTCATATGACGGCCGGAGGGCGGGAAGTGGTTATTGCAGAGTATTGCCGGGCATTGCGGAGTATTGCCGGGCATTGCGGAGTATTGCCGGGCATTGCGGAGTATTGCAGGGCATTGCGGAGTATTGCGGACTATGGCAGGGTATTGCGGTGTATGGCAGGGTATTGCGGTGTATGGCAGGGTATTGCACGGGTATTGCACAGGGTATTGTGGAGGGTATTGCACAGGGTATTGTGGAGGGTATTGCAGAGTATTGTGGAGGGTATTGCAGAGTATTGTGGAGGGTATTGCAGAGTATTGTGGCGGGTATTGCAGAGTATTGTGCAGGGTATTGCAGAGTATTGTGCAGGGTATTGCAGAGTATTGTGCAGGGTATTGCAGAGTATTGTGCAGGGTATTGCAGAGTATTGTGCAGAGTATTGCGCAGGGTATTGCAGAGTATTTTGCAGGGTATTGCAGAGTATTTTGCAGGGTATTGCAGAGTATTGTGCAGGGTATTGCAGAGTATTGTGCAGGGTATTGCAGCGTATTGCACCAGGGTATTGCAGAGTATTGCACCAGGGTATTGCAGAGTATTTCGCAGGGTATTGCAGAGTATTTCGCAGGGTATTGCAGAGTATTTCGCAGAGTATTGCACCAGGGTATTGCAGAGTATTGCACCAGGGTATTGCAGAGTATTGCACCAGTGTATTGCAGAGTATTGCACCAGGGTATTGGCAGGGTATTTTGCAGAGTATTGGCAGGGTGTATTGCAGAGTATTGGCAGGGTATAGCACAGGGATGGCTGAGCAGGGATGGATGGATGGCTGGATCTGTGACTGCAATTGTCACAGATCCAGCCCACAGTGCTGCTGCTGCCATCCGCTCCCTCCCCTCTCACACTGTACCGATCGGTACAGAGAGGGGAGGGAGGAACCGGCGTCATCAAATGACGCCGGTCTGTTTACAAGTGATTGCTCCGTCATTTGACGGAGCGATCACGTGGTAAACGGCCGCTATCAGCGGCGATTTACCGCGATTCGTGATCCGCCGGGTCCTCTGGACCCGGCGGTCACGGAGTTTCCCGTGTGCGCGCCCCAGGGGGCGCGCGGGAGCGCGATTCTGGGAGGACGTTATATAACGTCCTCCCAGAGTTAAGCAACCACCTTGTCGACGTTATTTGTCGGCAGGTGGTTGTTAAGTGGTTAAATGTCGTACCTGGGGGGTGTCTAAAGTATGCCTGTGAAGTGCCACGTGTTTCCCGTGTTTAGAACTGTCCCTGCACAAAATTACATTTCTAAAGGAAAAAAAGCCATTTAAAACTGCTTGCGGCTTTAATGTAATGTCTGGTCCCGGTAATATGGATGAAAATCTTTAAGAAAAATGGCATAGCTACCCCATCACCCCCCCCCCCCCCTACCCCAGCCCATTACCAGCCCCTTTGAGTCTTGTATGGATATTAAGGGGAACCCCGCAGACAAAATAAAAAAGGCCCTATATACTCTGAACAGCCGTATACAGGCGGTGCATACAAGACAGGGACTGTAGGTTTGTTCTTATGTAGAATCTGTTTGTAATTTTGAACAGGTACATTGTTTAAGTGTAGCTCCAGGCAAAAAATCTATTTTTAAGCTTTTTGGAAAACATAGGGAAGGGTTATCACCCCTGTAACATTTGTTTTGCTGTCTGTGCAGTGTGCACCTGTTCAGAAGATGCCCTTGATGAAGTCACGTGTGTAGTGACGCAACGCATCGGGAGGAGGAGCCTAAGTGACGTCCACTTCCGGTTTGCGGCCGTAAACCGGAAGTTAGTATTTTATGAACATTTTGTTTGGCGTTTTTTACCCCTTGGTTTTTAACGTGTTTTTTAGCTGTTTTTATTTGAATAAACGCCTTTTCTTGGGGCTTTCCTTTACATGCTTCACTATGGAGTCACTTTTTGTTTTTTTCTGAATATTATGGAGTAAGATCCGTTTTAAGGAAGAACATTGGTAAGCTGTGGAGATCCTTACAGTGGTTCCGGGTCACTCAAAAGGACTGGAAGTTCTCATTGTGAGCAGTGGAGATCTTTGTGGCCATTATTGACCTTGTGGGGTCCATCAGGAAGATTCGCTTTAAGGAAGAACACTGGTAAGCTGTGGAGATCCCTACAGTGGTTTCGGGTCACGCAAAAGGACTGGAAGTTCTCATTGTGAGCAGTGGAGATCTTTGTGGTTATTACTGACCCCGTGGGGTCCACCAGAGAGGTGAGAGGCTGGTGTCTATGGGGGAGGATTATTTATGCATCATTTGTTCATCTGATCCAGTGTGTTTCTGATGAGACAAGGTGTATTCCCACACCCATCCTTGCTTCTCTCCCTGCAATTAGCTGTTGCTATTTGGACTGCCATTTTGGCTATTTAGCACTTTATTTACATAGTCACTGTTTGGACGTTTTAATTTTATTTTATTATTGTTGATTTTGTCACCCCATTTATTTAATTTATGAGAAGTTAGACTTTATTAATAGCACTTTTAATATTAGCACTTTCTATTGACATTTAGCGCTGCTTCACTATATAACCTGTTCAGAACAGTTCACCTCACTTTCCGTCCTAATGACAAATGTTTTTTGAAAATTTGGGGTTTTTATTGAAACAAGAATTGGTGATAAAGCATCAGTGGAGAGGAGACACTTTTTTTCCCATATTAACTCTTACAGGAGAGAATTTGCCTTCCTAGGGGTAGATTTCCTCTCACTTCCTGTTGTATCCTTCCGTTTGCAAGGAGGAGTCGTTTGTAAGTTGGATGTTTGAAGGTAGGGGCCTGCCGTATATACTCAGCTGAAATTTGCCCTCACAGTTACTCTTGGTGGGCGCATGAATGGGCCCTGCTGTGAATTATTAGATCAAGAATTGTAATTGCATGCCCCTGTTGAACAGGGGCTGAAAAATTGGGCCTTTGGTGGTGGTGGTGGTGTTGACACAACACTGTAAGGCCTCACAGTTAGTCTTGGTGGGCGCAGGAATGGGCCCTGCTGTGAATTATTAGATCAAGAATTGTAATTACATGCCCCTGTTAAACAGGGGCAGGAAAATTGGGCCTTAGGCACTGGTGCCACAACACTGCAACCCCTCACAGATACTGTACTTGGAGCACAGCAATGAGCCCTGTTGCAAAGTATTGCATCAAAAATTGTAATTACACGCCCCTGTTAAACAGGGGCTGAAAAATTGGGCCTTTGGTGGTGGTGGTGGTGGTGTTGACACAACACTGTAAGGCCTCACAGTTAGTCTTGGTGGGCGCAGGAATGGGCCCTGCTGTGAATTATTAGATCAAGAATTGTAATTACATGCCCCTGTTAAACAGGGGCAGAAAAATTGGGCCTGAGGCACTGGTGCCACAACACTGCAACCCCTCACAGATACTGTACTTGGAGCACAGCAATGAGCCCTTTTGCAAAGTATTGCATCAAAAATTGTAATTACACGCCCCTGTTAAACAGGGGCTGAAAAATTGGGCCTTAGCCACTGGTGCTGGTGCCACGACACTGCAACCACTCCCAGATACTCTAGTTGGAGTGCAGGAATGAGCCCTGCTGCAAAGCATTGCATAAAAAATTGTAATAACACTCCCCTGTTAAACAGGGGCTGAAAAATTGGGCCTTAGCCACTGGTGGCGGCACCCAGAAACAAAAATGTTCTTCCAAGCTATCATCGTCAATCGGATCATTGAGGAGGAGGAGGATAGTCAGTCAACATAACAGGACAGTCTCTCAGCATCAGCATCAGTCTTGAAGGGATGTGACATTTGAAAATAAATTAGTCTGTTATATCAGCTTCAGGTGTTTGGTAGCTGGTGGTGATCCAAGACTGGTTCATCTTTATGAAGGTCAGTCGATCAACAGAGTCGGTGGACAGGCGCACCCTGTGATCCATGACAAATCCTCCAGCAGCACTGAATGTGCGTTCTGAAAGAACGCTGGATGCAGGACAGGCCAGTAGCTCAATTGCATACTGTGCAAGCTCTGGCCAGTGATCCATCCTCAAGACCCAGTAAGCCAGAGGATTTTCGGTGGGGAAGGTGTCCAAGTCTGACCTTGCCCCTAGGTATTCCTGCACCATGTATATCAGACGCTGGCGATGGTTGCTGGAACCGATTATACCTTGGGGCTGCAGACTAAAGAATTGTCTGAACGCATCGGTCAGACGGCCACCTTCCCCACCGCTCCTCCTTTGACTGACCGAAGCCTCAGCAACTCGTTGTCCAGGACCAGGAGTTTGTAACCTCCCAGTCTCTGGAAACGCGTTTCACAGACCTTTCTGCAAGGCCTCCCGGAGTTGTCTCATCCTCTGCTCCCTCTGTGATGGTAAGATAAGGTCCGCAACCTTACCCTTGTACCGTGGATCAAGGAGAGTGGCCAGCCAGTAATGGTCCCTCTCCTTGATCCGAAGAATACGAGGATCCTTCCGCAGACTTTGCAGGATCAGGGAGGCCATGCAGCGTAGGTTAGCTGAGGCATTCGGTCCGGAGTCCTCTGGATCACTAAGGACGACATGATCCGCAGCCACCTCCTCCCAGCCACGTACAAGTCCACTGGTTTCTTGGGACTGTAAATCATCCCTAAAAGACTGCTGCTGATGATGCTGAGTGCCAGGCTCCACCTCCATGCTGACACAATCCTCCTCCTCTTCTTCCTGTGCGATGGGTGGGACAGAAGGAACACTGTCTGGGTAAAGGGGGCCTTGAGAGGCAAGGAAGTCCTCCTCTTCCTGCCTCTGTTCTGCCTCAAGTGCCCTATCCATTATTCCACGCAGCATATGTTCCAACAGGTGGACAAGAGGTACAGTGTCACTGATGCATGCACTGTCACTGCTCACCATCTTCGTGGCCTCCTCAAATGGTGCCAGGACAGTGCATGCATCCCTGATCATGCCCCACTGGCGTGGTGAAAAAAACCCGAGCTCCCCTGACCCTGTCCTGGTGCCGTCAGTACTGTTTAATCCCTTATTAAAGCGGAGGTTCCGCGGCCATTTTAATTTTTTTTTCATTCAATTCCTTTCCCCATTGCAGATAAATACTCACTGTTTTGGTTTTAAAAAACATCCGCTGTCCGTTTTCTTGGGAAAGAATAGGTTATATACTTGGCGTAGGACAGTTTCCATTTTGCTTGTGGGCATGTGAAGCCCACAAGTACTCTTTTCCTGGATGCAGTGATTGTCATCATTGTTTATTCTGAGCAGCGCCGTGAACTTCCGGGTTTTCCATCACAACGTGCGGCGTCATTGAAAGTCCCCGCCCCGTTGTGATGGCAACCACAACGGTGTGTGTGTTCCCCTCGTCACGTGTCACATGTCGGGGCACCGCACTAACTCTTGAGAAGGATAACACTCAGCTCCCATGAGACAGTGCATCGCTGGGGAATGCAGGGTGCACGCCTACTCCCGCGGGAGGGAGAAGCAGGAAGTAGCAATGAAAAGCAAAATAAATAGGTATTTAAAACGCAATTTTTTTTTTTAATGCAGTATTAGAAGATGTATGCTTTGTACTAAAGGCTATAAGATATACTTCACTTTAAGAAGTGGAAAATTCGGGGCTCTTTTGATACCAAGCCAAGGTCAGGTAGACCAAGAAAAATTGCAGCCACAGCTGGTGGAAGAATTGCCCAGGATAAAAAAAAAACCCACAGGTAACCTCAGGAGAAATACAGGCTGCTTTGGTTGTTTTTAATGAGCACAATTCAACGCTACTTGAACAAAAAAGAGCTGCATAGTTGAGCTGTCAAAAGGAAGCCTTTACTGTGCAAAGGCCACAAAAAGGCCAATGAGGCATGTCAAGGTATTGTTGGGCCTATTGTAACCAGGCTTTTTTGTGGAACTTGTGCAGTAAAGGTATCTTTCTGGCAACTTGACCATGCAGCTTTTTTTTGTTCAAGTATCATCGTATTATGCTCCTCAAAAATAGGGATGAGCCGAACACCCCCTGGTTCGGTTCGCACCAGAACCTGCGAACGGACCGAAAGTTTGCGCGAACTTTAGAACCCTATTAAATACAATGGATGCAAAGGTTCAAAAACAAAAGTGCTAATTATAACGGCTAATATGCAAGTTATTGTCATAAAAAGGGTTTGGGGACCAGGGGACAGTGATTTTAATGATGCATAAAGTGAAAAAAAAAGTGAAATATTCCTTTAAATATCGTACCTGGGGGGTGTCTAAAGTATGCCTGTGAAGTGGCACGTGTTTCCTGTGTTTAGAACCGTCCCTGCACAAAATGACATTTCTAAAGGAAAAAAAGTAATTTAAAACTGCTTGCGGCTTTAATGTAATGTCTGGTCCCGGCAATATAGATGAAAATCATTGAGAAAAATGGCATGGGTACCCCCCAAGCCCACTACCAGCCCCTTTGGGTCTTGTATGAATATTAAGGGGAACCCCGCACCCAAATAAAAAAAGGGCCCTATATACTCTGAACAGCAGTATACAGGCGGTGCAAACAAGACAGGGACTGTAGGTTTATTCTTAAGTAGAATCTGTTTGTAATTTGGAACAGGTACATTTTTTAAGTGTAGCTCCAGCCAAAAAATCTATTTTTAAGTTTTTTGGAAAACATAGGGAAGGGTTATCACCCCTGTAACATTTGTTTTGCTGTCTGTGTCCCTGTTCAGAACATTTCACCTTACTTTCCGTCCCAATGACAAATGTTTTTTGAATTTTTTATTTTTTATTATTGAAACAAGGATTGGTGATAAAGCATCAGTGGAGAGGAGACACCTCTTTCCCATATTAACTCTTACAGGAGAGAATTTCCCTTCCTAGGTGTAGATTTCCTCTCACTTCATGTTGTCTCCTTACGTTTGCAAGTAGGAGTCGTTTGTAAGTTGGATGTTTGAAAGTAGGGGCCTGCCGTATATACTCTGCAGAAATTTGGCCCTTAGGTGTTGGTGTTGCCACAACACTGTAAGCCCTCACAGTTACTCTTGGTGGGCGCTGGAACGCCCTGCTGTGAACTATTATATCAAGAATTGTAATTACATGCCATTGTTGAACAGTGGTAGGAAAAATTGGGCCTTTGGTAGAGGTGGTGGTGCTGGTGCCACAACACTGTAAGTCCTCACAGTTACTCTTGGTGGGCGCAGGAATGGGCCCAGCTGTGAAATATTAGATCAAGAATTGTAATCACATGCCCCTGTTGAACAGAAGAAAAAAAAATGGGCCTTTGGTGGTGGTGGTAGTGTTGCCACAACACTGTAAGCCCTCACAGTTACTCTTGGTGGGCGCAGGAATGGGCCCTGCTGTGAATTATTAGATCAGGAATTGTAATTACATGCCTCTGTTGAACAGGGGCACAAAAATTGTGCCTTAGGCACTGGTGCCACAACACTGCAACCCCTTACAGATACTGTAGTTGGAGCGCAGAAATGAGCCCTGTTGCAAAGTATTGCATCAAAAATTGTAATTACACGCCCCTGTTAAACAGGGGCAGAATAATTGGGCCTTAGGCACTGGTGCTGGTGCCACAACACTGCAACCCCTCACAAATACTGTACGCAGAGCGCAGCAATGAGCCCTGCTGCAAAGCATTGCATCAAAAATTGTAAATACACGCCCCTGTTAAACAGGGGCTGAAAAATTGGGCCTTAGGCACTGGTGCTGGTGCCACAACACTGCAACCCCTCACAGATACTGCGATCATACCTTGGGGCTGCATACTAAAAAATTGTCTGAACGCATCGGTCAGACGGCCACCTTCTTCACCGCTCCTTCTTTGACTGACTGGAGCCTCAGCAACACGTTGTCCAGGGCTAGGGATGAGCTCGGTGTTCGAGTCGAACATACGTTCGACTCGAACATCGGCTGTTCGATCGTTCGACGAAGATCGAACGATTTGGGCCGTTCGCGCCTAATTCGAGTGACGCGAACGGCCCACAATGCACTACGCCATCGCAGTGTCATCCAGGCGCTGTGATTGGCCAAGCATGCACTGTGACCCCGCATGCTTGGCCAATCACAGCGCCGGCAGCGAGGAGAGCAATGATTGGCCACAGGCAGGATGCCTGTGGCCAATTATTGCTGAGGGTGTTTAGTACACGCCCCACACTATAAAAGGCCGCCAGCACGGCGGCCTAGTGTAGTGTGTTCCGGAGCAGGGAAAGAGAAGCATAGGCAGGGACAGTGACATTTTTTTTTTCTTGCTTAACCTGGATTCCTTTAGTTTAGGGAAAGAGAAGGATAGGTAGGGAGAGTGTCAGTGTGTTTTACTGTGCGAATCCTTGTTTCTAGGGACAGGGAAGGACAGTGAGGGAAATTCTCCTTGTGCTATAGTGTGCTAAAGCATTGATCATCAACCATCTTTAAAAAATCATTTTTTCTAGGGACAGAAAACTATAGGTAGGGAGAGTGTCAGTGTGTTTTACTGTGATAATCCTTGTTTCTAGGGACAGGGAAGGACAGTGAGGGAAATTCTCCTTGTGCTATAGTGTGCTAAAGCATTGATCATCAACCATCTTTAAAAAAACATTTTTTCTAGGGACAGAAAACTATAGGTAGGAAGAGTGTCAGTTTCTTTCACTGTGATAATCCTTGTTTCTAGGGACAGGGAAGGACAGTGAGGGAAATTCTCCTTGTGCTATAGTGTGCTAAAGCATTGATCATCAACCGTCTTTAAAAAAACATTTTTTCTAGGGACAGAAAACTATAGGTAGGAAGAGTGTCAGTTTCTTTCACTGTGATAATCCTTGTTTCTAGGGACAGGGAAGGACAGTGAGGGAAATTCTCCTTGTGCTATAGTGTGCTAAAGCATTGATCATCAACCGTCTTTAAAAAAACATTTTTTCTAGGGACAGAAAACTATAGGTAGGAAGAGTGTCAGTTTCTTTCACTGTGATAATCCTTGTTTCTAGGGACAGGGAAGGACAGTGAGGGAAATTCTCCTTGTGCTATAGTGTGCTAAAGCATTGATCATCAACCGTCTTTAAAAAAATATATTTTCTACGGACAGAAAACTATAGGTAGGAAGAGTGTCAGTTTCTTTCACTGTGATAATCCTTGTTTCTAGGGACAGGGAAGGACAGTGAGGGAAATTCTCCTTGTGCTATAGTGTGCTAAAGCATTGATCATCAACCGTCTTTAAAAAAACATTTTTTCTAGGGACAGAAAACTATAGGTAGGAAGAGTGTCAGTTTCTTTCACTGTGATAATCCTTGTTTCTAGGGACAGGGAAGGATAGTGAGGGAAATTCTCCTTGTGCTATAGTGTGCTAAAGCATTGATCATCAACCATCTTTAAAAAAACATTTTTTCTAGGGAGAGAAAACTATAGGTAGGAAGAGTGTCAGTTTCTTTCACTGTGATAATCCTTGTTTCTAGGGACAGGGAAGGACAGTGAGGGAAATTCTCCTTGTGCTATAGTGTGCTAAAGCATTGATCATCAACCATCTTTAAAAAAACATTTTTTCTAGGGACAGAAAACTATAGGTAGGAAGAGTGTCAGTTTCTTTCACTGTGATAATCCTTGTTTCTAGGGACAGGGAAGGACAGTGAGAGAAATTCTCCTTGTGCTATAGTGTGCTAAAGCATTGATCATCAACCATCTTTAAAAAAACATTTTTTCTAGGGACAGAAAACTATAGGTAGGAAGAGTGTCAGTTTCTTTCACTGTGATAATCCTTGTTTCTAGGGACAGGGAAGGACAGTGAGGGAAATTCTACTTGTGCTATAGTGTGCTAAAGCATTGATCATCAATCAGCTTTAAAAAAACATTTTTTCTAGGGACAGAAAACTATAGGTAGGAAGAGTGTCAGTTTATTTCACTGTGATAATCCTTGTTTCTAGGGACAGGGAAGGACAGTGAGGGAAATTCTCCTTGTGCTATAGTGTGCTAAAGCATTGATCATCAACCGTCTTTAAAAAAACATTTTTTCTAGGGACAGAAAACTATAGGTAGGAAGAGTGTCAGTTTCTTTCACTGTGATAATTCTTGTTTCTAGGGACAGGGAAGGACAGTGAGGGAAATTCTACTTGTGCTATAGTGTGCTAAAGCATTGATCATCAATCAGCTTTAAAAAAACATTTTTTCTAGGGACAGAAAACTATAGGTAGGAAGAGTGTCAGTTTCTTTCACTGTGATAATCCTTGTTTCTAGGGACAGGGAAGGACAGTGAGGGAAATTCTACTTGTGCTATAGTGTGCTAAAGCATTGATCATCAATCAGCTTTAAAAAACATTTTTTCTAGGGACAGAAAACTATAGGTAGGAAGAGTGTCAGTTTCTTTCACTGTGATAATCCTTGTTTCTAGGGACAGGGAAGGACAGTGAGGGAAATTCTCCTTGTGCTATAGTGTGCTAAAGCATTGATCATCAACCATCTTTAAAAAAACATTTTTTCTAGGGACAGAAAACTATAGGTAGGAAGAGTGTCAGTTTCTTTCACTGTGATAATCCTTGTTTCTAGGGACAGGGAAGGACAGTGAGGGAAATTCTCCTTGTGCTATAGTGTGCTAAAGCATTGATCATCAACCATCTTTAAAAAAACATTTTTTCTAGGGACAGAAAACTATAGGTAGGAAGAGTGTCAGTTTCTTTCACTGTGATAATCCTTGTTTCTAGGGACAGGGAAGGACAGTGAGGGAAATTCTCCTTGTGCTATAGTGTGCTAAAGCATTGATCATCAACCATCTTTAAAAAAACATTTTTTCTAGGGACAGAAAACTATAGGTAGGAAGAGTGTCAGTTTCTTTCACTGTGATAATCCTTGTTTCTAGGGACAGGGAAGGACAGTGAGGGAAATTCTCCTTGTGCTATAGTGTGCTAAAGCATTGATCATCAACCATCTTTAAAAAAACATTTTTTCTAGGGACAGAAAACTATAGGTAGGAAGAGTGTCAGTTTCTTTCACTGTGATAATCCTTGTTTCTAGGGACAGGGAAGGACAGTGAGGGAAATTCTCCTTGTGCTATAGTGTGCTAAAGCATTGATCATCAACCATCTTTAAAAAATCATTTTTTCTAGGGACAGAAAACTATAGGTAGGGAGAGTGTCAGTGTGTTTTACTGTGATAATCCTTGTTTCTAGGGACAGGGAAGGACAGTGAGGGAAATTCTCCTTGTGCTATAGTGTGCTAAAGCATTGATCATCAACCGTCTTTAAAAAAACATTTTTTCTAGGGACAGAAAACTATAGGTAGGAAGAGTGTCAGTTTCTTTCACTGTGATAATCCTTGTTTCTAGGGACAGGGAAGGACAGTGAGGGAAATTCTCCTTGTGCTATAGTGTGCTAAAGCATTGATCATCAACCGTCTTTAAAAAAACATTTTTTCTAGGGACAGAAAACTATAGGTAGGAAGAGTGTCAGTTTCTTTCACTGTGATAATCCTTGTTTCTAGGGACAGGGAAGGACAGTGAGGGAAATTCTCCTTGTGCTATAGTGTGCTAAAGCATTGATCATCAACCATCTTTAAAAAAACATTTTTTCTAGGGACAGAAAACTATAGGTAGGAAGAGTGTCAGTTTCTTTCACTGTGATAATCCTTGTTTCTAGGGACAGGGAAGGACAGTGAGGGAAATTCTCCTTGTGCTATAGTGTGCTAAAGCATTGATCATCAACCGTCTTTAAAAAAACATTTTTTCTAGGGACAGAAAACTATAGGTAGGAAGAGTGTCAGTTTCTTTCACTGTGATAATCCTTGTTTCTAGGGACAGGGAAGGACAGTGAGGGAAATTCTCCTTGTGCTATACTGTGCTAAAGCATTCCTCATCAACCATCTTTGAAATCCTTGTTTTTTGGACAGTCAGGGAAATTGTCGTTGTGCTATTCTGTGCAAAAGCAATCATCCTCAACCATATTTAGAAATCCTTAAGTAAAGGGACAGAGAAGGACACCTGAAGGTAGCCCTTATTGCTTTTTTCCCATCTCCCTGCAGGCCATCTATTAGAATGTCTGGAAGGCAAACAAGGAGAGGCAGACAGTCAGGAGGCAATAAAAGAGGGCAAGCAGGCTCTGTGTCTGGGGGCAACAGTGCTGGTCGTGGACGCGGTGCATTGTCATCAGCACATGGCCATGGGACACGCTTGTCCTTCTTTTCGGCAGCTGGACATGTTGAGCCACATCATGCCGAAGACTTGGTAGAGTGGATGACCAAGCCCTCCTCCTCCTCCTCATCCTCTCTCACCCAGGCTCAGGGTACTGGCAAAGCAGCTGCCAAAGCGTCCTCTTCCCTGGTATCAATGTCAGACTCATCATCAGTCACTCCTTCCCTAGACCCACCATGTCCTCCTCCTGAGGAGTCCCCCGAACTGTTTGAGCACAGTGTTGGGTACATGCTCCAGGAGGATGCCCAGCGTTTCGAAGGGTCTGATGATGAAACCCAGCTACAGGAAGGCAGTAGCGTGAGAGCAGACAGAGGGCATGCTCAAGAAGGACACCAATCTGGCAGTCATGTTCCAGCAGCTGCAGAATACTGCCAGATTGGCTCCAGTGATGAGGAGGGAGGGGATGATGAGGTCACTGACTCCACGTGGGTGCCTAATAGGAGAGAGGAGGAGGAGGAGGATGAGGAGGAGGCACATCTCCAACGAGGCAGGATGCCCTTTGGTGGCCAGCGTAAGGGCAGTACACCGACGGAATCACACCGCAGAGCTCCGCCTGTGCAGGGCGCTGCCTCTGCCCGTCATTCAAAAAGTTCTTTGGTGTGGGCCTTTTTTGAGGCTAGTGCATCAGATCGCACAGCTGCTGTTTGCAACATATGTCGCAAGCGTATATCGCGTGGCCAAAACATCAGCCGCTTGGGTACCACATGCCTGACCAGACATATGTTGACCTGCCATGCAGCTCGTTGGCAAGCCTACCTCAAAGACCCACACCAAAGAACAAAGCGGACCTCTCCTTGCACCGCATCAGCTGGGATCTCCAACCCCACTATAACTTCAGTCCTCTCTGAAACATGCACTGAGAGGAATGAAGGTGTAGAATTAGGTGTGTCACAGCCAAGTACTTGCGGCCACTCTGCTAGCAGTACACCGACGTCCGATTCTAGCAGGCAAATTTCCCTGCCCCAGCTGCTGGACCGTTGAAAGAAGTTCACTCCCAGCCATCCACATGCCCAGCGGTTGAATGCTAGCTTGGCTAAATTGCTAGCGCTTCAACTGCTGCCTTTTCAGTTGGTAGACTCGGCCCCCTTCCGTGAGTTTGTGCAATGTGCGGTTCCTCAGTGGCAGGTTCCCAAACGCCACTTTTTCTCACGGAAGGCTATTCCGGCTCTCTACCGGCATGTGGAAGGCAATGTCTTGGCCTCGCTGGACAGGGCGGTCAGCGGTAAGGTGCATATTACCGCTGACTCATGGTCCAGCAGGCATGGACAGGGACGTTACCTTTCTTTCACGGCCCATTGGGTCACTCTTTTGGCAGCTGGGAAGGATGCAGGACAAGGTGCAGTAGTGTTGGAGGTTGTTCCACCGCCACGCCTCCAAAATGCTACTACTGGTTGTGACACACCTCTCTCCTCCACCCCCTCCTCTTCTTCTTCCTCCATGGCCTCTTCCTGTGGTTTGTCCTCTGAACCAGCGGTGCTCCGTAGCCGTTCAAGGGGCTACGCAAGTACGCAGGCAAAAAGATGCCATGCCGTGCTTGCGCTGGTGTGTTTGGGGGACAGAAGCCACACTGGGGCAGAGGTCCTGTCTGCTCTGCAGGGCCAGGCCGAGAGGTGGTTGACGCCACGCCAGCTTAAGCCAGGAATGGTGGTTTGCGACAATGGCACCAACCTCCTCTCCGCCCTCCGACAGGGACAACTGACCCATGTGCCCTGTGTGGCTCACGTCCTTAACCTGGTGGTGCAGCGGTTCTTGGGCAGGTACCCGGGCTTACAGGATGTCCTGAGGCAGGCCAGGAAAGTCTGTGTGCATTTCCGCAGATCTTATAATGCCAGTGCTCGCCTGGCTGAGCTGCAAAAGGAGTTGAACCTGCCCAAGAACCGCCTTATATGTGACATGCCCACCAGGTGGAACTCAACGTTGGCCATGCTGCAGCGGCTGCACACGCAGCAGAGGGCCATCAATGAGTACCTGTGCGACTACGGCACCAGGACAGGGTCAGGGGAGCTTGGTTTTTTTTCTCCACGCCAGTGGGGCATGATCAGGGATGCATGCACTGTCCTGGCACCATTTGAGGAGGCCACGAGGATGGTGAGCAGTGACAGTGCATGCATCAGTGACACTGTACCTCTTGTCCACCTGTTGGAGCACACGCTGCGTGGAATAATGGACAGGGCACTTGAGGCAGAACAGAGGCAGGAAGAGGAGGACTTCCTTGCCTCTCAAGGCCCCCTTTACCCAGACAGTGTTCCTTCTGTCCCACCCATCGCACAGGACGAGGAGGAGGAGGAGGAGGAGGAGGAGGATTGTGTCAGCATGGAGGTGGAGGCTGGCACTCAGCATCATCAGCAGCAGTCTTTTAGGGATGATTTACAGTCCCAAGAAACCAGTGGACTTGTACGTGGCTGGGAGGAGGTGGCTGCGGATCATGTCGTCCTTAGTGACCCAGAGGACTCCGGAGCGAATGCCTCAGCAAACCTACGCTGCATGGCCTCCCTGATCCTGCAAAGTCTGCGGAAGGATCCTCGTATTCTTCGGATCAAGGAGAGGAACCATTACTGGCTGGCCACTCTCCTTGATCCACGGTACAAGGGTAAGGAGCGGTGGGGAAGGTGGCCGTCTGACCGATGCGTTCAGACAATTCTTTAGTCCGCAGCCCCAAAGTATGATCGGTTCCAGCAACCATCGCCAGCGTCTGATAAACATGGTGCAGGAATATCTAGGGGCAAGGTCAGACTTGGACACCTTCCCCACCGAAAATCCTCTGGCTTACTGGGTCTTGAGGATGGATCACTGGCCAGAGCTTGCACAGTATGCAATTGAGCTACTGGCCTGTCCTGCATCCAGCGTTCTTTCGGAACGCACATTCAGTGCTGCTGGAATATTTGTCACGGATCACAGGGTGCGCCTGTCCACCGACTCGGTTGATCGACTGACTTTCATCAAGATGAACCAGTCTTGGATCACCACCAGCTACCACACACCTGATGCTGATATAACAGACTAATTGATTTTAACATGTCACATCCCTTCAAGACTGATGCTGATGCTGAGTGCCTGTGCTGTTATGTTGACTGGCTATCCTCCTCCTCCGAGTCCTCAATGATACGATTGATGATGATAGCTTGGAAGAACATTTTTGTTTATGGGTGCCGCCACCAGTGGCTAAGGCCCAATTTTTCAGCCCCTGTTTAACAGGGGCATGTAATTACAATTCTTGATCTAATAATTCACAGCAGGGCCCATTGCTGCACCCACCAAGAGTAATTCTGAGGGCTTACAGTGTTGTGGCAACGCCACCACCACCACCACCACGAAAGGCCCAATTTTTCAGCCCCTGTTCAAAAGGGGCATGTAATTACAATTCTTGATCTAATAATTCACAGCAGGGCCCATTCCTGCACCCACCAAGAGTAACTCTGAGGGCTTACAGTGTTGTGGCAACACCACCACCACCACCACCACCACGAAAGGCCCAATTTTTCAGCCCCTGTTCAACAGGGGCATGCAATTACAATTATTGATCTAATAATTCACAGCAGGGCCCATTGCTGCACCCACCAAGAGTAACTGTCAGGGCTTACAGTGTTGTGGCACCAGCACCACCATCAAAGGCCCAATTTTTACTACCACTGTTCAACAATTATATGTAATTAAAATTCCTGATATAATAGTTGACAGCAGGGCGTTCCAGCACCAACCAAGAGTAACTGTGAGTGCTTACAGTGTTGTGCCAACACCAACTAAGGGGCCTATTTCTGCAGAGTATATACGGCAGGTCCCTACTTTCAAACATCCAACTTACAAACGACTCCTACTTGCAAACGCAAGAAGACAACAGGAAGTGAGAGGAAATCTACCCCTTGGAAGGAAAATTCTCTCCTGTAAGAATTAATATGGGAGAAAGGTGTCTCCTCTGTACTGATGCTTTATCAGCAATCCTTGTTTCAAGAAAAACACCACATTTCAAAAACAGTTGTCATTGGGACGGAAAGTGAGGTGAAATGTTCTGAACAGGGGCACAGACAGCAAAACAAATGTTACAGGGGTGATAACCCTTACCTATGTTTTCCAAAAAGTTTAAAAATAGATTTTTGGGCTGGAGCTACACTTAAACAATGTACCTGTTCAAAATTACAAACAGATTCTACATAAGAACAAACCTACAGTCCCTGTCTTGTATGCACCGCCTGTATACGGCTGTTCAGAGTATATAGGGCCTTTTTTATTTTATGTGCGGGGTTCCCCTTAATATCCATACAAGACCCAAAGGGGCTGGTAATGGGCTGGGGTAGGGGGGGGGGGTCATGGGGTAGCTATGCCATTTTTCTTAAAGATTTTCATCCATATTACCGGGACCAGACATTACATTAAAGCCGCAAGCAGTTTTAAATGGCTTTTCTTTCTCGTACATCACAGGACACAGAGCAACATAGTCATTACTAATGGGTTATATAGATACTGTCAGGTGCTGGCACTGGCAACTTCCAAAACCGGAAGTACCCTCCCCTATATAAGCCCCTCCCATCCGGGAGCACCTCAGTTTTTTGCCAGTGTCTAAGGTGTTGGCCAAGAAGAAACATGTGTTTTTCACTGAGCTTGCGTACAGGTTCTTTTGGGCCTCAGTAAGCTATTCCGGATCCGACCAAAAAAGCTTCATAGCTAAATGGTCGGTACCCGGGCCTTGCAGAGAAGAGCAAGGTTTTGCCTGTAATGCTTCTCTTAGGAGAGCTGGACCCTGGGATCCAGAGCTCTGGTCATACCCACGACCAAGATGTTTTCTGTGCAGGGTGCTATACAGGTCCAGGGGAGTGGAATCCTTGGGAACCCGGTCCCTGAAGGTTTGATTACAATGCCTGCCGTGATAGGTGAAGTTTGGGCTTTTGTGGACCAAACAAAGTCCTGCGGCGGGGAACAGGTAAGTAGGGGCCCCCAGGAACTTGGTTCTATTGGGGGACCCCCAAGCCTAATTTGTCTTTCTGTCTGTTACCTAATGGTATTCCCGCAAAATTCTGTGCATGCCTGTAACTACTAAAAAAATGTAATAATTTTTAATGGTGGTCAAGAAAAAAAAAAAAAATTTTTTATATATATATTTAATATATTAGACTGCGGTACCTGTGTTTGTCCACTAGAGGCCGCTGTGGAATGTTTTCTTGTCATGTGGACTAGCTTCTTCTCAGCAGAGCAAAGTCCAGGCAGATGGTGAGTTCTCTTATAGGAAACTGCTTCCTCTGCCATGTTGCAGTGCTCGTCCATCCCCCGGCCTGCGGCAAAGAGGGGCCCTGGCTCCTGTCCCTTGTTACCATATTTTGAAATTAGCGCCGAAGGCGCACGTGGCCGCGCGCGTGCGCGTGCACGCGCCTCTATATATAGAGGTGAGCCGGGAAAGGGGGCGGAGCCTGGGGGATGACGCTCTGTGCGCGCCGCAGCGCTTCTGCGCATGTGCGGGCGTCCCAGCAGTTTAAAAAACCACAATATTGTAGTGAGCTGGCTATGAAGTACAGAGACAGAGCTGGCAACATTTAAAGGCATACAGCAAGCGGTTGATACAGGCATCCCCTAGAAAGGCACATTAGTAGACACCAACTGTGATATAGCAGCAATTGTGCTAGACTATTCTCAGTAAAAGTGGTGTATTACGGCTGGAATACCTCAGCTTTAGGCTTAGGAATATGCCGTCCAGAAGCTCCGGAACTGAATCTTCCAGGAAGCGAAGGGGGTCTCATCGGGCTCGGAGGATCTTGGGCATACTTCTGCTGCACCAGTCTCCCCTGAAGTTCAGAGGTAAGTGACCGTAGAGACCCCGCAGGGGTACTTGGTACTGTGGCTGTCCTCAGTTCACCTGCTCCTGTGTATGTAACAGAGGAGGTTTTTTCCTCAGCTCTGGGAGGATTAGAGAGGCTGCCTCCCTGTCAGGGAAAGCACGCCCGATCTCCATCTCCTCCTTCAGAGTGCCTGTTAGCAGAGCAACAGTCCCATACAGGGATCGACCTGCCTGAAGGGGATCAGGATGAGGTTGAT
The DNA here is from genome assembly GCA_029206835.1 of Rana muscosa. Lineage (NCBI taxonomy): Eukaryota > Metazoa > Chordata > Amphibia > Anura > Ranidae > Rana > Rana muscosa. Next base: position 515,590,750 of record CM055121.1, on the reverse strand, counting down.
TCTGTTATAGAGGAATCAACAGTGGGGGAACCTTTTCTCAGCATCTCAAGCTGAAAGATTATGGGTTCAGTCTCTGACTAACATGGTCCGATCAGCATTTAAAAATGCACCTTGCGGAACCATCAACCACTACTGTATCCTCGTTGGGGTCGCTGGAAGCCCCCAGACTGTTTGTTCTTTTCCACTTCACCCTTTACTGAAAGGGCTCATTTACCAGGATTGGGAACGTCCTGAGAAAATATTTATTCCCCCAAGAGATTTCCGGTGGTCTATCCCATGGAGGATAAGTTCATCAAAAAAAAAAAAAAAAAAATGGAAGGTCCCTACAGTGGACGCAGCCATCTCTTGTATGTATAAATCACTGACATGTCCAGTGGATAATGTCCAAATGTTCAAGAACCCAATAGATAAAAGATTGGAGTCCTTATGAAAATCTGCTTGGTGATACAACCAGCAGTAGCAGCTATTGGGGTCTGCTAAGCAGTGAAGGATCAGTTGAAACAGGTCTTGAGGGACTTGACAGATCAGCAGGCTTTGCCCTAGCTGATCTACCTAGAGCCTTAGGCTTGCGGTTGACGCCATAGAGGATTCAGTCCATCAGGCCTCCCGCCTTACGCTGTCTATAGTACATATGCGTAGGCTCCTATGGCTCAAAAACTGGTCTGCTGAAGCTCCCTGTAAAGAATGGCTGGTTAGCGTCCCGTTTCATGGTGAACGCTTATTCAGGGAAAACCTGGACAAATATATCCAGAAAATTTCCAGCGGTAAAAATACGCTCTTGCCGGTTAAAAACAGAGTTAGAGGTCCCTCTTTGAGAGGCCTGCTTCTCCAGTCCCTGGGGCATCGGCTGTGTAACAGTTCCGACGGCCTCCTCGGTCAAATCCCGGGGGTAAAAAACAGGGACAGTAGCAGGGTAATGAGAAACCCTGGGTCAGGGGAGGTACAAAACCTCCCCCAAAGTTAAATTCATTGAAGCCCCCACTCAGTCGGGTGGGGGGAGGACTCCAGTTGTTCGCAAGAGACCTGGCGGGACACGATCAAGACAGATAGGTGCTCTCCGCAGTAGGTTTGGGATACAGTTTGGAGTTAAAAGACTCTCCTCCTTCCCATTTTTGAGGTCAAACGTGCCAAGGGATCCCCGGAAGAGAGAGTCCCTCCTGTTGGCACTAGAACAACTATTGCTCCAAGGAGTAATTATGGAGGTTCCCCTGGAAGAATGAGGGTTCGGGTTTTACTCAAACCTCTTTACAGTCCCGAAGCAAACGCGGACGGGAGGCCCATATTAATTCTAAAAGGGCTATACAAATTCCTGTATATCAGGACTTTCCGAGGGAGTCGATCCGATCGGTGGCCACTGCCCTACAAGGGGAGGATTGGTTAGCCGCGATCGACATCAAAGATGCTTATTTGCACATTCCCATCTTTCCAGTCCACCAAAAATTTCTACGCTTTGCAGTAGAAGGGTGCCATTTTCAGTTCAGAGCCTTACCCTTCGGTTTGGCCACAGCACCACGAGTGTTTACAAAAATTCTGGCCCTTTATTGGCCAATCTAAGAACACAAGGTGTAATGATAATGGCATATCTGGATGACTTATTGCTGATAGACCACTCAGTGAAAAAACTAGACGTGGTCGTTCACAAGACAATCAAGTATCTGGAATCTCACGGTTGGATTATCAACCGAGACAAGTCAGCCCTAAAAACCAGTCAAAAGTCTGGAATACTTGGGGCTAAGGTTGGATTCAGGCCAGAGAAAAATATTCTTGCCTCGAGGAAAGGTGTTGTCTTTGAAAGATTTGATCCACTTAGTGGGTACAAAAAAGACAGCCGTCCATACGCCTGTATATGAGGCTGCTGGGAAAAATGGTGGCATCATTCGAAGCAGTACCCTACGGTCAATTCCATTCAAGGAATTTGCAAGGGGCCATACTGTCAGCCTGGAACAAAAAAGTTCAGGCCCTAGACTTACAATGTCCTTGTCCCCTTCCGTTCGCAAGAGCCTCCGTTGGTGGTTGGTTCCCCAGAATCTGGAAAAAAGGAAATCCTTCAGTCCGATTTCTTGGAAGGTGGTCACTACAGATGCCAGCCTTATAGGCTGGGGAGCAGTACTGGAGCAATAGTCTCTCCAGGGCAGATGGTCGGATGCAGAAAAGGCCCTGCCCATCAATCTCTTAGAGATACGAGCAGCCCGGTATGCCCTAGTAGCATGGACATCCAAACTCCAAGGGTCCCCTGTCAGAATTCAATCAGACAATGCCACAGCAGTGGCATATATCAATCATCAGGGGGGCACCAGGAGTCGTGCAGCCCAGAGGGAAGTAAATTACATCCTGAAATGGGCAGAAAAATATGTCCCAGCCATATCTGCGGTATTCATTGGAAGGCGGACTTTCTAAGTCACCAGCAATTAGGCCCAGAGGAAGGGTCCCTTCACCCCGAGGTTTTCTGGACAATATGTCAGCGGTGGGGAACATCGGATGTAGATCTTCTAGCATCCAGATTCAACGCAAAGGGGGACAGGTTTGTCTCCCGGACAAGGGATCCCCTAGCTTGCGGCTCGGATGCCCTAGTGTTCCCTTGGGATCAGTTCAAGCTGATATATGCATTCACAGCGCCACAATGGTTACCTCGATTACTCCGCAGAATCAGGGTAGAAAAGAAACAGTGATTCCGGTGGCTCCAGCGTGGCCCCGAAGAGCGTGGTACGCGGAGATTGTAAAAATGTCTGTGGGGATTCCTTGGACCCTCCCACATCGTCCGGACCTGCTTTCGCAAGGACCGATATACCACCCTTCCTTACCAGCCCTAGGTTTGACGGCCTGGCTATTGAAGCCCACATTCTAAAAAAGAGAGGGCTCTCTAATGCTGTGGTATCTACCATGATCAATGCCAGGAAGCCGGTATCCAGGCAGATCTACTATAGAATCTGGAAGGCGTACATCGCCTGGTGTGAGGCCAAGAAATGGCATCCACGTAAATACGTAATAGGTAGGATTCTGGACTTCCTACAATGGGCTGTAGATAGGAAGCTTGCCTTGAGTACTATCAAGGGTCAGATTTCGGCCTTGTCAATATTTTTTCAAAGGCCCTTGGCTTCGCATTCACTAGTCAAAGCCTTTATACAAGGAGTGATGCGTATTAGTCCTCCGGTTAATATTCCCATATGTCCATGGGATCTAAACTTGGTTCTGTCGGTTCTACAGAAACAACCATTTGAACCATTACAGCATATTTCCTTGGTGCTTCTCACCAGGAAATTGATTTTTCTAGTAGCCATTTGTTCGGCTAAAAGAGTATCGGAATTAGCAGCTATGTCCTGTAAGGAGCCATATCTGGTTATCCATAAGGACAGAGTAGTGTTACGTCCTCATCCAGCCTTTCTTCCTAAGGTGGTATCGAGGTTTCATTTGAACCAAGATGTGGTTCTTCCTTCTTTTTTCCCCAAACCTACTTCGGTAGAGGAAAAGTTATTGCATTCTTTGGATGTAGTAAGAGCAGTTAAAGCTTATCTAAAGGCCACTGCTCAGATTCGCAGAACGGATACTTTGTTTATTCTGCCGGAAGGCCCCAGAAAGGGTCAGGCAGCGTCAAAATCTACTTTAGCCAAGTGGATTCGACAGGTCATTATGCAAGCTTATGGCTTGAGAAGGAGACCGCCTCCGTTCAAAGTTAGAGCGCACTCCACGAGAGCAGTTGGAACTTCATGGGCAGTGCATCACCAGGCCTCCCTGGCTCAAATCTGTAAGGCCGCAACATGGTCTTCAGTTCACACGTTTACTAGGTTCTACCAGGTGGACGTTAGAAGTCAGAAGGATGTCGCCTTTGGGCGCAGTGTGTTGCAGGCCGCAAAAGATCCTCATGTCTGATAGCGCTCAGCTTATATATGGTGTATCCCCCCCCTCATTTGGCATTGCTTTAGGACATCCCATTAGTAATGACTATGTCGCTCTGTGTCCCGTGATGTACGAGAAAGAAAATAGGATTTTTATAACAGCTTACCTGTAAAATCCTTTTCTTGGAGTACATCACGGGACACAGAGCTCCCGCCCCTCTTTAGGGACACTTATTGCTTTGCTACAAAACTGAGGTGCTCCCGAATGGGAGGGGCTTATATAGGGGAGGGTACTTCCGGTTTTGGAAGTTGCCAGTGCCAGCACCTGACGGTATCTATATAACCCATTAGTAATGACTATGTCGCTCTGTGTCCCGTGATGTACTCCAAGAAAAGGATTTTACAGGTAAGCTGTTATAAAAATACTATTTTTTTTCCTTTAGAAGTGTCATTTTGTGCAGGGACAGTTCTAAACACGGGAAACATGTGGCACTTCACAGGCATACTTTAGACACCCCCCAGGTACGATATTTAAAGGAATATTTGACTTTTTTTTTTCACTTTATGCATCATTAAAATGACTGCTCCCGAAAAACGACCGTTTTTAAAACTTCTTTTTGCATTGATACATGTCCCCTGGTGCAGAACCTGGGTTCCTAAACCCTTTTTAGGACAATAACATGCATAATAGTCGTTATAATTAGCACTTTAGAATTCGAACGTTCGCATCCATTGTATTTAATAGGGTTCTAATGTTCGTACGAACTTTCGGTCCGTTCGCGGGTTCTGGTGCGAACCGAACCCGGGGGTGTTCGGCTCATCACTATCCAGGACCAGTAATTTGTAACCTCCCAATCTCTGGGATCGCGTTGCACAGACCTTTCTGCAAGGCCTCCCGAAGATGCTTCATCCTCTGCTCCCTCTGCGATGGCAAGATAAGGTCCGCAACCTTAGCCTTGTAACGTGGATCAAGGAGGGTTGCCACCCAGTAATGATCACTCTCCTTGATCGCACGAATACGAGGGTCCTTCCGCAGGCTTTGCAGGATCAGAGAGGCCATGCAGCGTAGGTTTGCTGAGGCATTCGGTGTGAAGTCCTCTGGGTCACTGAGGACGACATGGTCCGCAGCCACCTCCTTCCAGCCACTTACAAGTCCATGGGTTTCTTGGGACTGTAATTGATCCCTTGAAGACTGCTGCTGATGCTGAGTGCTAGGCTCCACCTCCATGCTGATACAATAATCCTCCTCCTCCTCCTCCTCGTCCTCTTCCTGTGTGATAGCTGGGCCAGCAGGAACACTGTCTGTATAAAGGGGGCCTTGAGAGGTAAGGAAGTCCTCCTCTTCCTGCCTCTGTTCTGCCTCAAGTGCAGAGGACAAGAGGTGGACAAGAGGGACAGTGTCACTGATGCATGCACTGTCACTGCTCACCATCCTCGTGGCCTCCTCAAATGGTGCCAGGACAGTGCATGCATCCCTGATCATGGCCCACTGGCATGGGGAAAAAAATTCAAGCTCCCCTGAAACAGTCATGGTGCCATATTGCAACAGATACTCAATAATGGCACCCTGCTGCGTGTGCAGCTGCTGCAGCATGGCCAACGTAGAGTTCCACCTGGTGGGCATGTCACAGATTAGGCGGTTCTTGGGCAGGTTGTAATCCTTTTGCAGATCAGCCAGCCGAGAACTGGCATTATATGACCGGTGGAAATGCCCACAGAGTTTCCTGGCCTGCTTCAGGACCTCCTGTAAGCCCGGGTACCTGCCCAAGAACCGCTGCACCACCAAGTTAAGGACGTGAGCCAAACAGGGCACATGGGTCAGTTGTCCCTGTCGGAGGGCAGAGAGGAGGTTGGTGCCATTGTCAGAAACCACCATTCCTGGCTTAAGCTGGCGTGGCGTCAACCACCTCTGAGCCTGCCCCTGCAGAGCTGACAGAATCTCAGCCCCAGTGTGGCTCCTGTCCCCAAGCACACCAGCTCAAGCACCGCATGGCATCTTTTTGCCCCTTGAACGCCTACGGAGCACCGCTGGTTCCGAGGACAAAGCACAGGTAAAGTCCATGGAGGAAGAAGAAGAGAAGGGCGTGCGGGAGAGAGGTGTGTCAGAATCACCAGTAGTAACATTTTGGAGGCGTGGTGGCGGAACAACCTCCAACACTACTGCACCTTATCCTGCATCCTTCCCAGCTGCCAGCAGAGTCACCCAATGCGCCGTGAAATATAGGTAACGTCCCTGTCCATGCCTGCTGGACCATGAGTCAGCGGTAATATGCACCTTACCGCTGACCGTCCTGTCCAGCGAGGCCAAGACATTGCCTTCCACATGCCGGTAGAGAGCCGTAATCGCCTTCCGTGAGAAAAAGTGGCGTTTGGGAACCTGCCACTGAGGAACCGCACATTCCACAAACTCACGGAAGGGGGCAGAGTCTACCAACTGAAAAGGCAGCAGTTGAAGTGCTTGCAATTTAGCCAAGCTAGCATTCAACCGTTGGGTATGTGGATGGCTGGGAGCGAACTTCTTTTGGCGATGCAGCAGCTGGGGCAGGGAAATTTGCCTGGTACAATCGGACGTCGGTGTACCAATAGCAGATTGTTCGCAAGTACTTGGCTGTGACACACCGAATTCTACACCTTCATTCCTCTCAGTGCAGGTTTCAGAGAGGACTGAAGGTATAGTGGGGTTGGAGATCCCAGCTGATGAGGAGCAAGGAGAGGTCTGCTTTGTTCTTTGGTGTGGGTTTTTTAGGTACGCTTGCCAACGGACTGCATGGAATTTCGACATATGTCTGGTCAAGCACGTGGTGCCCAAGTGGCTGATGTTTTGGCCACGCGAGATACGCTTTAGACATATGTTGCAATGGTGATCTGCTGCACATGTCTGAAAAAAGGCCCACACCAAAGAACTTTTGGAATAACGTGCAGAGACAGCAGCACCCTGAACATGCGGAACACTGCAGTGTGATGCAGTCGGTGTGCTGCCCTTAAGCTGGCCCCTGGAGGGCATCCTGCCTTGCTGGAGATGTGCCTTCTCCTCCTCCTCCTCCTCCTCTCTCCTATCAGGCATCCATGTGGAGTCAGTGACCTCATCATCCCCTCCCTCCTCATCACTGGAGCAAATCTGGCAGTATGCTGCAGCTGGGGGAACATGATTGCCAGATAGCTGTCCTTGTTGGGCACCCCCTCTCTCTGGGCTCACGTTACTACCCCCCCTCTCTCTGGGCTCACGTTACTGCCTTCCTCCAGCTGGGTTCCATCATCGGAGCCTTCAAAACGCTGAGCATGTACCCAACACTGTGGTCAAACAGTTCGGGGGACTCCTCAGGAGGACATGGCGGGGCCAGGGAAGGAGTGACTGATGCCATTGAGCTGAGGGAAGAGGCCGCTTTGGCAGCTTCTTTGCCAGACAAAGTACCCTGAGCCTGGGTGAGAGAGGACGAGGAGGATGAGGACGGCTTGGTCATCCCCTCTACAAAGTCTTGTGCATGTTGCAGCTCAACATGGCCAGCTGCCGAAAAGAAGGACAAGCATGTCCCACGGCCACGTGCTGATGAGGATGCACCGTGTCCACGACCAGCAGCGCTGTTGCCTCTAGACACAGAGCCTGCTTGCCCTCTTTTATTGCCTCGTGACTGTCTGCCTATCCTTGTTTGCCTTCCAGACATACTAATGGCCTGCAGTGAGATGTAGCTGCACAAAGGTGGGATGTATATATATATATATATTTATATATATATATATATATATATATATACATATATATATATATATATATCTGTACTGATAATGCAGCTATCAGAATCAACTGCCTGCTGTGGTATTAGTATGGGAAAAGCAGCAATTGTCTTCGGTTAATTTTAGGTGAAAACTGTGCAGAGAGGGACACAGTACACTAACTGAAAATACTTGCAGCTCTCTGCCTGTGGTTTAAATATGAGAACACCACTATTAGTCACTAACTGTATTCAGGTAAGCTTTAGGTGAATGCTATGCAAAGCACACAGTACACTAATTGAAACACTGACTGTCTGCAGCTAGCACAATCACCTGCCTGCCTGTCACAGTATAGAGAAAACCAGGAACGGATCTAGCTAAACTGAATACAGTGTATAAATATATATACAACACCTAGGATTCATATATATCCTCTACACACTGTAACTGCAGCTAACTGACTCGCCTGCCTGCTCTATCTAACTCAATATAAATGACACTGTCTGTCTCTGTAATCTCACATTAAACAACTCCAACACACTACACAAGGCCTCCGAGCCGGCGGCCTTTTATAGTGTGGGGCGTGTTCTAAACCCCTGAGTCATAATTGGCCAAAGCCACCCTGGCTTTGGCCAATTACGGCTCTCCGTTTTTTCTGCGCTGTGTTTGGCCAAAGCATGCGGGTCATAGTGCATGCTTGGCCAATCATCAGCCAGCAATGTTTGACTAGAACACGAAGCTCATCCCTACTCAAAAACAACCACACTATCTTTTTCCAGAGCAGCCTGCATTTCTCCTGAGGTTACCTGTGGGTTTTTCTTTGTATCCCAAACAATTCTTGTTCTTTCTGAAATCTTTCTTGATCTACTTGACCTTAGCTTGGTATCAAGAGATCCCCAAAATTTCCACTTCTTAAACAGTATTGACTGCCATATTCAAGGCTTTGAATATCTTTTTATATCCTTTTTCATCTTTGTAAAGTTTCATTACCTTGTTATGCAGGTATTTTGACTGTTCTTTTCTGCTCCCCATGGCTTAGTATCTAGTCTGCTTAGTGCATCCATGTGAGAGCTAACAAACTTATTAAGTATTTATACACAGACACTAAATGAAAAAAGCCACAAATGTGGGAAATTAACCTTTAATAGCCATTTTAACCCGTGTGCCACCTTCTGTGTCTGTGCCAAGGCCAAACATTCCAGGGTATGTAAACTTTTCATCAGGGCCATTTAGGTGATTTCTGTTATCATTATGATTTTAAATGGAGCCAACAACTATGTGATAATAAATGGCTTCATGGGATTGCTAATTTGCTATCCTTGAATAAAAGACAGTTTTTTGGCATGATTAGTCATATTTTCAATATACAGTAAATGCCAAAATTTCACAATTTCTGCCAGGGTATGCAAACTTTTGAGCACAACTGTGTGATCCAAGTTGCGTCTAGTGCTCTTTCCACCCCAGGGGAACCCACATGGTTGAGGAACACTGGTCAATGGTCACCCTTGCTGTTTTTAATTCTTCAATGTGTTGGTCTATCCAGCATGTACATTAAATGCCTTGACTCCTGTTTAGAAGACTAATTGAAATCCCTGAATTAGATTTGGACTGTGTGAAGGTATCTGACAAATTGGAAAGCTTTTTTAATACAAGAAATGTAAGGCCCTAATCCAACTTGGGTGTTTTTTTAGCTTGACGCTTCAAGCTCTAAAATGCTCAACATCCAAAATCCCATGTATTTAAGTGGTGGCTGTTTGCCCGGTCACCTGTAACTCGGCACTTGACACTCCAAAGACCACAGAATGCAAAATTGGGCGTTTTGGGCACCAAAGACTTGAATGGAAAGTGCATTTTTGCCCTTTTTTGAGGCTGAAAGAACTGGTCTCCTCTACCTAGTGCTTTCCATTGGCTAAAATAAAAATGTCTGAAGCTTGAATATAATGCTGTATGTAAAATGCTTGAAATAGGCTTTTAAACTGCTTGTATAGGTGTGCAAAAAATATGCATGCAAATGCGTGGAAATCGCTCTGCTCAGTTGTGAGTGCAGAATGCACCCTCTGAGAACTGCACCCTTTCTGTTAATATTAAGATAAATACCTGTGGGAGGGTCTACAGTCTTCTATGGATTTGGATTCTCATGCCGACAGAATTATTCCTTTACCTGTGTTTGACTAATGTCTGCTCTAGGCTGTCTGCTCGCTCCCGAGACTTCACACAGCACAGCTCCTATCACCCTCCTCCCCCCTCCTCTCACAAAGCTCAGATCAATTCTCTTACTGACACCCTCTATCTACACACTGAGGGTTATTTACTAAAGGCAAATCAACGCTGCACTACAAGTGCAATTGAAATTGCACTGAAAGTGCACTCGGAAGTGCAGTCGCTGTAGATTCGAGGGGGACATGCAATCTACAGCGCACACGATTGGATAATAAAATCAGCAGAGCTTCCCCTCATTTCAGATCTACCCCTCAGATTTACAGCGACTCCACTTCCAAGTGCACTTTCAGTGCAATTTCAAAAACACTTTGCACTTGTAGTGCAAAGTGGATTTGACTTTCATAAATAACCCCCATTGTGTAGCTGGATTCTCTGCTGCACAGCTGTTTTTATCTGGGAACCTGACAGGTCAGAACTGCAGCATAGCAGCCAGCTACACAGTGTGCTGATAGATGCTCTCTGTAAGAGAATTGATCCGAGCTGTGTGCTGTGTGAGAGGAGGAGGAGAGAGAGAGTAGCTGTGTTGCCTGTGCCCAGACTGTGTGCAGTACAGGCATGTGAGAAAGAGCTCAATGGGTACAAAATCCATGAAAAATGGGGAGGGCACAATTGAAATCTGGGGGGGTGGGGGCATAGCCCTCCCAAACACATCCCCCTAGATCCAACCATGTCTATTCCAACAATGTATTTCCACAATACAAAGGAATAGTGCAGTGCCTGTTTACTGTTTAGAAGTGTGTCTGTTCAGTAGGTGTAGCCACAACTCCCAGTGGAAGAGGCACAGAAAGAGAGGGTGAATTGCTGAAGTTGTAACAACTCCCTCCAAACTTTTAAACAGCAAATAGACAGTTACTGGGATCTACATGACAGATGAATTGCCCCTGCTGGAAGAACTAAAGGAAGAAGGAAAGAAATAACAACTGGATCATGATTATGGTAATATTTGTTATATATTTAGCCTATCCCATACTTCTCCTTAAAGTGGTTTTAAAGGCTTTAGTTATTTGACTTTAATTTATTCTCTGCATTAGGGTAAAAAACCTTCTGTGTCCAGGATATCCCCCAGCCCCCCTTATACTTACCTGAACCCATTCCAAACCAGCTCTGTGCCAATGTTGCCAACCGTCAGTATTTTTACTGGCAGCAAGTAAAAAATTGCACTTTTCTCCTGCCAGTAAATGCCAGTAAAACATATGTCTGTGACGCTTGGCTCAGAACTATGCATGCGCATTTCCGGGTTCGGAGTCAGCTGAGACCATCCAAGTGCCTGCTACAGGGTGTTCAGGGGGCGCCTGCAGGGGTAGGTCTGGCAGAGGCAGTGCCTGAGCGTGTCATGTGATGTCATGGTGCATAGGAGCCAAGCAGAGCAGACTGAGCCTCGTGTGCGGTTCTGTGGGACAGGAGCAAGACAAGCTGGTAGCGGGACTGTCAGTGCTGTTTGGACTGGAGTGGACTGAACGGACAACTGGGAGTAGAGAGAGACTGTCATTGTGACTCAGGAGGGGACGTATTGTGTCAGTGATGTGTCATTGTCACCTGTGCTGCTGCAAACTCCTGTTGGTGTCACTGTGTGAGTCAATTTCGAGGGTGTGCCTGCCCATTCCAATTTCTTGACCTCCAGAGTCCTGTCCTTGAGCTACTTACTTACTATATCGAAAATAAAATAAGAAATATGTTTTTTGTCTTAATATCTACCTTAAATCACATTGCTTATTGTACTTGTTTGTAGCCTAAATACTGAAAATTGCACTTAAAACTGTAATCTTGTAACTTTTGGAAATGCCACTAAAAACTCTGCTGTGCCAGTACATTTCGTGTGTTGTGACAGTAAATTTCAATCTGGTAGGTTGGCAACACTCCTCTGTGCATGAGAGCAGCTTCTCTCTCCATTCTCTCTCTTTTAACAGGACGGAGAGGCAGCAGCAGGAGCCCATTGCTGTCAATCAAATTATGTGACAAGGGAGCGGGGGACCCTGGTAGAGGAGGATTAGGGCTTCTCTGTGCAAAACCATTACACATAGCAGGTAAGTGTAGCACCCTGGAGTTTAGGCAGGGATGCTCCTCCCAGATTTACTTGCCAGGAGTAGTCCACCTGGTCGATTGTTAGAGATCCATTGATTTCTGCCTAAGTTTGGCCTTATTGCACTTTTCTCTTCTACTACTAGGTGGCCGGGTACTAGGTATGAGAAGGGCAACTCAAGGTCAGGTTATGGGTATATGGGGCATCTCAGCCAATGGGCAGGGGTTTTCTTGGATTCCTTGGCCTGCTGGGAGAACCTATATATTTGGGTGGAGTCAAGTGATCTATGTTCTGTGCCACCCGGACTGCTGTGTGGGTGGACGTGTGTCGTGTTGCCCTGTGCTGCTAGGCCGGAGATTGGGCCTATCCTGGGGGCATCTGGCTGCTAGGCTGTCTGAGGCCTATCCAGAAGCTAGAGAGCAGCGCAGGGTTGGGATTGCGGCTTGCAGTCCAACCAGAAGTAATGGTTCTGCCGGCCGGGGGAACCTGTCAGTGGTCGGAGCCTGAGGTAGAGGGGAAGCTGTCGGCACAAAGGGACCATCTGCCTTATTACCAGGGACCACAGTAAGTAACTGAAGCAAGTACCGGAGTCACATTCTCACCAAACGGGCACAGTAGAGAATCAGGAAACTTCAGATGGTAATAAAGTCAGGGACCCAGCCAGCGGAGGTGATGCTTGCAGGGCAGCCTTGTGTGCCAAGTCAGGGACCGAGCAGGCCACCGGGGTGAAGCTTGAGCAGTATCAGGAGTGCCAAGATAGGGACCCAGCAGAGAAGGGGGGTGACGCTTGGGGAAGATACCACCGTAAAGATTGGAGGAGCTCAAGAGATTCAGTGGCAGTAAATCAGAGGGTCTAGTGAGAGACCAGGAGCTCAGTGTATTGAAGACCTACTAGGAGAAGTTGTAGTGAAAGTGAAGGAACTGTTACATTTGGTGTTAGGAACTGTTAAATACCGTTGCCATAAGAGACAGCATCCCTGCATGTGCAGATGTGGCTTCTTGCTGGAGGCCTTACCCTGCACGGCTGTCGTCTTATTGAGGTCTCGGAGTCTGCTAATTGAACTTGAACTCAAGGGTGTCCTGGCCCTAACCCTATTTTCCCCATAAATGTTTGTAAGAGAAATAAACTTTGCTTTTGCATTCAAGAAGTGTCTGTCGCCCAATAACTTCCACCTTGCACCCACTATGCCTCACAACCCACCACATACTGAAGGATGTCAGCTATCTCTGGCCCTGGAGGTTCTCATTAGACTAAAGGAGGCCGGAGACCTTGCTACATAAGCATAACATGTTTGTTACTTATGAAAAGAAGGTTTACAATCCAATCTTGATAAGTAATCAGATGTCTGTCTTTGGAAGATTTCTGTGAAGGTCATTATCCTTCCATACAGTTATGCAATAATCACTTAGTGAGTGTAATGGAATATGGGCATCATAAAGTAATCTCTTCTTGAAATGTAGTCATTGCCCTTGTTTCACAGTATTTAAAGAATAGTGCTGTTGATGTGTCAACAAGTTAAAATATAACATTTAGAGCCGGTTCACACTGGGGCAACACGACTTCCAGCGTGACTTTACAAGGCAACTTAGAGGCAACTTCAAGACAACTTTGAGGCAACTTCAAGGCAACTTCGAGGCAACTTTGAGACAACTTCAAGTTGCTTCCAGGACAGGCGACTTTGCCAGTGGCCAATCAAACAATAATCAGCTCTGTGGAAGGGAGGGGTTTGCCTGAGAAAACTATTTTCTCTTCCTGTAAAGTTGCTTCAGTTAAGACACTGATCCGACTTTGGAGGAGACTTCTATTGAAATCAATGGGTACAAGTCGCCTAGAAGTCGCCTTGAAGTAGTACAGGAACCTTTTCTGAAGTCGGAGCGACTTCAGTAGTGTACATTAAGACGGCTCTCATTCACTTGAACGTAATTTGTCATGTCGCGGACTTGGGGCGACACAAGTTGCATCCCAAGTCGCGGTAGTGTGAACCGGCTCTAAGGCTCCATTCACACTAGTGCGATTTCAGATATGATATCAGTTTCACAGAATCACATGACAACGAAAATCACACTGTTTTCAACGGTGCCCGTTCACATCAATGCAACTTAGCATGGAGCGATTTTGGAAAGGTTCCTGTACTACTTTGGTGTGATTCCAGTGCAATTTTGGCCCCATAGGATATGCAAACCAATTCAAAGTTGCATCCAAGTTGCACTACATAATCGCCCCATAGAGTATGCAAACCACTTCTAAGTTGCGTCCAAGTTTCACTACATAATCACACTGAAAATCGAATCAAAATCAGATTGCAATCAGTGTGAACCTAACCTTACAGACATGTCAAAGTGGTGCAATAGTTTTCTTCTTAACATTGTTTCTTTTTACATCGCAAGCATGGTTGACTAGATCACACCAGTATTTTCCAACCTGTTAATAAATACAGTCAGCTCGATTTAATGGAAGTTAGCAGTTGGGTTAGTTGGATTAACTCTAGCTTTGGTGGAACTTAATAGTACAGGTGTAGTGTGTACAATCTGATCTCTCCTGCTGTTCAGGTCTATTTCACAATGCAGCTGTAACAAATCCCCCAGAACGTTGGTGCCCTTGCCTAGATTTTTTTATGTGCTGGCTGCTGTGAAATGTTCATATGCATTATTTCATTGATGTATGCATTATTTCATGTGAATAAAACATGATTGAAAAGAGATAAAAAATAAAAATGTTCTTGTTCTGTCTTTACCATAACAAAAAAAAAAAAAAGATATACCAAAGCTATACACTATACTGTCTTCAAGAAACATTTTTGATAATACTTTTCCATAGTTATTTTCCGTGGTACAGCATACCTCCCAACATTTTGAGATGGGAATGAGGGACACCTACCAGCAAACGTATGTAGGCATGTGACACGCCCCCTGTCACACCCCCCTAAAGGAGAATTACCCCCAAAAAAGGTTAATTAAATTCACAAGTGCTTTTTTTTTTTACCACTACTATTCCTTTATATCAGCCCTCAAAATTTACAAATGTAGAAATTGGATGAAAGGTTTAGCGCTGGGAAACCCTTTTCGAAAGATAAAAAGTGCATTTTATGTACAACTATAGAGATCAGACCAAAATGAGGGACAAATGAGGAGGGAAGAGGGACAGAAGGGACTTTGTTCCAAATCAGGGACAGTTGGGAGCTATGGTACAGCAGGTTCACAGCAAAGCATGCTAGAGATCCAACTAAGCCAAGAAATTGATGTTGTGTATGCATTCCATGCATAGGCGTGCGCACAGGGTGTGCCAGGTGTGCCTAGGCACACCCTAATCACTCCATGTGGTACAGATTTCCCCTGTTTAGACCCCTTATATTTCACCAAAGCCCCCTAATGGGGCTCCTAAAAAATTGTAAAATAAAATCATAAAAAAAATAAAAAATAAGAAGAAATTAAATAATAAAAATAAAAACTACCGACACCGTCCACTGCCCTACTGACACCAATCTCTGCCCTACTGACACCATCCATTGCTCCAATGACACTGTCATATGCATGTTTGTTTGAGCTTTGGGGGGCACACCCTAATGCAATAGGCTGTGCACACCTATGATTTCATGCATACTGAATGAATCAGAGGGAGACTTCCTATTGCCTGAGGATGTATGTATACCTTGTGAGTGAGCTCAGGAACCCAAGTCCATACCCAATAGAGGTGTCAGGCATTGGGTTTGCATGTTACTTACTTTACCAGTGTAGGAAAATCTTGTTACGTAGACTATAGAGTCTATACTGATGGGCCAGCATATAATATCTCAGTTGTATTCAAAAGCAATATACCAAATGAAGAATGAATTCAATAACTTATACTTGTAAGGGCTCATTCCCACTATCTGCTTTGACCTGTATTTTTTTTGTCTGGATAAATACAGGTCACCAGTAGAACATAATGCAGCATAAATGGTACTGCATGTCATTGCGCAGCAGCACAATGCACCAAGCTGCTGTGCATTGACATGAGTTGGAAAAAAAAATTCTGTTCTGTGGTTTACTGAGATTTGCAACCAAAACAACAATTGTAGATGGGCAGTTTAGTTTAGCAAAGAACTAACATGGAAGTATCCCTGTCATCTGAGAATGACCTTCTTCTGAAAATGCTAGCTACCTGGCTGAAATTCTCTACCACTAACTTTAAAGAAACACTGGGGTTGATTTACTAAAGACAAATAGACTGTGCAAGTGTGGTTGCGTTCATTTTCCCCAGAGCTTAGTGAATGTGGTAAAGCTCTGCTGATTTCCATCATCCAATCATGTGCAAGCAAAAATACTGCTTTTTTTTTGCTGGCACCTCATTGGATATTCTTTGCAAAGTGAAGCTTCACCACATTCACTAAGCTCTGGGAAAACGAGTACAACTCCACTTGCAAAGTGCAAAGTATATTTGCCTTTAATAAATCAAGCCCATAGTCACCTTGCCAAATGTCCCCAACCCCTGATACTCAACTTGCCAGTGCTTCCTCAAGGGCCCATTACACAGACACTTTCACTTTGCCCGAACTGCAAGCAATTTTTTTTTGTAGTAGTCTTGGATAGAAAAGGAAGTGTAGAACCTCACATTTTTATGACAAAGGGACACATCCAAGAGGTGCTGGGACTTCAAAACTTGATTCAGAGGCGGCTCTAGGCTTTGTGAGGCCTTAAGCAAAACTTAGACACGGGGGCCCCACCATGCCCATAATGGGTAAAAAAAATTCAAGCAAATAAAAATGGCTGCAGAAAGTTGCACAGATCTATCACACAGTGATTGAGCAGAGGCAAATTAGGCGGCTGAGATGCCCCTGTGAGTGCGAGGCCTTAGGCAACCGCCTAATTTGCCTAATTAAAGAGCCGCCTCTGACTTGATTATACAAAGCAGTGAAGTGAACGTAATCATTTGAAGAGCTCCCTGGCACTGATGATGAAACAGGACTACCCTCCAATGGGTACACAATGGGTACACAAAAGCAGCACCAGACCTAGTGGTAGACTTCCAAAGCATGTAAAATTGCCAATGTATTTTGGAATCAAATCATTCCCCTTTTATCAGGGCCTACAATCAAAGCTGACTTTTCAGTGAACTCAAAAGCAGATATTTGTTATATTGATCTGTATATGTTGAATGTACACAGAATTAGGATCTCCTGAGTCCATTTAAAGTTCTAACTTGATTTTAAATCCTGATGAAGGGGGAGTAGTTTGGGCCCAAAATGCATTGGCTGTTTTATGTGTGCACTAAAAATCCTTGTACACACAATCGGATTTCCATCGGACAAATCTGTGGAATTTTGTGCGAAGGGCGTTGTCCGTGAACTTGTTCTGCATACAGACGGCATAACTTTTTCAGTCAACATACACAAAACTACGTGGTTTTTCTGCTCTTTAGCACCACCCTTTGGGCAACTTCTGCTAATGTTGTCTTATGGTTAGCATTGGTTCGGAGCATGCGTGTTTGTACTTTGAATTTTAGTCCGACGGAGAGCCTGCTATCCCACATTTGTTGTCGGAAATTCCCACAACAATTGTCCGATGGAGCGTGCAAACGGTCGGATTATCCGTCAAAACCCCTGCCATCACACAATTGTTGTCGGAAAATCCGATCGTGTGTACGGACCTTTAGAGTGTCAGCATTTGTTCTGGCACACCGTTTGGTTATGTTTTAAACTTTTATTATGGTCTGTGTTCTCACTCAGGAGATTCACCTATTTGTCCTGGATATCTAAACAGATTAGTTTAGTGTGTCAACATAACAGTAGCCCATTCACACAGGGGCAACACGACTTCCAACACGATTTTATGAGGCAACTCAGACAGGACTTGAGAATGAATCACAGCGCGACCTGGAGCTACTTACAAGGCAACTCCAAGTTGCCTGCAGGACAGGAGACATTCCAGTGGCCAATCAAAGAAGAATCAGCTCTGTGGGAGGGAGGGGGGAGGGAGAGTTTTGCCTGATAAATGTATGTTTTCTTCCTGGAGAGTTGCTCCTATTAAGACAGTGAGAGGCGACTCCCATTGAAATGAATGGTTACAGGTCGCCTAGGAGTCGGATTGAAGTAGTACAGGGACCTTTTTTGAAGTCGGAGCGACTGCAGTAGTGTGCATAAGGACGGCTCCATTAACTTACATTGATTTCTTCAGCCAGCGCGACCTGAGGCGACTAGGGGCGACCTGGGGCGATTTGGAGTCGGATCCAAAGACGCCCCTGTGTGAATGGGCTCTTAGGCAACTAGCATTTTTAGAAGGTGAGCTCAGCAAGAGCAACTTCCATACTTCTCTAAAAACAGGCATTCTATAAGTAAACCTATTCATAGTAAATGAGGTTTGACTGCCATCTTCTGGATATGTATGGTATGACAGTGTCATATACACAGCCCTTTATTGTGAAGATCAAATTTAAAAGGCACTTCAACCAATAAGGATATACTAAAAACAAAGAAACCCACAACAATTGGGCTTTTATTATTGTGACTAGAATAAACTGTAAAGCTGATACATAGGATATAACTATTATGAGAGTAGACGATAGAAGACCAGTTACCTCCTGCACACCAAGCTGCTGTTTTCATGACTCCTAGCTTACACTTTGTACCATATACTAAATAACATGACTTTCTTTTCTGTCAACTTTCCAGGACAACTGAAATGTTCAGGTTGAGTCTTTGGTTTGTTGAAAAGTTTATAGAAAATGATCAACTTGTCAGTGTTTAATGCTTCCTTTAGTGCTATTGAGCAGCTAGAACGCATGTTTGGGTGGATTTATACAGATGATTACTGATATGTCAACTCACTGATGGGATACTTGGTAAGAAGAGATGTCTGGTGTATCGTTTTCCCAACATTTAATAAACTGAAGTTTTGAGGAAACATCTTGTCAGATAATCTGTGGAAATTCATCCAATGAATGCTCAATGTCCAGATATTATTCAATGTTTGTCTTTTTTGGTCATTTTCTTATTGTCCTTAGATTCCATCAGAAGATCGCTCAAAGTACATCAAATCCTACAATAAATAGAAAAAATATGTTCTGAATATGACATAGAACCAACATACTGTAAACTCGTAGTCCAAGCCCTGTGCTTCACTTACTAACGCTAAAGCCGTGTACACACGATCGGTTTTACCAATGAAAACAGTCCGATGGACTTTTTTCATCGGACAAACCGATCGTGTATGGGACCCATCGGTCTTTTTTCCATCGGTTTTAAAAAATAGAACATGTTTTACATTTTTCCGATGGATCAAATACCGATAGCAAATTGCGATCGTCTATGGGCAAGTCCATCGGATAAAAAACCCACGCATGCACAGAATCAAGTCGACGCATGCTCAGAAGCATTAAACTTAATTTTTCTCGGCTCATCTGAGTGTTTTACGTCACCGCGTTTGGAACGGTCGGTTTTTTGACTGATGGTGTGTAGGCAAGACTGATAGAAGTGAGCTTTATCGGATTTCCGATGGAAAAATCCATCGGATTAGAATCCATAGAATATCCAATCGTGTGTACAGGGCTTTAAAGGACTGTATATTTGCAACTTTGCAGCCCAATTGCAAAAATACCTACCTTATATTTAGTACATGTCCCCTTTCATATAGCATAATGTAATATTAACTACTTCAGCTCCGGAAGACTTTACCCCCTTTACAACCAGGCCATTTTTTGCTATTTAGCACTGTGCTACTTTCACACTGGGGCAGGGGTGCGTTAGCGGTAAAGTGGCGCTTTATAGTCGTTTTAAGGGCACTTTTTGGCCACTAGCGGGGCGCTTTTAACCCCCGCTACTGGCCAAAGAAAGGGTTACAAGCTATTTATGGTAACAAGAAAAACAACAAACACTCCTGCGCACGAGCATTCAATGGTTTATAACGATGACACTGGCCTTGCTGCCCTTCATGGATAGGGGTATCCTGGTAGTAAACGAGAAAAGAAAGAAAAAGGGCGCACCAGCCTAGTGTAATATCGTTGGGGTATTTTATTGAATAAAATCAATGAAAAGGTACTCACAAAGGCACTAAAGTTGTTCGCAATGTACAGATGATGCCATGGAAGGCTGCAACATGTAGAATCCAAAACACACTCCAACCAATCATGAAGGACGTAATGGGACACACAGCCGGCTGACGCGTTTCAAAGCGCTTTAGTACCTTTGTGAGTACCTTTTCATTGATTTTATTCAATAAAATACCCCAACGATATTACACTAGGCTGGTGCGCCCTTTTTCTTTCTTTTCTCGTTTACTAAAAGGGTTACAAGCGCCTGTGTTGGGGCGCTGCCTAAGCGCTTTGTAGGCGCTTCGGCATCGCTGCTCATTCATTGCAATGGGCAGGGCGTTTTGAGAGCGGTGTATACACTTCTCCAAATCGCCCCACAGATGCTGCTTGCAGGACGTTTTTTCCCGTGAGCCCCAATGTGAAAGCACTCAGGCTTTTTCACTGGGGAGGCATGAGAGGCAGTTTTCAGGCGCTTTACAGGTGCTATTTTTAGCGCTAAAACGCCGGAAAAGCGCCTCCGTATGAAAGGGGTCTAACTGGTAATTGTGCGGTCATGCAATGCTGTACCCAAAGAAAATTTATAGAATTTATTTCACACAAATATAGTTTTTTTTTGGTGGTATTTGATCATCACTGTTTTTTTTTTAAAATATTTTTTGTGATTTAATCGAAAAAAGACCAAAAATGTAAACAATATTTTTTACTTTCTACTATAAAACAATATTCAATATGTAAAATTATATATATTTTTTTAAAACAACCATTTTTCTTAATAAGTTTTGGCCAGAATGTATTGTGCTACATGTTTTTGGTAAAAAAAATTCCCAATAAATGTATATTGATTGGTTTGTGTGAAAGTCATAGCATCTACCAACAATGGTATATATATATTTGAATTTTTTTTATTTATTTTTTATACTACTAATGGCAGGGATCAGCAACTTATAACAGGACTGCAATAGTGCGGCAGACAACCTGACACTAACTGATGCTTGGGGGGAACTGATACTAATACAAGTGATCAGTGATAGTAATATGCACTGTCACTGTACTGACACTGTCTGGAAAGGGGTTAACATCTAGGGTAATCAAAGGGTTAAATGTGTGCCTAACAATGTTTACTGTGTGTGTTTTACTAAGCAATGTGCCCATTTTTACTCTCTACTTCAAAAGGGAGAAAAAAAAGCGGCATATCGATGATGACAATAGAGAGCCCTGTATTGTTTTTCTACTGATTGGCTCAGCTGATTGGCGGGTTCCGGGCATAAATCATTGGCTGGGACCCGCTAAATGGCTTGTGCTTTATTGAATGCCACCCCAACCGGGGCAGTGGGCGTGTGTGCGTGTGCCCCCTTACCCGTAGGTGCTGGATCACATACATGTACGTGATCCAGTGCAGCGTGCAGAGCCGCTCTTCCACATTAAACAATGGTAGGTGGTCCACAAGCAGTTAAAGTGGTTTTAAAGGCTAAGGCTGGGTTCACACCTATGTGAATTGGATGTGAGTTTCCCCGCATCCAATTCGTATAGCAGGAGAATGTGACTGGTTCTCTATGGAGCCGGTTCACATATCTATGCAGCAGGTCCGGTGCGTTTTGCAGGAAAAACATGTGCCTTTTTTGGTCCGTTTCAGGTCCGAATTTAGCCCAAAATTCGAGCTGAAATCGGACCTGAAACGATGAACGGGGACGGACCGGACCTCTGCTGTGCGACGGATGCGGCTCATATGTGAACCGAGCCTCAAGGTTTTTTAACTTAATCCATTCTCTGCACTAAGGTAAAAAACCTTCTAAGTGAGCCATTGGCTCCCGCAGCTGTCTATCAAAGCCAGCGAGGAGGGAGCAGAGGCCATGGGCCATGAACACACAGGTGGCTTAAGAGCAAGCTCACATGAGTGCCCCCATAGTGCCTTGCTATAGTGGGCACTCAGCAGAGGGGAGGAGCCAAGAAGAGGAGAATCTGGACTGCTATGTGCAAATCCAATACACAGAGCAGGTAAGTATAACATATTTGTTTAACAAAAACAAAGAATTTACTATCACTTTAAATATAAATATTTATGCTGCTTACATTTATACTTGCTATTTACTGAAAACTCCCAAACTGAAATGTTCCCCTTCTGTGTAATGTTTATGATGGGGACGGAGAGTTAATTTCTTACTTTAAGTAACCCTGTCCTGCCTGTGCTGGCAAATCTTATTATCTGTTGTAAACTAGATTTGAACACTGCCTGTCCTAAAAAAGGTCATAAAGAACATAAAAAAAAATAATCACAATGTCTATACTTACGTGCTCTAAGGAATAGAATTGCACAGGCCCAAATCCTCCTCTTCTTGGGTCCCCCCGGTGCTCCTGGCTCCTCCTCTCTTGCTTGTGCCCCTAATAGGAAATTGATTCCCATGGGGGCACTCGTGCAGGAGGAGGAATAAATCCAGAAGAGGCGCAGAGCTCGATAGCGATAGGGTTCAGGTACGTAAAAGGGGGAAGAGAGGGCGAGCCTGTGACACAGAAGTTTTTTTTTACCTTCATGCATAGAATGCATGAAGGTAACTTGGATGTAATGTGAACTTTAATGTTACCCACTGATTTGTATGGCTGTGCTCGGGCTAATGCAATTACAGGGTATTTTTCCAGGATCTCACTTCTGATTAACAATGCTGCTGTCCAATGGTGTCTCTGTTTCTCTTTCATTCACAGTGGAATGACCCATACAGTATGTGTGTTACTAGCAGGATTACCAGGTGAAAACAGAAGGAAACAAGCCTAAAAAACACAAATTCAGCCAACACATCTAATGATTGAAAAACTGCAATATATTACATTATTGGTTTTGGGATTAATAGCACTTTAAATAAAACCAGACTTATAGATGTGTATTGCCTCTAGTCTATTTTATGACATTTTTACAACAGCCATTTATATTCTGACTCTATAAAAGTGCTGCTAGAGCTTTTATGATCGTTCTGCCTTCCTTCTAACTTTCTGTGTCTTAAAGCCAAACTCCACGTGAAAAAAAAGATCCCTTGCTGTCGGGCTGCATCTGCACTGCATGGGTAAATTGCTCATTTAGGGCAACAAGAAAAAGAGATTTACGTACCCAACATAGGCTGCACAGGGGGTGTGCCGGATGTGCCTGAGCACACTCTAATCACCTCCTGTGCATACCTCCCAGGTGCCCTGGTTTGGGCGGGACCATCCCGAGATTTCAATGAAATCCCGCCAAACCATGTTTAATCGCTGAGCCGTTCCGGCACTTGGCTCCTAGCTTCTGTGTTTCCCCTGCAACTGCGCTTGTCACAGGCAGCTACAGAGGAAACAAAGCTTGTTTATTCCGGGGATGGGGCAGGTAGTAAGGTGTAGACATAAGGAGTAGGGAGGCAGGGCTGTGATTGAGAGTGATTGCCTCCTACTCACCATGCCGTCTTTAAGCACCCGCCCCTTCCCTGGCATAAACAAACAGTGTTTCCTATGTAGCTGCCTGTAACAAGCACATTTGTAGAGAAGACACAGAAAGAGGATTTACTTATGTCTGTTCTTCTTCCTGGGACTCTTCACAGTACTCGAGGTAGTGCAGCTCCGGCTAGGGTTGCCACCTGTTCAAACTGTCTTAGACCCGGATACATTATTCAGACTGGACTAAGTCTCCCCCCTCCCACCCTTCTCTCTCCTGCCTCTAAGTAAGTACTCTAAGGTAAATCAGGGTTCTCAGAGCACTTATTACATCAGAGCTCCCCTTTACACCAAAGGCCACAGTGCTCCCCCTTACATCAGAGTCATCGCTGTACACCAGAGCATCCCTTATGCTAGAGTCCCCAGAGTTCTCCCTTACAGCAGAGTCTGCAGAGTCTCCCCTTACAGTAAAATGGAACTCTGTGGATTTGGATGTGAGTTCAGATATAAAAGGGGAACTCTGTGGATTCAGATGTAAAGGGGGACTCTTCTTATTTAATAGAAACATATATGCATAGTTTATGCATACTATGAAAACAAAATTGCTTTGTGACGCTGAAGTGTTCGGGTTTGGCTTGAAGAAAAGGTGGCAACCCTAGCTCCGGCTCTTCTTTCACATTTTTATTCCCTGGTCCAATGGGTGGGGCTATGAGTAGCTGTAATTTATCTCCACCTATTGGACCAGGGAATAGTAGAAGGAGGAGAAGAGTTGGAGCTGCAGTATCTGTGAAGAGACCTGGAAGAAGGAAAACAGAAGTAAGCAGTGCAGAGGTAAGGCAGACAGTTACTTACTACTGCACTCTGTGTCACTGCTGACCCCTGACCTCTGCCTCACTTAGCACTGACCTGTGAACTCTGCCTTAGTTCTGACCTCCGCCTCACTTAGCACTGACCTCTGAACTCTGCCGTAGTACTGACCTCCGCCTCACTTAGCACTGACCTCTGAACTCCACCCACCTAGCACTGACCTCTGGACTCCACCTCACTCAGCACTGACCTCTGAACTCCACCCACCTAGCACTGACCTCTGAACTCTGCCTCACTTAGCTCTGACCCCTGAAATCTGCCATACTTCACACTGACCTCTGAACTCTGCCTCACTTAGCACTGACCTCTGCCTCACTTTGTACTGACCTCTGCCTCACTTAGTACAGACGTCTGCCTCACTTAGTACAGACATTTTAACATTCTCCCTCACTTAACACTGACCTCTGAACTCCACCCACCTAGCACTGACCTCTGAACTTCACCTCACTCAGCACTGACCTCTGAACTCCACCCACCTAGCACTGACCTCTGAACTCTGCCTCACTTAGCTCTGACCCCTGAAATCTGCCATACTTCACACTGACCTCTGAACTCTGCCTCACTTAGCACTGACCTCTGCATCACTTTGTACTGACCTCTGCCTCACTTAGTACAGACGTCTGCCTCACTTAGTACAGACCTTTTAACATTCTCCCTCACTTAGCACTGACCTCTGAACTCTGCCCCACTTAGCACTGATCTCTGCCTCACTTAGTACTAACCTCTGCCTCAATTAGCACTGGCCTCAAACCTCTGCCTCACTTAGCACTGAACTCTGCCTCACTTAGCAGTAACCTCTGAACTCTGCCTCACTTAGCACTGACCTCCAAACTCTGCCTCACTTAGCACTGAACTCTGCCTCACTTAGCAGTGACCTCTGAACTCTGCCTCACTTAGCACTGACCTCTAAACTCTGCCTCACTTAGCACTGACCTCTAAACTCTGCCTCACTTAGCATTGACCTCTGAACTCTGCCTCACTTAGCACTGACCTCTAAACTCTGCCTCACTTAGCACTGGCCTCTGAACTCCACCTCACTTAGCACTGACCTCTGAAATCTGCCACACTTGGCACTGACCTCTAAATTCTGCCTCACTTAGCACTGACCTTTGAACTCTGCCTCACTTAGTACTGACCTCTGAACTTTGCCTTACTTAGCACTGACCTCTGCCTCACTTAGTACTGACCCCCAACCTCTGCCTCACTTAGCACTGACCTCATAACTCTGCCTTACTTAGCACTGACCTCTGACTCACTTAGCACTGACCTCTGCCTCACTTAGTACTGACCCCCAACCTCTGCCTCACCTAGCACTGGCCTCTGAACTCTGCCTTACTTAGCACTGACCTCTGCCTCACTTAGTACTGACCCCCAACCTCTGCCTCACTTAGCAATGAACTCTGAACTCTGCCTCACTTAGCACTGACCTCTGCCTCACTTATTACTGACCCTCAACCTCTGCCTCACTTAGCACTGACCTCTGAAATCTGCCTCACTTCACACTGACCTCTGAACTCTGCCTCACTTAGCACTGACCTCTGCCTCACTTTGTACTGACCTCTGCCTCACTTAGTATAGACGTCTGCCTCACTTAGTACAGACCTTTTAACATTCTCCCTCACTTAGCACTGACCTCTGAACTCTGCCCCACTTAGCACTGATCTCTGTCTCACTTAGCAGTAACCTCTGAACTCTGCCTCACTTAGCACTGACCTCCAACCTCTGCCTCACTTAGCACTGAACTCTGCCTCACTTAGCAGTGACCTCTGAACTCTGCCTCACTTAGTACTGACCTCTAAACTCTGCCTCACTTAGCACTGACCTCTAAACTCTGCCTCACTTAGCATTGACCTCTGAACTCTGCCTCACTTAGCACTGACCTCTAAACTCTGCCTCACTTAGCACTGGCCTCTGAACTCCACCTCACTTAGCACTGACCTCTGAAATCTGCCACACTTGGCACTGACCTCTAAATTCTGCCTCACTTAGCACTGACCTTTGAACTCTGCCTCACTTAGTACTGACCTCTGAACTTTGCCTTACTTAGCACTGACCTCTGCCTCACTTAGTACTGACCCCCAACCTCTGCCTCACTTAGCACTGACCTCATAACTCTGCCTTACTTAGCACTGACCTCTGACCTCTGACTCACTTAGCACTGACCTCTGCCTCACTTAGTACTGACCCCCAACCTCTGCCTCGCCTAGCACTGGCCTCTGAACTCTGCCTTATTTAGCACTGACCTCTGCCTCACTTAGCACTGACCCCCAACCTCTGCCTCACTTAGCAATGAACTCTGAACTCTGCCTCACTTAGCACTGACCTCTGCCTCACTTATTACTGACCCCCAACCTCTGCCTCACTTAGCACTGACCTCTGAACTCTGCCTCACTTCACGCTGACCTCTGAACTCTGCATCACCTAGCTTTGACCCTTGAACTCTGTAGTAAGTGATGCAGAGCTCAAAAGTGACTGAGAGGTTAGTAGTAAGTGAAGCAGAGCTCCAGGGTCAGTAACAATTAACAGTCAGCTTGGCTTTCAGATAAATGCAGTTCTGTTTTCCCACACCATGGGTGCAGCACAGTGTACCCACATTTTTTGTGTAGGTTAGCTGCGCTTTGCAGTTGACTTCTATTATGTCCCATGGTTTTGATGCACTTTCTGAAAGCACACCAAAACTATGATTTCATTTTTTTGTTTCACAAAGCGCACCAAAACCTTGAGACACAAATTAAGTCTATAGGAAACCGCAGCCAACCCACATGAAAACTGCAGGTACACTGCACTTCCCCCTATGGTGTGGGAAAACCACACTGCATCAGGGTGCAAGCGCCCTACTGGGGGGAGGGAGGACCAAAAGCATATTTTATGTGTACAGGAAGTTTTTTTATTTATTTAACCATGTCCCTTTAAGCTCCTCCCACTGTAAATCCAATTTAGCCACACCCACCATCCACTGCAGCTTTGGGCTTTGAGCTTTGGTGTGCACATCCTAATGCAATAGGCTGCACACACCTATGGCACCCAATCCTCCTCTCCTCTCCTCGCTGCAGCCAGACTAATCCCTGCAGCTTCTATACGCCCCATGTCCTAGTGGCCTAGAGTCCTGATGTTATCAAGCTCAGAATAGGGTCCTTAGTTCTGCTCTGGATGTGAGGACATCAAGGGACAATCCATCACCGTACAGTGGGGGAGCGCCTCCTGCTGGGGAAGTGGAGAATCAGGAAAGTAAAACTGTTTCTCCTCTCCCCTAGACAAAACAAGCTAGTCCCACTGCAAGGGATATTTTTGGGTTAGGCTTTAAGTGGAGCTGTTTTCTAGAATGTTATCACCTATCCCACATTTTGGATTAAATGAGGGTGACACTATTCAGTATGACCCTCCCTCCCCACCTTTGCTCCAGTTTGGGGTTCATCAGACCTCACTATTGTCACAATGAGAACCTACCTAAACTATCCGTTCAATTTGTATATGACCAGACAGGCCTTGATAGATCTGAAGGTCATACAGCCTTGTAATAATTTGTAACATGTGTGGTGAGCTTTAAAATGATTATAAAATTATATTATGACATTTATAGTGAAATTATAGACTGATCAGATTGACTGGGTAAGCCCTCACAATACATAATTGGTGATGATATATCCAAGGGGATTGTACAGAGAAAGTACAATCAGATTGTAGCATGTGTGGCTGGCCTTATAATCTGGTTTGAATTAATACAATTATTTCTAAATTTTGCAATGAATGTTTCTCGTAACCACATCCAAATTTTAGGATGTTGTCCTAGGCATCAGAATCCATTGTAGCATAAATAAAATTTTAAATATTTAGAGCCAATTTTTAATGCCAATAGACAATAGAATGCACTATATTAGTAAAGAAGTCTATCCCATGGAAAGCTCTTATAATATACAACATTTTAGAATTTATATGTCACTTTTTGATTTCCTTTTTAGTTTTTTAGTTTTTTTTAAACTCCATTTAGTGATTTAATCCACCATGCAGTAATCTAATAATTAGCGCTGCATATGGACTCTCATGTTATTTTTATTTTGTAATCAACAAAGTAATGCTGGCTGCTCTTTAGATTGTTAACCTGTCTCAGAGCGCGGATACCTCAATGCATAACCCTTGGATTGTTTTTTTTTTTTTTATGCAAATCTAATATTAATAATAATACAAAATCTATATAAATGATATTATTAATAGAATGATTCAAGTGGTTTTTGCTAATGTATATGCACATATATTGGTAGGAACATGGGTTACATTGAGATGTTCTCAAAAATGTATATTGCACCAATACAGTATTTTCTGAACTTCTATGCTAAGCTCGCCATCTAGTGGTAACAAGTGGTTTATACAGTGTTATTGTTAAGTATAAGAGATTTTTAAAGCTTTTTTGTCCCAGTAGGCTTCTTCCTCCTTGTTCTTTGCCCAAAGGGCATTGTTCTCGTTGTCACCATCATTATAATGGGGGCCCTTATCTTTTGTCCATTTCTGAGTCACATAAAAGCATAAAATATGACAAGTGGTTGTTTGCAATCCAAAGTGTAAACGTGCACCATGTAAAACACTTTAGTTATTAATAATGTGGTATATTTTAATGAATCAAATAAATTAGGAAACTAATACTGTGCTTCGGCCTTCTAGAAAATGTAATTCTGCATGTGCAGCAAGTGTTCATGCTGACAGGTAATAAGCATCACCCAAGAAGTTGCTGGAAGCCACTTCAAAGGTAGCTGAGGGACAACTGATTATAAGCACTTTGCTGCTAACCACATTGCGTTCTGAGCTGGTCTAACTAAAATCACGCTGTGCAATACTGTTTCAGATGTTAAATAGAACACTATTTACAGGGGCGCAACTAGAGATCAGATGGCCCCATAGCAAAAATGTTAATGCTCCCCCCAGTAGAAAAAAAAACACAATTGCATAACCCTTTAAATACCATGGCAATTTATGAAGGACTGAAGAGGATGTGGTGATGATATATGAGGTATGTACAGATGTGTGGAGAGAGAGAGAGATAGTAGGTCCCTTTCAGCCAGTTGACCTAGAGAAACAAAAAGGAAATGTGTACTTTATTTAAATGTACAAATGTGTTTAAAGTGACGTCATCACTAGTTTAAAGAGTCACTGACACCTTGCAATGAGGGGCAATTTAACAGTGTCTCTGCAAAGGGGTCTTCAGCCCAGTTATACTTACCTTGCCAGTTGCCAGTGTCCTGCAAAAAAAGGCCTCAACATATGTCGTTAGTGGAAAAAAATGTCCAGCAACAATGGTCAGTGGAAAGAAAAATTCCCAGCCTCATTGGTCAGTAAGCCCTCTTTCACACTGAGGCGCATGAAAAACTGCCAGTAAAACACTGGGCGCTTTTGAAGAGCTTTTCAGGCGCTTTTGAAGAGCTCTCAATTCATTTCAATGGAGAGGGGTGTTTTTTCACCGCTTTGTCAGCTCACTGCCCCAGTGTGATAGTATTTATTGATTTTAATGGAAATAAATTTTCGTAAGCTTTTCAGGCACTTTTTTTAGCGTGAAAGTGCTTGAAAAGCGCCTTAGTGTGAAAGTGGTCTTAGAGAAAAAACAATGCCTTGCTATTGGTGGTCAGCAATGGCATTATTGTCCAATGAAGGAAAAAATGCCTGGTGCTAATGGTCATTAGGAAGAAAATCGCCTCTGCATTAGTGGTCAGAAAAAATGTCCCAGCATTACTGGGAGGCAAAATAGCTCTGTGAAAGTAGTTGGGAAAAATGGAGGAACAGTGGCAGCGAAGTGGAGCGGAGTGGTGGAACTATCAGGAACATCGACTGTGGCTAGAAGCCATCAGATGGCATACCAGAAGCAGTGGTAGCTGCAAGGGAAGTGGAAGTTTACCTGGAGCAGGAGCCATGTCAATCAGTGGAATGGTTGAGCGCACCTGGGAATAACGGCAACAGCGGCGCATCAAAAATCCCGGTGCACCAAAATGAACTTTGTCACAACGCACGCACTGCTAGATGTGTGAATTACCATTAAGAATTAATGGCACTGCCGTGCACATGCAAAAATACTGCACGTTTTGCGAACAGGCGAAAAATGTGTTCGAACACATGAACACCGTTAAAGTCTATGGGACACAAACATGAAAAACCAAAAGTGCTAATTTTAAAGGCTTATATGTATGGTATTGTCATAAAAAGTGTTTGGGGACCAGGGGACATGTATCAATGCAAAAAAAAAAAGTTTTAAAAACTTTCTGCAACCACAGGATGCAGAAAAAGAGACCTAAAAAGATGTCAGCAATTGGCACCTGAAGCTCTCATTTACCATCAGAAATATGAAGGAATGCTAGAGTCATTTATGGGAGTCAGAGACTCTTATTAAAGACCCATACTTCCCACACTAAACCTGCAGGCCCAGGGGACCTGAAGACTGGCCTATTTGTAGCTGCTGACTTTAATTTTCTTTTCTTTCTAAGGTGAAGATTCTGCAGTGAGTGGTCATTCAGAAGCCCCATAGTGCCTTCACTGGTAGGTCTGGTCCCCAAAAAAGGATCAGACTACCAGGTTCTGCATGGACTACACAAAGCTGAATGCCATCACTACTGCTAAAGTCTACCCCATGCCTTGGGTCAATGAGTTGTTGGATAATGTGGCAGCTGCCTACTATCCAACAATTCTGGACCTGAGCAGAAGGCACTTAACAAAATCCCTTAGCCCTGAGGCTTGGGAAACATTTGCCTTCTTCACCCTTTTCATATTTTATAAATTTACAGTAATGCCATTTGTGATGAAGGTTGTGCCAAAAACCTTACAAAGGGCTGTGAATGACCTGCTCGGAGGGCTGGAATTATTTGCACTTGCTTACCTGTATGGTATTGCAGTGTTCACCTCTACCTAAGAACAACATCTCTCACATCTGTTACAAGTCTTGGACAAAACTGGCAGCCGATAATCTGACATTTAACCCCAATATGTGTAAAATAGACATGGAAGTGTAGTACTTGGGACACCAGGTAGGATGAAGCATCCTGAGACCTGAGACAGGGAAGGCTGAGGCCATCGTGGCCTGGTCTATTCCTTAATATAAGAAGCAGGTTATGTTATTATGTAATTATTGGGGACAACAAGCTACTATAGGAAATGTATGCGCAACTAGAGTACCTTGGCTAAACTCTTGATTAATCTAACCAACGTGTAAATACCTAAGTTGGTATTCTGTATGCTAAAGTGAAAAAAAACCTTTTAAGCCTCGAAAGGGTTACTTGTCAGTACTCCTGAGCTGCAAGCTCTAGATTTCAAACCTTTTGCCTGTGGCTCAGGTGTAGTCCTAAACCAGGGGGATCAGCCAGGAGAGAAACATCCCATCCTCTTCCTGAGCAGGAAACGACTTCCTAGGGAGGTAGCATATGCCACCATGAAGGATCATGTGGGTACTGCAGAAGCTGCAACACTCCCTGTATGGTCGCAGCTTTATTATGATCATCAAGCACGATCCAACCAGCTGGTTAAACCATGTTGCTGGAGAGAATGACAAGCTACCGTGTTGAAGCTTGATTGAACTTCAACAACTGTTACCACAACCAGACCCAGCCAAAGTGAATTGCATTGGAAGGAAACTTTCAATACCTTTTATGTAAACTGACTGTAAAACAATCTAGAACTAATACACATCTGTAAATCTGGTTTTATTTGAACTGAGTATATTTCAGTCTGTCAACTATCTCAATAATTCAAACTTTTTACTGTAATGAAGTTACAATTATCAAAAGTGGTTTCACTAATGCCAGTCAGTTAGTTACCAAAAAGGCCAATATTACTAGTGTAGCGGGTGGTTACATTTAGGGGGAAGCATCTGAGTGGTAGTCAGGCTCAGATGTACCAATTGTTAGGTCTCAAGGACCATTTCTGTCCCTGGGAGATAGTACTGGTGGTTAAGTTCACTGGGGCCTATGGGTGGCGCTGTTGCCGTGGGCCCCGGTTGAACTGCAGTATGAGGTTGTGTCCTTTTTGTCCCCTCTCGGCAGCAGTACGGCGGGGCGGGAAACCTGCTGTGCTTGTCGGGAGAGGATATAAAAGGGGGCGGCCATCTTCCAGAGGGGTGGTCGGTTCCGCGCTCAGGCACCTTAAGCTTGGGTGTGGGTGTGTCGCCTCCGGGTGCTCTAGGCCCGGAGGCCTGTCGGGTGGTCTCTGGGTGCTCTAAGCCCAGAGACGGAGCTGCTGTTCCATATCAGACACCTTCAGTCTGGGGTGAGGTACTTTGAGAGACGCCCGGGGCCCAGTACCTTTGACTGGGTCCCACAAGGGTCCCCTGAAGTGGGTGCTCGAATCTAGGACGAGGAGGCCAGGGAGGTGACCCTTCCCGAACACCCGGCACAGTATCGCTGGTGACGGTGGGGCCTCTAGTAACTCTCCGGATGGATGTCCTTTTCCCTGACAGGGGTCATTACTTCTAAGAAGGTAATTCATAGTGAATCTGGTCGGTGGCAGAGACCCAACAACCGGGTCTGTGGCAGAAGCCCTATTCACCTGGTCTGTGGCAGGGACCCCTCATGGTCGGTGGTAGAGACCATGCACCAAGCCTGTTAGTGCTATTCAGAACAGGAGAAACCCAAATTTAAGTTTGTGCCTGGACCTCCTCCCACCTTATCTGACCCGTGTTTGTCTCAACCTGTCTGCTCTAAAAGAGACTGTTTATTGTGCAAGAAGGAATAAACAAGTGTTGGACCTTTCAGTTGGTGTGGACAGTTGCTTACTGGGGAAAATTAAAGACTTGTTCTGATTACTGCAGAAACGAGGTCAGCACGGGAGGCTTTTTTACACCAGTCGCAGGCAGGCCCAAAAAAACTAACACCGCTCAACCTCCCTATTCAGGAGGGTACGGCTTGTGGTGCGGTGTGCCTCATTCTTTTCCTGTGGAGGAGCCGAGCAGAAGAAAAGCAGGTAAAGTCTGGGGTTTGTGCGCTACACGTGGGGGCTTGAGTCCGGGATGTGTTTGCGGGCATGGAGTGAAAACCCACCAGAAGCTGAACTTTTATTCCCCAGTGAAGTTCCGTGGAGGTCGGCCATGTTTGGAACTGCGCCACGAGGAGCGTAGTTTGTGGGCGTGTCTATTCAGAAAAGCCCGCAAGCGATGTAGGAGATGGGAGGAGTTTGACCATGTATGGAGTTACACGTGGGGACTTTGGCGCGGAAAAGGTCAGTGCGCGATGGAGCAGCAGATGGTCAGCATGTCGTCTCATGCATCATGGGTTCCAGCTTCTACAACCGTGAAAATGACTTCATTCGCTGCTTTGATTACGGATACGGGGATTCGGCTCAAGCCTCGGGGAAGATTTGCCCTCTATGTGTGTAAAGACGTGGAGGCCCTCGGTGTGATTTGTCCCGGCTGCTCGGGACTGGTGGTTCATCTGAAGCCATTCAGGCGATGCAAGAGCTGTAAGGAGTTCCTGTTTGAGGTCGAGCAACCTACAGAGAGGCCTCGGGCCTTCTACCTCAATTCCCTTACGGGCGCTACCACTCTGGAAAGAGGAATCCAAGCTTGTACAGCCATCCATGCGCGCACTGGCGAGACTTCGGAGGAAGTCACAGAGGAGCTCGTTGTAGCGAATGAGAAACCAGAGGATGATGCTTCGGCAACAATAGAGTCTTTTCTCCCACCGCCCAAGAGGAAGATGGGTCTCGTGAAGGCTTCCCGCGGCCGTGGTGGAGCAACGCCCCAGCGCTTACCCAGAACGGATGTCTCTGAAGGGAAAAGTCCCGGACTTCCGAGTCCTTCTCCAGGCCGAGGTAAGCCAGGGGGGGAGACTTTGTTACAGGCCCCTAGCCCTGGGGATTCACATGCTAGTGAGTTGGCCAGAGGGGGTGAATCGTCCTTCACCAGGAATTACTTCCCTGCAGAGGAATACGATACCTCTGACCTAGAGTCCATCTCAGATGCGGGTGATGATGCCACGATTGACAAACTGTTTGAGAGAAAGGGATGGGATAAGATGCCCCTGTCCTTGTTCCGCAGGCCTAGGAACCCGCCCATGTCTACTGGGGAAAGTACACCCCGGGTGGTGGCCACCGAGCCTGAGGAGGGATCTGTCCCCTTGTCTGCCCTTCCACAATCGGGAGCACCTGCTTCCGCTACTACTACTACTGCTAGACCGGTGTCGCTGCGGGCCCCCGCAACTGGCCCAGAGGCAGTTAAAGTGCCTCGACACCTGGATGCTGCTGTTTTGCCTGGCGCAGGAGACCGCGCTACTATGCCACCCTTTGTCCCGCTTACAGAGACTCTTTAACCAGAAGGTTGCTAGTGAATATGGGTGGGAATACCCGTATCTGCCCAAGGAGCTTCTGTTTGAGGTTGAGGCCTGTAGAGATCGGTGGTACTCGGAGTCTGTGTGGACACACATTAAGGGCCAGAAGGTAATTTTCGTGTTCGCCTGCCACAACTCTGCGGTTCAAAGATTGCAAAGCTGCGTGGATGTTGGGTCGGCACATTCATGCGGACAAAGTGCTTATCTGCAGAAAGGATAAGGACGATGTGGAGTATCACATAGATACCTTCGATAGACATTGGAAGCCGTTGGTATTGCCTGATCCACATTACTATTTGTGAGAGACCAGACTCTTGTGTTTGTGTTTTTTTTCCTTCTCTTCAGGAACTTTGCCCATGTTAAAGGGTATTTTACTCTTTGGAGGAGTGGGAGTTGTTGCTGTTGTTGTTCTCCCTTCTCTTCCCACCACAAAGATAACCAAGACTTTGGGGTCGTAGTTAGTGAAGGCCACAGTTCACAGAGAAGAGAATTTCCTTGTCATCAACAGGTGTTCTGACCGCGGCACTACCACTAGGTGGCGGTGGTGCGCAACGGTTACATTGAAGGCTTTACATTGCACTTACTGTTAGAGCAAGCAGGTTTTTCTCTAGGGAGAAGCCTGTTCATTCTAAAGTACACATTGTTGGATTATGTGTTTTTCTTTCTTCCTCTGCAGGTGAACGACAAGCGAGACTGCTGAGTATGGGGTGGGTCTTAGTGAGTTCTGCGGGAGGAAATTGAAAATATTTACTGTGAAATTTGAGTGATCTTAAAATGTTTTATATATCTGTACACCCTCATTCCCATCTGTGTTTTTCCTTTCCCATGTTAGGTTCCGGCACAAACGAACTAAATTTTAAATTGTCCAATCTTTTTTTTTGTTTGTCTCTGGATCTGGCTTATGTTGACTCAGGTTGAGGAGGCATAAATTGGTTTCAGACACTGGGGACCAGTGTTCAAAAGTGAGGGAGATGTGTAGCGGGTGGTTACATTTAGGGGGAAGCATCTGAGTGGTAGTCAGGCTCAGATGTATCAATTGTTAGGTCTAAAGGACCATTTTTGTCCCTGGGAGATAGTACTGGTGGTTAAGTTCACTGGGGCCTATGGGTGACACTGTTGCCGTGGGCCCGGGTTGAACTGCAGTACGAGGTTGTTTCCTTTTTGTTCCCTCTCGGCAGCAGTACGGCGGGCGGGGAACCTGTTGTGCCTGTCGGGAGAGGATATAAAAGGGGGCGGCCATCTTCCAGAGGGGTGGTCGGTTCCGCGCTCAGGCACCTTAAGCTTTGGTGCGGGTGTGTCGCCTCCGGGTGCCCTAGGCCTGGAGGCCTGTCGGGTGGTTTCTGGGTGCTCTAAGCCCAGAGACGGAGCTGCTGTTCCATCTCAGACCCCTTCAGTCTGGGGTGAGGTACTTTGAGAGAGGCCCGGGGCCCAGTACCTTTGACTGGGTCCCACAAGGGATCGAGGGATCCTAGGGTGCCCCCCTGAAGTGGGTGCTCGAATCTAGGACTAGGAGGCCAGGGAAGTGACCCTTCCCGAAGACCCGGCACAGTATCGCTGGTGACGGTGGGGCCTCTGGTAACTCTCCGGATGGATGTCCTTTTCCCTGACAGGGGTCATTACTTCTAAGAAGGTAATTCATAGTGAATCTGGTCGGTGGCAGAGACCCAACAACCCTGCTTGTGGCAGAGGCCCTATTCACCTGGTCTGTGGCAGGGACCCCTCATGGCCGGTGGTAGCGACCGTGCACCAAACCTGTTAGTGCTATTCAGAACAGGAGAAACCCAAATTTAAGTTTGTGCCTGGACCTCCTCCCACCTTATCTGACCCATGTTTGTCTCAACCCATCTGCTCTAAAAGAGACTGTTTATTGTGCAAGAAGGAATAAACAAGTATTGGACCTTTCAGTTGGTGTGGACAGTTGCTTACTAGGGAAAATTAAAGACTTGTTCTGATTACTGCAGAAACAAGGTCAGCACTGGAGGCTTTTTTACACCAGTCGCAGGCAGGCCCGAGAAACTAACACCGCTCAACCTCCCTATTCAGGAGGGTACGGGCTTGTGGTGCGGTGTGCCTCATTCTTTTCCTGCGGAGGAGCCAAGCAGAAGAAAAGCAGGTAAAGTCTGGGGTTGGTGCGCTACACTAGGTTTAGCAGGCTAATGGAAAATCTAATGAAATTTGTAATTTCATTCTAAGCAACATTATGTTGGTTGTCAGATTGTAAAACCTTGTCAAATAGAAATGTACAGGCATTTAGAAAAGTTAGTAATAATTCTGTTAATTCTGTAAACCCCATTTTCAGGGTACTGAAAATATGGCTGCAAGGGGCAGCTGCAGCTCTCATTTTCCATCGAAACTATAAAAGCATAACCAAAATCAAACATGAAAGGCTTATGAACAGGCAGACTATTTAGGCTGAAGAGACTTGTGACTTCTGCAATAAAATAAACTTACCTGCCTGATCACAATATTCTGTAGAATATTCACTGAGGTGTGCATGCACAAGGTTCTGGAACGGAGCCTGAGTGACGAGATTACTAAACTCACACGTGCGCAGGACCCGGTAGGTCATCTCATGCCAGGGAATTAGTATGGGTGAAGATGGACACGGAAGAAGCTAGAGAAATTTGCTGGTGCCATTGAGGGATCTTGGTGGACCGTGGAAGAGGCAATATATAGAACACAGGGATATATTGTGTGACAACAATTTTAACTGTACTTACTATTAAGAAGCAGGCACCAATCAAAGCAGCTTTCAGCTTTACATCCAGATCAACAGGAAATTCTATCCCAAAGTTATCAGCATTGGTAAAAACGTCATTCACAAATCCTGACCAATACTTGGAAATTTTGCCAATCACTGACTTTTCACTTAATGTTTTCACCTATGAAATAGAAATGCAATTAAGAAAAACGATATTATGTAATATTTCAGGGTTCATGATGCAGCTCTAGTCTTATCACTCCATTGGTCGTATTATTTTCAGAAAAGCACTACATTTCTTAGATACGTCAAAAATACATTTTGCTTAATGCGTGAATCCAGCCTAAATTAGAATTTCTCTGGGCTAGAGCTGAAAATTGAGATAAAGTGGGAATGTGTGCACATCAAACACAGTCATGTGATTCCCTTTGGGTGTCTATGTGCTCATATATTAAATGTCAGCTCACTTTTCACTTTAGTAACTTTAGATCTCAGTTGACTCCTTGTCAGTTTTTTTGATCTGTTTCACATTTTAGTAAATGATGCTCAATGTTTTGAAACCATTCTCAGAAGGTCAGCAAAACCGCCCACCTATTTCATTAATTGGCTTTTTTTTATAAATCGGGGATGTACAGGCATTATTCCAGTGCTACTCTTGGCTGATTCTAGCCAGAAGAAATTTTTAGCATCAAGATACATTGCAACTGTTCCCAAATAATCCATATCAGTATGTTTCATCATATATGTAGCACACGGACCCTTTTCCCTACCTTTGGCTTACTTGCAGGAAAAAGGCACACCGTACTATATGCCCGTACCCTCCTGGTTGAGGAGGTTGAGCGGTGTTATGTATTTGGGTCCCACAGCTAGGTTCTTCCGTCAGTTGGTTCTCATCTCCTAGGATATAGGGACAAGTCTCTGTTTTCCCCCAAGTAATTCCAATGTCCACATCACTCTAAACTCCAACGTTGAGTTTATTTTGTCAATGTTCAGCAGATAGGAAAGGGTGGATGAGAGACAGGACAGCAAGGTTTTGGGAGGTTAGTCCAGGCACAAGTAGATATTACAATCGCTACTCTATCCCAGTGTAGGTTTAGCTCACCCGGACAGTCTCCTGCAAAGTGGATCCCAGCAGCCGAAGTGATGCTCGGACGTTTAATCAGGTTCTTTTCCTAGATACGATCGGGAGACTCTCTGCCACAGAATCTACCAGACCCCGAACTTCTCAGCTTTTGGTATATAAGGACAGGTGGCAGCAGCACATCACTAGGCCCTTGGCGGATAGATGAATCCCTCCAGAAAGTTACCAGGCCCCTTCCTTCACCGTGAACTCTCACCGGTCTGTCAGAAAGGTCCTCCCCCGGCCTCCTCTTCTTAGAAGAGGGCTCCCTTTGTGAGGGACACCCTGAGATTCCTCTTCCCAGAATTGGGCTCCAGCTAAAGGTGCTGGGCCCAGTGTTGAAGATGCAGCCCCAGGGCTAAAGGTGCCCGGGACTGATGGACACGTGGCCCCATGGCCTGGAGTGCCATGCGCCACGCACTTGGACTCCGACTCCTCTCCTCCTCCGAAGACCCCTCCCAGGCGGTGTCTGCCCCTTATGTATCCTCTCCCAGCAGTCACAGCAGGCCAACCACGCCCACCGTACCGCTGCCGAGAGAGGACACCCCAAGGCACAGCACTAGTACTAATGGTTTAACCCTGACCCATCATGGCAGTGCCACCTACAGGCCACGGGGAACTGCACACCAGTATACCACCTGGTGAAATAAAGTAGCACAACCTATAAATGAGAATGGTCTGAGCCCAACTACTATCTCAGACCAGCCCCTAAACTTGAGTATATAGCACCCCTAAATGGGGTGGGCGCTACATATATTTTTCTGAACTGGATCCATCTGCTATTCTTATCCTAAACTGGTATACTAGTATAAGCTAGACATGATATTTCTAAGGTTACAAATCTATGAAATATGCCATTCTTTAACCTTGACTGCACTACACTACTAATCCCTTTACAAGGCTAGCACACTCTTGCTTTTGGACTCTGCAGTTAATTATTTACCTTCCATACTGGAAGTTCCACTACATGAAGTCCAACAACTGCAGATATAAGGAATACAAGTCTAAAGGACTCTCACCAGTCCCCAGTAGCGGTAATTCCCAACAGAATGTAAAATGTAGCTCTGTTTTAGTTCTGACTTTTCTTTCCACCCTAACAGACCTTTCCATTATCAAAAAACCCTCTATTACCTATACATATACAGATCGCCTAAGAAGCAACAGATCCCATGGCAACTAGAGGGTCCATAAACGTTTAGATTGTTAAGACAGGTCCCGGGACGTGGGAGCCTAAGATCAGATAAGCTTCTCTGATGAATTGGCTCTGACAATGAGCCAATTCTCTAACCACATTCCACTGGTTCCACATATTTAACACTTACTACACCAGTTCCATTTCTCAGACCCTTGACCTTGATAGGAGTTCTTAGTTCTCTTCACTACTAAGGCCTTTGCTGATTCCGTCGTTTCCGATCACCTTCACCGACTGACTCACAGTAAATAAATTCCTCCCTTACTTTACCAAATTGTCTGAATGGACACACAGAGCTATGACTAGGCTCAGGTGCCCCAATAGAAAGCTGCTGGCTGTGGGGGCACTCGTCAGGAGGGAGGGGCAAGGAGCAGTGAAGAGGGACCGAAAAGAGGAGGATCTGGGCTGCTCTGTGCAAAACCATCTGCACAGAGAACATGTTATTAGATTTTTACTCTAGGAGTTTATAATGAGTTTGGCAATTCTAGAGAAATGCTTATGTAGTGGGGTGTTACATTTAGGGGGCAGGTGTCTGAGTGTAATCAGGCTCAGATGCACTATTGCTAGGGTCTATGGACTATATTTTCCTGTGGAGGAGATCAATGGTGCCTAGTTCCCTGCAGTCTATAGGTGGCGGTGTCGCAATAGACTGGAGTTGAACCATTGTTGTAAGTTTGTGCCTTTTTGTGTCCCCTCTCAGCGGTGGTGACGGCGGGGCGGGGAACCAGCTGTGCCTGCTGGGAGGGTGTATAAAAGGGGCGGCCATCTTGCACACAGGGCCGAGTCCCAGGCACCTTCAGCCTGGGGCTGCTGTTTTGATTCGCCCGCGCCCAGGTGCCCTTGGCCTGGGTGTAGGGGATTGAATGCCATCACAGGCACCTTCGGCCTGGGGTGAGGTACTGCTTGAGAAGGCCTGGGGCCCAGTACCTTCGACTGGGTCCCGCAAGGGATCGAGGAATCCTAGGGGTCCACCGAGTGAGGGAACCCGAATCTAGGACGAGGGGGACCAGAGAGGTTACCCTTCCCGAAGACCCATTGCAGCAATTTGGTGACGGTGGGGCCTCTGGTGACCATCCGGATGGATGTCTTCTCCCTGACAGGAGGCGCAACTTTTTGAAGGTAGTCCACGTTTTCATGGTCTGTGGCAGGGATCCAATGTGAATCAGGTCGGTGGCAGAGACCCAACAACCAGGTCTGTGGCAGGGACCTTATTTCACCTGGTCCGTGGCAGGGACCAACCTCACGGTCGGTGGCAGTGACTGTGCGCCATAACTGCTGTGAAATCCTAACAGTTTAGTTTCATTGATAGGATTGTGCCTGGACCTCCTTCTCACTTTGTCTGAACTGTTCTGTGTCTGACCAGTCGCTCTCAAAGGACTATTTATTGCGCTGAAGAATAAATAAGTGTTGGACTTTCAGTGGTGTGGAACTTGACTTTCTGGGAGCTAAAGGGTCCTACCTCCACCTGCGTGGAGGGTGGGAGTCATCCTCGAGGGAGGTTTTGGCTCTGGACGGGGACACAGGCCCGAAGGTAAAAAGTTAAAGCTCACACCTCTGCACGCAAGAGGATACAAGCTGGTGGTGTACCACACTCTCCTCCCTGGTCCCCTAGACGAGAGCCATTGACCGAGAAGAGAAAGAGGGAGTGAGAGGTGAGGTCGCTACACTTAAGTAATGCATTACAATTTAACTAAACACATTAGATTTTAGCCAACTAAAATGTACGGAAGATTTTAGCCAACCAAAATATGACTAAAATTAAAACTATTCAGATGACTAAAATACGACTAAAACTAAAATGGCATTTTAGTTAAAAGTTTTAGTTAACAAGACTATGACTAAAACTAAATCTAAATTTGATGTCAAAATTACCACTGGAGCAGGGACCATAGGCGTGCACTTGACGTGAGAACACCATAGGGACAGTGTACTGCCAGTGTGTAGGGGTGCACTGTCTATTGGGAGAGCAGAGGATCAGATAAGTAAAACTGCTTTTACTGTCCCCTAGACAGGAACGAGGGAGCATTGGAATTTATACTTTAACAGGACATTTCTATTGTCTGGAGAGACATCAAAGTCCATAGACATGCTGTAAATGTAATGATGCATTGAAGTAGACTGTCTAAAAATACAGAGCTATTTTCCATAGCATGGTCTGTTTACAGTACACTTAGTAAATATATTCTTGACATTCACTTGCTCCAGCAAGTAGATCATAACCCATAAAGAGTACATTAATGTGTGTGACTTTTTGTTTTTATCAAAGCAACTGAGGTCAGAAATGTTCCTTGTGCTTCCATTTTCCGCTCAGACATAAACACTACTGAGATATGCAGTAGCCTCGTCACACGGCTCCCTGTCACACGACAGCACAATAAAGCTCTTGCTCCTTTTTTCCCCTGAACCTTCACAAAGGTAACATATTTCTGGCAGCAATGAGTTCATCATATCATAATATGAGAGAAAGGGAATTTTTAATGTGTTTTTTGTAAAATCTTCAAAGCTCATAGTCAACGTCTTTGCCTCGTAGGCTGTTTTTAGTCTCACATTTACTGCACTGCACCTGCAAGCATGCTGGTTTTGTGGCACCAAAAAGAATCTAAGAGACAAAGACCAAAGTGAGGATAATTAGATGCAACACCACTAGCTAGCAAATTGAGGAAGGATTTAAGATAACATTACAGTCCTGGCAATGACAAATATACAGCTGTTTTACTGGGGACTCATGTTAAAATAGAAACGTGTGCAAATCATTTAAAGGTGTACTTTTGTTGAGGTTATTGCAATTAAAATATTGTACAGTGTTCATTCGAAAATTATAAAAAAAAGTATATATTTAAAGCGGTGTTCTGCCGAAATTTTTTTTTATATTAACAGTCAGCAGCTACAAATACTGCAGCTGCTGACTTTTAATATTTGGACACTTACCTGTCCAGGGCGCCCGCGATGTCGGGCCCAGAAGCCGATTTGTCCCTCAGATCGCGCCACCATCTTCGGTAAGGGAATCAGGAAGTGAATGCAAGAGTTGTGCTGCGCATCCTCACTGGTCCCTGCTGTCCAGAAGACAGCGGGGGGGGGGGGGCAGAGTAGGGGCCGGACGTGGCGTAGGTCACTGCGATCACCACGGTGATCTATGCCAGGAAGTGGGGGAGCAAATACCTGTATTACACAGGTATCTGCTCCCTCCTCCCCCCTGAAAGGTGCCAAATGTGACACCGGAGGGGGGGGATTCCAAAAAGCGGAAGTTAAATTTCTGGGTGGAACTCTGCTTTAACCACTTGGCAACCAGCCCATTGGAGCTTTACTGCTACAGGCAGCCGCTCTGCACAGAATCATATATGTGTGTATATATATATATATATATATATATATATACACATACACTCGATTCTGCTCTTCGGGGTAGGGGGCGTGCAAGTGCACCGCCGGCGTACTGCTTCTGCTGTGATTAGT
Source organism: Rana muscosa (assembly GCA_029206835.1). Classification (NCBI taxonomy): domain Eukaryota; kingdom Metazoa; phylum Chordata; class Amphibia; order Anura; family Ranidae; genus Rana; species Rana muscosa. Next base: position 515,547,949 of record CM055121.1, on the reverse strand, counting down.
CACATCAGAAACCGATCAGCAGGGAATAAAATACATCACATCGCTTAGTGAAGGCACCACATAGTACACATAAAAACACTGGTTAGGCACACACCCTTTGATAGCCCTAGATGTTTAATCCCTTCCCAGCCAGTATCATTAGGGTACAGTGTATGTTTTAGTCATGTTTTAGTCATTAGGCAGAGAGACAGAACTGCGATCTGCCTCTGTAAACAAGGCAGATAGCCATTCTGACAGGGGGGAAGGGATGGAATTTGTGTCCCTGTCAGTTAGTGTCATATTAGCCGCTGCAATATTACAGTCCTACTATAAGTCCCTGAACCCTCTATTACTATTATATACATATAAAAAAAAAATCCAGTATATATACCATAGTTTGTAGACACTATAACTTTTGCGCAAACCAATCAATATACTCATATTGGGATTTTTTTTAGCATAAAATATGTAGCAGAATACATATTGGCCTAAATTTATGAAGAAATTTGATTTTTTTAATTTATTTTTTATTGGATATGTTTTATAGTAAAAAGTAAAAAATATTGTTTTTATTTCAAAGTCCCATCCCCCCACTAAAATATGTAAACTGTCTTATCTACCACAGAATATGTAAATCAATCCAGCCACTTTCATAATTCATTCACCTCTGCCAGACAGCACAGCCAGGAGGGTGTCACCACTCTATCTATTAGAGTTAAAGTATATCTACACCCAAAACAAGAAAATTATATATTGCAGATTTGGTGTGTAATTTGGTTTCTTTGTCTTTTTTTCCCTTTTTTTATATCTTTTATCTGGCCAGTAAGAGGGTTGAGACAAACCATTTAAACACTGACAAGGGTGCTTAGTAGGGATGATCTGAAGGTTATCTAGGGTAAGGGTCTATTATAGATAAATGGAATGCCCAGCCTCTTTGTTAACAAACAGAACAAAGCAACCAGGAGCTGCCATTTTGCCAGCAATTTAAACCAAACTGATAAGAGGCATGGAGGTGCTCAGCTATGAGGAAAGCTTAGAGGAACTGAATTTATTCTCTCTTGAGAAGAGGAGATTAAGGGGAAATATAATCAACATGTGTAAATACATAAGTGGCCCATATAGTGAACTTGGTGTAGGGTTATTCACATTAAGGTCATCTCAGAAGACAAGGGAGCACTCTTTACATCTGGAGGAAAGTAGATTAATTCTCCAAATATGGAAAGGCTTCTTCACAGTAAAGCCTCGTACACACGACCGAGTTTCTCGTCGTTAAAAACACGTCGTTTTTTTCGACGAGATTCTTGTTAACCTTGACGAGTTTCTCGTCAAGCTTTCCATGCGTACACACTGACATTTCCCAATTTCCTTGTTGTTCTCCATGCTCACGTCCAGCACGTACGACAGCACTATAAAGGGGAAGATCGATTTTCTTGGCGCCACCCCTTGGGCTGCTTTTGCTGATCTCGTGTTACAGCGTGTGAAGTAAAAGTTTGGGAAGAGACGATTCGCGCTTTTCAGTCTTCGTGCTTTTCAGTTCGTTTTCTGGGGTTCAGTTTGTGCTTGTGGGTTCGTATCTTGACTTTCAGGGCGTCTAGGCAGGTCGTATCTGTTTTACAGTGCGTTCTTGCCCGTTCGTTTCTGTTTTTCAGTTCGTTATTCATAGGCCTTGCTGTTCTAAAGTGCGTTCTGTTCTGTACGTTCTGATAAGACGACCGTTTCCTAGCCATGTCGCCTGGACGTTCTCGTCGTCGATTTCGTGCTGTGCGTGCGCTTGGTGTTGGTCTGCTTGTTTTGGACCAAGACCAGTCCATGAATGGTGTGAGGAGGAGTTCCTGGACCAAGAATTGGTTGCTCCAGCGGGACCAATTCTGCCACATGCCTCTGCTGCGGGAGATAGTCGAGAATAATCCTGAGGACTATAGGAATTTTCTGCGGATGTCTGACCCCGTTTTTCAGGAACTGTTGGCTTTGGTGTCCCCCTATATTACCAGGCAGGACACCATTATGCGGGAAGCCATCAGTGCTGAGCAGAGGCTCATCACCACGTTACGTTATCTGGCGACAGGGAGAAGTCTTCAGGACTTGAAGTTCACGACAGGCATCTCCCCCCAGGCTCTGGGCCTCATAATCCCAGACACCTGTTCTGCCATCATCCAAGTCCTGCAGGAGGACTATATTAGGGTAAGTTTTCTCCTTTAACATCACATTTTATGTATTTCATGTATGCTAAAGTATTGTATTTCTTTCATCCTTCCCTAATTACCATGATTGTAATATGCTGAGAATCTCCCCTTTGTCCTCATGCATGCTGGAAGCTTTAGATTGCCCCTTTTTTCTCCTCCATGCATATTTCCCTTCACTAACCTTTCCAGCAGGGGCGCCTGTTGCAACAAATGTTTGGGGGTCCAACCCCAATTTAGGAAATAAACTTCCTCCATTTTTGCAAAGGTGCCTATTAAACGCCCCCAGTTGTCCCCTCCAATGCAGCCATTTTGTCCCCTCCAATGCAGCTATTTTGTCCCCTCCAATGCAGCCATTTTGTCCCCTCCAATGCAGCCATTTTGTCCCCTCCAATGCAGCCATTTTGTTCCCTCCAATGCAGCCAGTTTCCCCCCAGCCCTGCACATACCTTCTTGTGGTCAGCGCCATCCTTCTTCTGTCCTTGATGTCTTCTCCTTCCCTTGATGTTGCATCAGCCAATCATGTTACCATTAAACAGACTTGGTGAACATGATTGGCAGAGCAGCCTGTCAGTGTTTACCCAAGGAATGCTCCCCCCCCTGCATCCCCTATTTAACTTTTATGAAGCCAATTACATCCCTCAGGCTGTAATGTGCAAGCCTATTTGCCTCCCTGTTTCTGATATGCAATTTTCACCCCATAAATGCCGCAGTTATTCATATGTTGGTCGCTTAACAGGGGGCCATCCACCTGAATAGTGGGCGGCATTGACAATACATAGGTTAATGCAAGGCATGAACCTATGTATTGTTCTGAGTGACGGGCACAGGAGAGAGGGGGCAGTGCTCCAGCGCCCACTCTGGATGCACCGCCACTGCACTGCTATCCTGTGGCCAAACACATCTACCCCCCCCCCAAATAATTTATTAATGGACCATCAGAGGGGGTGATGAATATAAAACATGAGCCTTCCATTATACTTATTTAAAACACCTTAATAAACGTAGAATTAGATTGATGTTGGCCTCTAATGTTTTTTATTATAATCTTCTTGTAATGTAATATTTTTAAATTCTAATTTTCTTTCATCTTGTTTGACTCCCCAGCTTCCTTCCATGCCACAGGAATGGCAGACTGTGGCATCGGAGTTTGCCATGCGGTGGGACTTCCCCAACTGTGGTGGTGCCATAGACGGGAAGCACGTCCGCATCGTGCCGCCACCCCGTTCTGGGTCCTACTACTTCAACTACAAGGGGTTTCATAGCATTGTGCTGATGGCGGTGGTGTCAGCACGGTATGAATTCCTCTATGTTGATGTAGGGAAGAATGGCCGGATGTCCGATGGGGGATCCTTCATCCAGACGGAGTTTGCCCTCCGTCTCCAGAGTGACGACCTTGCATTGCCACCGGATGCAGGGAATATTGAAGGACTCCCCTTTGTTTTTTTGGCTGATGAAGCCTTTGGACTCGGACCGCATCTTATGAGGCCATTTCCTCACAGGACCCTGACCCCAGAGAAGAGGGTGTTCAATTACCGGCTGGCCAGGGGCCGAAGAGTCGTTGAAAATGCCTTCGGCATAATGGCCAGCCGGTTCCGCATTTTTATGACTTCCATACACTTGGCGGACTACAAAATAAACTATGTAGTTTTATGCTGCTGTGTGCTACACAATTTTCTCAGCAGAAAATCCAATTCATATATGGCCTCAGTATTGCCTGAGGCTGGACTTTCACCTGCTAATCCCCTGCCGGGCCTGGAATCTGCCCGTCCTGGCTTGCCCCCCCAAAATGCCCGTGAGGTTCGGGACAAATAAATGCAATATTTCACGGGTAGGGGGGCAATTCCTATGCCAGGCTATGGCTAAAGATTCCTGGAGAACGAGTTAAATAAAAATCTGATTTAAAGTTGTATCTTTTGTTTGTTTCCTGTCTCCTAGTTTGTCTTAGTGCATTTGTAGTGCCAAGTGTATTTTCCTTTAGTAAATAACAACCATTTCACTATGTAACCTTAAAAAAAAACACCAAATAAGGTTAGAGCGTATTAGAAAAAGAAGCTACACGTTGTTTGTGTTCAAACATTTTACTCTGTGCACATTCACACACATGTTTTTTTTTTTTTTTTTGCCTGGCCACAAACCGGCAATTGTTTTCTTAGGAAAATACAAAAACAACAGTTGCATTCCAAAAATTACAACATTGGATACCTCTGAGCAATCTGACACATTCACTTACACAAACTATGTCTCTATGTGCCCGTCCTAATATGGGGTCTTGCCACCCCTTGCCCAGCCAAAAATTGAATATGCACACATTTTGTATTATTTTCCACTAGGGATTTTAGACTCCTGATCCCTATTGTCAACATGTGCTATCTGCCATCAGGGGTGATCAATGGACGTGTTTTGGGGGTGCAACCCCTTCCTCAGTTCACCTACTTTAGATACGAGGAAGGGGTTGCACCCCCAAAAGACGTACATGGATATCCCCTGATGGCAGATGGCACATGTTGACACACTGTGTGCATATTCAATTTTTGGCTGGTTGCATTGTCAAAAACAGTTTAAAAGGTTGATGAACAGTCATTCCTGAAAAAAAAATGGGGGTTTGGTTGCCTTATTCTATTCTCCTCAAAACATCTAGAATGTCTTTAAATGTTTGATCCATCACATGAATTATTTGTTTTATTCTGTCCAGTTCCGTGCTACATTCCATCACTTGCTGTATTATTCGGAGGGCACTGTCAGCAGAGAAACGTGTACTATCCTTCACCACAACATTTACATCCCCTAAAAACAAAATAAAAAGGTATTATAACTCTGCAGGCCTACATCTCTTACCTGAAGCTGTGGTGTCAGATACTGACCTGTTGTGGTGACCAGTTCCACAACGTCATCCACCTCTCCTTCCTGCACTTCTCCTTCCTCCACCTCAACTTCCTCAACATCCTTCGGTTGTGGGTCTTTGGGAGTTTGGGGTTGTTGTGAAGCTGTGGGGTTCCTGTGCTCCCTGGAGTGTTCTCCTCCCAGTCTTCTCTCCCCTATGAGAATCAAACAAAAGGTCTATTTATCACACTGAAATTCTCTATGAAAAATAAAAACAGGCTAAATTGCTTGGAAGTGGGGTACAAGTGTGTGTTTGGGTGGAAGTTAAAGATGAATGCATTATTTCTGACCAATAATATGTTTAGTATTCACCTTTGGCTGTCAGTTTTTAGACATGGAGGCACCACAAAAAAATCACTAATGCACCTGTGTGGGACACCCAAAAAAGGCGGGTCTGGTGGCCCACACTATAGTGCTCCAAAGTACAGATGTGGAAGCAGCTGCTGAGTGTCCTCTCCTTTACACTGACTAAAGTTTGCATTTCATTCTCTTTACAAACACATCATCTAGCCTAAAAATTTGTAACAAAATTTTTAAAAAAACACGCAGATGTCTAATTACTTTTGTGGCTATAAAATAAGCCAAAACAGCGGATAGTGGCCGAACGAAGTGTCTGTAACATAACGAACGATTACTGTGCCAAACCAAGTTCAAATTATTAAATTATGGAAGGTAGTCCAATATGATAAAATCAAAAAAAGGAGCAACATGTAAGTTGAGAAAAACATTAATAGCAGAAAAGTGTACATTTTACTTACTTTTTGCTAGCATTCTCTTAATGCTCCTTAACTGCTCTGGCTCCCTCAGTTTGAGGTCTGACCACCTCTTTCTGAGCTGCTCATTTGAGCGTTTCACCCCGAAATTCGTCTTCAGACTCTTCACGACTTTCTTCAGGATTTTGGCCTTCCTTCTACTTGGTTTGCTATACGGCCCATGCTTTGCGTCATAATCAGACTTGAGCAAGATGTCCACCATCTCCGCCATCTCCGCAAAAGACATATTAGATGCCTTGAATCTCCTCCTTGATCGTGACGTTTCCTCGGTCTCCGGGCTTGTCTCCTCCTCGTTAGTTGCGGAATTATCAGACACCTGCTGTAAATCCGCCATATCTGTCTGCGCGCCGAAAGAGAAGGGGCGGGGAAAAGATGTTAGTTAGAACGTCATGGGCGGGCGACGTGTGCGGAGCGACGTGTTCGTAGTTTGACGCATGCGTGGTGTATATATAGCAAACACACATGTGACTATACTACGTTCGGTGTGTGGAGAGAGGAGTTCAAGTGACGGACGTGCGAACGAAGGTATGTGATTTTGTGAGTTGGACAAATTGTTGGCCTATACTGTCTGGAGAATGTTGTAGGATATATATGGTGACTACGATGTTAAGGAGGTTAGACTGTTTGCCTCACATTAGTTATATATTATTTATTTTACTTGCAGATACAATATGAATGTCTTCATTAGTGATAAAGATTTCCTTGCGGAATTTATAGACCGGGTAAGGGAGCTGCCCGCTCTGTGGGAGACGAAAAACCCCATCCACAAAAAAAGAGGGGTGAGAAAAGCAGCGCTGGAGACCCTGCTCCCATTTGTGCATACCAAGGTGCGCACAGCCACAGCAAAACAGGTGGACACTAAAATTGGGAGCTGAAGAGGCACCGACAGGACTGAACGCTCTAAGGTCCTGGCTTCTCAGAGGTCAGGAGCAGCAGCAGATGATGTGTATGTCCCCAATTTGTGGTACTACAGCAGGATGTCCTTCCTGGATGACCACATTGAGGCAAGGCCATCACTCTCCACTCTTCCCCCCCAGACTTCCCTGCAGCCAACCTGAGCCTTCTCTGGAGCAAGAGGAGGCAGCCATCCTGGATGATCCTGATTTGGCCATCTGGAGCCAGGTATAGTATTAAATGAAAATGTATTGGGATAAACTTAATGTTTGACAAATATGTCAAGATGACAAACATAAACTATTTAGAGTTCCACAAGTGAAATCAAGATCTCTAGACATTAGTCTGCACTTAATTGGGTGCTAAATAGTCAATCTGATGTAGTTGTAAATTTTAGAAAATGATTTCAGGATTTACATTCTAATTGCTTCAATCATGATTATAAATTTTGAGGCAAAGATTAAAGCAACATATTAAACTATGTCCCTTTTTCATACACAGGATGAAATCAGCCATGAGGAGGGTCTGGAAACTGTCAGGCAGGAGGAGGCAGGGCCCAGTGGCAGCCAGGAGGTGGCAGGGCCCAGTGGAAGGCAGGAGGTGGCAGGGCCCAGTGGCAGCCAGGAGGTGGCAGGGCCCAGTGGCAGGCAGGAGGTGGCAGGGCAAAGGAGAAGCACCAGATCACAGGTGCCTCCCATCCGAATTCCCAAAAGAGGCAGGAGGGACAGGACCACCAGTGAGGCAGCAATGGCCCTTATTCGAGAGGCCCATGCCACCCTCAAGGAGCCCACATCCCCTGAAGAGGCCATTGCCGGCCTAGTGGAGGCAAAGTTCAAGGTGATGAGCATGGAGCAACGCCTCCTATGCGAGCCCCTGCTCATCACCTTGCTCAACAAGGGGGTGATGGGAAAAATTACCCCCAATACAGCAATTTGTGAGGTGGCACAACTGTCCCAACCTCAACCTCCTCCTCCACCTCCACCTTCTTCTTCTGCCCCACCCCCTTCTCCTTCACCTCCACCTTGTTCTTCCGCCCCACCCCCTTCTCCTCCACCTCCTCCTCCACCTTGTTCTTCCGCCCACCCCCTTCTCCTCCACCTCCTCCTCCACCTTGTTCTTCCGCCCCACCCCCTTCTCCTCCACCTCCACCTCCACCTTGTTCTTCCACCCCACCCCCTTCTCCTCCACCTCCACCTTGTTCTTCTCCGCCACCCCCTTCTCATCCACCTCCTCCTCCTCCTGACAGGAGTACCCCTCCAGTGGCCCAGCCTCCAGCCAAACGAAGAAGGAAGGCTGCAGGAAAGGCTTCAGGGAAGGTTGCAGGGAAGGTTGCCAGGAAGACGAGGAAGCGATGGCCTTGCTTCATTGTGGTCGGACAGAAGGCAGCCTGTTGTAGTACCACAGACTTGGGACATATATCTCACCTGCTGCTGTTCCTGACCTCTGGGAGGCCAGCATCAGATTGTGCTCAGAAATGTTGGCCTTCTCAAGCTCCCAATTTTATTGTCCACACAGGGTTGATGTATGCTCTGGGGTCCCTGGGATGCACAAATGGCAGCAGGTTCTCCAGCGCTGCCTTCTCTTTATTTTTTACAAAACATGAATAAATGTTATTTTTGTTTAAGTTCATACTTGACTATGTGTATTTGTAAAAATTTAAAATTTAGCTTTGGAGTAAGCAGATACATTTGACTGACAAAAAAAGGGACAGATAACAACCCCCCAAAAAAATAAAAGAATCTGATTTCCCAAAAAGAGGGTGTAAAATTTAACAACTATATATTAAAATATTCAATGGGAGATCACTATCAAAACATTGCGAAATTAAAATTAACATCAGTTTGAAAAATATAAAAATTTTAAATATTCATAAAAACTTGCACGATATAATACACATAAATCTTCTTAAGAGCAGCATGAAAAAGGTTAAAAAAAGATAGTCATAACTCTGTGTGAATATCAGCAGCAAAAGAAGTTCTTTCGTTTTGATTAATGTAACATTCTAAAGAAGATTTCAATGCACAACATTTAAACGATGCAATAATTTCGAGGGTGACGAATGTGCTATCTCCATTACGAAGGCTTGTTTTACCAGAAGATGCGCTCCCGTCTCATACTTGCTTCTGAGCATGCGCGCTTTTGAAAGACTCGTTAAAGCATACACACAAACCATTTTCTCGTCACAAAACAGGCCGACGAGAAACACGACGAGGAAATCAGGAATCCTGACGAGAAAATAGAGAGCAGGTTCTCTATTTTCTCGTCGAGATTCATGGCAATTTTCTCGTCGTAAAACCATACACACGAACGTTTTTCTCGAGAAAAAAGCTCTCGCGGCACTTTTCTTGACCGTTTTGGACGAGAAAAAGTGATGAGCCGAACACCCCCGGGTTCGGTTCGCACCAGAACCCGCGAACGGACCGAAAGTTCGTACGAACATTAGAACCCTATTAAATACAATGGATGCGAACGTTCGAATTCTAAAGTGCTAATTATAACGACTATTATGCATGTTATTGTCCTAAAAAGGGTTTGGGAACCCGGGTTCTGCACCAGGGGACATGTATCAATGCAAAAAGAAGTTTTAAAAACGGTCGTTTTTCGGGAGCAGTCATTTTAATGATGCATAAAGTGAAAAAAAAAAAGTCAAATATTCCTTTAAATATCGTACCTGGGGGGTGTCTAAAGTATGCCTGTGAAGTGCCACGTGTTTCCCGTGTTTAGAACTGTCCCTGCACAAAATGACACTTCTAAAGGAAAAAAAAAGCCATTTAAAACTGCTTGCGGCTTTAATGTAATGTCTGGTCCCGGTAATATGGATGAAAATCTTTAAGAAAAATGGCATAGCTACCCCATGACCCCCCCCCCCTACCCCAGCCCATTACCAGCCCCTTTGGGTCTTGTATGGATATTAAGGGGAACACCGCACACAAAATAAAAAAGGCCCTATATACTCTGAACAGCCGTATACAGGCGGTGCATACAAGACAGGGACTGTAGGTTTGTTCTTATGTAGAATGTGTTTGTAATTTTGAACAGGTACATTGTTTAAGTGTAGCTCCAGCCCAAAAATCTATTTTTAAACTTTTTGGAAAACATAGGTAAGAGTTATCACCCCTGTAACATTTGTTTTGCTGTCTGTGCCCCTGTTCAGAACATTTCACCTCACTTTCCGTCCCAATGACAACTGTTTTTGAAATGTGGTGTTTTTCTTGAAACAAGGATTGCTGATAAAGCATCAGTACAGAGGAGACACCTTTCTCCCATATTAATTCTTACAGGAGAGAATTTTCCTTCCATGGGGTAGATTTCCTCTCACTTCCTGTTGTCTTCTTGCGTTTGCAAGTAGGAGTCGTTTGTAAGTTGGATGTTTGAAAGTAGGGACCTGCCGTATATACTCTGCAGAAATAGGCCCCTTAGTTGTTGGTGTTGGCACAACACTGTAAGCACTCACAGTTACTCTTGGTTGGTGCTGGAACGCCCTGCTGTCAACTATTATATCAGGAATTGTAATTACATATAATTGTTGAACAGTGGTAGTAAAAATTGGGCCTTTGATGGTGGTGCTGGTGCCACAACACTGTAAGCCCTGACAGTTACTCTTGGTGGGTGCAGCAATGGGCCCTGCTGTGAATTATTAGATCAAGAATTGTAATTGCATGCCCCTGTTGAACAGGGGCTGAAAAATTGGGCCTTTCGTGGTGGTGGTGGTGGTGTTGCCACAACACTGTAAGCCCTCAGAGTTACTCTTGGTGGGTGCAGGAATGGGCCCTGCTGTGAATTATTAGATCAAGAATTGTAATTACATGCCCCTTTTGAACAGGGGCTGAAAAATTGGGCCTTTCGTGGTGGTGGTGGTGGTGGCGTTGCCACAACACTGTAAGCCCTCAGAGTTACTCTTGGTGGGTGCAGCAATGGGCCCTGCTGTGAATTATTAGATCAAGAATTGTAATTACATGCCCCTGTTGAACAGGGGCTGAAAAATTGGGCCTTAGGCACTGGTGGCACAACACTGCAACCCCTCACAGATACTGTACTTGGAGCACAGCAATGAGCCCTGTTGCAAAGTATTGCTTCAAAAATTGTAATGACACGCCCCTGTTAAACAGGGGCTGAAAAATTGGGCCTTAGGCACTGGTGGCACAACACTCCAACCCCTCACAGATACTGTACTTGGAGCACAGCAATGAGCCCTGTTGCAAAGTATTGCTTCAAAAATTGTAATTACACGCCCCTGTTAAACAGGGGCTGAAAAATTGGGCCTTAGCCACTGGTGGCGGCACCCATAAACAAAAATGATCTTCCAAGCTATCATCATCAATCGTATCATTGAGGACTCGGAGGAGGAGGATAGCCAGTCAACATAACAGCACAGGCACTCAGCATCAGCATCAGTCTTGAAGGGATGTGACATGTTAAAATCAATTAGTCTGTTATATCAGCATCAGGTGTGTGGTAGCTGGTGGTGATCCAAGACTGGTTCATCTTGATGAAAGTCAGTCGATCAACCGAGTCGGTGGACAGGCGCACCCTGTGATCCGTGACAAATCCTCCAGCAGCACTGAATGTGCGTTCCGAAAGAACGCTGGATGCAGGACAGGCCAGTAGCTCAATTGCATACTGTGCAAGCTCTGGCCAGTGATCCATCCTCAAGACCCAGTAAGCCAGAGGATTTTCGGTGGGGAAGGTGTCCAAGTCTGACCTTGCCCCTAGATATTCCTGCACCATGTTTATCAGACGCTGGCGATGGTTGCTGGAACCGATCATACTTTGGGGCTGCGGACTAAAGAATTGTCTGAACGCATCGGTCAGACGGCCACCTTCCCCACCGCTCCTTCTTTGACTGGCCGAAGCCTCAGCAACTCGTTGTCCAGGACCAGGAGTTTGTAACCTCCCAGTCTCTGGGAACGCATTGCACAGACCTTTCTGCAAGGCCTCCCGGAGTTGTCTCATCCTCTGCTCCCTCTGCGACGGTAACATAAGGTCCGCAACCTTACCCTTGTACCGTGGATCAAGGAGAGTGGCCAGCCAGTAATGGTCCCTCTCCTTGATCCGAAGAATACGAGGATCCTTCTGCAGACTTTGCAGGATCAGGGAGGCCATGCAGCGTAGGTTAGCTGAGGCATTCAGTCCGGAGTCCTCTGGGTCACTAAGGACGACATGATGCAGCCACCTCCTCCCAGCCACGTACAAGTCCACTGGTTTCTTGGGACTGTAAATCATCCCTAAAAGACTGCTGCTGATGATGCTGAGTGCCAGCCTCCACCTCCATGCTGACACAATCCTCCTCCTCCTCCTCCTCCTCCTCTTCCTGTGCGATGGGTGGGACAGAAGGAACACTGTCTGGGTAAAGGGGGCCTTGAGAGGCAAGGAAGTCCTCCTCTTCCTGCCTCTGTTCTGCCTCAAGTGCCCTGTCCATTATTCCACGCAGCGTGTGCTCCAACAGGTGGACAAGAGGTACAGTGTCACTGATGCATGCACTGTCACTGCTCACCATCCTCGTGGCCTCCTCAAATGGTGCCAGGACAGTGCATGCATCCCTGATCATGCCCCACTGGCGTGGAGAAAAAAAATCAAGCTCCCCTGACCCTGTCCTGGTGCCGTAGTCGCACAGGTACTCATTGATGGCCCTCTGCTGCGTGTGCAGCCGCTGCAGCATGGCCAACGTTCAGTTCCACCTGGTGGGCATGTCACATATAAGGCGGTTCTTGGGCAGGTTCAACTCCTTTTGCAGCTCAGCCAGGCGAGCACTGGCATTATAAGATCTGCGGAAATGCACACAGACTTTCCTGGCCTGCCTCAGGACATCCTGTAAGCCCGGGTACCTGCCCAAGAACCGCTGCACCACCAGGTTAAGGACGTGAGCCACACAGGGCACATGGGTCAGTTGTCCCTGTCGGAGGGCGGAGAGGAGGTTGGTGCCATTGTCGCAAACCACCATTCCTGGCTTAAGCTGGCGTGGCGTCAACCACCTCTCGGCCTGGCCCTGCAGAGCAGACAGGACCTCTGCCCCAGTGTGGCTTCTGTCCCCCAAACACACCAGCGCAAGCACGGCATGGCATCTTTTTGCCTGCGTACTTGCGTAGCCCCTTGAACGGCTACGGAGCACCGCTGGTTCAGAGGACAAAGCACAGGAAGAGGCCATGGAGGAAGAAGAAGAGGAGGGGGTGGAGGAGAGAGGTGTGTCACAACCAGTAGTAGCATTTTGGAGGCGTGGCAGTGGAACAACCTCCAACACTACTGCACCTTGTCCTGCATCCTTCCCAGCTGCCAAAAGAGTGACCCAATGGGCCGTGAAAGAAAGGTAACGTCCCTGTCCATGCCTGCTGGACCATGAGTCAGCGGTAATATGCACCTTACCGCTGACCGCCCTGTCCAGTGAGGCCAAGACATTGCCTTCCACATGCCGGTAGAGAGCCGGAATAGCCTTCCGTGAGAAAAAGTGGCGTTTGGGAACCTGCCACTGAGGAACCGCACATTGCACAAATTCACGGAAGGGGGCCGAGTCTACCAACTGAAAAGGCAGCAGTTGAAGCGCTAGCAATTTAGCCAAGCTAGCATTCAACCGCTGGGCATGTGGATGGCTGGGAGTGAACTTCTTTCGACGGTCCAGCAGCTGGGGCAGGGAAATTTGCCTGCTAGAATCGGACGTCGGTGTACTGCTAGCAGAGTGGCCGCAAGTACTTGGCTGTGACACACCTAATTCTACACCTTCATTCCTCTCAGTGCATGTTTCAGAGAGGACTGAAGTTATAGTGGGGTTGGAGATCCCAGCTGATGCGGTGCAAGGAGAGGTCCGCTTTGTTCTTTGGTGTGGGTCTTTGAGGTAGGCTTGCCAACGAGCTGCATGGCAGGTCAACATATGTCTGGTCAGGCATGTGGTACCCAAGCGGCTGATGTTTTGGCCACGCGATATACGCTTGAGACATATGTTGCAAACTGCAGCTGTGCGATCTGATGCACTAGCCTCAAAAAAGGCCCACACCAAAGAACTTTTTGAATGACGGGCAGAGGCAGCGCCCTGCACAGGCGGAGCTCTGCGGTGTGATTCCGTCGGTGTACTGCCCTTACGCTGGCCACCAAAGGGCATCCTGCCTCGTTGGAGATGTGCCTCCTCCTCATCCTCCTCCTCCTCCTCTCTCCTATTAGGCACCCACGTGGAGTCAGTGACCTCATCATCCCCTCCCTCCTCATCACTGGAGCCAATCTGGCAGTATGCTGCAGCTGCTGGAACATGACTGCCAGATTGGTGTCCTTCTTGAGCATCCCCTCTGTCTGCTCTCACGCTACTGCCTTCCTCTAGCTGGGTTTCATCATCAGACCTTTCGAAACGCTGGGCATCCTCCTGGAGCATGTACCCAACACTGTGCTCAAACAGTTCGGGGGACTCCTCAGGAGGAGGACATGGTGGGTCTAGGGAAGGAGTGACTGATGATGAGTCTGACATTGATACCAGGGAAGAGGACGCTTTGGCAGCTGCTTTGCCAGTACCCTGAGCCTGGGTGAGAGAGGATGAGGAGGAGGAGGAGGGCTTGGTCATCCACTCTACCAAGTCTTCGGCATGATGTGGCTCAACATGTCCAGCTGCCGAAAAGAAGGACAAGCGTGTCCCATGGCCATGTGCTGATGACAATGCACCGCGTCCACGACCAGCACTGTTGCCCCCAGACACAGAGCCTGCTTGCCCTCTTTTATTGCCTCCTGACTGTCTGCCTCTCCTTGTTTGCCTTCCAGACATTCTAATGGATGGCCTGCAGGGAGATGGGAAAAAAGCAATAAGGGCTACCTTCAGGTGTCCTTCTCTGTCCCTTTACTTAAGGATTTCTAAATATGGTTGAGGATGATTGCTTTCGCACAGAATAGCACAATGACAATTTCCCTGACTGTCCAAAAAACAAGGATTTCAAAGATGGTTGATGAGGAATGCTTTAGCACAGTATAGCACAATGAGAATTTCCCTCACTGTCCTTCCCTGTCCCTACAAACAAGGTTTAGCACAGTAAAACACACTGACACTCTCCCTACCTATAGTTTTCTGTCCCTATAAAAAATGTTTTTTTAAAGATGGTTGATGATGAATGCTTTAGCACAGTATAGCACAATGAGAATTTCCCTCACTGTCCTTCCCTGTCCCTACAAACAAGGTTTAGCACAGTAAAACACACTGACACTCTCCCTACCTATAGTTTTCTGTCCCTATAATTTTTTTTTTTAAAGATGGTTGATGATGAATGCTTTAGCACAGTATAGCACAATGAGAATTTCCCTCACTGTCCTTCCCTGTCCCTACAAACAAGGATTAGCACAGTAAAACACACTGACACTCTCCCTACCTATAGTTTTCTGTCCCTATAAAAAATGTTTTTTTAAAGATGGTTGATGATGAATGCTTTAGCACAGTATAGCACAATGAGAATTTCCCTCACTGTCCTTCCCTGTCCCTACAAACAAGGTTTAGCACAGTAAAACACACTGACACTCTCCCTACCTATAGTTTTCTGTCCCTATAAAAAAAGTTTTTTTAAAGATGGTTGATGATGAATGCTTTAGCACAGTATAGCACAATGAGAATTTCCCTCACTGTCCTTCCCTGTCCCTACAAACAAGGTTTAGCACAGTAAAACACACTGACACTCTCCCTACCTATAGTTTTCTGTCCCTATAAAAATTTTTTTTTTAAAGATGGTTGATGAGGAATGCTTTAGCACAGTATAGCACAATGAGAATTTCCCTCACTGGCCTCCCCTGTCCCTACAAACAAGGTTTACCACAGTAAAACACACTGACACTCTCCCTACCTATAGTTTTCTGTCCCTATAAAAAATTTTTTTAAAGATGGTTGATGATGAATGCTTTAGCACAGTATAGCACAATGAGAATTTCCCTCACTGTCCTTCCCTGTCCCTACAAACAAGGATTAGCACAGTAAAACACACTGACACTCTCCCTACCTATAGTTTTCTGTCCCTATAAAAAATGTTTTTTTAAAGATGGTTGATGATGAATGCTTTAGCACAGTATAGCACAATGAGAATTTCCCTCACTGTCCTTCCCTGTCCCTACAAACAAGGATTAGCACAGTAAAACACACTGACACTCTCCCTACCTATAGTTTTCTGTCCCTATAAAAAATGTTTTTTTAAAGATGGTTGATGATGAATGCTTTAGCACAGTATAGCACAATGAGAATTTCCCTCACTGCCCTTCCCTGTCCCTACAAACAAGGATTAGCACAGTAAAACACACTGACACTCTCCCTACCTATAGTTTTCTGTCCCTATAAAAAATGTTTTTTTAAAGATGGTTGATGATGAATGCTTTAGCACAGTATAGCACAATGAGAATTTCCCTCACTGTCCTTCCCTGTCCCTACAAACAAGGATTAGCACAGTAAAACACACTGACACTCTCCCTACCTATAGTTTTCTGTCCCTATAAAAAATGTTTTTTTAAAGATGGTTGATGATGAATGCTTTAGCACAGTATAGCACAATGAGAATTTCCCTCACTGTCCTTCCCTGTCCCTACAAACAAGGTTTAGCACAGTAAAACACACTGACACTCTCCCTACCTATAGTTTTCTGTCCCTATAAAAAAAGTTTTTTTAAAGATGGTTGATGATGAATGCTTTAGCACAGTATAGCACAATGAGAATTTCCCTCACTGTTCTTCCCTGTCCCTACAAACAAGGTTTAGCACAGTAAAACACACTGACACTCTCCCTACCTATAGTTTTCTGTCCCTATAAAAAATTTTTTTTTAAAGATGGTTGATGAGGAATGCTTTAGCACAGTATAGCACAATGAGAATTTCCCTCACTGGCCTTCCCTGTCCCTACAAACAAGGTTTACCACAGTAAAACACACTGACACTCTCCCTACCTATAGTTTTCTGTCCCTATAATTTTTTTTTTTTAAAGATGGTTGATGATGAATGCTTTAG
Source organism: Rana muscosa (assembly GCA_029206835.1). Classification (NCBI taxonomy): domain Eukaryota; kingdom Metazoa; phylum Chordata; class Amphibia; order Anura; family Ranidae; genus Rana; species Rana muscosa. The sequence continues at coordinate 515,531,298 of CM055121.1, read as the reverse complement.
CACAGTATAGCACAATGAGAATTTCCCTCACTGTCCTTCCCTGTCCCTACAAACAAGGATTAGCACAGTAAAACACACTGACACTCTCCCTACCTATAGTTTTCTGTCCCTATAAAAAATGTTTTTTTAAAGATGGTTGATGATGAATGCTTTAGCACAGTATAGCACAATGAGAATTTCCCTCACTGTCCTTCCCTGTCCCTACAAACAAGGATTAGCACAGTAAAACACACTGACACTCTCCCTACCTATAGTTTTCTGTCCCTATAAAAAATGTTTTTTTAAAGATGGTTGATGATGAATGCTTTAGCACAGTATAGCACAATGAGAATTTCCCTCACTGCCCTTCCCTGTCCCTACAAACAAGGATTAGCACAGTAAAACACACTGACACTCTCCCTACCTATAGTTTTCTGTCCCTATAAAATTTTTTTTTTAAAGATGGTTGATGATGAATGCTTTAGCACAGTATAGCACAATGAGAATTTCCCTCACTGTCCTTCCCTGTCCCTACAAACAAGGATTAGCACAGTAAAACACACTGACACTCTCCCTACCTATAGTTTTCTGTCCCTATAAAAAATGTTTTTTTAAAGATGGTTGATGATGAATGCTTTAGCACAGTATAGCACAATGAGAATTTCCCTCACTGTCCTTCCCTGTCCCTACAAACAAGGTTTAGCACAGTAAAACAGACTGACACTCTCCCTACCTATCCTTCTCTTTCCCTAAACTAAAGGAATCCAGGATAAGCAAGAAAAAAAAATGTCACTGTCCCTGCCTATGCTTCTCTTTCCCTGCTCCGGAACACACTACACTAGGCCGCCGTGCTGGCGGCCTTTTATAGTGTGGGGCGTGTACTAAACACCCTCAGCAATAATTGGCCACAGGCATCCTGCCTGTGGCCAATCATTGCTCTCCTCGCTGCCGGCGCTGTGATTGGCCAAGCATGCGGGGTCACAGTGCATGCTTGGCCAATCACAGCGCCTGGATGACACTGCGATGGCGTAGTGCATTGTGGGCCGCGAATTAGGCGCGAACGGCCCAAATCGTTCGTTGTTCGGCGAACGATCGAACACCGAGCTCATCCCTAACGAGAAACTTGGTCGTGTGTACGAGGCTTAAGAGCTGTGAAAATGTGGAATAGACTCCCTCCAGAGGTGGTTCTGGCCAGCTCAGTAGATTGCTTTAAAAAAGACCTGGATTATTTCCTAAATGTACATAATATAACTGGATACTAACATTTATAGGTAAAGTTGATCTAGGGAATATCCGATTGCCTCTTGACCTAGGGCATTATCCGGATAACTGGCAAACAACCTCCCCCAACCTATGCCATTTGTTTGGCAATACTTTGCCTATTAACCTCCCTGGCGGTATGATTCTGTCTGGAATTATGTACCAAAAGCGGTACAATTATTTTGCATGGAAATTTGGCGTTATGTATTGTAGGCCTGCAATTCTTAGTAATTACTTACTTAAACCTGACCAAACAAGACTCTAGTAGACATCCCAGATGTGATAAATTTGAAACACAAAATCATGAATTATAATCTAATAATTAATATAATTTTATTCAATAATGTAGAAGAAAATAATGACATTTGTCAAACAAAGAAAATTCAATAAACATCCTGAGTGTGATACATTTAAAAGCATGGAACTAGACAAAGTCCAACGTCACAATCTGTACAATGGTATCTTGTTTCTTTTTGGACTTTCTTTCCATTGCCATCTCTCTTTGAACAGCAGACTACGCACATCCTGGTAGGTGATTCCTTTTTTGCGGTTGGCGGTATGTAGTCCAAAAAGTGACGACCAGTCAGGCGTTCTGGGTTGACAACGCCAACAGCACGTCGTCCGGGTCTATTCACAGCTACTGATGGCGCCTGGTGGTTGACAAAAATCTGCTCAGCCACCTTCCAGATAAAGTCGGAATGAACAAGAGGCATGCCACTCTTTGCTTTGTATAGGATATACGCATTCCAAAGGCATTGTTCCAGAAGATGCCTGAAAATCTTTTTATAATATTTATTTTGCTGTTTGCGCAAAGCCAGGTAAAATGTCATTGCCTGATCGGCTGTCGACACCTCCCATTGTATTATTGTAGTCCATCACGAATTGCGGCTTCAGCAGATCTTTCCCACCTTTTGTTTGGACCATGGCAGTGGAGGTATTGTGCACAGTACTCATGAAACACACATCTTTCTTGTCTCGCCATCGCATTGCCATCATCTTACCCTTCTGCCAGGCAACCATTTCTCCGGGTTTTTAGTTTTTTCTTTTTTCTTGCCAAACATAGATGGCATGCCACGTCGGTTAGGCCTAACGGTACCATACCCATCAGTTTTGTTTTGTAGCAAAACCTCAAAAAGTTCCGGAGACGTGTAGAAATTATCCATGGTCACACAATATCCTTGGTTCAGCAATGGCTCCAGCAGTGTAAGGACAGATGATGTGGCCATCCCATAGCCGCTGTACCTGGGGTTGAACTTCGTGCCTTTACCGGTGTAAATGACTGAATTCCAGATGTACCCGGTGGATGACTCGCAGAGCATATATAATTTGATGCCAAACCGCGTTCTTTTGGATGCAATGTACTGTATCCAGCTTAGGTGTCCCTTGTAGGCCATCAGACTTTCATCCACGCTGACGTCCCTTTCTCGCACGTAGGTCCGCTGGAAATTGGCCACGATCATTTGGCATACCTCCCAGATTTTTTTTAGCTTGGGCGCAGGATGTGTGGCCTCATCAAACTCCTCATTGTTTGTGAAGTGGAAATACTTCATGATGAGGGAAAAACGGTCTTCTGATGACATCACAGTGCCAAAAAATGGAGTGGCCAGTAGCTTATTGGTGGTCCAGTACCATTTCTGGAGCGGTTTCCCCACCACCCCCTGAAGAATGATGAGTCCCAGAAACTTCCAGATGTCCTCTTTCATCACCGGTTCCCACTTTCTGCTTCGGAAAAATCTGGCATGCAGCATAGCGGATTGCTGATTATGGTAGCGATTTGTCTCTGTGACAATTTTTTCAATTACCTCTTCAGTGAGGAATAATTGCAGGTATGCCAGAGGGTTGTCACACTCAACATCTACCTTCATCCCAGGTGAATTAGTGAACCGAAATCTTGGGGGCGCTACCTGGTCCGTATCGGAGTCTATAGGGCACCAAGTGCGCACATCGCTGAGGTCGCTGAGGTCAGGTGCAGGATCATCGCCGTTGTCACTTGCCAGATCCGTGTCAGTGTCAGTGTCAGACGACAAATCTTCCCACGACCCACTATCGCTCACTTCTGCGAGCAACTCCGTGTCGCTGCCGCTGTCACTCATCTGGTCCAAAAGCGCCCTTGTGGTAAAGTGGCGCTTTTTTGATGCCATGTTTTTATGGGCACAGATGACAGGCAAGGGGCACTGTACAGGGCACTGTACAGTGATCAGAGATGATACAGTGTAATCAGATACAATATAACCTCTTTTATATCTGTGTTGTGTTGTGTGAACTTTTGAATTTCCCGCCCAGTTCCGCTCCCATGCGACGCTGCGGCTTGCAGGGAACGGAACCAGGAAGTCAGAAAGTGCCGATACTCGCCAGTGATTTCGCTGGTGATCACAGCAGAGGACATCATCGCTGCATCGCCAGGAGAAGGTAAGGAAACTCTGCTGCCGGCTCTGCAATGTTACCCCGAGCGTGACTCTGGGTTACCGATCCTAGCAGAAAAAAACAACCCCAAGTCACGCTCGAGATTACCGCCAGGGAGGTTAAGCCTCGTACACATGACTGGTTTTCTCGTCAAGAAAACTGCTGGGAGAGCTTTTTGCCAAGAAAACCGTTCGTGTGTATGGTTTCTCGGCAGGAAAACTGCTGGGAATCTCGACGAGAAAAATAAAGAACCTGCTCTCTATTTAACTCGTCGGGATTCTCGGCAGAGTGTTTCCTGCCGAGAAACCCGGTCGTCTGTATGCTTACCTGTCCAGGGAAACCCATGCATGCTCGATGAGACTTCGACGCATGCGCGGTAGCATACAAGGGTAGTGTAGGGTGTAGCAAGATGGCGGCGACGGCATCAAATGTGACGAGCGCTGGCAGTTCTTTTGAAAGGCGTGTGTGTACACAGGGCTTGGCAAGACAAGCTTGCCGGGAATCCCGTCGAGAAAACCGATGTTTTTTTTTCTACGGGATTCCCGCCCGTGTGTACAAGGCTTCAGCCTATAAAATGGGCAGATATGTTTGGTCTTTTCTTTTGTTTTTTGTTTTTTACATGCGGCTCCTAATGACTTTAATGGTGTTAAACTTGGCACCCAAAGTTTGGTCTTGTTTGCGGAAACCTGCTCGAACCAAACCCTTGAGTGTTCAGTTCATCATTAGTGCTTACAATTGTCAGGTTTTATTTATTTCTGTAAAACAAACATTGCTGTAACTGCTTAAAAAGTGTTAGCTGGACTTCTTGTTTAATTTGTTAGTCAAGTCCATCAAGTCTGTCAATATTTGCTAGTGCTTCTAACACTTCCCCATCCACAGGTTGACAATTGTGCTGTCTAAATGTCGCTATGTTGTTCCTTCGCAGATACAGAAGACACCCTAATACAGGAAGTGAGTTACTATCTGGACCAGATAGAGTGTCAGGGGTCCTGCAGCCTCATAGGATAATCAGGTGAGAATGAAAACTCCTCCTACAAGCTTTAACCAGACACTGATAGAAGTCACAAGACTGCTCTAACTGCTGATGAGAAAAAGTATTTAGCTTTTTATATTTCCTAAAATAATTGCATTTCCATGTTCTGTGTACTGTAGAAGACCAGATATAGTAAATGCAGGGCCCTGGGTTTACTACTACTTTAAATATATAACATTTTGGATTTTGGGAGTAGTTATACGGTGAGGAATACCCAGAGACAGAGCATCAACACACCTCTAACTCATCATCTATTAGTGCAGCCCCTCTCAATCCCAGTGCTCCCATGTCATAGATTACAGGAGCTGATAACAAGACAGGTTATACTAATTGTATGTAAAAATATGAGAAGCAGCCAGTTCGGGATCAGGTCAGCGGTGGCTGGTGACAGAGGTTCTGCAGGTGGGGTGTCCTGGCACTTAGCACTCTACTGAGTGGTTGGGGTTCCTCTCTTAGGATGGAATCTGGAACCACGTTTGTGCAAGGCCCTGCAGAACTAAGTGAGGTGGCTTCTCTCCCTGCCTTTGGGTGTAAAGTGTAGAGTGGGAAGAGCTGATGAAGGATAAGCAGTGTTCTGCACTATTTCAATCAAAATGTCTTCATCATCAGTGCCAATCTGGGCAGGAATTGGAGTGCCGAGTCCAGATGTGCCAACAGCCAGAGTCACCTGGGTGCAGAGAAGACTAAAAGACTAAACGCTGTGTGTGACCGGATGGTGAGCTGCAATATTGCTGGGATTGATGAGCTGCTACCATAGGGATTTACTATCTGCTGCTAGAGAGACTAAGCCCTTTAGGAAATAACCATACAGCCATCTAGTAGCTGTATTGCTGCCTGCAGGCTTGACTTGGACTATTCTCTTGTGCACCAATGGTACAAATGGACCCCAACACTAGCGGTAGAAAAGTTAGAACTAAAGACTGACCCTTTACAGCTGCTGCACAGAGACCTTCACCTATTGATTATGCTTATGCACCATATCCTAGCCATTCTCCTACAGTGCAGTTATATTATTATTATTCACATGGCAGTTAATGCTTATACGCACTGTATATTGCTGACTTTGCTGATCCATGAGTCAATGCCAGTCTAATGGTACAGAACTTTATTCTAAGTTACCTTGGCATAGTGATAATACTGTCTAGTGGACTGTGTTTGAATCTTCTGTGTGTTTGTTCATGCTCACACCACCATTTATTCTAACCTGTACTGAAACATTGAGTTCATTTACCACTAAACAGTCTTGTGTCTATTTTACGGTACTAGTTCACAGCCAAGTTAAAGGTACCGTAGCTTTGCTTGTGTTCTTTTAAGTGGTTGCAGTAACTTTATTTCAACCAGGTGTATCAAAGGAGCTGGTATTGTTCTTGGAGTCGAGACATAGAACAGAGAACCCAAATTACCAAGCAGCTCCTGTGGTGGTAGCACTACAGGTGTTTTATTTACTCTTGACAAAGTCCACACAGAATGAAACATGTAGCGGTGGAGCTTACTTGCTACTAGCTGAAATAAGTTCAGTGTGAGCCTTGCTGAAAGTAGACATGTGCACACTGAAATATTTTGTTTCGGAATTTCGTTTTCGTCCAAAAAATTAATTTATTTAGTTACTCCCGAAATTTGTTTTTATTTATTTTCGTTTTTCGTTAGAAATTGCATTCATCTGAAAATCTGAATTAATTAAGGTCAAATCTGTCATTGAAGGATTATGGTGTCTGTCGAATGTTCAAAGAAGATTCGATGGAGCAGCGAAACTGTACGACGTCGCAATCATACATTTCCGGTCGAATGTTCCGACTACAAGCTATAGTAGAATTCTAATGTTGTATGACTAGTAATAATTATATTTATTAATTACTATTACTAGTCAACCAACATTAGAATTCTTCTATAGCCTATGGGCGGATGCATTCAACCGGAAATGTACAATTGCAGCGTCGAACAGTTTAGCTGCTCCGTTGAATCTTCTTAGAACTTTCGACAGACACCATAAGCCGTCAATGACAGATTCAACGTTTGTATGTTTTTCGATGCTTTGTCGAATCTTCGTCGTTCATGTTGAATTGTCAAGTTAGTTCTAGCTATTTTACTGCTCCTCTTCTTTGATTACAATCAGCCAATAACATTCATCATCATCATTATTTTTATTTTACTTCCCCCACCCAATTCCAGCAGCGATCTTTTCTCTCTATAATGTCAAATCTTTTCTCTCTATAATGTCAAATCTTTTCTCTCTATAATGTCAAATCTTTTCTCTCTATGTAGAATAATCTTGGACTAATAGAGTTAAGGTTAGGCACATTCGACCACAGGTTCGATAGACACATATTGTCATTGTCAGCGTCATGTCGAATCTCCTATCTATATCGAACTGTTGTCGCAACGAAAACGAAAATAGAGTCAAATATATGTTTATAAAATTTTCAATTTTAGACAGTTAAAATTACACAAATATTCATTCGGGTGTCAGCAGAGAATGTAAACGAGCATAAGATATAATCTCACAAAAATAAGATTATCATCTGTATAAAGCATATTAATTTCACAATTTCAATCAATTTATGGGATAGTAACTATATTGACACCCATTGTAATTTATATCCATAAAAACAAAAAACAAAAACAAAAACACAAAACAAAACAAAACAAAACAAGACAAAACCAAAACCAAACGAAAACGAAAATAAAGCATTTGTTTATGTCGGATCTTTCGGTCTTCGGATTATGTGCTTTCGTTTTCATTTGTTAAAACGATAACGAAAATACCTGAAATTCGGACGAAAATGCATTTGGACGAAAATGAATGCACATGTCTAGCTGAAAGTGAGAGTCGGGAAGAGTGGAGCAGCCAGTGGCTGCAGTGTATGCTTGTTCCTGTATATTGCCGGCTTAAGTCTATGGTGTCCCTGGGATTACATTAGGAGATGAGCCTGCATTTTTATTTTAGGGTGTGAGTTTAATTTGTTTATGTCTAATAAAAATTGTGATGACTGTATTACATGATGTAAGTCTATAAACGTGTTCTCTTTCTATGGTTCAATTCATCCATCAATGTGGGGTCTTTTTTTGGGCTGTGAAGGAAACAAGCTGTGGACAATTGCTGCGGTTTTAGTTGCTATGTTAGTGGCTTATTTCAATCAGGAGCAGACACAAACCTTGTGAGCCTAATCTATACAATGTTAGGCTAACATTTCTGGTGAGTGCGATTCCAAATGACTGGTGAAGGAATTGAAACCACTAATAATTGATGATCCACCGGGTGTTTTCTGAGACCAAAGATTTTATTTGAATTTTATTTTTTTCACATTTAAAAAAAAATCTTTGACCACACAAGTACTGTTGAGTAGTGATGAGCCGAACACCCCCGGGTTCGGTTCGCACCAGAACCCGCGAACGGACCGAAAGTTCGAACGAACATTAGAACCCTATTAAATACAATGGATGCGAACGTTCGAATTCTAAAGTGCTAATTATAACAACTATTATGCATGTTATTGTCATAAATAGGGTTTGGGAACCCGGGTTCTGCACCAGGGGACATGTATCAATGCAAAAAGAAGTTTTAAAAACGGTCGTTTTTCGGGAGCAGTCATTTTAATGATGCATAAAGTGAAAAAAAAAAAGTCAAATATTCCTTTAAATATCGTACCTGGGGGGTGTCTAAAGTATGCCTGTGAAGTGCCACGTGTTTCCCGTGTTTAGAACTGTCCCTGCACAAAATGACACTTCTAAAGGAAAAAAAAGCCATTTAAAACTGCTTGCGGCTTTAATGTAATGTCTGGTCCCGGTAATATGGATGAAATTCTTTAAGAAAAATGGCATAGCTACCCCATGACCCCCCCCCCCTACCCCAGCCCATTACCAGCCCCTTTGGGTCTTGTATGGATATTAAGGGGAACCCCGCACATAAAATAAAAAAGGCCCTATATACTCTGAACAGCCGTATACAGGCGGTGCATACAAGACAGGGACTGTAGGTTTGTTCTTATGTAGAATCTGTTTGTAATTTTGAACAGGTACATTGTTGAAGTGTAGCTCCAGCCCAAAAATCTATTTTTAAACTTTTTGGGAAACATAGGTAAGGGTTATCACCCCTGTAACATTTGTTTTGCTGTCTGTGCCCCTGTTCAGAACATTTCACCTCACTTTCCGTCCCAATGACAACTGTTTTTGAAATGTGGTGTTTTTCTTGAAACAAGGATTGCTGATAAAGCATCAGTACAGATGAGACCCCTTTCTCCCATATTTATTCTTACAGGAGAGAATTTTCCTTTCTAGGGGTAGATTTCCTCTCACTTCCTGTTGTCTTCTTTCGTTTGCAAGTAGGAGTCGTTTGTAAGTTGGATGTTTGAAAGTAGGGACCTGCCGTATATACTCTGCAGAAATAGGCCCCTTAGTTGTTGGTGTTGGCACAACACTGTAAGCACTCAGTTACTCTTGGTTGGTGCTGGAACGCCCTGCTGTCAACTATTATATCAGGAATTTTAATTACATATAATTGTTGAACAGTGGTAGTAAAAATTGGGGCTTTGATGGTGGTGCTGGTGCCATAACACTGTAAGCCCTGACAGTTACTCTTGGTGGGTGCAGCAATGGGCCCTGCTGTGAATTATTAGATCAAGAATTGTAATTACATGCCCCTTTTGAACAGGGGCTGAAAAATTGGGCCTTTCATGGTGGTGGTGGTGGTGGCGTTGCCACAAGACTGTAAGCCCTCAGAGTTACTCTTGGTGGGTGCAGCAATGGACCCTGCTGTGAATTATTAGATCAAGAATTGTAATTGCATGCCCCTGTTGAACAGGGGCTGAAAAATTGGGCCTTAGGCACTGGTGGCACAACACTACAACCCCTCACAGATACTGTACTTGGAGCACAGCAATGAGCCCTGTTGCAAAGTATTGCTTCAAAAATTGTAATGACACGCCCCTGTTAAACAGGGGCTGAAAAATTGGGCCTTAGGCACTGGTGCCACAACACTCCAACCCCTCACAGATACTGTACTTGGAGCACAGCAATGAGCCCTATGGCAAATTATTGCTAAAAAAATTGTAATTACACGCCCCTGTAAAACAGGGGCTGAAAAATTGGGCCTTAGCCACTGGTGGCGGCACCCATAAACAAAAATGATCTTCCAAGCTATCATCATCAATCGTATCATTGAGGACTCGGAGGAGGAGGATAGCCAGTCAACATAACAGCACAGGCACTCAGCATCAGCATCAGTCTTGAAGGGATGTGACATGTTAAAATCAATTAGTCTGTTATATCAGCATCAGGTGTGTGGTAGCTGGTGGTGATCCAAGACTGGTTCATCTTGATGAAAGTCAGTCGATCAACCGAGTCGGTGGACAGGCGCACCCTGTGATCCGTGACAAATCCTCCAGCAGCACTGAATGTGCGTTCCGAAAGAACGCTGGATGCAGGACAGGCCAGTAGCTCAATTGCATACTGTGCAAGCTCTGGCCAGTGATCCATCCTCAAGACCCAGTAAGCCAGAGGATTTTCGGTGGGGAAGGTGTCCAAGTCTGACCTTGCCCCTAGATATTCCTGCACCATGTTTATCAGACGCTGGCGATGGTTGCTGGAACCGATCATACTTTGGGGCTGCGGACTAAAGAATTGTCTGAACGCATCGGTCAGACGGCCACCTTCCCCACCGCTCCTTCTTTGACTGGCCGAAGCCTCAGCAACTCGTTGTCCAGGACCAGGAGTTTGTAACCTCCCAGTCTCTGGGAACGCGTTGCACAGACCTTTCTGCAAGGCCTCCCGGAGTTGTCTCATCCTCTGCTCCCTCTGCGACGGTAACATAAGGTCTGCAACCTTACCCTTGTACCGTGGATCAAGGAGAGTGGCCAGCCAGTAATGGTCCCTCTCCTTGATCCGAAGAATACGAGGATCCTTCCGCAGACTTTGCAGGATCAGGGAGGCCATGCAGCGTAGGTTTGCTGAGGCATTCGCTCCGGAGTCCTCTGGGTCACTAAGGACGACATGATCCGCAGCCACCTCCTCCCAGCCACGTACAAGTCCACTGGTTTCTTGGGACTGTAAATCATCCCTAAAAGACTGCTGCTGATGATGCTGAGTGCCAGCCTCCACCTCCATGCTGACACAATCCTCCTCCTCCTCCTCCTCCTCCTCCTCTTCCTGTGCGATGGGTGGGACAGAAGGAACACTGTCTGGGTAAAGGGGGCCTTGAGAGGCAAGGAAGTCCTCCTCTTCCTGCCTCTGTTCTGCCTCAAGTGCCCTGTCCATTATTCCACGCAGCGTGTGCTCCAACAGGTGGACAAGAGGTACAGTGTCACTGATGCATGCACTGTCACTGCTCACCATCCTCGTGGCCTCCTCAAATGGTGCCAGGACAGTGCATGCATCCCTGATCATGCCCCACTGGCGTGGAGAAAAAAAACCAAGCTCCCCTGACCCTGTCCTGGTGCCGTAGTCGCACAGGTACTCATTGATGGCCCTCTGCTGCGTGTGCAGCCGCTGCAGCATGGCCAACGTTGAGTTCCACCTGGTGGGCATGTCACATATAAGGCGGTTCTTGGGCAGGTTCAACTCCTTTTGCAGCTCAGCCAGGCGAGCACTGGCATTATAAGATCTGCGGAAATGCACACAGACTTTCCTGGCCTGCCTCAGGACATCCTGTAAGCCCGGGTACCTGCCCAAGAACCGCTGCACCACCAGGTTAAGGACGTGAGCCACACAGGGCACATGGGTCAGTTGTCCCTGTCGGAGGGCGGAGAGGAGGTTGGTGCCATTGTCGCAAACCACCATTCCTGGCTTAAGCTGGCGTGGCGTCAACCACCTCTCGGCCTGGCCCTGCAGAGCAGACAGGACCTCTGCCCCAGTGTGGCTTCTGTCCCCCAAACACACCAGCGCAAGCTCGGCATGGCATCTTTTTGCCTGCGTACTTGCGTAGCCCCGTGAACGGCTACGGAGCACCGCTGGTTCATAGGACAAACCACAGGAAGAGGCCATGGAGGAAGAAGAAGAGGAGGGGGTGGAGGAGAGAGGTGTGTCACAACCAGTAGTAGCATTTTGGAGGCGTGGCGGTGGGACAACCTCCAACACTACTGCACCTTGTCCTGCATCCTTCCCAGCTGCCAAAAGAGTGACCCAATGGGCCGTGAAAGAAAGGTAACGTCCCTGTCCATGCCTGCTGGACCATGAGTCAGCGGTAATATGCACTAGGGATGAGCTTCGTGTTCGAGTCGAACATACGTTCGACTCGAACATTGGCTGTTCGATCGTTCGACGAAGATCGAACGATTTGGGCCGTTCGCGCCAAATTCGAGTGACGCGAACGGCCCACAATGCACTACGCCATCGCAGTGTCATCCAGGCGCTGTGATTGGCCAAGCATGCACTGTGACCCCGCATGCTTGGCCAATCACAGCGCCGGCAGCGAGGAGAGCAATGATTGGCCACAGGCAGGATGCCTGTGGCCAATTATTGCTGAGGGTGTTTAGTACACGCCCCACACTATAAAAGGCCGCCAGCACGGCGGCCTAGTGTAGTGTGTTCCGGAGCAGGGATAGAGTAGCATAGGCAGGGACAGTGACTGTTATTTCTTTCTTGCTTAACCTGGATTCCTTTAGTTTAGGGAAAGAGAAGGATAGGTAGGGAGAGTGTCAGTGTGTTTTGTGCTTCTGCTATAGTGTGCTTAAAAAAAAACATTTATTCTAGGGACAGAAAACTCTAGGTAGGGACAGTGTCAGTTTCTTTCACTCTGCAAGTCCTTGTTTCCAGGGACCTGGAAGGACAGTGAGTGAATTGTCCTTTTGCTATATTGTGATTAAAAAAAACATTTATTCTAGGGACAGAAAACTCTAGGTAGGGACAGTGTCAGTTTCTTTCACTCTGCAAGTCCTTGTTTCCAGGGACCTGGAAGGACAGTGAGTGAATTGTCCTTTTGCTATATTGTGATTAAAAAAAACATTTATTCTAGGGACAGAAAACTCTAGGTAGGGACAGTGTCAGTTTCTTTCACTCTGCAAGTCCTTGTTTCCAGGGACCTGGAAGGACAGTGAGTGAATTGTCCTTTTGCTATATTGTGATTAAAAAAAACATTTATTCTAGGGACAGAAAACTCTAGGTAGGGACAGTGTCAGTTTCTTTCACTCTGCAAGTCCTTGTTTCCAGGGACCTGGAAGGACAGTGAGTGAATTGTCCTTTTGCTATATTGTGATTAAAAAAAACATTTTTTTCTAGGGACAGAAAACTGTAGGTAGGGAGAGTATTTTTTTTCTTTCACTCTGCAAGTCCTTGTTTCCAGGGACCTGTAAGGACAGTGAGTTAATTGTCCTTGTGCTATATTGTGCTGAAAAAAACATTTATTCCAGGGACAGAAAACTCTAGGTAGGGACAGTGTCAGTTTCTTTCACTCTGCAAGTCCTTGTTTCCAGGGACCTGGAAGGACAGTGAGTGAATTGTCCTTTTGCTATATTGTGATTAAAAAAAACATTTTTTTCTAGGGACAGAAAACTGTAGGTAGGGAGAGTGTTTTTTTTCTTTCACTCTGCAAGTCCTTGTTTCCAGGGACCTGTAAGGACAGTGAGTTAATTTTCCTTGTGCTATATTGTGATTAAAAAAAACATTTATTCTAGGGACAGAAAACTCTAGGTAGGGACAGTGTCAGTTTCTTTCACTCTGCAAGTCCTTGTTTCCAGGGACCTGGAAGGACAGTGAGTGAATTGTCCTTTTGCTATATTGTGATTAAAAAAAACATTTATTCTAGGGACAGAAAACTCTAGGTAGGGACAGTGTCAGTTTCTTTCACTCTGCAAGTCCTTGTTTCCAGGGACCTGGAAGGACAGTGAGTGAATTGTCCTTTTGCTATATTGTGATTAAAAAAAACATTTTTTTCTAGGGACAGAAAACTGTAGGTAGGGAGAGTATTTTTTTTCTTTCACTCTGCAAGTCCTTGTTTCCAGGGACCTGTAAGGACAGTGAGTTAATTTTCCTTGTGCTATATTGTGATTAAAAAAAACATTTATTCTAGGGACAGAAAACTCTAGGTAGGGACAGTGTCAGTTTCTTTCACTCTGCAAGTCCTTGTTTCCAGGGACCTGGAAGGACAGTGAGTGAATTGTCCTTTTGCTATATTGTGATTAAAAAAAACATTTATTCTAGGGACAGAAAACTCTAGGTAGGGACAGTGTCAGTTTCTTTCACTCTGCAAGTCCTTGTTTCCAGGGACCTGGAAGGACAGTGAGTGAATTGTCCTTTTGCTATATTGTGATTAAAAAAAACATTTTTTTCTAGGGACAGAAAACTGTAGGTAGGGAGAGTATTTTTTTTCTTTCACTCTGCAAGTCCTTGTTTCCAGGGACCTGTAAGGACAGTGAGTTAATTGTCCTTGTGCTATATTGTGCTGAAAAAAACATTTATTCCAGGGACAGAAAACTCTAGGTAGGGACAGTGTCAGTTTCTTTCACTCTGCAAGTCCTTGTTTCCAGGGACCTGGAAGGACAGTGAGTGAATTGTCCTTTTGCTATATTGTGATAAAAAAAAACATTTTTTTCTAGGGACAGAAAACTGTAGGTAGGGAGAGTGTTTTTTTTCTTTCACTCTGCAAGTCCTTGTTTCCAGGGACCTGTAAGGACAGTGAGTTAATTTTCCTTGTGCTATATTGTGATTAAAAAAAACATTTATTCTAGGGACAGAAAACTCTAGGTAGGGACAGTGTCAGTTTCTTTCACTCTGCAAGTCCTTGTTTCCAGGGACCTGGAAGGACAGTGAGTGAATTGTCCTTTTGCTATATTGTGATTAAAAAAAACATTTTTTTCTAGGGACAGAAAACTGTAGGTAGGGAGAGTGTTTTTTTTCTTTCACTCTGCAAGTCCTTGTTTCCAGGGACCTGTAAGGACAGTGAGTTAATTTTCCTTGTGCTATATTGTGATTAAAAAAAACATTTATTCTAGGGACAGAAAACTCTAGGTAGGGACAGTGTCAGTTTCTTTCACTCTGCAAGTCCTTGTTTCCAGGGACCTGGAAGGACAGTGAGTGAATTGTCCTTTTGCTATATTGTGATTAAAAAAAACATTTATTCTAGGGACAGAAAACTCTAGGTAGGGACAGTGTCAGTTTCTTTCACTCTGCAAGTCCTTGTTTCCAGGGACCTGGAAGGACAGTGAGTGAATTGTCCTTTTGCTATATTGTGATTAAAAAAAACATTTTTTTCTAGGGACAGAAAACTGTAGGTAGGGAGAGTATTTTTTTTCTTTCACTCTGCAAGTCCTTGTTTCCAGGGACCTGTAAGGACAGTGAGTTAATTGTCCTTGTGCTATATTGTGCTGAAAAAAACATTTATTCCAGGGACAGAAAACTCTAGGTAGGGACAGTGTCAGTTTCTTTCACTCTGCAAGTCCTTGTTTCCAGGGACCTGGAAGGACAGTGAGTGAATTGTCCTTTTGCTATATTGTGATAAAAAAAAACATTTTTTTCTAGGGACAGAAAACTGTAGGTAGGGAGAGTGTTTTTTTTCTTTCACTCTGCAAGTCCTTGTTTCCAGGGACCTGTAAGGACAGTGAGTTAATTTTCCTTGTGCTATATTGTGATTAAAAAAAACATTTATTCTAGGGACAGAAAACTCTAGGTAGGGACAGTGTCAGTTTCTTTCACTCTGCAAGTCCTTGTTTCCAGGGACCTGGAAGGACAGTGAGTGAATTGTCCTTTTGCTATATTGTGATTAAAAAAAACATTTATTCTAGGGACAGAAAACTCTAGGTAGGGACAGTGTCAGTTTCTTTCACTCTGCAAGTCCTTGTTTCCAGGGACCTGGAAGGACAGTGAGTGAATTGTCCTTTTGCTATATTGTGATTAAAAAAAACATTTTTTTCTAGGGACAGAAAACTGTAGGTAGGGAGAGTATTTTTTTTCTTTCACTCTGCAAGTCCTTGTTTCCAGGGACCTGTAAGGACAGTGAGTTAATTGTCCTTGTGCTATATTGTGCTGAAAAAAACATTTATTCCAGGGACAGAAAACTCTAGGTAGGGACAGTGTCAGTTTCTTTCACTCTGCAAGTCCTTGTTTCCAGGGACCTGGAAGGACAGTGAGTGAATTGTCCTTTTGCTATATTGTGATTAAAAAAAACATTTTTTTCTAGGGACAGAAAACTGTAGGTAGGGAGAGTATTTTTTTTCTTTCACTCTGCAAGTCCTTGTTTCCAGGGACCTGTAAGGACAGTGAGTTAATTTTCCTTGTGCTATATTGTGATTAAAAAAAACATTTATTCTAGGGACAGAAAACTCTAGGTAGGGACAGTGTCAGTTTCTTTCACTCTGCAAGTCCTTGTTTCCAGGGACCTGGAAGGACAGTGAGTGAATTGTCCTTTTGCTATATTGTGATTAAAAAAAACATTTTTTTCTAGGGACAGAAAACTGTAGGTAGGGAGAGTGTTTTTTTTCTTTCACTCTGCAAGTCCTTGTTTCCAGGGACCTGTAAGGACAGTGAGTTAATTTTCCTTGTGCTATATTGTGATTAAAAAAAACATTTATTCTAGGGACAGAAAACTCTAGGTAGGGACAGTGTCAGTTTCTTTCACTCTGCAAGTCCTTGTTTCCAGGGACCTGGAAGGACAGTGAGTGAATTGTCCTTTTGCTATATTGTGATTAAAAAAAACATTTATTCTAGGGACAGAAAACTCTAGGTAGGGACAGTGTCAGTTTCTTTCACTCTGCAAGTCCTTGTTTCCAGGGACCTGGAAGGACAGTGAGTGAATTGTCCTTTTGCTATATTGTGATTAAAAAAAACATTTTTTTCTAGGGACAGAAAACTGTAGGTAGGGAGAGTATTTTTTTTCTTTCACTCTGCAAGTCCTTGTTTCCAGGGACCTGTAAGGACAGTGAGTTAATTGTCCTTGTGCTATATTGTGCTGAAAAAAACATTTATTCCAGGGACAGAAAACTCTAGGTAGGGACAGTGTCAGTTTCTTTCACTCTGCAAGTCCTTGTTTCCAGGGACCTGGAAGGACAGTGAGTGAATTGTCCTTTTGCTATATTGTGATTAAAAAAAACATTTTTTTCTAGGGACAGAAAACTGTAGGTAGGGAGAGTGTTTTTTTTCTTTCACTCTGCAAGTCCTTGTTTCCAGGGACCTGTAAGGACAGTGAGTTAATTTTCCTTGTGCTATATTGTGATTAAAAAAAACATTTTTTCTAGGGACAGAAAACTGTAGGTAGGGAGAGTGTTTTTTTTCTTTCACTCTGCAAGTCCTTGTTTCCAGGGACAGAGAAGGACACCTGAAGGTAGCCCTTATTGCTTTTTTCCCATCTCCCTGCAGGCCATCTATTAGAATGTCTGGAAGGCAAACAAGGAGAGGCAGACAGTCAGGAGGCAATAAAAGAGGGCAAGCAGGCTCTGTGTCTGGGGGCAACAGTGCTGGTCGTGGACGCGGTGCATTGTCATCAGCACATGGCCATGGGACACGCTTGTCCTTCTTTTCGGCAGCTGGACATGTTGAGCCACATCATGCCGAAGACTTGGTAGAGTGGATGACCAAGCCCTCCTCCTCCTCCTCATCCTCTCTCACCCAGGCTCAGGGTACTGGAAAAGCAGCTGCCAAAGCGTCGTCTTCCCTGGTATCAATGTCAGACAAATCATCAGTCACTCCTTCCCTAGACCCACCATGTCCTCCTCCTGAGGAGTCCCCCGAACTGTTTCAGCACAGTGTTGGGTACATGCTCCAGGAGGATGCCCAGCGTTTCGAAGGGTCTGATGATGAAACCCAGCTAGAGGAAGGCAGTAGCGTGAGAGCAGACAGAGGGGATGCTCAAGAAGGACACCAATCTGGCAGTCATGTTCCAGCAGCTGCAGCATACTGCCAGATTGGCTCCAGTGATGAGGAGGGAGGGGATGATGAGGTCAATGACTCCACGTGGGTGCCTAATAGGAGAGAGGAGGAGGAGGAGGATGAGGAGGAGGCACATCTCCAACGAGGCAGGATGCCCTTTGGTGGCCAGCGTAAGGGCAGTACACCGACGGAATCACACCGCAGAGCTCCGCCTGTGCAGGGTGCTGCCTCTGCCCGTCATTCAAAAAGTTCTTTGGTGTGGGCCTTTTTTGAGGCTAGTGCATCAGATCGCACAGCTGCTGTTTGCAACATATGTCTCAAGCGTATATCGCGTGGCCAAAACATCAGCCGCTTGGGTACCACATGCCTGACCAGACATATGTTGACCTGCCATGCAGCTCGTTGGCAAGCCTACCTCAAAGACCCACACCAAAGAACAAAGCGGACCTCTCCTTGCACCGCATCAGCTGGGATCTCCAACCCCACTATAACTTCAGTCCTCTCTGAAACATGCACTGAGAGGAATGAAGGTGTAGAATTAGGTGTGTCACAGCCAAGTACTTGCGCCCACTCTGCTAGCAGTACACCGACGTCCGATTCTAGCAGGCAAATTTCCCTGCCCCAGCTGCTGGACCGTCGAAAGAAGTTCACTCCCAGCCATCCACATGCCCAGCGGTTGAATGCTAGCTTGGCTAAATTGCTAGCGCTTCAACTGCTGCCTTTTCAGTTGGTAGACTCGGCCCCCTTCCGTGAGTTTGTGCAATGTGCGGTTCCTCAGTGGCAGGTTCCCAAACGCCACTTTTTCTCACGGAAGGCTATTCCGGCTCTCTACCGGCATGTGGAAGGCAATGTCTTGGCCTCGCTGGACAGGGCGGTCAGCGGTAAGGTGCATATTACCGCTGACTCATGGTCCAGCAGGCATGGACAGGGACGTTACCTTTCTTTCACGGCCCATTGGGTCACTCTTTTGGCAGCTGGGAAGGATTCAGGACAAGGTGCAGTAGTGTTGGAGGTTGTCCCACCGCCACGCCTCCAAAATGCTACTACTGGTTGTGACACACCTCTCTCCTCCACCCCCTCCTCTTCTTCTTCCTCCATGGCCTCTTCCTGTGGTTTGTCCTATGAACCAGCGGTGCTCCGTAGCCGTTCACGGGGCTACGCAAGTACGCAGGCAAAAAGATGCCATGCCGTGCTTGCGCTGGTGTGTTTGGGGGACAGAAGCCACACTGGGGCAGAGGTCCTGTCTGCTCTGCAGGGCCAGGCCGAGAGGTGGTTGACGCCACGCCAGCTTAAGCCAGGAATGGTGGTTTGCGACAATGGCACCAACCTCCTCTCCGCCCTCCGACAGGGACAACTGACCCATGTGCCCTGTGTGGCTCACGTCCTTAACCTGGTGGTGCAGCGGTTCTTGGGCAGGTACCCGGGCTTACAGGATGTCCTGAGGCAGGCCAGGAAAGTCTGTGTGCATTTCCGCAGATCTTATAATGCCAGTGCTCGCCTGGCTGAGCTGCAAAAGGAGTTGAACCTGCCCAAGAACCGCCTTATATGTGACATGCCCACCAGGTGGAACTCAACGTTGGCCATGCTGCAGCGGCTGCACACGCAGCAGAGGGCCATCAATGAGTACCTGTGCGACTACGGCACCAGGACAGGGTCAGGGGAGCTTGGTTTTTTTTCTCCACGCCAGTGGGGCATGATCAGGGATGCATGCACTGTCCTGGCACCATTTGAGGAGGCCACGAGGATGGTGAGCAGTGACAGTGCATGCATCAGTGACACTGTACCTCTTGTCCACCTGTTGGAGCACACGCTGCGTGGAATAATGGACAGGGCACTTGAGGCAGAACAGAGGCAGGAAGAGGAGGACTTCCTTGCCTCTCAAGGCCCCCTTTACCCAGACAGTGTTCCTTCTGTCCCACCCATCGCACAGGAAGAGGAGGAGGAGGAGGAGGAGGAGGAGGATTGTGTCAGCATGGAGGTGGAGGCTGGCACTCAGCATCATCAGCAGCAGTCTTTTAGGGATGATTTACAGTCCCAAGAAACCAGTGGACTTGTACGTGGCTGGGAGGAGGTGGCTGCGGATCATGTCGTCCTTAGTGACCCAGAGGACTCCGGAGCGAATGCCTCAGCAAACCTACGCTGCATGGCCTCCCTGATCCTGCAAAGTCTGCGGAAGGATCCTCGTATTCTTCGGATCAAGGAGAGGGACCATTACTGGCTGGCCACTCTCCTTGATCCACGGTACAAGGGTAAGGTTGCGGACCTTATGTTACCGTCGCAGAGGGAGCAGAGGATGAGACAACTCCGGGAGGCCTTGCAGAAAGGTCTGTGCAACGCGTTCCCAGAGACTGGGAGGTTGCAAACTCCTGGTCCTGGACAACGAGTTGCTGAGGCTTCGGCCAGTCAAAGAAGGAGCGGTGGGGAAGGTGGCCGTCTGACCGATGCGTTCAGACAATTCTTTAGTCCGCAGCCCCAAAGTATGATTGGTTCCAGCAACCATCGCCAGCGTCTGATAAACATGGTGCAGGAATATCTAGGGGCAAGGTCAGACTTGGACACCTTCCCCACCGAAAATCCTCTGGCTTACTGGGTCTTGAGGATGGATCACTGGCCAGAGCTTGCACAGTATGCAATTGAGCTACTGGCCTGTCCTGCATCCAGCGTTCTTTCGGAACGCACATTCAGTGCTGCTGGAGGATTTGTCACGGATCACAGGGTGCGCCTGTCCACCGACTCGGTTGATCGACTGACTTTCATCAAGATGAACCAGTCTTGGATCACCACCAGCTACCACACACCTGATGCTGATATAACAGACTAATTGATTTTAAAATGTCACATCCCTTCAAGACTGATGCTGATGCTGAGTGCCTGTGCTGTTATGTTGACTGCCTATCCTCCTCCTCCGAGTCCTCAATGATACGATTGATGATGATAGCTTGGAAGATCATTTTTGTTTATGGGTGCCGCCACCAGTGCCTAACGCCCAATTTTTCAGCCCCTGTTTAACAGGGGCGTGTAATTACAATTTTTGAAGCAATACTTTGCAACAGGGCTCATTGCTGTGCTCCAAGTACAGTATCTGTGAGGAGTTGCAGTGTTGTGCCACCAGTGCCTAAGGCCCAATTTTTCAGCCCCTGTTTAACAGGGGCGTGTCATTACAATTTTTGAAGCAATACTTTGCAACAGGGCTCATTGCTGTGCTCCAAGTACAGTATCTGTGAGGGGTTGCAGTGTTGTGCCACCAGTGCCTAAGGCCCAATTTTTCAGCCCCTGTTCAACAGGGGCATGTAATTACAATTCTTGATCTAATAATTCACAGCAGGGCCCATTGCTGCACCCACCAAGAGTAACTGTCAGGGCTTACAGTGTTGTGGCACCAGCACCACCATCAAAGGCCCAATTTTTACTACCACTGTTCAACAATTATATGTAATTAAAATTCCTGATATAATAGTTGACAGCAGGGCGTTCCAGCACCAACCAAGAGTAACTGTGAGTGCTTACAGTGTTGTGCCAACACCAACAACTAAGGGGCCTATTTCTGCAGAGTATATACGGCAGGTCCCTACTTTCAAACATCCAACTTACAAACGACTCCTACTTGCAAACGCAAGAAGACAACAGGAAGTGAGAGGAAATCTACCACTAGGAAGGAAAATTCTCTCCTGTAAGAATAAATATGGGAGAAAGGTGTCTCCTCTGTACTGATGCTTTATCAGCAATCCTTGTTTCAAGAAAAACACCACATTTCAAAAACAGTTGTCATTGGGACGGAAAGTGAGGTGAAATGTTCTGAACAGGGGCACAGACAGCAAAACAAATGTTACAGGGGTGATAACCCTTACCTATGTTTTCCAAAAAGTTTAAAAATAGATTTTTGGGCTGGAGCTACACTTCAACAATGTACCTGTTCAAAATTACAAACAGATTCTACATAAGAACAAACCTACAGTCCCTGTCTTGTATGCACCGCCTGTATACGGCTGTTCAGAGTATATAGGGCCTTTTTTATTTTATGTGCGGGGTTCCCCTTAATATCCATACAAGACCCAAAGGGGCTGGTAATGGGCTGGGGTAGGGGGGGGGGGGGTCATGGGGTAGCTATGCCATTTTTCTTAAAGAATTTCATCCATATTACCGGGACCAGACATTACATTAAAGCCGCAAGCAGTTTTAAATGGCTTTTTTTTCCTTTAGAAGTGTCATTTTGTGCAGGGACAGTTCTAAACACGGGAAACACGTGGCACTTCACAGGCATACTTTAGACACCCCCCAGGTACGATATTTAAAGGAATATTTGACTTTTTTTTTTTCACTTTATGCATCATTAAAATGACTGCTCCCGAAAAACGACCGTTTTTAAAACTTCTTTTTGCATTGATACATGTCCCCTGGTGCAGAACCCGGGTTCCCAAACCCTTTTTAGGACAATAACATGCATAATAGTTGTTATAATTAGCACTTTAGAATTCGAACGTTCGCATCCATTGTATTTAATAGGGTTCTAATGTTCGTTCGAACTTCCGGTCCGTTCGCGGGTTCTGGTGCGAACCGAACCCGGGGGTGTTCGGCTCATCACTAATATGCACCTTACCGCTGACCGCCCTGTCCAGCGAGGCCAAGACATTGCCTTCCACATGCCGGTAGAGAGCCGGAATAGCCTTCCGTGAGAAAAAGTGGCGTTTGGGAACCTGCCACTGAGGAACCGCACATTGCACAAACTCACGGAAGGGGGCCGAGTCTACCAACTGAAAAGGCAGCAGTTGAAGCGCTAGCAATTTAGCCAAGCTAGCATTCAACCGCTGGGCATGTGGATGGCTGGGAGTGAACTTCTTTCGACGGTCCAGCAGCTGGGGCAGGGAAATTTGCCTGCTAGAATCGGACGTCGGTGTACTGCTAGCAGAGTGGCCGCAAGTACTTGGCTGTGACACACCTAATTCTACACCTTCATTCCTCTCAGTGCATGTTTCAGAGAGGACTGAAGTTATAGTGGGGTTGGAGATCCCAGCTGATGCGGTGCAAGGAGAGGTCCGCTTTGTTCTTTGGTGTGGGTCTTTGAGGTAGGCTTGCCAACGAGCTGCATGGCAGGTCAACATATGTCTGGTCAGGCATGTGGTACCCAAGCGGCTGATGTTTTGGCCACGCGATATACGCTTGAGACATATGTTGCAAACAGCAGCTGTGCGATCTGATGCACTAGCCTCAAAAAAGGCCCACACCAAAGAACTTTTTGAATGACGGGCAGAGGCAGCGCCCTGCACAGGCGGAGCTCTGCGGTGTGATTCCGTCGGTGTACTGCCCTTACGCTGGCCACCAAAGGGCATCCTGCCTCGTTGGAGATGTGCCTCCTCCTCATCCTCCTCCTCCTCCTCTCTCCTATTAGGCACCCACGTGGAGTCAGTGACCTCATCATCACCTCCCTCCTCATCACTGGAGCCAATCTGGCAGTATGCTGCAGCTGCTGGAACATGACTGCCAGATTGGTGTCCTTCTTGAGCATCCCCTCTGTCTGCTCTCACGCTACTGCCTTCCTCTAGCTGGGTTTCATCATCAGACCCTTCGAAACGCTGGGCATCCTCCTGGAGCATGTACCCAACACTGTGCTGAAACAGTTCGGGGGACTCCTCAGGAGGAGGACATGGTGGGTCTAGGGAAGGAGTGACTGATGATGAGTCTGACATTGATACCAGGGAAGAGGACGCTTTGGCAGCTGCTTTTCCAGTACCCTGAGCCTGGGTGAGAGAGGATGAGGAGGAGGAGGAGGGCTTGGTCATCCACTCTACCAAGTCTTCGGCATGATGTGGCTCAACATGTCCAGCTGCCGAAAAGAAGGACAAGCGTGTCCCATGGCCATGTGCTGATGACAATGCACCGCGTCCACGACCAGCACTGTTGCCCCCAGACACAGAGCCTGCTTGCCCTCTTTTATTGCCTCCTGACTGTCTGCCTCTCCTTGTTTGCCTTCCAGACATTCTAATAGATGGCCTGCAGGGAGATGGGAAAAAAGCAATAAGGGCTACCTTCAGGTGTCCTTCTCTGTCCCTTGAAACAAGGACTTTGACAGTGAAAGAAACTGACACACTCTCCCTACCTACAGTTTTCTGTCCCTAGAAAAAATGTTTTTTTTAAGCACAATTTAGCACAAGGAGAATTCACTCACTGTCCTTCCAGGTCCCTGGAAACAAGGACTTTGACAGTGAAAGAAACTGACACACTCTCCCTACCTACAGTTTTCTGTCCCTAGAAAAAATGTTTTTTTTAAGCACAATTTAGCACAAGGAGAATTCACTCACTGTCCTTCCAGGTCCCTGGAAACAAGGACTTTGACAGTGAAAGAAACTGACACACTCTCCCTACCTACAGTTTTCTGTCCCTAGAAAAAATGTTTTTTTTAAGCACAATTTAGCACAAGGAGAATTCACTCACTGTCCTTCCAGGTCCCTGGAAACAAGGACTTTGACAGTGAAAGAAACTGACACACTCTCCCTACCTACAGTTTTCTGTCCCTAGAAAAAATGTTTTTTTTAAGCACAATTTAGCACAAGGAGAATTCACTCACTGTCCTTCCAGGTCCCTGGAAACAAGGACTTTGACAGTGAAAGAAACTGACACACTCTCCCTACCTACAGTTTTCTGTCCCTAGAAAAAATGTTTTTTTTAAGCACAATTTAGCACAAGGAGAATTCACTCACTGTCCTTCCAGGTCCCTGGAAACAAGGACTTTGACAGTGAAAGAAACTGACACACTCTCCCTACCTACAGTTTTCTGTCCCTAGAAAAAATGTTTTTTTTAAGCACAATTTAGCACAAGGAGAATTCACTCACTGTCCTTCCAGGTCCCTGGAAACAAGGACTTTGACAGTGAAAGAAACTGACACACTCTCCCTACCTACAGTTTTCTGTCCCTAGAAAAAATGTTTTTTTTAAGCACAATTTAGCACAAGGAGAATTCACTCACTGTCCTTCCAGGTCCCTGGAAACAAGGACTTTGACAGTGAAAGAAACTGACACACTCTCCCTACCTACAGTTTTCTGTCCCTAGAAAAAATGTTTTTTTTAAGCACAATTTAGCACAAGGAGAATTCACTCACTGTCCTTCCAGGTCCCTGGAAACAAGGACTTTGACAGTGAAAGAAACTGACACACTCTCCCTACCTACAGTTTTCTGTCCCTAGAAAAAATGTTTTTTTTAAGCACAATTTAGCACAAGGAGAATTCACTCACTGTCCTTCCAGGTCCCTGGAAACAAGGACTTTGACAGTGAAAGAAACTGACACACTCTCCCTACCTACAGTTTTCTGTCCCTAGAAAAAATGTTTTTTTTAAGCACAATTTAGCACAAGGAGAATTCACTCACTGTCCTTCCAGGTCCCTGGAAACAAGGACTTTGACAGTGAAAGAAACTGACACACTCTCCCTACCTACAGTTTTCTGTCCCTAGAAAAAATGTTTTTTTTAAGCACAATTTAGCACAAGGAGAATTCACTCACTGTCCTTCCAGGTCCCTGGAAACAAGGACTTTGACAGTGAAAGAAACTGACACACTCTCCCTACCTACAGTTTTCTGTCCCTAGAAAAAATGTTTTTTTTAAGCACAATTTAGCACAAGGAGAATTCACTCACTGTCCTTCCAGGTCCCTGGAAACAAGGACTTTGACAGTGAAAGAAACTGACACACTCTCCCTACCTACAGTTTTCTGTCCCTAGAAAAAATGTTTTTTTTTAAGCACAATTTAGCACAAGGAGAATTCACTCACTGTCCTTCCAGGTCCCTGGAAACAAGGACTTTGACAGTGAAATAAACTGACACACTCTCCCTACCTACAGTTTTCTGTCCCTAGAAAAAATGTTTTTTTTAAGCACAATTTAGCACAAGGAGAATTCACTCACTGTCCTTCCAGGTCCCTGGAAACAAGGACTTTGACAGTGAAAGAAACTGACACACTCTCCCTACCTACAGTTTTCTGTCCCTAGAAAAAATGTTTTTTTTAAGCACAATTTAGCACAAGGAGAATTCACTCACTGTCCTTCCAGGTCCCTGGAAACAAGGACTTTGACAGTGAAAGAAACTGACACACTCTCCCTACCTACAGTTTTCTGTCCCTAGAAAAAATGTTTTTTTTAAGCACAATTTAGCACAAGGAGAATTCACTCACTGTCCTTCCAGGTCCCTGGAAACAAGGACTTTGACAGTGAAAGAAACTGACACACTCTCCCTACCTACAGTTTTCTGTCCCTAGAAAAAATGTTTTTTTTAAGCACAATTTAGCACAAGGAGAATTCACTCACTGTCCTTCCAGGTCCCTGGAAACAAGGACTTTGACAGTGAAAGAAACTGACACACTCTCCCTACCTACAGTTTTCTGTCCCTAGAAAAAATGTTTTTTTTAAGCACAATTTAGCACAAGGAGAATTCACTCACTGTCCTTCCAGGTCCCTGGAAACAAGGACTTTGACAGTGAAAGAAACTGACACACTCTCCCTACCTACAGTT
Source organism: Rana muscosa (assembly GCA_029206835.1). Lineage (NCBI taxonomy): Eukaryota > Metazoa > Chordata > Amphibia > Anura > Ranidae > Rana > Rana muscosa. The sequence goes on along the minus strand of CM055121.1, from coordinate 515,505,337 downwards.
TTCTGTCCCTAGAAAAAATGTTTTTTTTAAGCACAATTTAGCACAAGGAGAATTCACTCACTGTCCTTCCAGGTCCCTGGAAACAAGGACTTTGACAGTGAAAGAAACTGACACACTCTCCCTACCTACAGTTTTCTGTCCCTAGAAAAAATGTTTTTTTTAAGCACAATTTAGCACAAGGAGAATTCACTCACTGTCCTTCCAGGTCCCTGGAAACAAGGACTTTGACAGTGAAAGAAACTGACACACTCTCCCTACCTACAGTTTTCTGTCCCTAGAAAAAATGTTTTTTTTAAGCACAATTTAGCACAAGGAGAATTCACTCACTGTCCTTCCAGGTCCCTGGAAACAAGGACTTTGACAGTGAAAGAAACTGACACACTCTCCCTACCTACAGTTTTCTGTCCCTAGAAAAAATGTTTTTTTTAAGCACAATTTAGCACAAGGAGAATTCACTCACTGTCCTTCCAGGTCCCTGGAAACAAGGACTTTGACAGTGAAAGAAACTGACACACTCTCCCTACCTACAGTTTTCTGTCCCTAGAAAAAATGTTTTTTTTAAGCACAATTTAGCACAAGGAGAATTCACTCACTGTCCTTCCAGGTCCCTGGAAACAAGGACTTTGACAGTGAAATAAACTGACACACTCTCCCTACCTACAGTTTTCTGTCCCTAGAAAAAATGTTTTTTTTAAGCACAATTTAGCACAAGGAGAATTCACTCACTGTCCTTCCAGGTCCCTGGAAACAAGGACTTTGACAGTGAAAGAAACTGACACACTCTCCCTACCTACAGTTTTCTGTCCCTAGAAAAAATGTTTTTTTTAAGCACAATTTAGCACAAGGAGAATTCACTCACTGTCCTTCCAGGTCCCTGGAAACAAGGACTTTGACAGTGAAAGAAACTGACACACTCTCCCTACCTACAGTTTTCTGTCCCTAGAAAAAATGTTTTTTTTAAGCACAATTTAGCACAAGGAGAATTCACTCACTGTCCTTCCAGGTCCCTGGAAACAAGGACTTTGACAGTGAAAGAAACTGACACACTCTCCCTACCTACAGTTTTCTGTCCCTAGAAAAAATGTTTTTTTTAAGCACAATTTAGCACAAGGAGAATTCACTCACTGTCCTTCCAGGTCCCTGGAAACAAGGACTTTGACAGTGAAAGAAACTGACACACTCTCCCTACCTACAGTTTTCTGTCCCTAGAAAAAATGTTTTTTTTAAGCACAATTTAGCACAAGGAAAATTCACTCACTGTCCTTCCAGGTCCCTGGAAACAAGGACTTTGACAGTGAAAGAAACTGACACACTCTCCCTACCTACAGTTTTCTGTCCCTAGAAAAAATGTTTTTTTTAAGCACAATATAGCACAAGCACAAAACACACTGACACTCTCCCTACCTATCCTTCTCTTTCCCTAAACTAAAGGAATCCAGGTTAAGCAAGAAAGAAATAAAAGTCACTGTCCCTGCCTATGCTGCTCTATCCCTGCTCCGGAACACACTACACTAGGCCGCCGTGCTGGCGGCCTTTTATAGTGTGGGGCGTGTACTAAACACCCTCAGCAATAATTGGCCACAGGCATCCTGCCTGTGGCCAATCATTGCTCTCCTCGCTGCCGGCGCTGTGATTGGCCAAGCATGCGGGGTCACAGTGCATGCTTGGCCAATCACAGCGCCTGGATGACACTGCGATGGCGTAGTGCATTGTGGGCCGTTCGCGTCACTCGAATTTGGCGCGAACGGCCCAAATCGTTCGATCTTCGTCGAACGATCGAACAGCCGATGTTCGAGTCGAACGTATGTTCGACTCGAACACGAAGCTCATCCCTACTGTTGAGGAGATTTTGTTGTGTATTCATCTTGTTGCTGAGCACAAGACAGAACGTGGTTTATTTGGTAGCACTTTATGTTTTATTTAACACATTGCAACATTTGTTTATTTTTTATACTGTGCTTATATTAGGGATGAGCTCTGTACCTGCGGGAGATTTATGGTTTTCACTTTCTTCACACACCGTGGGTCGGTTGGTCCCGCACTTACCCCAACTAAGGCGTGGGCAGCTCTTGCCTCCGGGCGGAGGCTTCTACTGCATCTCCTCGTGGTGGCCATGCGTCTCCTTCCTCCTCCTCCAAGGCCAATAGGATGGCTTCTCCTTACGGCCAATCAGGAAATAGGTCCCAAGACCCGCTTCCTGATTGGCCAGGAGAAGAATCAGTGTGACAATAGTGAATATTCATTTGCTATTGTCACACAACTGGGTGGGCTCGGAACACAGCACTGTGCGCCCTGAGCCCATCCTTTTTTGAAACCTATTAGAGACTCTGACTCTAATCACGTGCTTAAAAAAATTGGAATTCATGCATCCGGCGCCCCGCATGTAGATTAGAAGGCCGGATGCATTGATAGGGGGGCGGTGCCCCTGCACCCTGCATTACGTGCCACCACTGTACTGCATATTCTTTGGGAAGTTATTATAGACTGAAAGGTTTAACTGATTTAGGTGTTTTAATATCAGATTGGAGTTCAGCTTTAAATCAAACCTGTAGTGAAGAAAATGTGTGGGCTGCCCAACTGACCTTTCATTTAAATAGGGCTAACTGCATGGCTGTCATGCTGACCTAGTGGTGGTGGCTTTTTTTTTTTTTAAATAGATTTTATTAAAGGTAAAAGTCATACAGATTACCACAGCAATAGAAGTAATTATATTTTTACATATCAATAGTTGTGTCAAACCAGTAAATTAGATAAGAGAAGACAATAATGTATATATAACAATACGCATCCTAGGAGATACAAGAGTGAGGTCCCATGCAAGGGATGAACAAACAATGTAGGAGGTAAGAGCTTTCAAAGCTAAACATCCACATGTAAGGGGGGAGGATAAGTGAATGGATCCTGGAACTGGGGAGGACCCTAGGAATACTGGAAGGCAGAGAACAGAACAAAACAAAACCAAAAACCTAGGGAGAAAGAGAAAAAAAAAACGGGGGGATGGGGGATGATGGGGGGGGTGGAAGTAGACATCAAGCTTTCATTATGAGGGGTATCAAGGAGGTAGACATCAAATTGCACTGGAAATATCTAGAGTGCATCTCACCATGTAGATTCAGTCCCATCAATAGAGGTCACCCCGAGGGGGAGATTAGAGACACTGGAGGTGATGGGAGGGGTGGCCCGTAATAGGAGAATGAAAACAGTTCGAGGTTTGCCCGGTCTTCAGGGGAGTGCACATAGACCAAATAGGCTTGCCATCTGTGGTAGAAACGTTGTTTAGCAGTGTCAAGCGAGAAGTCTGTATTTAGTCTATCTTTGAAAAGAAGCAGCAGAAGTTCCTTTTTGACTTGTGAAGTATTCGGGGGAATATTGGATATCCAATTTTTCAAGATGGCTCTCCTGGCGAGTAGTAGACATATCAGAGACCATTCTTTATGTGAAGGGGGGCCTTTGGGGACCATGGCAGCAACAAAGGGTCCCAGTAACCAAAGATGAGGAGGAATGGGTCCTTAGGTAGTTTCATCAGGGTCACTTTGAAGCTGTAAGCCAGGACTTGATCCCAGAAGACGGATATGTGGGGGCACGACCAGAAGCGGTGCGTCAGGGAAGGTCTGAGTTGATGACAGAGAGGGCATGAAGAGGTTTGTGATTGGTTGGCGTAGAGAAAGGGAATGTGAGCACGATGCACAATTTTCAGCTGAGTTTCCCTCCATATTTCGTTGGGGATCAGTTTATGTATAGTATTAGGGCCCTGTAATAGTTTGTTGACCAGCTCTGTGTCTGGAAAATCTTTGGTCCAGTTGGCCACTGATGAGGAAGCTAGGGATGATGTTGTTTTTAGTAGAAGAGGTCGATATATATCCGAGATCTTATAAGAACCTTCCGAAAGGAGGACTTCCATGATAGAATTTTTTAACCTTTTGTTATCGTTTCTACATGCATTTTTCAGGAAACTGACACATTGTCCATAGTGAAAAGCATGGGATTGTGGAAGTGAGAACGCGTCGGCTAGGGATTGGAAATTTATAGGACGACCTGTCTCCGGATCACAGAGTTGTGAAAATTTCGTAAGTCCTTTCCGATGCCAGGTGGCATAGGGATGGTGCTCCAGGCCTGGGATGAAGCTTGGGTGGCCTTGAATTGGAAGGTGGCTGGATATAAAGGGCGAAAGATGCAGGCTTTTTCTGACTTATCTCCATGCAATGGCCGTGTCTCTTAGTAAAAGGTTATGTTGGAATGGTATTGGAACAGATTTCCACTTGTAGTGGAGGAGAGCTACTAGGGAGTATGGGTATGCCATTTGGGTTTCCAAGGCATAATTGGAGTAGCGGGACGCTTGGGCTATCCAGTCTAGACCTGTCCATAGTAGGCAAGCTAGGTTATAGGTTCTAACATCGGGGAGACTAATACCCCCTTCGCGCCTGGGAAGATATAATTTCTGGAGGGCTATACGTGGTCGCCTAACTTTCCAAAGGAATTTAGAGATGGCTGCATTGAGAACTTTTGTATGCTTATGGATAAGGGGGGTGACCTGTCCCATCCTGAAACTCTACACAGACAAACCTCCATCCCTGTATATATATGTATATGGAGAACCAAAAAGGGGTGGGTTGGGACTTTGAGTGAGGCCTGTGGGTGTTTGTAATAATAAGTTCATAGCATGAAAATAACCTGAGTGTCACAAACCCCTAGGGGTGATTCATGGTAGTGATATAAGTAAACATAATTAAGCAATATAATCAGGCATTTATGATGTAGAAATACAGTCATAAAATGCAACAAAAGTTGATATAATCAAAATACATTTATTGATAAGGGAATTGATCACTAAATCATGATATGTGACATACAGTAAAATTCATAGCAGATAAAAAGTATATATAATTTAAACATATATGATGCATACATAATTCACATAATAAATACAAACAAAGAACATGATAAATTGAGGTTATTGGAGCAAGCGTGGCTTGGCATCGCTGGATGGACACTCTATGCATTTCATGGCCTTTTGCCAATCGTCAGGAGTTGGATGCGTGTGTATTACTATGGGATAATGAAATATGAAATATTTTTTAATGGTTATCTAGGTATTTAACCCTGAGGATGAAAGATATGGATGGTTACATTATTACTTACATAGTGGCCCATAGATGGAGATCAGCTCCAGAGATGGGATTGAGCAAGGGTTAGGTGCAAGTAGTCTCACCCGGGACTGAGGCGGGGAATCGCCAGATAATAAACAGGGAAGACATACAGTCGCAGGGGCTGCTCGCTGAATATGTATGTATTATGCATACTAGATGCAGGGTTCGCATTGAATGAAATCTGTGTGACATAATGGCAAAAAAATAAAATTAAAAGAGGGGATGCAAGAAGGAGATGAAGAGAAGGGGGAAGAGGATGTGAGAGGATGAAGGGATGGAAGTAAGTGAATGTATGAATGAATGACTGTATGACTGTGTGAAGCGATGTGTGGACGAGTGTAATAATTAAATACACTTATATGCACACCTAGAAATAGGTGTGAGTGCTGGAAATATCCTGTTGATAAGTGATGGGGCATAAAATGTAGGAATATGTGCGGTGGAGGACAAGCATGGTGAGAAAGAAAAAATAAATAAAACTAAAATTAAAAGGTTAATGAATGGGAAATAGATGAGAAATAGAAAATTTTGTATGCTTATGATGCAGAAGCAGTGGTATGGTTTGGAGTGGGTAAAGTAAACGAGCAAAGCTGACCATTTTCACCAGGTGACATCTTCCCAAGAGCGAAAGAGGCAGATCCATCCAATTATCAAGTTCCTGAGAGATTTTTGTGAGTAGAGGGGGATAGTTGAGATGATAGAGAGAGGAAGGTGTTTTCCCTATTTTGATCCCTAGGTATGTGATATGGGAATATGCTACCTTGAAAATAGAGTGATGTATCCATGGAGGGTCGGGGCGTGAGCCTATGGGAAGGATTTCACATTTGCTATAATTTATACGCAGGCCTGAACATATTCTGAATTCATCGAATACGGATTTGATTGTGGGCATATCCAAGGATGGGTTAGAAGAGAAAATAAGGACATCATCGGCAAAGAGGGAAGTACGTACTGTAGTTTGTGATCACCAATGTGAATGCCATGTAGTGGGGCCGTTTGGTATAAAAATCGCGATAAGGGTTCTAATGCTATATTAAAGAGGAGCGGGGACAAGGGACAGCCCTGCCTAGTGCCTTTATGGAGACGAAATTCCTCCGAAAGAAGGCCCGCTGCCACCAGCCTAGCTGCTGGAGCGGTATACATGGACTCTATAAGGCAGGCGAAGGGGCCGGTGAATCCCATAGAGGACATTACTAAAGAAAGCCACTCGAAACTAACGTTATCGAAGGCTTTCTCCGCATCTAGAGTGATGATTGCAAAATCACCCCTCAGGTTATTTTTGGCATGTTCTAGGGCCAGCATCACTTTCCTGATATTTAGAGTGGCAGTCCTGCCTTTAACAAAACCCGATTGAGCGGAGTGGATTAAAGAAGGAATGATGGATGCTAATCTGGTGGCAACAATTTTTGAGAGAATCTTGACATCTAGATTTAAAAGTGATATAGGCCGATAGGAACCTGGTTCTACGGGGTCTTTGCCTTTTTTGGATAGTAATTTTATGGTGGGTTGGTTCCCCGTGGGTAAGTACGGGCCACCAGACCATATGTGTTGATATACCTCACATAGAGTGGGTTCCAATAGTGATTTTAGGGACTTGTAAAATTGGCCTGTGAAACCATCAGGGCCAGGGGCTTTAGAAGGGGCTAGGTTCCGGATGGCCAACGATATCTCAGGGAGGGATATGGGCAGGTTCAGGCTTTCTAATTGTGAGGGAGTGATTTTGGTGAGGGATATTTTTTCAAGGAATGAGAGTGCCTTCGGTTTATCTATGGGATCGGCAGCGTATAGGGATGAGTAGTAGTGGAGCATAGCTTCGTTGATGTTTTGCTGCGAGGTTTTGATAGAACCCGTAGCGTCTCAGAGGGAGGAGATACATGTTGGCCGTTGAGGACCCTTGAAAAGTCTGGACAGTAGTTTCCCTGCTTTGTTCACGAATTTATGTAGGGAGGCGTTATGTGAGCTTTTTTCGTCAGTTTAAGGGTATCTGCCCACCCTTCAAAAGCTCCTTTAGCTACTTGCCAAGCCTTCCTATTATCAGGGAGTCCGTTATGTACAGGGATCGTTGGGTTTGGTGTAGCCGGGAGCTAGCCAATTTGTAATTTGCCACGGCATTTCTTTTGATAGAGGCGGCATAGGATATGATCCGACCTCTCAGGAAGGATTTGCCAGCTTCCCAAAACAAGTTAGGGTTATCTAGGTGCAAAGCATTGGCCGAGGAGTATTCGGACCACAATTTCTCTATGTACTGTAAAAAGTCTGAGTTATTATGTAGGTATGTGGAGAATCGCCATAGTTTGGGGTTTGGGTGAAGGTCGGGGATGTCGAGTGATACCGAAACAGGAGCATGGTCTGAGATAACAATGTCATGAATGTCAGATTGCGATATCATGGGGACAATGTCGTCAGAGCAGAAAATGTAGTCAATCCTGGTGAAAACGTTGTGGGGGTTGGAGTAAAAAGTGAACTCTCTGTCAGCTGGGTGTCTGAGATGCCAAACGTCATGAAGGTGAAGGGAGTCAATCATGGAGGCAAGGAGGGTCGCACCTCTGGGGGCAGGTAGAGATCGGGGGCTTCTGGAGCAAGACCTGTCGTCAATTGGGTGAAGGATAGTATTAAAGTCTCCGCCGATAATATGTGGGAGAAGCGGATCCCAAAAGGAGCCAAGTAGACAGTTCGCTAAAGAATTGTTTGGGGGGGGGGTTATTAGGGGCGTAAATGTTAGAGATAATGAAGTCTTTGACCCCTAACTGAACATGAATCGATAGGAGTCGTCCTTGTGAATCTGAGTGGGTAGAGACAACCGTGCAGGGAAGATTTTTGTGAATGAGTATTAGGACCCCTTCCTTGCGTCCCAGGGATTCGGAGCCGAGGACTGAGCCCACTCATAGTTTTTTCATGCGTGGGAAATCTGAAGCGGAGAGGTGGGATTCCTGAAGGAGGGCAATGTCTGTTTTGAGTCTTTTTAGATGGCGGAGAATTTTCAGTCTCTTATTAGGGGAGCGGAGCCCTTTTACATTCCAGGAGACTATTTTCATATTAGAGGGTCAATCGAGAGGAACTGGGCTGGTGTTATAGGGTTGGATCGAAGTAGGTAACGGAAGTGAGCTATGAGAGTAGTATGGGACAATGAGTTGTCTACGCTACAGGAAGGTGGTGATGAAGTGTCCAGTGTTGGAAGCATACCTTGGCTTGGGTGAGGTAAAAGAAAAGAAGGATATCGGGGGAGGGGTTGAGAAAATAAGAACAAAAAAACATATCGTACGGACTTCACTTTTTTCCGCATGGAGTCGCTGTGAGTCCAGCTCCCATTGCAAGACCCGAATAATGCAGCCTTGACAAAAAGAAAACCCACGTATTCAGGGGTGGTCAATGCAGCAGATTCGGATCGTGTACGGAGAGAGAAAAAGGCTCTACGCAGGGAGGCCAGAGGGAACAAACATTTGTACCAGCAATGTAAAAGCAGAGAGAAAAAGAACAACAACATATCTATCATAAACATGTAAAGAACAAGGAGAAAGGAAGGGACTGGCCTACCATCAAAATGCAAGTCTGGTTTTCAAAGTCGGTAGGAGAGACCGGTGAGGTATCTCGCCTCAGGGGTTGGGCTGTTCGGTTGGGTCAGGCGTGACTATAGCCGAGAAGATGGAAGAAGAGTATTAGTCGATTCAGCTGAGCATGGATTGGCGCAGGCCTGGGTTCGAGGTCCTGAATCTGTTTGGAGAGTCCTTACGCAGGCTTCTTTGGTCGAGACATCGGTTAATTGGAGTCGTCCTGGATGAGGGGCTGAGGTGAGGTCCCGAGTGAAGAGAGCGTAGGAAGGCTTCTGCTTCAGATGGGTCTTGGAATGAAAGCTGGTCCCCATTGGGTGCTTTGAGCCGCAGGGTGGCGGGGAAGGCCAGGGTGAATTTGATTTGTTGACGGTGCAGTTCCGTGCAGACTTGCTGGAAAGCCTTCCTTTTTTTGGATACTTCTATGGATAGTACGCAAAGACCAAGATCTGCATTCCGTCTATCTGGAGAGATCTGGATTGCCGGAATTTTTGCAGAATGCAGGCTTTGTCTGCATAATTCAGATATTTGGCGATAATCGGTCGTGGCGACTTGCGATCTGAGTTAAAGAGTCCCATGCGGTGTGCCCTTTCCACGGTGCAAGGGTTCGGGGAGGCCTAAGGACTCTGGAATACGTCTTGCACATAGATCCGTGAGGGCTGATTGTTGCAGAGATTCTGGGATGCCAATAAAGCACAGATTACACCTCCTGGACCTATTTTCCAAATCGTCCAGCTTGTCTAATATGAACTGATTGGTTTTGTCCTGAGCATGTTCCAGGGCCTGGGTTTCGTACAGTTCATCCTCCAAGGTTGATATGCGGTGTTCTGCCTCATTGAGCCTAGTGGAGTGTTCTCCTAGTTGGGCCTTGAGCTGCTGCATGCCTGCACTGACCGCTTTCTCCATGGAGGCAGCTATCATGGGGGTGAGGGGAGCTGCTACAGCCTGTGCAATCCTTTCTGTGGTGCTGTCCCCAGCAGGAGGTGAAGGAGGAGAAGGCTGTGGTGGGGAGGTGAGCGAATCACCGCTTACCTCCATTGCAGGCGCCGCTTCCGAGGAGGGAGCTGAGTAGGCCGAAGCCGCGGCCTCGATTTGCGGGTGTACCTGTGGAGCCACTGCGGTCGCGTACGAGCGAATGCCGTTTTTCTCAACAAAACGGTCCATGGCGTGGCCGTGAATGACCAGGGGGGTGAGCGGATGGTCAGGGTAGGTGTCCTACGGTTTTATATGCCGTTTTTTGCGGGTCAAGCTGCGGAGCTAGTGAGGAAGGCAGCTGCTCCATACGGCGCCGGAACCGGAAGTTGTGGTGGTGGCTTTAATATTTTTACTAATCCAGAATGGGTAGGAAGATCCCATGTTCTGACTTTGCACTGATTTTACTTGCTACTTGTTTGTGACGGGCATTCAAAATGGCATTGAAGCCAAATTCAACTAGGCAGCTCTAGAAAGAGGTCAGTAATGACGGACAGTAAACTTTTCTTATTACAGGTTTAACTTTAACTTTGGCAAGCCAATATATCTGATTGTGTGTGTATATACTGTACCTTAGACTAGAGGCCAGTGACTTCTTTATTTATTTTTTATGATAGTCTAAAAATTCTTAAATGAGTGCCCCACTGAGCAGATTTGAGTGGAGGGACTTAAGTTGGAGTTGAGTGGAGTAGAGGTAAAGTTAATTGCCTAATACTGCTTATCTTTGTACCCACAGTGCTACGTTTTTTAATTCAGGTCAGCATAGACTTCCTGCAGATCCTAATGCTTAAAGGCCCTATCACTTAAACAACCCTTTACTTGTTTCTAGAGTAGGATCAGTGGGGATCAAAGCACCTGACTCCAGTCGATCAGCTGCTTCTTTTAAACAGCAGCTCTGAGATCTGTCAATTTTGGAACCATGGGCGTCCGCTCCATAGGGCAAGGGGGGTCGCTCGCCCCCCCCTGGAGGTGTGCCACACACTGCGGGGTAGGGTGACCACGCATACAATGTCCCGCAATGAAACTAACAGTCTGGGAACAGGGGCGGACCGAGCCACCATATCGCTGGCTCCGGCTCCGCCTCCACCTCCTCCACCTACTCCTGATCACTGGTTGCTATAGCCGCTTGGCGTCTTCAACCAGTGACGTCACTGCCCAGCATTGAAAGCGGAGGAGGATTTCACTTCCTCCTCCTCCGCGCTAGTACTGCTGGGTAGGGATGAGCCGAACACCCCCGGGTTCGGTTCGCACCAGAACCTTCGAACGGACCGAAAGTTCGCGCGAATTTTCGAACCCTATTCGTTATAATGGACGCGAACGTTCGAAATCAAAATTGCTAATTACAACGGCCAATATGCATGTTAATGTTATAAAACAGGTTTGGGGACCCGGGTCCTGCCCCAGGGGACATATATCAATGCAAAAAGAAATTTTAAAAACTAAAGTTTTTTCGGGAGCAGTCATTTTAATGATGCATAAAGTGAAAAAAAAAAAGTGAAATTTTCCTTTAAATATGGTACCTGGGGGGTGTCTAAAGTATGCCTGTGAAGTGGCATGTGTTTCCCGTGTTTAGAACTGTCCTTGCACAAAATGACATTTGTAAAGGAAAAAAAGAAGCCATTTAAAACCACTTGCGGCTTTAATGTCATGTCTTGTCCTGGCCGCCATATGGCTGAAAATCCTTGAGAAAAATGGCATGGCTACCCCATCACCCCCCCCCCACCCCAGCCCCTTTGGGTCTTGTATGGATACTAAGGGGGACCCCGCACCCAAAATAAAACCCTATACCTACAACCCTATATACTCTGAACAGCAGTATATAGGTGGTGCAAACAAGACATGGACTGTAGGTTTGTTCTTAAGTAGAATCTGAACAGGTACATTATGAAGTGTAGCTACATCCCAAAAAAATCAATTTTTAAGCTTTTTGGAGAACATAGGGAGGGGTTATCACCCCTGTAACATTTGCTGTCTTTGCACATCTGTTCAGAACATGTCACCTCACTTTCCGTCCCAATGACAAATGTTTTTGGAAAAGTGGGGTTTTAATTGAAACAAGGATTGGTGATAAAGCATCAGTAGAGAGGAGATACCTTTTTCCCAAATTAAATCTAACAGGATAGAATTTTCCTTCCTAGGGGTAGATTTCCTCTCACTTCCTGTTTTCTCTTGCCGTTTGCAAGTAGGAGTCGTTTGTAAGTTGGATGTTTGAAAGTAGGGGCCTGCCGTATATACTCTGCAGAAATTTGCCCTATTAGATGTTGGTGTAGCCACAAGACTGGTGGGCACAGGAATGGGCCCTGCCGTGAGTTAATAGATCAAGATTTGTACTTGCATGCACCTGTTGAACCGGGCAGAAAAATTGGGCCTTTGGTGGTGGTGGTGGTGGTGGTGGACGGTGTTGCCACAAGACTGTAAGCCCTCACAGTTACTCTTGGTGGGTGCAGGAATGGGCCCTGCTGTGAGTTATTAGATCAAGATTTGTAATTGCATGCACCTGTTGAACAGGGCAGAAAAATTGGGCCTTTCGTGGTGGTGGTGGTGGTGGACGGTGTTGCCACAAGACTGTAGGCCCTCATAGTTACTCTTGGTGGGCGCAGGAATGGGCCCTGCTGTGAACTATTAGATCAAGATTTGTAATTACACGCCCCTGTTAAACAGGGGCTGAAAAATTGTGCCTTAGGCATTGGTGCTGGTGCCACAACACTGCAACCCCTCACAGATACTGTACTTGGAGCACAGCAGTCACACCTGTTGCGAAGCATCTTTTTAAAAAATTGTAATTACACGCCCCTGTTATACAGGGGCTGAAAAATTGTGCCTTAGGCACTGGTGCTGGTGCCACAACACTGCAACCCCTCACAGATACTGTACTCTGAGCACAGCAATGAGACCTGTTGCAAAGCATTGCCTAAAAATTGTAATTACACGCCCCAACAGGGGCTGAAAAATTGTGCCTTAGGCACTGGTGCTGGTGCCACAACACTGCAACCCCTCACAGATACTGTACTCTGAGCACAGCAGTCACACCTGTTGCGAAGCATCTTTTTAAAAAAATTTAATTACACGCCCCTGTTATACAGGGGCTGAAAAATTGTGCCTTAGGCACTGGTGCTGGTGCCACAACACTGCAACCCCTCACAGATACTGTACTCTGAGCACAGCAATGAGACCTGTTGCAAAGCATTGCCTAAAAATTGTAATTACACGCCCCAACAGGGGCTGAAAAATTGTGCCTTAGGCACTGGTGCTGGTGCCACAACACTGCAACCCCTCACAGATACTGTACTCTGAGCACAGCAGTCACACCTGTTGCGAAGCATCTTTTTAAAAAATTGTAATTACACGCCCCTGTTATACAGGGGCTGAAAAATTGTGCCTTAGGCACTGGTGTGGTGGCATGGATCATTGAGGAGGAGGAAGAGGATAGTCAGTGAACATAACAGGACAGTCACTCAGCATCAGCATAGGCAGTCTTGAAGGGATGTGACATTATAAATTATTCCGTTATATCCGCTTCAGGTGTCTGGTAGCTGGTGGTGATCCAAGACTGATTCATTTTTATGAAGGTCAGTCGATCAACCGAGTCGGTGGACAGGCGCACCCTATGATCGGTGACAAATCCTCCAGCAGCACTGAATGTGCGTTCGGAAAGAACGCTGGATGCAGGACAGGCCAGTAGCTCAATTGCATACTGTGCAAGCTCTGGCCAGTGATCCATCCTCAGGACCCAGTAAGCCAGAGGATTTTCGGTGGGAAAGGTGTCCAAGTCTGACCTTGCCCCTAGGTATTCCTGCACCATGTATATCAGACGCTGGCGATGGTTGCTGGAACCGATCATACCTTGGGGCTGCGGACTAAAAAATTGTCTGAACGCATCGGTCAGACGTCCACCTTCCCCACCGCTCCTTCTGCTACTGACCGAAGCCTCAGCAACTTGTCGTCCAGGACCAGGAGTTTGTAACCTCCCAGTTTCTGGGAACGCGTTGCACAGACCTTTCTGCAAGGCCTCCCTGAGATGTCTCATCCTCTGCTCCCTCTGCGACGGCAAGATAAGGTCCGCAACCTTACCCTTGTACCGTGGATCAAGGAGAGTGGCCAGCCAGTAATGGTCACTCTCCTTGATCCGAAGAACACGAGGATCCTTCCGCAGGCTTTGCAGGATCAGGGAGGCCATGCAGCGTAGGTTAGCTGAGGCATTCGGTCCGGAGTCTTCTGGGTCACTGAGGATGACATGATCGCCAGCCACCTCCTCCCAGCCACGTACAAGTCCACTGGTTTGTTGGGACTGTACATCATCCCTAAAAGACTGCTGCTGCTGATGCTGAGTGCCAGGCTCCACCTCCATGCTCACACAATCCTCCTCCTCCTCCTCCTCCTCTTCCTGTGTGATGGGTGGGACAGAAGGAACATTGTCTGGATAAAGGGGGCCTTGAGAGACAAGGAAGTCCTCCTCTTCCTGCCTCTGTTCTGCCTCAAGTGCCCTGTCCATTATCCCACGCAGCGTATGCTCCAACAGGTGGACAAGAGGTACAGTGTCACTGATGCATGCACTGTCACTGCTCACCATCCTCGTGGCCTCCTCAAATGGTGAGAGGACAGTGCATGCATCCCTGATCATGCTCCACTGGCGTGGGGAAAAAAAGCCAAGCTCCCCTGACCCTGTCCTGGTGCCGTAGTCGCAAAGGTACTCATTGATGGCCCTCTGCTGCGTGTGCAGTCGCTGCAGCATGGCCAACGTTGAGTTCCACCTGGTGGGCATGTCACATATTAGGCGGTTCTTGGGCAGGTTCAGCTCCTTTTGCAGCTCAGTCAGCCGAGCACTGGCATTATAAGATCGGCGGAAATGCACACAGACTTTCCTGGCCTGCCTCAGGACATCCTGTAAGCCTGGGAACCTGCCCAAGAACCGCTGCACCACCAGGTTGAGGACGTGAGCCATACAGGGCACATGGGTGAGCTGCCCCTGTCGCAGGGCGGAGAGGAGGTTGGTGCCATTATCAGAAACGACCATTCCTGGCTTAAGCTGGCGTGGCGTCAACCACCTCTCGGCCTGCCCCTGCAGAGCTGCCAGAACCTCTGGCCCAGTGTGGCTCCTGTCCCCCAAACACACCAGCGCAAGCACGGCATGGCATCTTTTTGCCTGCGTACTTGCGTAGCCCCTTGTACGCCTACGGAGCACCGCTGGTTCCGAGGACAGAGCACTCGAAGAGGACATGGAGGAAGAAGAAGAGGAGGGGGTGGAGGAGAGAGGTGTGTCACAACCAGTAGTAGCATTTTGGAGGCGTGGTGGCGGAACAACCTCCAACACTACTGCACCTTGTCCTGCATCCCTCCCAGCTACCAATAGAGTGACCCAATGGGCCGTGAAAGAAAGATAACGTCCCTGTCCATGCCTGCTGGACCATGAGTCAGCGGTAATATGCACCTTACCGCTGACCGCCCTGTCCAGCGAGGCATGGACATTGCCTTCCACATGCCAGTAGAGAGACGGAATCGCCTTCCGTGAGAAAAAGTGGCGTTTGGGAACCTGCCACTGAGGAACCGCACATTGAACAAACTCACGGAAGGGGGCCGAGTCTATCAACTGAAAAGGCAGCAGTTGAAGTGCTAGCAATTTAGCCAAGCTAGCATTCAACCGCTGGGCATGTGGATGGCTGGGAGTATACTTCTTTCGACGGTCCAGCAGCTGGGGCAGGGAAATTTGCCTGCTACAATCGGACGTCGGTGTACTGCAAGTACTTGGTTGTGACACACCTAATTCTACACCTTCAGTCCTCTCAGAGCAGCTTTCAGAGAGGACTGAAGATATAGTGGGGATGGAGATCCCAGCTGATGAGGAGCAAGGAGAGGTCCGCTTTGTTCTTTGGTGTGGGTCTTTTATGTGTGCTTGCCAACGAGCTGCATGGCAGGTCGACATATGTCTGCTCATGCTTGTGGTGCCCAAGCGGCTGATGTTTTGGCCACGCGAGATACGCTTGAGACAAATATTGCAAATAGCAGTGGTGCGATCTGATGCACTCGTCTCAAAAAAGGCCCACACCAAAGAACTTTTGTGATAACGTGCAGAGGCAGCGCCCTGCACAGGCGGAGCTCTGCGGTGTGGTACAGTTGCTGTGCTGGCCTCTAGCTGGCCTCCAGGGGGCATCCTGCCTCGTTGGACATGTGACGCTGCATCCTCCTCCTCCTCCTCCTCTCTCCCTTCAGGCACCCACGTGGAGTCAGTGACCTCATCATCCCCTCCCTCTTCACCACTAGAGCAAACCTGGCAGTAAGCTGCAGCTGGTGGAACACTACTGCCAGATTGCTGTCCTTCAGCATCCCCTCTCTCTGCGCGCACACTACTGACTTCCTCAAGCTGGGTATCATCATCCGAGCCTTCGAATCGTTGGGCATCCTCCTGGAGCATGTACCCAACACTGTGCTCAAACAGTTCGGGGGACTCCTCAGGAGGACATGGTGGGTCTAGGGAAGGGGTGGCTGATGATGCCATTGAGTACGCGTTGGCAGCTGCTCTGCCAGTACCCTGAGCCTGGGTGAGAGAGGATGAGGAGGATGAGGAGGGCTTGGTCATCCATTCTACCAAGCCTTCGGCATGATGCGGCTCCACATGTCCAGCTGCCGAAAACAAAGACAAGCGTGTCCCATGGCCACGTGCTGATGACGATGCACGACCACGTCCACGGCCAGCACTGTTGTCTCTAGAAACAGAGCCTGCCTGCCCTGTGTTCTTGCCTCGGCACGTTCTGCCTCTCCTTGGCGGTCTTCCAGCCATTGTAGTCGGTAGTGTATATAGTATAAAAAATAGAACTCCTATGTGTGCTCACAACACACTGTAGGTCCTATGGGTGCTGACACTAACACACTATAGGTACTATGTGTGCTGCTGACAAGAAAATATAGGAGCTCTGTTTGCTGCCACTAACACACTAGAAGTCCTATGGGTGCTGCTGAGAAGAAAATATAGGAGCTCTGTTTGCTGCCACTAACACACTAGAAGTCCTATGGGTGCTGCTGAGAAGAAAATATAGGAGCTCTGTTTGCTGCCACTAACACACTAGAAGTCCTATGGGTGCTGCTGAGAAGAAAATATAGGAGCTCTGTTTGCTGCCACTAACACACTAGAAGTCCTATGGGTGCTGCTGAGAAGAAAATATAGGAGCTCTGTTTGCTGCCACTAACACACTAGAAGTCCTATGGGTGCTGCTGAGAAGAAAATATAGGAGCTCTGTGTGATGCCACTAACACACTAGAAGTCCTATGGGTGCTGCTGAGAAGAAAATATAGGAGCTCTGTGTGATGCCACTAACACACTAGAAGTCCTATGGGTGCTGCTGAGAAGAAAATATAGGAGCTCTGTTTGCTGCCACTAACACACTAGAAGTCCTATGGGTGCTGCTGAGAAGAAAATATAGGAGCTCTGTGTGATGCCACTAACACACTAGAAGTCCTATGGGTGCTGCTGAGAAGAAAATATAGGAGCTCTGTTTGCTGCCACTAACACACTAGAAGTCCTATGGGTGCTGCTGAGAAGAAAATATAGGAGCTCTGTTTGCTGCCACTAACACACTAGAAGTCCTATGGGTGCTGCTGAGAAGAAAATATAGGAGCTCTGTTTGCTGCCACTAACACACTAGAAGTCCTATGGGTGCTGTTGGGGTGCAATGCTGTGCTAACAGCACTGCGGTTGGTACTACTGCAATACTGTACTAACAGTAAGCACGCACCAGACTAATCCCCAGCAGCAGCTAATAACACACTAACTGTGCAATCAGCAGCAATGAACGATCAATGACTTAGGTAGCAATGGTTTAGCAAAGAAATAGCCAATGGTTTAGCAAAGAAGAGCAAATCTTTCAGTATCAAGCAAAGACAGAATCAGCAGACTAATCTCTCCTAAAGCCGGAACTCATGTGACCGGGGCCGATGGCGTGGCGGCCTTTTAAATGGTGGGGCGTGTACTAAAGCCCCTGAGCTGTAATTGGCTACAGCCGTCCTGCCTGTAGCCAATTATTGCTCTCCGAGTTTCGGGCGCTGTGATTGGCCAAGCATGCGGGGTCACAGTGCATGCTTGGCCAATCATCAGCCAGCAATGCACTGCGCCGGCCGCGCCGGCCGCAATGCATTGCGGGGCCGCTCGCATCACACGAATGTGATGCGAACGGCCCAAATAGTTCTGGGCTCGACGAGCGAGCGAACGCCCGATGCTCGATTCGAACATGGGTTCGAATCGAGCACCGGGCCCATCCCTACTGCTGGGGAGTCACTGCTGGTTCTTTCACCTCCGCACTTGGCTCCAGTGACTGGCTTGCTTTTTCTGTGGGGTGTTTCTGTTGTTCCCACACGCTGAGCCTGCGAGGCATCTCTCCCTCTCCCTTCCTCCCCCTTCCTCCCCCCTCCTGCCCACCTCACACTAACACACGGACTGAAGTCCCCTCCCCCTTTTCCTTGGCTCAGACGTCACAGACAGGAGAAGGAGGAGGAGGAGAATGGACACAGCACTCAACAGGATGGGACATGCTGATCTGAGGTTAGTACACAATATTAATGCTTGGTACTTGCAGGAGAAGGAGACACAGAGACAGGGGGAAAGTTGTCAAAAAAGAATATTTGCAGTGATTTGGGGGGATAAGAGCATATTGTATGTGCTAGGGGGCACACTTTAGGAGGGGAGAGAAATTGTTTTTTATTCAACCCCCCCTTCCAGCACAATTTCTCTCCCCTCCCAAAGTGTGCCCCCTAGCACATACAGCATGCTCGTATCCCCCCAAATCACTGCAAGTATTCTTCTTTGACAACTTGCCCCCTTCCCCATCTTCAAAGACAAACTGGCTGCTATTAAGGGGACAATTGTACCGTCTGGAATCCTGGGAACTTTGCTAGAGATTCAGGGCAATTGCTCCAGGTGCCAGTGCCCCCCTGTCAGGCAAGTTAGTGAAGCCAAGTGCCCGACCTTTTTTTCAGCAATGGGCTCCAAGACTCAGGGCTGGTTTACACCACAAATCACATAGGAACATGCTGTGCGTTCCTTTGCAATTCACATGCCTTCCAGGTGCTGTGCGATTTCAGCCCTTTCATTTGAATGGGCTGAAACCATGCCGGTCTGCACCAAGAGCTGTGCATGCGCTATTTTACAAAACGCACAGCAACTGGATCGCATGGTACTTCTGATCATACATTCTGGTGCAGGCAAACACTGCATTTGGTACCTGCATTAGGGTAGTCATTAACCCCTTGGCACCGGCCACACACAAATATGCGGCTTCTCGGTGCCAGGGCCTTGGCACAGAGAGGTCACATATTTGCATGAATTGCGATCAGTAGCACAATGCCGAGAGTGCACGCCCTGAGCACCCCCTTCACAGTTACCAGCGTCTAACCGAAAGCTTGCGATCACTGCAAGCGATGAGGAGTTTTTGGATCGCGTGTGCCAAGAGGCAAAGTGTAAAGAGGTTAAGTTGACACCCACTACAGATCGCTGCAAACAAAATGCATGATTCCCTCACTGCATTTTGGTATAAACAGACCCTTAGTCTGGATACACAGGATTTCATTTGTATCTCAGGAAGGTCCCACCAAAATCTTGCACATGGGCCCGCTGATTTCATACGCCCCTGCCCCAAAAAATCAGCAAAAAAAATGTCAAAAATCATCCTTTTTTTGGGGGGGGGGGGGTGTCCCTGAATGGCAGTTTGGAAATGTTGTCACCCTATGCGGGGGTGTCAGGCCGGCACCCCCCGTGAGTGAAGCGGGGGACGCGGGGCGGCTCAGTGCAGAGGCTGGTGACAGGGCAGCCTGACCTGGGGCTGCTCTAAGCGGCGACTGCAAAGCTCCCCTTCCTCTGTCCTCCGGCGCTCGTATCGTATGTCACGGAGCTGGGTCTGTGTGTAAGGTCCCGCCCCCCTAGTTCGGCTCGATAGTCTTCTAGTGTTCCGCCTATCACACGAGCCTAGGGGGGCAGGACCTTGCACACAGACCCAGCTTCGTGACATATGATTTGAGTGCCGGAGGACAGAGGGAGGGGAGCGCCTATGCAGGAAATGGTGAGGCTGAAATGAGTGGGCAGAGAGGCTGCAATTGGTGGGCACAGAGAGGCGGCAATTGGTGGGCACAGAGGCTGCAATTGGTGGGCACAGAGGCTGCAATTGGTGGGCACAGAGGCGGCAATTGGTGGGCACACAGGGGCGGCAATTGGTGGGCACACAGGGGCGGCAATTGGGCACAGACTTCAATTGGACACACAGGGGCTGCAATTGGTGGGCACAGAGGCTGTAATTGGTGGGCATAGAGGCTGTAATTGGTGGGCACACAAATGCTGCAATTGGTGGGCACAGAGAGGCTGCAATTGGTGGGCATAGAGGCTGCAGTGGTGGGCACAGTGAGGCTGCATTAGTGGGCACAGAGAAGCTGCATTAGTGGGCACAGAGAAGCTGCATTAGTGGGCACAGCAAGGATGCATTAGTGGGCACAGCAAGGCTGCAATGAAGTGAAGCTGCATTGGTGGGCACAGCGAAGCTGCATTGGTGGGCACAGGGAGGCTGCATTGGTGAACACAGTGAGGCTGCATTGATGGGCACAGTGAGGCTGTAATGATGGGCACAGAGAGGCTGCATTGATGGGCACCATGAAGCTACAATAATGGGCACAGTGAGGCTGCATTGATGGGCACAGTGAGGCTGCATTAGTGGGCACAGGGAGGCTGCATTGGTGGGCACAGGGAGGCTGCATTGGTGAGCACAGGGAGTCTGCATTGGTGAGCACAGGGAGGCTGCATTGGTGAGCACAGGGAGGCTGCATTGGTGGGCACCGTAAAGCTGCATTTGATGGGCACAGTGAGGCTGCAATGATGGGCACCATGAGACTGCAATGATGGGCATTGTGAGGCTGCAATGATGGGCACAGTGAGGCTGAATTGATGGGCATAGCGAGGCTGCATTGATGGGCACGACGAGGCTGCATTGATGGGCACAGTGAGGCTGCAATGATGGGCACAGTGAGGCTGCAATGATGGGCACAGTGAGGCGGCATTTGATGGGCACAGATGAGGCTGCATTGATCTCTTGTATTATGTCTGCAGTCTCTGGTCATCTTTAGTATGATGTCCTCAGTCTCTAACCATCTCCTGTACCATGCCCGCAGCCTCTGACACCTCCTGTATCATGCCTGCAGCCTCTGATCATCTCTTGTATCATGTTCTGTCTCTAGGTAATATGAAAAATAACTTCAGCAGTTCCCGCGCTGCTGTGTCTCTCCCTCTGGCTGCATGATTAAGGTAGGAAGGGGGAGGGGGCTGTCACTCTATGTAACATGCAGGGGGTGCAGGATGCTGTGTAAAGGAGTCCAGAGGTGCAGGGTGCTGTGTAAAGGGATCAAGAGGTGCAGGATGCTGTGCGAAGGAGTCCAGAGGTGCAGAGTGCTGTGTGAAGGGGTCCAGAGGCGCAGGGTGCTGTGTAATGTAAAGGGGGCCAGTGATGCAGGGTGCTGCGTAATGTAAAGTGGTCCAGAGCTGTGGGGTGCTGTGTAATGTAAAGGGGAGCAGAGGTGCAGTTGTGCAGAGGGGGTAGTAGTGGCAAAGAGATATTGAAAGATGCGGGGGGCACAGTGGGGTGTTTTTACATTTTAACGTGGGGGGGGTCGCTATTAACCCCCCGCTAGCGGTTGAAGAAAGGGTAAAATGCGACTGTGTATCGCCGCTGCCGAAGCGCCCCCCCCCCCCCAAAAAAAAATTTCAGCGGGCGCCCATGTTTGGAACCCACTGTTTTTAAATATTTTCAGTAGAAGAGTTACATAGCAATATGGTTCAGGGTTATCTGGTGTAGATCAGGTGATTTAGCCCAAGTGTGTAAAGGAAATAGTAAAATCCTCATTTGCTGGTAACCTGTAAAGCCCTGTACCCACGCTCAGATTTCCAATGGAATCAAATCCGTTGGATCTTTCCTTCGGAATTCCGATGAAGCTGACTTCCATCAGTCTTGCCTACACACCATCAGACAAAATTC
Source organism: Rana muscosa (assembly GCA_029206835.1). Classification (NCBI taxonomy): domain Eukaryota; kingdom Metazoa; phylum Chordata; class Amphibia; order Anura; family Ranidae; genus Rana; species Rana muscosa. The sequence goes on along the minus strand of CM055121.1, from coordinate 515,483,671 downwards.
TGACCGCCCCAAACGCAGTGACGTACAAAACGTACAACGACACTATAAATGGGAAGTTCAAATCCAATGGCGCCACCCTTTGGGCTGCTTTTGCTGATTTCATGTTAGTAAAAGTTTGGCGAGAGCCGATTCGCGCTTTTCAGTCTCCGTGCTTTTCAGTCCGTTACAGCATGACGAATGTGCTATCTCCATTACAAACGCTAGTTTTACCAGAACGAGCGCTCCCATCTCCTAATTCAGTCTGAGCATGCGTGGGTTTTTTCTCCGATGGAGTTGCACACAGACGATCGGAATTTCCTATCGTTTTTTTTTTAAAACATGTTCTATTTTTTTTCACCGATGGAAATAAGTCTGATGGGGCCCACACACGATCGGTTTGTCCAATGAAAACAGTCCATCGGGCTGTTTTCATCGGTAAAACCGATCGTGTGTACAGGACTTAAGATTGCTTGCTCTTGGCAAATCCAGAAATAGCATTTCGGGTTTTTTCATCTCTATTCCCCACTGGGCAGGTGGAACATACAGGACTGACGCATAAGCCTTAAGTGATACTTTGCAGACCAGAGAGGCTGCGTCGGGTACATAGGGGAACTGCACATTTGAATAACATTGTAATTTGTTTCAATCACATGACAGTATTACATATACATAAAGAAATTGTTCAGGTGACATTTTTTTTATACTATTCTCTGAGTAGGCAGATCAGAGGGAGGTAAATGATTAGCCTCAGGCTACAATCATTTGGCATTCAGGCCAGTAAAATATCATTATAGAAACAAATGTGGGGACCTGTCCTGTATTTTGATTTATATTTTACATCCACATTATTTTCTTGAGACACCATAGAACATTGAGCTATAAACGTGTTCATATTAGTGGACTCAAATGAAGGGATACAAGGTAATGGTTAGAATAACACTAATGTTCCCACTATGGTACAGGCATACTCTAGTCTGATCATTGAACTTTACTGTTGATAATAAAACATGTGATTGCCTTAGAAGTGGGTATTAACAGGAATATGATAGAAAGGTTAACTGGTACTGCCAGAGAGCATTTACAGCTACAATTATTCCTCTGACATTTCAATCACCTTTATCAAAAAACGTTAAAGGGGTATTACTCTAAGAAAGGTTATTTCAGTCACTTTGGTTTACCGTCTGCCTCTGATTTCTAACATTGTAAGGTGTCTGGTGTTTCCATGTGCTTTGAAAACAAAACAAGAATGTACATTTTCTGAGCTGTGATATTTCCCGGATTTCATCCAGTTTGTGTATAACTACCATGGCTTACATAACTAGCATAGTGACCCTGCCCTATGCTGCTGTGACCAAAATTAAATTTAGTGTGTTTTGCTGCTAGGCTGTATCTGGCCTGAGCGGTTTTTTTTTACTTCCTATTTTCTTAGCTCTGCAGGTCTTTCCTAAGCTCAGGGAGATGATAGTTTTTGTCTGTTACTATGAAGGAAGTACTAGTAATTAGAGTGTGAAGGATAATCACTGAGTTAACAATATGTATTTGACCCAATCTGGGCCACCCTTCCAGATTGTACTTTCTCTCCTGGGCTTCTGCCCTAAGAGGATGTCTATTTAGAGTGTCTCTCAACTTGGACCTTGCCTCAGCCCGGGCATGTGTTGGAGGGTCAGGACTTTAGCTGCTCTGCTGGAGGGTGTTGGCCAGAGGGAACTGGGCATTAAGATGGCTGCCTCAAAGGCAGCATCTGTAAAGAGTCTTCTTGATAAAGGGTGTCACGGAGAAGCTGGACAATTTTCATACACTTTTTGGATATCCTGCAACTTTAAACCATCTCTCCTAGAATTGAGTACCAATTCTTAATGATCTTGCTTACTGCAGATCATACCTGGTTCCAGCCTGTAACTACCAAACTGGCTACACCTGGGACTGGAAATAGTCAACTACTCCTGTAGCCATTAAAGGGGGGTCTTGATTGGAAAGCTGTTAGTCCTGGGATTCACAACAGTCATGATCCTGGTATTGTTCTTTTCAGCTGGTGATTCTTTTTTAGGTAAAAGTCATACATATACAGCCACTGAATCACTTTTACAGGAAGCAGAAGGCCCCCCCCTCCTGCTGCTGCCTTTACAGCATCCCCCCCCATCCCATCGGGGAGCCCGATAAGGATGCGACTAATGTTGTTCCTCCCACTGTGTGAGATCAAACTGGAAGCGACAAGGATTTCTTCACTTCCAGTTTTGGTTTGATGTAAATAAGCAGTTACAGGCTTGTGAAAGTATCTGATCAAACCAATCTTGGATTGATCAGATGCTTTGGAGGGCACAGGAGAGATCTGGGGTCTAATATATGCCAAGTCTCTCCACAAAGAGGACCTGCTGTTTATCCCTTGTAATAGAAATAAAGTTGATCCAAAATAATTAAAGGTACAGTATAAAAATAAAAAATAAATACCTTAAAGTATCCCATTTTACCTCGTGCTTACCCGCAAATATGAACGAGCATGTAGGTCCCACATGAATATGTAAATGGTGATCGCACCACACATGTGAGGTATCGACACAAACATCAGTGCAAGAGCAATAATTCTAGCACCAGACCCCCTGTGTAACTCTAAACTGGTATCATGTAAAGGTTTTTAAAGTGTCCCCTATGAAGATTTTTAGGTATATTAGTTTGGCTCCATTACACTGGCATATGCAATTTTGCAGAGTAAGATGTTTGGTATCTGTTTACTCGGCGTAACATCATTTTATGTTTTACCACAAAAATTGGGGATTTGTGTTCACTAACACGCAATAAAGTTTATTTTTTCCTAGAAATTTGCAATTGAAAAACCCCTACGCAAATCTCATGCAACATAAAAAATTGCAACAGCAGCAATTTTATTCTCCAGGGTCTTTTCTTAAATTTTTTTATAATGTTTGGGGGTTCTAAGTAATTTTCTGGCAAGAGAAAAAAAAATCAGATTTTTACATGTATGAGATAATGTCAAAGCTGACCCGGACTCGAAGTGGTTAAGCTAGTTGGCAGTCAAGTTCAAGATATAGATGCGCTCATCATTCTAACCAATATGAGGACACGAGTGTCACCCCTGACAGGAATGTACCTTGGACATTTATCACTAAGAAAGTGAGTATGGAATGATCGTAATGCAGCTATCGGGCAGCTGAAAAGTCAAATTCTGCCTGCTTCATCTAAGCGTTATATCTCAAACAGGATTCACCAGAAGGAGGTTTCTGCCTTTATCACAGCCAGCTGGACTTTTGAAGGACTTTCAAGGAAGAAGAGCTGTCACACTAGATGCAGTTGTTGATTTTTTTGTTACCTTGACAGTGTATTTTTTAAGTGGGGCCTAGTCACAGAAAGCTTTTTTTGCACTGTTTGGACTGTAGTGCTAATTGAATAGGATATGATTTTTCCATTGTATTTCAAGTCAGAAGTGAATGTCTCCCTGTCAAATTATTAGCACTTTAGCAACAGTCAGAAAATGTATGGACTTTATGTTTGGTGCACAATTTAGGAGTAGAAGACAATGTTAACATTAACAATGTAAGATAACTTACTTGGCAAAACACAGAGAAATCTAAGCATGAATGGTTAGCCTTACTTAGCTTACTGAATAAGACTAAGTTGTGTTCACATTGAAAACCCAAGGTAATAAAAAAAAGAAAATGGTTGGTTGACCACCGGTCCTCCTGTAGAGGGCCCAGGCACACAGGGAACCCGGACAGCAGGGGGATTGGTGCAGCTGAGCAACTACAGAACGATGCCCTGTGTCTGTGTTTTTCTCTGCCGGAGCTAAAAGCTGGTTTCTCTTTCCCTCCTGCTGGCATTTAGCTGCTGCAGGGAGAGACACAGACACAAGGCATCATTCTGTAATTGCCCCACCTCACCGATCCCCTTTCCATGTTCTGCTGACATCTCATTGCCCCTGTGTGTGTACCCCCCTGGCTTGTGTCTCGGGTACCGACACAACTTGCCGTTCATGGTCCATTGCACACTGCCGCTGCATAAAGGAGGCAATACAGGGAGTGTGCTGCTGTGTGTTTGAAAAAAAGTAGAGCCCTGTCAGCTTCTGTAAGGAGAACAAGTGGTGACCCTGAGAGAGGTTTCGGAATGTGCAGCACCCATGGTAAGAGCAGTGAATGTGGAGTGCTGGACACAGGAGGGAATCCTATGGACAGGAAGCAAGGAGGATTTTGGGTGCAGAGGGGAGAGAGCTGTGGATGGAGGGTATTCTAGGTGCAGAGTGGTGAGCTGTTGATGAGGTGGGGGGGAATTCTAGGTGCAGAGGGGTGAGAGCTGTGCATGGTAAGTAGTCTGGCTGCAGAGGGAAAAGAACTGCGGATGGGGGGATTCTAGGTGCAGAGGGGTGAGAGCTATGGGTGGGGGGTATTCTAGGTACAGAGGGGTGAGAGCTGTTGTTGGGGGGGTGTAATCTGGGTGCAGAGGGGTGAAATCTGTGGATGGAGGGTATTCTAGGTGCAGAGTGGTGATCTGTTGATGAGGGGGGGGGGATATTCTAGGTGCAGAGAGGTCAGAGCTGTGCATGGTGGGTAGTCTGGCTGCAGAGGGAAAAGAACTGCGGATAGGGGGATTCTAGGTGCAGAGGGGTGAGACTATGGGTGGGGGTATTCTAGGTGCAGAGGGTTGAGAGCTGTTGTTGGGGGGGTGTAATCTGGGTGCAGAGGGGTGAGAGCTGTGGATGGAGGGTATTCTAGGTGCAGAGTGGTGAGCTGTTGATGAGGGGGGGGTATTCAGTAGTGTATTTAGGTTTTGTGCTGCCCTAGGCCTGAGTAAACTTGCGCACCACCTAATTTAAATATGACCCACCCCTTCCTGTAAAAGCCACTCCCCTTCCTTTTTAAGACCCGCCCTGTCATCATCATGGGAGGAAGACAGAGGGACGCCGTTGGAAGAGGACAGAGGGACGCCACAGGAGAAGGACAGAGGGACGCCGCGGGAGAAGGACAGAGGGACGCCGCGGGAGAAGGACAGAGGGACGCCCTGGGAAGAGGACAGAGGGATGCCATGGGAAGAGGACAGAGGGACACCGTGGGTGAAGGACAGAGGGACGCCGTGGGAAGAGGACAGAGAGACGCCGTGGGAAGAGGACAGAGGGACGCCGTGGGAGGAAAATTTAGGGACGCCGTGGGAAGAGGACAGAGGGACCCCGTGGGAGGAAAATTGAGGGACGCCGTGGGAAGAGGACAGAGGGACGCCGTGGGAGGAAAATTGAGGGACGCCGTGGGAAGAGGACAGAGGGACCCCGTGGGAGGAAAATTGAGGGACGCCGTGGGAAGAGGACAGAGGGACCCCGTGGGAGGAAAATTGAGGGACGCCGTGGGAAGAGGACAGAGGGACGCCGTGGGAAGAGGACAGAGAGGGATGTTGTGGCAGTCAATAAGGCCTAGAGAATAGCAGGCTAGGCACTTCCTAATGGCTCAGTCCCTGGGAATAGTAATGGATAATGGCCAACAGGCCCTCTTACCAGACCCAGCGAAATCGAAACAGTGATCCCTCTGGCTGGACGTTCGCTTACTCTGGGTTGCCCGGGGTGACTCTAGTCAGTAGTGTAGCATGTCTGTATCCTGGCAGTGGCTCGGTCTTTCTCCCTCTCTGGTGGTGTGGGTACAGCGTGGCTCTCTGGTGGTGCGGGTACAGCGTGGCTCTCTGCTGGTGCGGGTACAGCGTGGCTCTCTGGTGGTGCGGGTACAGCGTGGCTCTCTGGTGGTGTGGGTACAGCGTGGCTCTCTGGTGGTGCGGGTACAGCGTGGCTCTCTGATGGTGCGGGTACAGCGTGGCTCTCTGGTGGTGCGGGTGCAGCGTGGCTCTCTGGTGGTGCGGGTACAGCGTGGCTCTCTGGTGGTGCGGGTACAGCGTGGCTCTCTGGTGGTGCGGGCTGCAGCGTGGCTCTCTGGTGGTGCGGGTACAGCGTGGCTCTTGCGTGGTGCGGGGTACAGCGTGGCTCTCTGGTGGTGCGGGTACAGGGGTACAGTGTGGCTCCCTCTCTGGTTTCCCCCAGCACAGTATTCTCTTTTGCTCCTCTTCTAACACCCCCTCCCTCCCCTCCAGCAGAGTGCTTGCATGCTGGGGGCTGTATCTTGGTGTCTATGGACACACTGGGGCTGACTACATTTCCCATGATTCCCCCAGAGTCTTCTGATTGGCCCTCTGCTGTGGCCAATCATGGGGAGGGTGTGGTGAATCCAATTAGAGCCGCTCTCTCTCTCTTCGGCTTACAGAAAGGGAAGGGGGGCAGCGGGGGAGATACAGACAGCCCGCAGCTCTCCTCTCCCTGTCACAGCGCCGCTGCTCTATTTGCCAGAGAACTCAGCAGAGGCACTGTGACAGGCAGAGGAGAGCTGCGGGCTGTCTGTATCTCCCCCGCCACCCCCCTTCCCTTTCTGTAAGCCGAAGTGAGAAGAGAGAGAGAGCGGCACTAATTGGATTTGCCGCGCCGCCACCCGGCTTCCTGCCCGCTGTTTCCCTCCACATGATTGGCCACAGCAGAATCACGGCTGTAAGGGGGGGGGGGGGGCGGCGGCTTGACGACTCCTATCTAAACTGCTTCCTGGCCCTCTCCGCACCTGGCGCAAGCCTCTGCACTGCTAAGCAGTACTCCCCTGATAGTGACCCTGCATGCGGGAGGAGGGCGCGGGGGTGCGATTTTCGTGGGGGGGGGCGGCCGGCCACCCCCCGCAAAGTGCCGCCCTAGGCCTGGGCCTTGTCGGCCTAGGCCAGAACACAGCACTGTGCAGAGGGGTGAGAGCTGTGCATGGTGGGTAGTCTGGCTGCAGAGGAAAAAGAGCTGCGGGTGGGGGGATTCTAGGTGCAGAGGAGTGAGAGCTGTGGATGAAGGGGGGGGGGGGGTGTAATCTGGGTGCAGAGGGGTGAGAGCTTTAACAGCTGGATAGGTAAACTGTCAATTAATGTCAGTTATCTCATTGATATTGGTTCTCTGCAGTAATATGCAATAAAACACACACGTTATTGTGCCTTATCGTAATGTGTGGCATAGCACACAAACTTCGGTGCACTATTGTGCCATTCATTTGGAATACACTAAACCAATGCACCCCAATTGCCCCATCACAGAGAAAAATGCACTACTGTTATTTGCAGTGCACTGCACCAGAAAAGATAGTGCAAGTCCGATTTGTGTATATATATATATATATATATATAAATATATACAGTATATATACAGTATATATAGTATATCTTTGGCTAAAACTGACACTTTCATTCCATCTTTCATTTTGCAACTAATAATGTCCAATCAATTTCTAGGTTTTACACCATCTCTGCCTTTTAAGGCATTTAGGAACTCTAAGTCCCAGCATGTCTTATCAGCTGGAAGAGTTTGTAGTTCCACAACAGATGGAGAGCCACAGGATGCCAACAATATGTGCAGGCTTTCAGTTTGAACAAAAAGCAGTCCCTAGGTGTTCCCTTTTCATCTTCCCTTTTCTCTTTATGCACAAACAAGAATTAAAGTATAATGAGTCATACCTCAAAATCCACATCGCCTAAGCAGCTGAATGTTAAATATGGACCAATAATCATCAGCACATCTTCTTTGCTCTCATTCTGAATTGTGAACTTTGGCAGGAGCGGATCCCATTTCTGGACAATGAAGCCAACAGTTGTACCTGGGGGAGCTTGTACTTCCAGCTGAAATTAAAATAAAAAGGCCTTGTAGTTTCAGCAAATATTAAATCAAGGATGCCTAAATGAAAAGTGTATCTGAAACAGCAACTTTCAATACCCTTCAAATTAGCATTGCACCAAGAAATATCGTCATGTTGATTTGGTTGTCAAAACAAATCATTCCACAATAGCCATCCCCTGAGATATGTCCATTAGAAAACAAAGAAAGCTATAATTTATTCTGAATGTGTCAAAAATCATCACAAATGTAGAAAAGTGTTTAATTGTGCAGGAAAATTTCATCACAGAAAGCTCAGCACATTTGAAGGGAAATGGCAGGCACATAAGTCGCACATACAAATTTCTGTTTAAAGTGATCATTTGCTATACTACAGATTTCTGCACAGGGCTTTTTTTCTCAGAAAATAGGTGCAGGAACTCAACCATGACCTCCTAAATCCCCCCTCCCCCCCACACACTTTCCAAACCCCATCAAATAGTGTGTTGGGTTAAATTTCACTAACAGTGGGAGGGTATTAAAGGGGCATTAAATACCCTCCTTAAGAGCTTTACCATCTTCCACATGTCTTACTTTTGTTGCGTTATAAAATTGAAGCATCCAGCCAGATCTAGAATCTCCCCGCACACTGTAGGTGGCTCCTTCTTTCTAACTTGCAGGGAGATCATCCAGTGGGGGTGTCGGCATATGCAATACACACCGCCACCTGCATCTTCCTTGTCCCCATCCTGCACTCAGTGGGAACCGCTCAGGAGATCAGATCTGTCTGAGCTGCTTGGAGACAAGCTTTCACTGGTAAACACAAAAGCCGGACTTCTGTGTTAACCAGTGATAGTGCTGAGCAGGGAGCAAAGGGCCTGATTCAGAGGTGGTGGAACTGAGTTCCACCAAGTTCCAACTGAAAAAAAGCCCTGTTTATGCATATAGGCTCTTTTATTTAAAATCAAATTGAACTGTTATGCAGTATTTGGATTTGCAGAGTTTCATTTACTCACTTGAAAAATAGGCCACCTAAAATGACATTTGTCTTTTGGATGGAGGCCAGTGAGTTGATCTCCCAAGATGTAATTAGAGTGGGAAAAAAAGGTTTTTACACTTAAAGCAGAACTCTATAGAGAAATAACAGAGATTTCGTCTGCAGTACTTTTTTTGGCCACTAGAAGCACTCAACCCTATGGCCAGCATGATTTAACCCACTTCCTATACACCCAGGTCATTCTGGAACCACCTTAGCCTGTTAAAGGCGAAAGGAGAAGCAGCACAGTATTGAGCTCATCTCTCTGTCCCTCTGGTTTCTCTTCCTATCAGCATGCTTCTTGTCAGCACCTGAACTGATTGACATCTTGTGCTGCTTCTTCCCCTCACACTACATCCCTGCTGAACAGGGACTGCAAGAGGCTGATACTTGGTCAGATTCAGGGACACTACTTGCAATTAAAAAACACATTTAATGATGTATTAAAGATTACAGTGCTGCAATTATTTGTGTCTTTTATATTTGCCTAAAGCTCAGCTGTACATCCAAACTCCACCGACTTGCTTACATGTCTCACTCACTTGCAGTGGTGGCCCGTCCATACGCCCAGCCCCTAATCTACATGCAGGGCGCCGGATGCATGGATTCCAACTGGGTTTTTATTTTTTTTGAAGCACATGATTAGAGCCTGAGGCTCTAATTGGCTTAAAAAAAGGGTGGGCTCGGGGCGCAGAGTACTGGGCCCTGAGCCCACCCAGTTGTGGGACAATAGCGAATGAATATTGGCTATTTTACATGGAGCGTGGCTTAGACATGCAAGCATGAGGTTGCATCTCCAGTGAGCTCCTGTTTCCACCCGGGCTTTTGACATTTTAACAGAGGGAGTTCGCCACTGCACACCTGCTACAGCATGCCCAGCCATCGGAGAGCCTCCTCACAGCCGACTTGGGAGCCTTGTATTTTTACTTTGCCAGCGGTCCCGGGCCACACGAGGAGAGTGCCAAGATGGCTCCAGATCACTGCCCAGACTCTTCTTCCTGCTCGGACCCACAGCCCCCTCTACTGCATTCCTGGGACCAGGTACAGTGCCACAGCCCAGCTCTCTCTCATGCCTCGGCCCCATTGTTACATGCAGACTGCTGGGAAACCGTTTTCCGCGGGTCGGGGGGTGCTTTTGGCGATCCCAGCCTTCCCGTCTGTCTCCCCGGGGAGGTGGCGTTAGTTTGCCGCAACCAGCACCAGCCTCCACTGATCACTTGTCTTCTTCACAGTAACTTGCAGACAATAAAGCAAGGTCACATCAACACCTTTATTTGGTTTCCTGATAACTGTAGGTAGCAGGGTCATTAACTCCAAAGTGAATATCTTATTTTTGGGTGGACTTGAACTTTAAAATTTTTATTAGTCTGTGTAGCCAGATGCTGGGCTACAACGAGAAGAAGCCATGTAATGGGACGAATGGACTCCTTACACTACAAATTCCAGTAGCACTCGGCAATAGTGGATAGATGATTTTTATTAAACTGCCCAGGAGAGTTCTTCCTCTTGGCACCGAGGGAGTCAGAGAGAGAGCACCTCTGGATATAAACCTGCCAGTGGGAGACCATGCCTTAGACTGGGAGGGAGGACACCTGAGGGCAGCAACACACCGCCCATATCACAGCACTGGCACCACTGCTGCATGGAGACTGAAGCATCCACTGGAGGCTTTTGGGGAGAGAACAAGGGGTCCCCCACTTCTACAGTGAGAGATCACTGCAGCATCCCAAGGACTGGTTGGAGGGCTATTCGCCCATTGCTGACATTGCTAGCAGGGACTGAGACACTGAGAGCACCCATACTGCACCAATACTGCACTCTGTACAGCACTTATTCCAAAGCTAGACTGCACTTATACCAACCTTATTCCGCATTATACTGAACCTTTACCGCATCTGAGCCACATCTATCTTGTACCTGTGTTGAAACTATACCGTACCTATACTGAACCTATACTGTATGCAGGTTAAATGCATTGATGCTCTTAAAGGACCCATCCTATTCAGCGGCTCCTATGGGGGTAGCACTACATCTTTTTAAAGAGGAGGACTAAACTGCATGCTTAACGCATATGGTAGCAGGTATACATTTATACTGAGAATGTTAGCCTACAAAAATGCTGGGCATTGTATTTCTTGGTTCCTGGTTCCTGTCCTGTCCTGAAGCACAGTGAAAATCTTGATTATAGTGACTGAAATGTATATTATAAAATTGACATCAAAAGTAAACAAATTGGTCTTTCCAAATTTAAAGTATAAATGCACACAGAAGTTAAACACTGTTCATACAGGCTCTAAAAAATTGCTGTAGCAGGTATGTACCTTCCCGGGTGTAAATTTAACTGGCAGAGACACCAGTGATGTGTAATTCCCTGCAGCCCAGCAGGTGGCGCTGTCGCCATGGGCTGGGGGTTGAGCCATTGCTGTGTGCCGGGCCTCCTTTTTGTCCTCTCTCGGCAGTGGTATGGTGGGGCGGGGAACCCGCCGTGCTTGCTGGGAGAGGGTATAAAGGGGCCCGCCATCTTTGTCACGGGGGAGTCCCAGGCACCTTCAGCCTGTGGGCGGTGGTTTGTGTCAGTCCTCTAGGCGGCCTAGGCCTAGAGGACAGCCGGAGTTCGTGTTCCATCTCAGGCACCTTTAGCCTGGGGTGAGGTACTCGAGAGGAGGTCTGGAGCTCAGTGCCCAACACTGAGTTCCGCGAGGGAAGGAGGTCCTAGGGAACCCAGGGATTGGGAACCCGAATCCGGAAGGCGTAATGGACCAGGGGGAGCTCCTCACTTGAAGACCGGGTGCAGCAGAATGCCAGTGACAGGTGATTCTCCCACCGGAGACCGCCTGGAAGGAAATTTCCCCTCGCTCGGAGACCGCAACCCACTTTCAGGAAAGAAAGTGGAGAGTTCATTGTGTCTGGTCCTACTCGCATCCACACCTCTTTGTTTGTCCTGTTTTCTAAGGGAGTCCAACTGATTATGCTGTTCAGAAAAGAAGAATAAAGGAGTGTTGGACTTTAATGGCGTGGGGCTCTTTTCTGGTGGACATTGTTCAAGGTAATCTCACGTGGAGGTTCTAGGTGCACAACACTGACCCGAAGGTAGAGAAAGAACTTTGCTTACACCGCACTGACACCTGTGGTGAAGGCCAGGCGTGGTGTCCCCACTCCCTCCCCTCTAAGGTACCCCTAGACAAGAAGAGAAATGAGCTGATGCAAAGAGGGGAGTGAGGAGGGTGCTACACGTGGGGGCTCGGGTCCGGTATAGTGTTTGTGCACCACGGAATTGAACGTGTCTGCTGGAGGAGTTACGCGAGTAGGCAGGCCTTCATTGGCCGAAGTGTATCCCTGTGCTCGAAGTCATGGACATGACCCATTGAAGGGAAAGGCCCGCGCAGAAGAGCGAGGAGAGGGGGAAGCTCAGCCATGTGTGGGACTACACGTGGGGGCTTCTATTTGCACTGCGCCACCAGGCACACCCCCATCGCTTAGTTCGTGGGCGTGACTCAGAAACAGAAAAGAAGAAAAGCCAGTGAACTGGAGCAAAGGGGAGGAGTCCAATACGTGTGAAGGACTATACGTGGGACGTTGGCGCAAAAACTTGGCAGTGTATGATGGATCAGCAACAGGTCGCCATGTTCGGAAATACGTCGTGGATTCCAGTTCACCCTTCCACCATGACATTGACTGCTGCTGCTCCGGTAACAGATACGGGGATCTGGCTAAAGCCAAGGGGTCGATTCGCCTTGTATTCGTGCATGGACGTTGAGGCCCTGGGTGTGATTTGTTCCGGCTGTTCGGGACTGGTGTGCCAACTGAAGCCATTCGGGCGATGCGAGGCTTGTGGGGAGTTCCTGTTTGAAGTGGATCCAGCGGTTGAGAAACCGAGAACCATCTACCCCGGCCGTGCTGCAGGCAACACCACTCAGAGAGGAGGAATCACTGCTTTGACAGCCATCCCTGCGCACACTGCAGCGACCGCGGAGGAGGTCGTGAAAACTCAACGGGAGAAATCCGAGGATGCTGACTCGGTCACCACTGTCTCGCAGTGTCCACCACCGAAGAGAAAGACTGGGATGGTAGCCCCGACCAGCGGTTGTGGTGGACCGTCTCGCCCGCTTACGCCCGGCCGGGATGGATCCATCGACAAGAGTTCCGGATGTGCCGATTCAAGCAAAGGCCGAGGTAAGCCAGGCGGAGAGATCTGGTGTGTGGAAAGAGGTGAAAGCTCAGTCTCCACTACAGGGTACCTACCCGCGGAGGAGTGTGACACCTCTGACCTGGAGTCGCTCTCGGACATGGGAGACGACTTTGCTATAGATGAACTGTTTGCAGAAAAGGGCTGGGACAAAGTAACTCTCGCTTCATCCCGGAGAACCAGGGATCCACCCACGTCTACAGGGGAAAGTACACCCCGGGTGGAGGCACCAGCGCCTGAAGAGAGGTCTCGTCCTCGGCCTGCCTCTACATCCCCGGTACCATCTGTACCGAAGACCGGGGAAAAGAGACTGTTACTGCGGGCACCAATGCCCCGACCAGATGTGGTCAAGGTCCCTCGCCACCCGGACTCAATAGTTTTGCCTGGCGAAGGGGATAGAGCTACTATGCCTCCTTTGGCCAGACTACAACGCCTATTTGGTCAGAAGGTTGCTGCAGAGTACGGATGGGAGTATCCATACTTGTCCAAGGAACTGCTCTATGAGGTGGAAGTGTGCCGGAAGCGCTGGTACAATGACTTTGTGTGGACCCACCTTCAGATTCCACACGCTCGCAGGTACCTGGCATGCTCTCCCAAGGCCTCTCAACGTTTTAAGGACTGCAAGGCAAAGTGGATGTTGGGACGGCACATCCATGCAGACAAGGTGCTGATCCGGCGCAAGGAAGGAGAAGATGTAGAATATCATCTGGAGACCATGGACCAGCACTTGAAGCCGCTTGTTCTGCCGCATCCTCGTTTCTACCTGTAGGAGAGAAAAGACTCCGTTCTTGTTATGCTGCTGAACTTTCTGGGGTATGTTGCTTTCGTTGCCCAGAGGAATGAAGAACTGTTCCTGGTTTGTTCTTCACTTTTCCAGCAAGAGATCATGGACTCTGGGGTAGATAGGGCCAAAGAGAAGAGGAAAAGTTCCACGAGTGCAGTTACCGCGATGCTGTCACCAGGTGGCAGTGTTGCGCAACGTTAAACACTTTACACACACTCACTCTTTGGAGGAAAGGGATTTATTTACAGAGAAGTTTCTTTTCTCTCACACGAATACATGTGTCAGGGTTTATGTGTGGTGATTTCGTTTTTTTTCCCTCTGCAGGAGAGCATCCCATCAAGATCACTGAGAATGGGGTGGATCTTAGTCAGGATGGGTGGGAAAAGTATAATGTGAATATGTGATTCAAAGTTATGGTTAACTGTTGTTGTTCCCCTTCCCTTTTATATAGGGCTCAGACACAATTGCTTTAGTTGATCAAGTTTTTCAAAAGTTTTATATTTTTGTACAATTGTTAGTTGGTCTCTGGATTGGATTATGCCAGCCCTTGAGGGTATGATTTGTTCCAGACACTGGGGACCAGTGTCAAATCACCAGGGGGAGAGTGTAACGGGTATGTACCTTCCCGGGTGTAAATTTAACTGGCAGAGACACCAGTGATGTGTAATTCCCTGCAGCCCAGCAGGTGGCGTTGTCGCTAATGGGCTGGGGGTTGAGCCATTGCTGTGTGCCGGGCCTCCTTTTTGTCCTCTCTCGGCAATGGTATGGTGGGGCGGGGAACCCGCCGTGCTTGCTGGGAGAGGGTATAAAGGGGCCGGCCATCTTTTGTCACGGGGGAGTCCCAGGCACCTTCAGCCTGTGGGCGGTGGTTCGTGTCGGTCCTCTAGGCGGCCTAGGCCTAGAGGACAGCCGGAGGTCGTGTTCCATCTCAGGCACCTTTAGCCTGGGGTGAGGTACTCGAGAGGAGGTCTGGAGCTCAGTGCCCAACACTGAGTACCGCGAGGGAAGGAGGTCCTAGGGAACCCAGGGATTGGGAACCCAAATCCGGAAGGCGTAATGGACCGGGGGGAGCTCCTCACTTGAAGACCGGGTGCAGCAGATTGCCAGTGACAGGTGAGCCTCCCACCGGAGACCGCCTGGAAGGAAATTTCCCCTCGCTCGGAGACCGCAACCCACTTTCAGGAAGGAAAGTGGAGAGTTCATTGTGTCTGGGCCTACTCGCATCCACACCTCTTTGTTTGTCCTGTTTTCTAAGGGAATCCAACTGATTATGCTGTTCAGAAAAGAAGAATAAAGGAGTGTTGGACTTTAATGGCGTGGGGCTCTTTTCTGGTGGACATTGTTCAAGGTAATCTCACGTGGAGGTTCTAGGTGCACAACACTGACCCGAAGGTAGAGAAAGAACTTTGCTTACACCGCACTGACACCTGTGGTGAAGGCCAGGCGTGGTGTCCCCACTCCCTCCCCTCTAAGGTACCCCTAGACAAGAAGAGAAACGAGCTGATGCAAAGAGGGGAGTGAGGAGGGCGCTACATTACTATATGATGTGTTGCTCAACATACTTTTTTCTGCAATGCTGCATGAACCTTTCTATTTTTAAGTACATCCAGATGTGCTCTGAAAAATGTACTTATTGGACAGCACATCTTACTTAGGAGGAAAATCCACCACAACGGGGCACAGACTACAATCAAACCTTGTTCTAACTCTGAAGCTGGTCATAGACTGTTTAAAATTCGTCTGGTTCAATCTTGATCAGTGTTTAGCCTTCACTACTGGAAAAATTGACTGCAGCCGCTGATCAGTGTATTCTAACAGTGGCCCGTCTTACTATCAAAATACAATTTAACAGGGGGGATTCCTCCATCCACCGCATCTGTGAGGATGGTGAAATCTGTTTGTTTTTTTTATCTTATTTTTATTCAGCCTACTGCCCATCTATAGCCAGCTTTACCCACTGGAGTTCAAATAGAAAATGCTACTTATGCCGCGTACACACAATCGGAAATTCCGACAACAAATGTCCGATGTGAGCTTTTTGTCGGAAATTCCGACCATGTGTAGGCTCCATCGGACATTTGTTGTCGGAAATTCCGACCACAAAAATTTGAGAGCTGGTTCTCAAATTTCCAACAAAATTGAAAAGTTCTTGTCGGAAATTTCGATCGTCTGTATGCAATTCCGACACACAAAAAAAACATGCATGCTCAGAATCAAGCAGAAGAGCCGAACTGCCTATTGAACTTCATTGATCTCGGCTTGTCGTACGTCTTGTACGCCACCGCGTTCTTGACGTTCGGGAATTTCCGACAAAATTTGTGTGACCGTGTGTATGCAACACAATTTTGAGCCAACATTCCGTCGGAAAAAAAATCCACGGTTTTGTTGTCGGAATTTCCGATCATGTGTACGCGGCATTAGAGCTCAAACTGCTTATGTATTCTTAAAGCAGAAACTAAGATCAAACTCTGCATTGCAAAGTAATCTTTTTCCTACAAACTTCTATAGTTATATTTCTGGAGACAGTGAAGGAAAAACTATTGTACAAATTATTTTAGACACAAAGTACAGTCATTGCATTGACTTGGCCTTTGCAAAAGGGCAGAATTCAGCTTCTGTGGTCTAAAATATTTTGCAAAGCTAACTATTATAATGGGGATATGACATTTGAATGTATCTCCGATACATTCAGATACATTCAGTACTGCACTACAGGGTCCAACACAGCAAAGCTCTTGGCATTAAAAGAACAACAAAGGAAATATGTGCCTTATTATATATATAACTCCCAAATTAGACTGCAGGCATAAATTACATTGTCAAGCTGCAAAGCTCCCAGAATAAATATGTGCGCAATGATTAAGAATAAACCAATGACTTCATCAAACCTATGACTGTACAGTCCATAAAGGTACCTCGCTGCTTATGTACCTGGAGAGATTATTAGAGAGGTCATAGATGGGTAAATGTCCCAGAAAATATATGGAGGCAGTGGGTAAAATGGAGTGGGGAAGGGATTAGGGGTAATTCCAGACTCCACACTCTATATCAGTGTTTCTCAACTTCAGTCCTCAAGGCGCCCCAACAGGTCATGTTTTCAGGCTTTCCATTGTTTTGCACAGGTGATTTGATCAGTTTCACTCCCTTAGTAATTACCACAGCCGTTTTATCTGAGGGAAATCCTGAAAACATGACCTGTTGGGGCGCCTTGAGGACTGAGGACTAGAAACCCTGCTCTATATATTTGCATATATATATATATATATATATATATATATATATATATATACTGTGTAGCGGGGTGTTCAATTTAGGGGAACTGTCTGAGTGGTAACCAGGCTCAGACACCTTAAGTTGTTAGGAGTTATGTGTTCCCTGTGGCCTGTGGGTGGCGCTGCCATTCTAGGCTAGGGTTGAACCGCGAGCGCAGTGCTGTGCCTTTTGTGACCCCTCTTGGCAGCTGTACAGTGGGGCGGGGAACCTGCTGTGCATGCCGGGAGGGGATATAAAAGTGGCAGACATTTTCTGAAGGAGGTCGGTCGACGCCCAGGCACCTTCAGCCTGGGCGTGTGTGGGTCATCTCTGGGTGCCCTAGGCCCGGAGGCCGTGTTCCGGTTCCACCTCAGACACCTTTAGCCTGGGGTGAGGTACTACCTCACCGTTTCTGACTGCCTGGGTATGGAGGCCCAGGAGCTTCAGCAACGGCCCGGGGCCCAGCAACCTTCGGCTGGGGTCCACTAGGGATCGAGGAGTCCAGGGTGCCGACTTGCGAGGGGACCCGCGCCCTAAGAGAAGGGAGGATCTGTTCCGAGGGACCGGTGCTGTGGTCACGGTGAAGGAAAGGTCTGTTGACTCTCTGGGGGGACGTCTTCTCCCTGAAAGGGGCCATGTCCTAGGAAGAAACCAAGGACTTGCATCTACCCACTGTAGAGGTGAGAATCATACTCGGGAGGACTTTAGACTCTGGCTGCAGACCAGGCCCAAAATTAACACCGCTCAACCTCTTAACACAGGAGGGTACGGGCTTCTGGTGCAGTGTGTCTGTCTTCCCCCTGTGAGGAGCCGAGTTTAATGCAGGAGGGGGATAGGTGGGTACGCTAGAACTGTATATATATATATATATATACTGTGTATATATATATATATATATATATATATATATATATTAGGGCTGGGCGATTTTCCCCCCCAAAAAAATCTGCGATTTTTTTATAAAAAACTCGATTTACGATTCGATTCGATTTTTTTTTTTTATTATATTAAAGTGCATCAACAAACAAAATTGCAAAGGCAAACCCTTTCTCTAACTGCAAAGTCAGTGTGCAACAAACACACAATATATTCCAGCGCTCATGGAACATACATTATTAACTATTGAAAACTCTTGAAACTCTGTGTGTGATTCCTTCTGTCCCAGCCTTGCTGCGATCCTGGCTCTGCATCCTTTTGGGTTGGAGGGCCCTCCACACGCTGGTCTGCCTGTTGTCCATCATTCAAGGCAGGGCTCGACAAACCCCGGGCGCCAGGTCGCCATTGCGACTAGAATTAGCGACCTGGCGCCTGGGGCAGCACAGCTGGGGAATCCTGTCTCTCCGTGCCCCCCCCTCCGCGCCGCAGGATCGCGTCGGGCCGCGCCGGCCGGTAATTGAGGCCGCGGCTTTGCGGCCTTCTGCAGGCCTATGCTTCCTTCTGTGGTCTAGCGCCATCTTGTGGTGGCCGTTGGTATGACAACCAGCAATGCTAATGGAGTTTCCCTGTCTGTTTCCCCTGCCATCTCCTTTCCTCTAATTAGAACCCCCAAACATTATATATATTTTTTATTCTAACACCCTAGAGAATAAAATGGCAGTCGTTGCAATACTTTCTGTCACACCGTATTTGCGCAGCGGTCTTACAAGCGCACTTTTTTGGGAAAAAATACACTTTTTTTTAATAAAAAAATAAGACAACAGTAAAGTTAGCCCAGTTTTTTTTTATATTGTGAAAGATAATGTTACGCTGAGTAAATTGATACCCAACATGTCACGCTTCAAAATTGCGTCTGCTCGTGGAATGGTGACTAACTTTTACCCTTTAAAATCTCCATAGGCGACGTTTAAAAAATTCTACAGGTTGCATGTTTTAAATTAGAGGAGGTCCAGGGCTAGAATTATTGCTCTCGCTCTACCGATCACGGCGATACCTCACGTGTGGTTTGAACACCGCTTTCATATGCGGGCGCTACTCACGTATGCGTTCGCTTCTGCGCACAAGCTCGGCGGGACGGGGCGCGTTCCTGGCTCCTAACTTTTTTAGCTGGCTCCTAGATTCCAAGCAAATTTGTCAAGCCCTGATTCAAGGTACTGTGCTCACACGGAGATCATGCCACAGGCTTTGTTTTGACTTTAACCCCTCCTTGCTCCACGGATGTCACTGCAAGTTTAACAAGTTTGTCACCACTGGCAACTGGAGAGTTAAGATTCATTTGCCCTCTGCACATTTGGGATTGGATCCCTCTCTTTATTGTGATAAATGGACTAAGCTTTTTTATCAATTCTTCAAGAGTTTTCAATAGTTAATAATGTATGTTCCATGAGCGCTGGATTATATTGTGTGCATGTTGTGTATTTTGTACTTCTGGGTACGGATTTTTTCTTGCTGCGCTGGATCCTGTTTTTTCCCCCTTTTGGATACTTTGTACTTCCATCCATTATATTTTTTTCTTTATCCACCAATTTAGCGCTTGTGACCTTTTGTTGTTTTTTGCAGTGTGCAACAAAGATTGATAAACATCCAAATTATTAATACCGTATTTGGATTTAGCTAATAAAACAACAAAAAATCCTGAGGTTACTCTTAGTTGAATTGAACTGTGTCCATGCCTCACTGTACCCGTGTCTCACTGTGCCCATGCTTCAATCACTGTGCCCGTACCTGATGCAGATTTTCATGGTATACGGATTTTACTGCTACACCGGTGGCCATTCCAGTATTCAAAAGCCGCGCCTCCTCCTCGTCTGTGATAGGCGGAACACTCAATTTCCCAGCATTCAGTGTTCCGCCTATCATGGTCATCCTCATAACACAGACGAGGATGAGAGGATGTCCGTGATAGGCTGAATACTGCCTGCTGTGAAATTGAGTTTTCCGCCTATCACAGACGACGAGGACTCGGGAGGTGCGGCTTTTGAACACTGCAATGGCCGCCGTCTGTCTGCATGACACGCTGATCAGGTGGGCAGACGGCGGCTGCAGCGAGTAGATGTAATTGGGGTAACGCTGCCCAGTGCCATTATGGATACGCCCCCTGCAGTCCTGCTACGGAAACTTTGAAGGAAAAAAAAATATATATTTTTTTATTTATTTATTTTTTTTCAAAAAAAAAAAAATCTAAAAAAATCGATTTTCTTCAAAACTGAATCGATTTGAGCTCAAAACTCGATTCAAGATTAAAATCGTTTTTTTTCCCAGCCCTAATATACAGGTCCTTCTCAAAAAATTAGCATATTGTGATAAAGTTCATTATTTTCTGTAATGTACTGATAAACATTAGACTTTCATATATTTTAGATTCATTACACACAACTGAAGTAGTTCAAGCCTTTTCTTGTTTTAATATTGATGATTTTGGCATACAGCTCATGAAAACCCAAAAATCCTATCTCAAAAAATTAGCATATCATGAAAAGGTTCTCTAAACGAGCTATTAACCTAATCATCTGAATCAACTAATTAACTCTAAACACCTGCAAAAGATTCCTGAGGCTTTTAAAAACTCCCAGCCTTGTTCATTACTCAAAACCGCAATCATGGGTAAGACTGACGACCTGACTGCTGTCCAGAAGGCCATCATTGACACCCTCAAGCAAGAGGGTAAGACACAGAAAGAAATTTCTGAACGAATAGGCTGTTCCCAGAGTGCTGTATCAAGGCACCTCAGTGTGAAGTCTGTGGGAAGGAAAAAGTGTGGCAGAAAACGCTGCACAACGAGAAGAGGTGACCGGACCCTGAAGAAGATTGTAGAGAAGGACCGATTCCAGACCTTGGAGGACCTGCGGAAGCAGTGGACTGAGTCTGGAGTAGAAACATCCAGAGCCACCGTGAACAGGCGTGTGCAGGAAATGGGCTACAGGTGCCGCATTCCCCAGGTCAAGCCACTTTTGAACCAGAAACAGCGGCAGAAGCGCCTGACCTGGGCTACAGAGAAGCAGCACTGGACTGTTGCTCAGTGGTCCAAAGTACATTCGGAAATCAAGGTGCCAGAGTCTGGAGGAAGACTGGGGAGAGGGAAATGCCAAAATGCCTGAAGTCCAGTGTCAAGTACCCACAGTCAGTGATGGTCTGGGGTGCCATGTCAGCTGCTGGTGTTGGTCCACTGTGTTTTATCAAGGGCAGGGTCAATGCAGCTAGCTATCAGGAGATTTTGGAGCACTTCATGCTTCCATCTGCTGAAAAGCTTTATGGAGATGAAGATTTCATTTTTCAGCACGACCTGGCACCTGCTCACAGTGCCAAAACCACTGGTAAATGGTTTACTGACCATGGTATTACTGTGCTCAATTGGCCTGCCAACTCTCCTGACCTGAACCCCATAGAGAATCTGTGGGATATTGGGAAGAGAAAGTTGAGAGACGCAAGACCCAACACTCTGGATGAGCTTAAGGCCGCTATCGAAGCATCCTGGGCCTCCATAACACCTCAGCAGTGCCACAGGCTGGTTGCCTCCATGCCATGCCGCATTGAAGCAGTCATTTCTGCAAAAGGATTCCTGACCAAGTATTGAGTGCATAACTGAACATAATTATTTGAAGGTTGACTTTTTTTGTATTAAAAACACTTTTCTTTTATTGGTCGGATGAAATATGCTAATTTTTTGAGATAGGATTTTTGGGTTTTCATGAGCTGTATGCCAAAATCATCAATATTAAAACAAGAAAAGGCTTGAACTACTTCAGTTGTGTGTAATGAATCTAAAATATATGAAAGTCTAATGTTTATCAGTACATTACAGAAAATAATGAACTTTATCACAATATGCTAATTTTTTGAGAAGGACCTGTATATATATATATATATATATGTAGTGCACCCACCTTTCCCCCAGCCTGCATTTAACTTGGCTCCTCGCAGGAGAAAGAAAGGCACACCGCACCACAAGCCCGTATCCGTGGGTAGAGAAAAGTCCTTGACTTCCCCAGTAACATGAATGTCCACACCAGCTGAAACTCCAACTTAAGATTTATTCTCGCTTTACAATAAACAGTCTTTTTGGATAGGAAAAAGGTTGGAGCAAGGAAACAGGACAGCCCAAGGTGTGGAGGAGGTCCAGGCACAAACGTAGCTCAATCTTCACTACTCAGATTTTCAAGCAGTGTATTAGGCGCATCGGTCCTTCGGAATGATCCTCCCTTCTCTGAAAGTGCGGGTCCCCTCGCAAGGCGGCACCCTGGACTCCTCAATCCTTAGTGGACCCAAGCCGAAGGTGCTGGGCCCCGGGCCTTCTTCCGCAACCCCTGGGTCTTCATACCCAGGCGAACAGGAACGGCAGGGTAGTACCTCATCCCAGGCTAAAGTTGCCCGAGATGGAACAGGAACGTCAGCCTCCGGGCCTGGGGCACCCGGAGACGAACCGCACACACACCCAGGCTGAAGGTGCCTGGGCGTGGACCACTAACAGGAGGCGTCTGCCCCTTTTATGTCCTCTCCCAGTATGCACAGCAGGTTCCCCGCCCCACTGTACGGCTGCCGAGAGGGGACACAAAAGGCACAGCACTACGCTCGTGGTTCAACCCCGGCCCAGAATGGCAGCGCCACCCGCAGGCCACAGGGAACTCATCACCAGCATTATCCCCTGAGGACAAAAATGGTCCATAACCCCTAACAAATTAAGGTGTCTGAGCCTAATTACCACTCAGAGACACCCCCTAAATTGACCACCCCGCTACACATTCCCCCCAATAATGGACACTGGTCCCCAGTGTCTGGAGCAAACCCATGCCTCCTGAACCCGAGTCGGCATAGGCCTATTCCAGAGACAAGAAAAACACAAAAACAAATAAAAAAAAAACTGCTTGTTTGTGCCGGAACCTAACATGGGGAAAAGGGAGCTGAATGTAGAAATGAAAAAAAAAAAAACTGTAGAAACACATGTGCACATTACAGTCCCAACACATATACAGCAGAAGTGAAAAGATTCTTCCCGGAGGAACAATCCTTTCCTTCCAAAAGTAAAACACACATTTTTTTTTAGACTGTGCAACGCCCCCACCTAGTGGACATGCCACCGTCAAGACATCTGTTCCAGAAACTTTCTCTTGAGAGTAAATCTTCCTCTTCTTCTTTACTGTGGCCCTGAGCTATCTATACCCAAAAGTCCTTATGTCTTTGCGGTGCTGAGAGAGGGCAGAAAAACAAAAAAACAACTGATCCCGCTCTTCCAACAAGCAGAATACCCATCTGCCAGGGCAAAAAGTTCTTGGGCTCCAGAGGGTACACTCCGGAAACAAACGCAAAATAAAGAGTGTGGTCTCTCAGAGATAATACTGTGGATGCGGCAACACCAGTGGCTTCCAATGTTTGTCAAAAGTGTCGATGTGGTATTCGACATTGTCTTTGTCCTTTCGGCAATTAACCACCTTATCCGCATGTATGTGCCGACCAAGCATCCAGGCTCCCCTACAGTCTTTGTACCGCTTGGTAGCTGTAGCAGAACACGAATAGTACCTACGGGCCTGGGGTACCTTTATATGTGTCCAAACAAAGTCCGCGTGCCACCGGTGTCTATAGGCCTCTACTTCAAACAGAAGCTCCTTCGACAGGTACGGGTACTCCCACCCGTATTCACTGGCAACCTTCTGGTTAAATAACCTCTGCAAACGGGACAAAGGTGGCATGGTAAGACGATCTCCCATACCAGGCAGGACTATGGCGTCCGGGTGTCAAGGTACTTTCACTACCTCGGGACCAGACACCCGCCCCATCCCAACAACAGATCCAGGTATCTCCAATGGTGGAAGGGCAGGCCTCCTCAGGCTCCGGGGCCTCCACCCGGGGTGTGCTTTCCCCAGTGGACATGGGTGGGCCCCTATTTCTACGGGACAAGGACAGGGGCATCTTATCCCAACCCTTCCGCTCAAATACCTCATCAATGGCTGCGTCGTCTCCTGGATCAGAGACCGACTCCAGGTCAGAGGCGTCACACTCCTCCGCCGACAAGTTACTCCGGGTAGAAAATTAATCACAGCCTCTAACCAGTTCAAGGGCCCTGGGATCCCTGACCCAAGCATCCCTGACACTTCGGACTTTAGACAGAGTCCCTTTTCCCGGCTTACCTCGGCTTGTAGCTGAGCCAGGACGTCCGGAACTTTTCCCTTCGGATGCAGCATCCGTTCCGAGTAAGCGCTGGGGCGTAACTCCACCACGGCCGCAGGAAGCGTTCACAAAGCCAATCTTCCTCTTGGGCAGTGGGAGTAAGGACTCTGTGGTGACCGAGGCAGCATCCTCCAGTCTCTCCGACTCCGGTTCCTCAATCTCCGGAACATCTCTGCTCGCGACTTCCTCCGAAGTCTCAACAGTGCGCGCAGGGGTGGCTGTGAAAGCTCTGGCTCCTTCTTCCAAAGTAGTGGCGCCCGTAAGGCAGTTGAGGCGGAAAGCCCGAGGCTTTTCTGTAGGTTGCTCCACCTCAAATAGAAACTCCTTACATTGCTCGCATCTGCCGAAGGGCTTGAGATGCACCACCAGTCCCGAGCAGCCGGGACAAACCACTCCGAGGGCCTCCACATCTCTGTATACGTAGAGAGCAAAACGTCCCCGGGGCTTTAGCCGAATCCCTGTATCAGTCATGGAAGCAGCAAACGAGGTCATGTTCATGGTGTTAGTGGCCGGTGTCCATGAGGCATAAGACGCCATGTTGCCCGCTTGCTGTTCCATTGCGCACTGTCCTTTTCGCGCCAAAGTCCCCACGTGCAACTCCTCACATGGCCAGACTCCTCCCATCTCCTGCACTGTTCGCAGGCTTTCTCTCTAGGCACGCCCACGAACTACGCAGTCAGGGTTCTCGTTGTGGCGCAGTTCTCAATATGGCCGACCTCCACGGAACTTCACTGGGGAATAAAATTCAAACTCCGGGGGGGTTTTAACACTTTCCAGCCGCAGACAAATCCCGGACTCGAGTCCCCACATGTAGCGCACCCACCTATCCCCCAGCCTGCATTTAATTTGGCTCCTCGCAGGAGAAAGAAAGGCACACCGCACCACAAGCCCGTACCCTCCTGTGTAAAGAGGTTGAGCAGTGTTGTTGTTGGGTCTTGTCTGCAGCCAGGGCCAAAGTCCTCCTGAGAATGATTCTCACCTCTACCGTGGGTAGAGACAAGTCCTTGATATCCCCAGTAACATGAATGTCCACACCAGCTGAAACTCCAACTTAAGGTTTATTCTCGCTTTACAATAAACAGTCTTTTTGGATAGGAAAAAGGTTGAAGCAAGGAAACAGGACAGCCCAAGGTGTGGAGAAGGTCCAGGCACAAACGTAGCTCAATCTTCACTACTCAGATTCTCAAGCAGTGTATTAGGCGCACAGTCTCTGCCACAGACCGTGAGGTTGGTCTCTGCCACAGACCTGGTGAATAAGTCCACTGCCACTGACCTGGTGAATTAGTCTCCCTCTTAGAACATGGCCCCTATCAAGGAGAAGACGTCCCCCTAGAGAGTCAACAGACCCTTCCTTCACCGTGACTCCCGCATCGGTCCTTCAGAATGATCCTCCCTTCTCTGAGAGTGCGGGTCCCCTCGCAAAGCGGCACCCTGGACTCCTCAATCCTTAGCGGACCCCAGCCGAAGGTGCTGGGCCCCGGGCCTTCTTCAGCAACCGCTGGGTCTTCATACCCAGGCGGACAGGAACGGCAGGGTAGTACCTCACCCGAGGAGATGAACCACACACACACACACCCAGGCTGGAGGTGCCTGGGCGTGGACCACTAACAGGAGGCGTCTGCTCCTTTTATGTCCTCTCCCAGCATGCACAGCAGGTTCCCTGCCCCACTTTACGGCTGCCGAGAGGGGACACAAAAGGCACAGCACTACGCTCGTGGTTCAACCCCGGCCCAGAATGGCAGCGCCACCCACAGGCCACAGGGAACTCATCACCAGCATTATCCCCTGAGGACAAAAATGGTCCATAACCCCTAACAAATTAAGGTGTCTGAGCCTAATTACCACTCAGAGACTCCCCCTAAATTGACCACCCGCTACATATATATATATATATAACCACTTGTCCCCCGCCCACTGTCAATAGACGGCGGGCGGAGGACACTCTCGTTCTGGGAGGACGTCATATGACGTCCTCCCTTTAAAACGAGCTAGGAGGCGTGCGCGCCGTTCACAAGGCCCCGGTGCGCGTGCCTGGCGGCCGCCATTGCCGCCGGGCACCCGCGATTGCCCGGGAAACAAGCAGGAAAGTGGATCTCTGTGTGTAAACACAGAGATCCACGTCCTGTGAGGGAGAGGGGACCCGATGGTGTGTCCCTTGTACATAGGGACAACCATCGGTCACCTCCCCCAGTCAGTCCCCTCCCCCCACAGTAAGAACACTTTGAGGGAACATATTTAACCCCTTCCCGCCCCCTAGTGGTTAACCCCTTCCCTGCCAATCACATTTATACAGTAATCAATGCATTTTTATAGCAGGGATCGCTGTATAAATGTGAATGGTCCCAAAAATGTGTCAAAAGTGTCCGATGTGTCCGCCGCAATATCGCAGTCACAATAAAAAATCGCAGATCGCCGCCATTACTAATAAAAAAATAAAAAAAATGCTATAAATCTATCCCCTATTTTGTAGACGCTATAACTTTTGCGCAAACCAATCAATACGCGCTTATTGCGATTTTTTTTTTACCAAAAATATGTAGAAGAATACGTATTGGCCTAAACTGAGGAAAATTTTATTTAAAAAAAAAAAATGGGTATTTATTATAGCAAAAAGTAAAAAATTGTGTTTTTTTTCCAAACTGGACGCTCTTCTTTTGTTTATAGCGCAAAAAATAAAAACCGCAGAGGTGATCAAATACCACCAAAAGAAAGCTCTATTTGTGGGAAAAAAAGGACGCAAATTTCGTTTGGGAGCCACGTCGCACGACCGCGCAATTGTCATTCAAAGTGTGACAGCGCTGAAAGCTGAAAAATGGCTTGGGCAGGAAGGGGGTTTTCGTGCACAGTAGAGAAGTGGATATACATACACTGAGCAAAATTATAAAAGCAACACTTTTGTGTTTGCCCCTATTTATCATAAGCTGCACTCTTAGATCTATGACTTTTTCTATGTACACAAAAGGCCTATTTCTCTAAAATATTGTTCACAAATCTGTCTAATGCCGTGTACACACGACCGTTTTTCTCGTCGAGAAAAACGGCATTTTTTCCATTTGACGAGAAAAACTATCGTCTATGGGCATTTTGTCGTTTTTCTCGACTAGAAAAACGGCATTAAAAACGGCAAGAAAAATTAGAACATGTTCTAATTTTTCTCGTCGTTTTTTCCGACATTTTTTCCGCGGCAGTTTTCCCATAGGGAAACACTGCCGCGGAGCCCACAGACGGTCGTTTTCCTCGACAAGAGAAAAAATGACGTGAAAAACGACCGTGTGTGGGGAACAAGCCGTTCCCTCGTTTTTAATGTCATTATTCACGGCAGTTTTTTAACCGCCATGAATAATGATCGTGTGTACGCGGCATTAGCCCTGGTTCACACTGGTGCGTTTTGACATGCGATTTGTCATGTCAAATCGCATGTCAAAACGGCGGTATTTGCCGCAAATTTACGGCAATGGCATCATCCTAATCGGTGCGTCGCCGCATTTGCGGTGCTGCACCGATTTCAAAAAGTAATTTCTGTACGACTTTTTGCGATTTTGGCCCGCGATTTACATTGACATCTGTGCAGAAACCTGCACAGATGTCTCTGTAATTGCGGCCGAAATCGCGACTGCCAATGGGAGTGAAATCATGCGAGTTCAGCTGAACTCGCACGGCTTCACTCTCGCAGCCCAGTGTGAACCAGGGCTAAATCTGTGTTAGTGAGCACTTCTCCTTTGCCGAGATAATGCATCCACCTCACAGGTGTGACATATCCAGATGCTGATTAGACAGCATGATTATTGCACAGGTGTGCCTTAGGCAGGCCACAATAAAAAGCCACTCTAAAATGTGCAGTTTTATCACACAGCGCAATGCCACAGATGTCGCAAGTTTTGAGGGAGCATGCAATTGGCATGCTGACTGCAGGAATGTCCACCAGAGCTGTTGCCCTTAAATTGAATGTTCATTTCTCTACTATAAGCCTTCTCCAAAGGTGTTTCAGAGAATCTGGCAGTACATCCAACTGGCCTCACAACTGCAGACCACGTGTAACCACAGCCAGTGGCGTCACTAGGGTTGGTGTCACCTGGTGCGGTATAACATGGTGCATACCTCCCAACTTTGTAAAGTCCCTTCGCGGGACATGATGTCCCCTCTCCCCTGCCAACCAGAGTTGTTGAGCGGGGGGGGGGGGGGTTGGGGGGGTGCGATACATTGCCAAAAAAAAAACCCGGAGTTGCCACAGAAGTTGTTGAGGGGGGGTGATGGTTGCCGCCGTAACATTTTTTTTTTATAAAAAAAGGACTTGCAAAAAAAAAAAAAATTGTTGAGCGGGGGGGGGGGGGGGGGCCGCGACGGGGGGCCACCGATCGGGGGGGGATACTAGTGCACCGATCACTGGGGGGGGGCTCTTACCTGCTGCTGCTGCTCCTCTTCTTCTGTTCATGTTTCCTGCTGTGCGGGAAACATGATAGTCTCGCGGGAGTGTGGGAAGGAGGAGCCTCTGCGGGTAAAACCTGCACAATCCGTGCCAGTTGGGAGGTATGCATGGTGTCACCCCCCCCCTAAACCTAGGAGATATTCCCCTAGCAATGAGCCGCTGACTGCAGAGGCGCATGCGAAGCGGGGATTCTCGGCTAAAGCCTGGTAGCCGCCAGACCTTGCCGGAAAGAAATCTCCCGCGCGCATGCGCGGGAGTGACGACATACGGCACATAAGACACGCCGAGGCAGCATACCCTACCGGACCTTCAGAGTATTGTGCTGTAAGACCCCTTTCACACTGAGGCGCTTTGCAGGCGATATAACGCTAAAAATAGCGCCTGCAAAGCGCCCTGAAAGAGCCACTCCTCACACTCCAGTGTGAAAACCTGAGTACTTTCACACTGGAGCGGTGCGCTGGCAGGATGCTAAAAAAAAGTCCTACTAGCAGCATCTTTGGAGCGGTGAAGGAGCGGTGTGTATACCGCTTCTCCACTGCTCCTGCCTATTGAAATGAATGGGCACTGTGGCTATACCACCGGAAAAGCGCTGCGGGTGATTTTAACCCTTTTCCGGCCGCTAGCAGAGGTTAAAAGCTCCCCGCTAGCGGCCGAAAAGCGCAGTGAAATTTACCGCCGATGCACCAAAGGGGCCTAACCGAGGGGTCCAACATGATGAGTGACGTCATCGCAGCTCTGCCCCCACACTTTTCATTATCTGCTGTCCCCAGGGACAGATCCAATCCAGAGATCCCACTGTATGGTGATCTCTGGATCGGATCTGTCCCTGGGGACAGCAGATAATGGCATCATTGGCATAATTTGGATTTTGGAACTGACCTGCTGAAACAGCGTGTTGTTTGCTGGACTGGATCTGATGGCCACTAGTGATGAGCCGAACACCCCCGGGTTCGGTTCGCACCAGAACCCGCGAACGGACCGAAAGTTTGTACGAACATTAGAACCCTATTAAATACAATGGATGCGAACGTTCGAATTCTAAAGTGCTAATTATAACGACTATTATGCATGTTATTGTCCTAAAAAGGGTTTGGGAACCCGGGTTCTGCAACAGGGGACATGTATCAATGCAAAAAGAAGTTTTAAAAACGGTCGTTTTTCGGGAGCAGTCATTTTAATGATGCATAAAGTGAAAAAAAAAAAGTCAAATATTCCTTTAAATATCGTACCTGGGGGGTGTCTAAAGTATGCCTGTGAAGTGCCACGTGTTTCCCGTGTTTAGAACTGTCCCTGCACAAAATGACACTTCTAAAGGAAAAAAAAGCCATTTAAAACTGCTTGCGGCTTTAATGTAATGTCTGGTCCCGGTAATATGGATGAAAATCTTTAAGAAAAATGGCATAGCTACCCCATGACCCCCCCCCTACCCCAGCCCATTACCAGCCCCTTTGGGTCTTGTATGGATATTAAGGGGAACCCCGCACATAAAATAAAAAAGGCCCTATATACTCTGAACAGCCGTATACAGGCGGTGCATACAAGACAGGGACTGTAGGTTTGTTCTTATGTAGAATCTGTTTGTAATTTTGAACAGGTACATTGTTTAAGTGTAGCTCCAGCCCAAAAATCTATTTTTAAACTTTTTGGAAAACATAGGTAAGGGTTATCACCCCTGTAACATTTGTTTTGCTGTCTGTGCCCCTGTTCAGAACATTTCACCTCACTTTCCGTCCCAATGACAACTGTTTTTGAAATGTGGTGTTTTTCTTGAAACAAGGATTGCTGATAAAGCATCAGTACAGAGGAGACACCTTTCTCCCATATTAATTCTTACAGGGGAGAATTTTCCTTCCAAGGGGTAGATTTCCTCTCACTTCCTGTTGTCTTCTTGCGTTTGCAAGTAGGAGTCGTTTGTAAGTTGGATGTTTGAAAGTAGGGACCTGCCGTATATACTCTGCAGAAATAGGCCCCTTAGTTGTTGGTGTTGGCACAACACTGTAAGCACTCACAGTTACTCTTGGTTGGTGCTGGAACGCCCTGCTGTCAACTATTATATCAGGAATTTTAATTACATATAATTGTTGAACAGTGGTAGTAAAAATTGGGCCTTTGATGGTGGTGCTGGTGCCACAACACTGTAAGCCCTGACAGTTACTCTTGGTGGGTGCAGCAATGGGCCCTGCTGTGAATTATTAGATCAAGAATTGTAATTGCATGCCCCTGTTGAACAGGGGCTGAAAAATTGGGCCTTTCGTGGTGGTGGTGGTGGTGGTGGTGTTGCCACAGCACTGTAAGCCCTCAGAGTTACTCTTGGTGGGTGCAGGAATGGGCCCTGCTGTGAATTATTAGATCAAGAATTGTAATTACATGCCCCTTTTGAACAGGGGCTGAAAAATTGGGCCTTTCGTGGTGGTGGTGGTGGTGGCGTTGCCACAACACTGTAAGCCCTCAGAGTTACTCTTGGTGGGTGCAGCAATGGGCCCTGCTGTGAATTATTAGATCAAGAATTGTAATTACATGCCCCTGTTGAACAGGGGCTGAAAAATTGGGCCTTAGGCACTGGTGGCACAACACTACAACCCCTCACAGATACTGTACTTGGAGCACAGCAATGAGCCCTGTTGCAAAGTATTGCTTCAAAAATTGTAATGACACGCCCCTGTTAAACAGGGGCTGAAAAATTGGGCCTTAGGCACTGGTGGCACAACACTCCAACCCCTCACAGATACTGTACTTGGAGCACAGCAATGAGCCCTATGGCAAATTATTGCTAAAAAAAATTGTAATTACACGCCCCTGTAAAACAGGGGCTGAAAAATTGGGCCTTAGCCACTGGTGGCGGCACCCATAAACAAAAATGATCTTCCAAGCTATCATCATCAATCGTATCATTGAGGACTCGGAGGAGGAGGATAGCCAGTCAACATAACAGCACAGGCACTCAGCATCAGCATCAGTCTTGAAGGGATGTGACATGTTAAAATCAATTAGTCTGTTATATCAGCATCAGGTGTGTGGTAGCTGGTGGTGATCCAAGACTGGTTCATCTTGATGAAAGTCAGTCGATCAACCGAGTCGGTGGACAGGCGCACCCTGTGATCCGTGACAAATCCTCCAGCAGCACTGAATGTGCGTTCCGAAAGAACGCTGGATGCAGGACAGGCCAGTAGCTCAATTGCATACTGTGCAAGCTCTGGCCAGTGATCCATCCTCAAGACCCAGTAAGCCAGAGGATTTTCGGTGGGGAAGGTGTCCAAGTCTGACCTTGCCCCTAGATATTCCTGCACCATGTTTATCAGACGCTGGCGATGGTTGCTGGAACCGATCATACTTTGGGGCTGCGGACTAAAGAATTGTCTGAACGCATCGGTCAGACGGCCACCTTCCCCACCGCTCCTTCTTTGACTGGCCGAAGCCTCAGCAACTCGTTGTCCAGGACCAGGAGTTTGTAACCTCCCAGTCTCTGGGAACGCGTTGCACAGACCTTTCTGCAAGGCCTCCCGGAGTTGTCTCATCCTCTGCTCCCTCTGCGACGGTAACATAAGGTCCGCAACCTTACCCTTGTACCGTGGATCAAGGAGAGTGGCCAGCCAGTAATGGTCCCTCTCCTTGATCCGAAGAATACGAGGATCCTTCCGCAGACTTTGCAGCATCAGGGAGGCCATGCAGCGTAGGTTTGCTGAGGCATTCGGTCCGGAGTCCTCTGGGTCACTAAGGACGACATGATCCGCAGCCACCTCCTCCCAGCCACGTACAAGTCCACTGGTTTCTTGGGACTGTAAATCATCCCTAAAAGACTGCTGCTGATGATGCTGAGTGCCAGCCTCCACCTCCATGCTGACACAATCCTCCTCCTCCTCCTCCTCCTCTTCCTGTGCGATGGGTGGGACAGAAGGAACACTGTCTGGGTAAAGGGGGCCTTGAGAGGCAAGGAAGTCCTCCTCTTCCTGCCTCTGTTCTGCCTCAAGTGCCCTGTCCATTATTCCACGCAGCGTGTGCTCCAACAGGTGGACAAGAGGTACAGTGTCACTGATGCATGCACTGTCACTGCTCACCATCCTCGTGGCCTCCTCAAATGGTGCCAGGACAGTGCATGCATCCCTGATCATGCCCCACTGGCGTGGAGAAAAAAAAACAAGCTCCCCTGACCCTGTCCTGGTGCCGTAGTCGCACAGGTACTCATTGATGGCCCTCTGCTGCGTGTGCAGCCGCTGCAGCATGGCCAACGTTGAGTTCCACCCGGTGGGCATGTCACATATAAGGCGGTTCTTGGGCAGGTTCAACTCCTTTTGCAGCTCAGCCAGGCGAGCACTGGCATTATAAGATCTGCGGAAATGCACACAGACTTTCCTGGCCTGCCTCAGGACATCCTGTAAGCCCGGGTACCTGCCCAAGAACCGCTGCACCACCAGGTTAAGGACGTGAGCCACACAGGGCACATGGGTCAGTTGTCCCTGTCGGAGGGCGGAGAGGAGGTTGGTGCCATTGTCGCAAACCACCATTCCTGGCTTAAGCTGGCGTGGCGTCAACCACCTCTCGGCCTGGCCCTGCAGAGCAGACAGGACCTCTGCCCCAGTGTGGCTTCTGTCCCCCAAACACACCAGCGCAAGCACGGCATGGCATCTTTTTGCCTGCGTACTTGCGTAGCCCCTTGAACGGCTACGGAGCACCGCTGGTTCAGAGGACAAACCACAGGAAGAGGCCATGGAGGAAGAAGAAGAGGAGGGGGTGGAGGAGAGAGGTGTGTCACAACCAGTAGTAGCATTTTGGAGGCGTGGCGGTGGAACAACCTCCAACACTACTGCACCTTGTCCTGCATCCTTCCCAGCTGCCAAAAGAGTGACCCAATGGGCCGTGAAAGAAAGGTAACGTCCCTGTCCATGCCTGCTGGACCATGAGTCAGCGGTAATATGCACCTTACCGCTGACCGCCCTGTCCAGCGAGGCCAAGACATTGCCTTCCACATGCCGGTAGAGAGCCGGAATAGCCTTCCGTGAGAAAAAGTGGCGTTTGGGAACCTGCCACTGAGGAACCGCACATTGCACAAACTCACGGAAGGGGGCCGAGTCTACCAACTGAAAAGGCAGCAGTTGAAGCGCTAGCAATTTAGCCAAGCTAGCATTCAACCGCTGGGCATGTGGATGGCTGGGAGTGAACTTCTTTCGACGGTCCAGCAGCTGGGGCAGGGAAATTTGCCTGCTAGAATCGGACGTCGGTGTACTGCTAGCAGAGTGGCCGCAACTACTTGGCTGTGACACACCTAATTCTACACCTTCATTCCTCTCAGTGCATGTTTCAGACAGGACTGAAGTTATAGTGGGGTTGGAGATCCCAGCTGATGCGGTGCAAGGAGAGGTCCGCTTTGTTCTTTGGTGTGGGTCTTTGAGGTAGGCTTGCCAACGAGCTGCATGGCAGGTCAACATATGTCTGGTCAGGCATGTGGTACCCAAGCGGCTGATGTTTTGGCCACGCGATATACGCTTGAGACATATGTTGCAAACAGCAGCTGTGCGATCTGATGCACTAGCCTCAAAAAAGGCCCACACCAAAGAACTTTTTGAATGACGGGCAGAGGCAGCGCCCTGCACAGGCGGAGCTCTGCGGTGTGATTCCGTCGGTGTACTGCCCTTACGCTGGCCACCAAAGGGCATCCTGCCTCGTTGGAGATGTGCCTCCTCCTCATCCTCCTCCTCCTCCTCTCTCCTATTAGGCACCCACGTGGAGTCAGTGACCTCATCATCCCCTCCCTCCTCATCACTGGAGCCAATCTGGCAGTATGCTGCAGCTGCTGGAACATGACTGCCAGATTGGTGTCCTTCTTGAGCATCCCCTCTGTCTGCTCTCACGCTACTGCCTTCCTGTAGCTGGGTTTCATCATCAGACCCTTCGAAACGCTGGGCATCCTCCTGGAGCATGTACCCAACACTGTGCTCAAACAGTTCGGGGGACTCCTCAGGAGGAGGACATGGTGGGTCTAGGGAAGGAGTGACTGATGATGAGTCTGACATTGATACCAGGGAAGAGGACGCTTTGGCAGCTGCTTTGCCAGTACCCTGAGCCTGGGTGAGAGAGGATGAGGAGGAGGAGGAGGGCTTGGTCATCCACTCTACCAAGTCTTCGGCATGATGTGGCTCAACATGTCCAGCTGCCGAAAAGAAGGACAAGCGTGTCCCATGGCCATGTGCTGATGACAATGCACCGCGTCCACGACCAGCACTGTTGCCCCCAGACACAGAGCCTGCTTGCCCTCTTTTATTGCCTCCTGACTGTCTGCCTCTCCTTGTTTGCCTTCCAGACATTCTAATAGATGGCCTGCAGGGAGATGGGAAAAAAGCAATAAGGGCTACCTTCAGGTGTCCTTCTCTGTCCCTTTACTTAAGGATTTCTAAATATGGTTGAGGATGATTGCTTTCGCACAGAATAGCACAACGACAATTTCCCTGACTGTCCAAAAAACAAGGATTTCAAAGATGGTTGATGAGGAATGCTTTAGCACAGTATAGCACAAGGAGAATTTCCCTCACTGTCCTTCCCTGTCCGTAGAAACAAGGATTATCACAGTGAAAGAAACTGACACTCTTCCTACCTATAGTTTTCTGTCCCTAGAAAAAATGTTTTTTTAAAGCTGATTGATGATCAATGCTTTAGCACACTATAGCACAAGTAGAATTTACCTCACTGTCCTTCCCTGTCCCTAGAAACAAGGATTATCACAGTGAAAGAAACTGACACTCTTCCTACCTATAGTTTTCTGTCCCTAGAATTTTTCTTTTTTAAAGACGGTTGATGATCAATGCTTTAGCACACTATAGCACAAGGAGAATTTCCCTCACTGTCCTTCCCTGTCCCTAGAAACAAGGATTATCACAGTAAAAGAAACTGACACTCTTCCTACCTATAGTTTTCTGTCCCTAGAAAAAATGTTTTTTTAAAGCTGATTGATGATCAATGCTTTAGCACACTATAGCACAAGTAGAATTTCCCTCACTGTCCTTCCCTGTCCCTAGAAACAAGGATTATCACAGTGAAAGAAACTGACACTCTTCCTACCTATAGTTTTCTGTCCCTAGAAAATTTTTTTTTTAAAGACGGTTGATGATCAATGCTTTAGCACACTATAGCACAAGGAGAATTTCCCTCACTGTCCTTCCCTGTCCCTAGAAACAAGGATTATCACAGTGAAAGAAACTGACACTCTTCCTACCTATAGTTTTCTGTCCCTAGAAAAAATGTTTTTTTAAAGCTGATTGATGATCAATGCTTTAGCACACTATAGCACAAGTAGAATTTCCCTCACTGTCCTTCCCTGTCCCTAGAAACAATGATTATCACAGTGAAAGAAACTGACACTCTTCCTACCTATAGTTTTCTGTCCCTAGAAAAAATGTTTTTTTAAAGCTGATTGATGATCAATGCTTTAGCACACTATAGCACAAGTAGAATTTCCCTCACTGTCCTTCCCTGTCCCTAGAAACAAGGATTATCACAGTGAAAGAAACTGACACTCTTCCTACCTATAGTTTTCTGTCCCTAGAAAAAATGTTTTTTTAAAGATGGTTGATGATCAATGCTTTAGCACACTATAGCACAAGGAGAATTTCCCTCACTGTCCTTCCCTGTCCCTAGAAACAAGGATTATCACAGTGAAAGAAACTGACACTCTTCTTACCTATCGTTTTCTGTCCCTAGAAAAAATGTTTTTTTAAAGCTGATTGATGATCAATGCTTTAGCACACTATAGCACAAGGAGAATTTCCCTCACTGTCCTTCCCTGTCCCTAGAAACAAGGATTATCACAGTGAAAGAAACTGACACTCTTCCTACCTATAGTTTTCTGTCCCTAGAAAAAATGTTTTTTTAAAGACGGTTGATGATCAATGCTTTAGCACACTATAGCACAAGGAGAATTTCCCTCACTGTCCTTCCCTGTCCCTAGAAACAAGGATTATCACAGTGAAAGAAACTGACACTCTTCCTACCTATAGTTTTCTGTCCCTAGAAAAAATGTTTTTTTAAAGCTGATTGATGATCAATGCTTTAGCACACTATAGCACAAGTAGAATTTCCCTCACTGTCCTTCCCTGTCCCTAGAAACAAGGATTATCACAGTGAAAGAAACTGACACTCTTCCTACCTATAGTTTTCTGTCCCTAGAAAAAATGTTTTTTTAAAGACGGTTGATGATCAATGCTTTAGCACACTATAGCACAAGGAGAATTTCCCTCACTGTCCTTCCCTGTCCCTAGAAACAAGGATTATCACAGTGAAAGAAACTGACACTCTTCCTACCTATAGTTTTCTGTCCCTAGAAAAAAATGTTTTTTTAAAGACGGTTGATGATCAATGCTTTAGCACACTATAGCACAAGGAGAATTTCCCTCACTGTCCTTCCCTGTCCCTAGAAACAAGGATTATCACAGTGAAAGAAACTGACACTCTTCCTACCTATAGTTTTCTGTCCCTAGAAATTTTTTTTTTTAAAGACGGTTGATGATCAATGCTTTAGCACACTATAGCACAAGGAGAATTTCAATCACTGTCCTTCCCTGTCCCTAGAAACAAGGATTATCACAGTGAAAGAAACTGACACTCTTCCTACCTATAGTTTTCTGTCCCTAGAAAAAATGTTTTTTTAAAACTGATTGATGATCAATGCTTTAGCACACTATAGCACAAGTAGAATTTCCCTCACTGTCCTTCCCTGTCCCTAGAAACAAGGATTATCACAGTGAAAGAAACTGACACTCTTCCTACCTATAGTTTTCTGTCCCTAGAAAAAATGTTTTTTTAAAGATGGTTGATGATCAATGCTTTAGCACACTATAGCACAAGGAGAATTTCCCTCACTGTCCTTCCCTGTCCCTAGAAACAAGGATTATCACAGTGAAAGAAACTGACACTCTTCCTACCTATAGTTTTCTGTCCCTAGAAAAAATGTTTTTTTAAAGCTGATTGATGATCAATGCTTTAGCACACTATAGCACAAGTAGAATTTCCCTCACTGTCCTTCCCTGTCCCTAGAAACAAGGATTATCACAGTGAAAGAAACTGACACTCTTCCTACCTATAGTTTTCTGTCCCTAGAAAAAATGTTTTTTTAAAGATGGTTGATGATCAATGCTTTAGCACACTATAGCACAAGGAGAATTTCCCTCACTGTCCTTCCCTGTCCCTAGAAACAAGGATTATCACAGTGAAAGAAACTGACACTCTTCCTACTGTGAGGGGGTTAGCTCGGCAGCGGGTGTGTGTGACCCCCCCCGGGATGGGCTCCCCACACAAAACAGGCCCAGCAAACGGAGGTTGTGGTTTTCAAAATCAAAAAGGTGCGGTTTATTTTCTATTTACAGTGACAAAACACAGCAAAGCAAAAGAAACATAACCAAAATAAATCCTGGTCAAGTTGACCTCTGACTAAACATACAGGTTTCCTAACTAACAACTGGGATCAGCCTAGTGCTGTCCTAGTCCCTAAGTCCCTGGTTTAGTAAAAGTCCAAACAAATAGCCACACAGGCTTTGCCTCACCGCACAGGGGTTCACTCTCCCTAGACAGTCCACACAGGTCTGGTTCCAGGCATGAGCTAACATCTAATGAAGCTGGGAGTTCTTATAGAGGCCTAAATGAGCTGACAAGGTTCAGCTGGTCTCCTCATCTCTGTCTGCACGACGCCCCACACTCTCCCTAGAGGTATGAGTCATCCATGAGCCCACTAGCCTTAGCTGGGCCTATACAACTCTCCACCTAGTTGTATAAGTCAGCGTAAAGCCTGAATCTGGGCAAAATATATCTACCCCCCTGGATGCAACCAGGTGACTTTACCTTCCTGCTGTCACATACCCCCCCCTCTTGTTTTAACCTCGGGGTTGGAACACCAGCAATCAGGCATTCATGTACTCGAGACAAAGCATCCACATTCCCCATTTGAATGCCAGGGCGATGCTTTACTGTGAAGTTGAATTCCTGGAGGGCCAGGAACCACCTATTCACTCTTCTATTTGTTTCCTTGTTTTGAGCCATCCACTTTAACGGAGCGTGATCCGTAACCATGTCAAAGTGCCTACCTAGCAGGTAGTACCGAAGGGAATCTAGAGCCCACTTCACCGCTAAACACTCCTTTTCAACGGTGGCGTAATTTACCTCATGGGACTTCAATTTCCTGCTGAGGTAAATGACTGGGTGCTCTTCCCCGTTCCAGACCTGGGACAATACTGCTCCTAACCCCACATCTGACGCATCACTTTGTACGACAAAGTCTTTAGAGAAGTCGGGTGAGTACAACACTGGCTGGCTACATAAGGCTTGTTTCAAGAATTGGAATGCTGCCTCAGCCTCGGGGGTCCATTTAATCATGACCGACCCTTTCCCCTTCGTCAGGTTGGTTAGGGGCACAGCCTTAGAAGCAAAGTGGGGAATGAATCGCCGATAATACCCAGCGATTCCCAGAAAGGCTCGTACCTGCTTCTTGCTGTTGGGACGTGGCCAACTCTGGATGGCCTCGACTTTGTTGAGTTGGGGTTTTATTACTCCCCTCCCAATGGTGTACCCAAGATATTTGGCCTCCTCCTGCCCAATGGTACACTTCTTGGGGTTAGCCGTAAACCCCGCTTCCCGAACAGAGTCCAGGACTGCTTGCACTTTTGGCAGATGTGAGGCCCAATCTGTGCTATGGACAATTACGTAATCCAGGTAAGCCGCAGCATACTTCCGATGGGGCCTCAGCATCTGGTCCATTTTCCGCTGGAATGTGGCCGGCGCATTCTGTAACCCGAACGGCATTCTTTTATATTGGAACGCCCCGTCTGGGGTTACAAATGCGGTTTTCTCTTTGGCCGACTTGGCCAGGGGGATTTGCCAATACCCTTTTGTGAGGTCAAGAGTCGTCATGTATCGGGCTGTTCCCAGCCGGTCGATAAACTCATCTATACGTGGCATGGGGTAGGTGTCAAATTTTGTAACTTTGTTCAACTGACGAAAATCGTTACAAAATCGCCAGCTCCCATCCGGTTTAGGCACCAACACGATGGGACTAGACCAATCACTTTGGGACTCCTCTATCACCCCTAAGTTCAGCATTTTCTGTACTTCCTCCCGTATTGCCTCCCGTCGAGCCTCTGGGATCCGATAGGGTTTTAACTTCACCCTTTCACCGGGCGGGGTAATGATGTCATGCTCTACCCCAGATGTTTGTCCCGGCAGCTCAGAGAATGCCTCCTTGTTGCGAAGCACAAACTCCTTAACCTCCTGTTGTTGGGGTTGTGACAAGGTGGCTGCTATTCCAACCTCAGGAATCACGCAACCAGTTTGAGCTGGTGACCAAGTGTCTGCGACTAGGGACTCTCTATCCCTCCAGGCTTTCAACAGATTAACGTGATAGATCTGTTCGGGCTTTCGCCTTCCTGGTTGTCTGACCTTGTAATTCACTTCGCTCACTTTTTCCATTATCTCGTAGGGGCCTTGCCATTTGGCAAGGAATTTACTTTCAACCGTAGGGACAAGTACCAATATCCTATCCCCCGGGGAAAAGGTACGGGTCTTGGCTCCACGGTTGTACACTCTCTGCTGTGCCAACTGCGCTTGGGCCAAATGTTCCTTCACGATGGGCATTACCTGTGCAATTCGATCTTGCATCAGGGCGACATGCTCAATCACACTCCTGTGGGGAGAACTCTCACTTTCCCAAGTTTCCTTGGCAATATCCAACAGCCCTCTTGGGTGTCTCCCATACAGTAACTCAAAGGGGGAGAATCCCGTAGAGGATTGGGGCACCTCCCTAATAGCAAACATCAAATAAGGAAGTAAACAGTCCCAATCCTTTCCATCTCTATCCACCACTTTCTTCAACATTTGTTTTAGGGTTTTGTTGAATCTTTCAACCAGCCCATCGGTTTGGGGGTGATACACAGACGTACGCAATTGCGTCACTTTGAACAATTTACACAGCTCTTTCATAACCCGGGACATAAAGGGTGTACCTTGGTCCGTAAGCAGTTCTTTACAAATACCCACCCGGCTAAAAACAAGAGATAGCTCTTTGGCTATGGTTTTGGCCGAGGTATTTCGGAGAGGGATCGCTTCTGGATAACGGGTGGCATAGTCCATTATAACTAATATGTACTGGTGCCCCCTAGCGGACTTGATTATAGGACCTACCAAATCCATGGCGATCCTCTCAAACGGGACCTCAATGATGGGTAGAGTGACCAGCGGGCTACGGAAATGTGGCATCGGGGCCAACCTCTGACACACAGGGCAGGAGGAACAATAATTTTCTACGTCCTTCATCACCCCCGGCCAATAGAATCTCTGTAATACCCTCTCTCGGGTTTTCTCTGTCCCCAGATGACCTCCAAGAATGTGCCCATGGGCCAACTCCAACACCAACTTCCTGTAAGGTTTGGGCACCACAAGCTGCTCAACGGTTTCTTCTGCCCTTTTTGCCACCCGATACAGTAGGTCCTTCTCTACGCTGAAGTATGGGTAAGTGCAGGTATTATCTGGGTTCACTAACTCGCCATCTATTTTCACTACGTTTTCCCGTGCCTTTATTAGGGCGGGGTCTTTCAACTGTTCTGTGGCAAAGTTTTCCCTGTGAACCTCAAGATCAGAAAACTCCACAGACGGTAGGTTTTCGTCTGAGGAGGTGGGCTCCTCTCCAGTTTCTTGAGTCTCCCCTGCCAATACTGATAAGGGAAATTCCGGAGAGTCCTCACCACTCTCAGGGGAGTTCTGGCTATCACATTCCTGGTACATAGGGGCACCAGTGAGGGGCTCAGGATCATCCCACAGTTCCCAGAACTTCGGAAAATCCCTTCCCACAATGGCGTCATGCGGTAACTGAGATACTAAACCCACTGGATGAGAGAGGGTACCTTTGGGGGTCTCAAAACACACTGTAGTCACTGGATACTCTCGGGTGTCCCCATGCACACAAATAACAGCTACCTTGCTATTCCCAGAGACCTCTGTTTTAACTAACTCAGCCTTTATCAGGGTCACAAGGCTACCTGAATCCAGCAATACCACAACATTTCTACCATTAACACACATTTTGCATAAATGTTTCTCAGTTCCTCGAATGGCAGTGCATGCGACTGTCGCACACAGCGACTGACGTCTGCCCGTCAGAAAGTCACACTGCATGGGTTCCTCCACAACCGGGCAATTGGCTGCAATATGTCCCGCTTGCCGGCAGCGGTAGCAAACGATCCTTCTTGCCGCCTCCTGAGCCGCCGATCTCCCAGGCCGTTCCCGCCAAACTTGGGGTAGAGCTCCCACCCTCTCACTCTCTCCACCCTCACCCCTTGGA
This sequence comes from Rana muscosa, assembly GCA_029206835.1. Taxonomy (NCBI): domain Eukaryota; kingdom Metazoa; phylum Chordata; class Amphibia; order Anura; family Ranidae; genus Rana; species Rana muscosa. The sequence continues at coordinate 515,441,953 of CM055121.1, read as the reverse complement.
ATCCTCTTATCCGCCCCTGGGGATGGTCTGGTCTTAGGGTGGAAAGTCCGAGTGTCTCTGGAAGAGGCCGTCAGGTTCTCTGTAGCCAAGTATTTCTCCACACGATCCACAAGACCATCGGCCGTCTCTGGGTCTCCATGGCTTACCCACTTTTGGATGGCAGTAGGAAGAGCTCTCAAAAACCGATCCATTACAACACGTTCCACAATCTTTGGTGCGGACAAAGTCTCTGGCTGTAGCCACTTTCTGCTCAGGTGAATGAGATCATACATTTGAGACCTGGGGGGTTTTCCAAGCTGGAAAGTCCAGTTATGCACACGCTGAGCCCGGACAGCCTGGGTGACACCCAGCCTTGCCAATATTTCAGCTTTTAGCATCACATAGTCTTTTGCTTGGTTAGGCTCTAGGTCATAGTAAGCTTTCTGCGATTCACCAGTTAACAGAGGAGCCACCAGTCCAGCCCACTGCTCCTCAGGCCACTTTTCTCTTTCAGCGGTCCTTTCAAATGTGGTCAAAAATACCTCTGGATCATCCTCTCCAGTCATTTTTGTCAATAAACGACTCACCCCAAAGGACGCAGTATTAGTGGGACGGCTTTCCTCACTGGTCTGCGGACGTTGCTGCATTACTGCTTCCATCTGTTGTTGTAGTCTCTGCTCTTGCTTCTGCAACAGGTCTATGAAGCGGGCCTCAGATTGCTGCTGGGCTCGTTGCTGAGCCTCCAGACTCTGTTGCAAAGTTGCGTTTGTCTGCTGCTGGGCTGCAAGGCTCTGTTGTTGAGCTGCAAGGCTCTTTTGCAAACCTGCATTTGTCTGCTGTTGATTGGCATTTGCTAGAGCCAGCTGCTTCAGTATCTCCTCCATGCTGGTTTAAAAAAAAACTGCCACTGGTTCTCCACCAACTGTGAGGGGGTTAGCTCGGCAGCGGGTGTGTGTGACCCCCCCCGGGATGGGCTCCCCACACAAAACAGGCCCAGCAAACGGAGGTTGTGGTTTTCAAAATCAAAAAGGTGCGGTTTATTTTCTATTTACAGTGACAAAACACAGCAAAGCAAAAGAAACATAACCAAAATAAATCCTGGTCAAGTTGACCTCTGACTAAACATACAGGTTTCCTAACTAACAACTGGGATCAGCCTAGTGCTGTCCTAGTCCCTAAGTCCCTGGTTTAGTAAAAGTCCAAACAAATAGCCACACAGGCTTTGCCTCACCGCACAGGGGTTCACTCTCCCTAGACAGTCCACACAGGTCTGGTTCCAGGCATGAGCTAACATCTAATGAAGCTGGGAGTTCTTATAGAGGCCTAAATGAGCTGACAAGGTTCAGCTGGTCTCCTCATCTCTGTCTGCACGACGCCCCACACTCTCCCTAGAGGTATGAGTCATCCATGAGCCCACTAGCCTTAGCTGGGCCTATACAACTCTCCACCTAGTTGTATAAGTCAGCGTAAAGCCTGAATCTGGGCGAAATATATCTACCCCCCTGGATGCAACCAGGTGACTTTACCTTCCTGCTGTCACACTACCTATAGTTTTCTGTCCCTAGAAAAAATGTTTTTTTAAAGATGGTTGATGATCAATGCTTTAGCACACTATAGCACAAGGAGAATTTCCCTCACTGTCCTTCCCTGTCCCTAGAAACAAGGATTATCACAGTAAAACACACTGACACTCTCCCTACCTATAGTTTTCTGTCCCTAGAAAAAATGATTTTTTAAAGATGGTTGATGATCAATGCTTTAGCACACTATAGCACAAGGAGAATTTCCCTCACTGTCCTTCCCTGTCCCTAGAAACAAGGATTATCACAGTGAAAGAAACTGACACTCTTCCTACCTATAGTTTTCTGTCCCTAGAAAAAATGTTTTTTTAAAGACGGTTGATGATCAATGCTTTAGCACACTATAGCACAAGGAGAATTTCCCTCACTGTCCTTCCCTGTCCCTAGAAACAAGGATTATCACAGTGAAAGAAACTGACACTCTTCCTACTGTGAGGGGGTTAGCTCGGCAGCGGGTGTGTGTGACCCCCGGGATGGGCTCCCCACACAAAAACAGGCCCAGCAAACGGAGGTTGTGGTTTTCAAAATCAAAAAGGTGCGGTTTATTTTCTATTTACAGTGACAAAACACAGCAAAACAAAAGAAACATAAACAAAATAAATCCTGGTCAACTTGACCTCTGACTAAACATACAGGTTTCCTAACTAACAACTGGGATCAGCCTAGTGCTGTCCTAGTCCCTAAGTCCCTGGTTTTAAATGTCCAAGCAAATAGCCACACAGGCTTTGTCTCACTGCACAGGGGTTCACTCTCCCTAGACAGTCCACACAGGTCTGGGTCCAGGCATGAGCTAACATCTAATGAAGCTGGGAGTTCTTATAGAGGCCTAAATGAGCTGACAAGCTTCAGCTGGTCTCATCAACTCCCTGTCTGCACGACGCCCCACACTCTCCCTAGAGGTATGAGTCATCCATGAGCCCACTAGCCCCAGCTGGGCTTATACAACTCTCCACCTAGTTGTATAAGTCGGCGTAAAGCCTGAATCTGGGCGAAATATATCTACCCCCCTGGATGCAACCAGGTGACTTTACCTTCCTGCTGTCACATACCCCCCCCTCTTGTTTTAACCTCGGGGTTGGAACACCAGCAATCAGGCATTCATGTACTCGAGACAAAGCATCCACATTCCCCATTTGAACGCCAGGGCGATGCTTTACTGTGAAGTTGAATTCCTGGAGGGCCAGGAACCACCTATTCACTCTTCTATTTGTTTCCTTGTTTTGAGCCATCCACTTTAAACGGAGCGTGATCCGTAACCAAGTCAAAGTGCCTACCTAGCAGGTAGTACCGAAGGGAATCTAGAGCCCACTTCACCGCTAAACACTCCTTTTCAACGGTGGCGTAATTTACCTCATGGGACTTCAACTTCCTGCTGAGGTAAATGACTGGGTGCTCTTCCCCGTTCCAGACCTGGGACAATACTGCTCCTAACCCCACATCTGACGCATCACTTTGTACGACAAAGTCTTTAGAGAAGTCGGGTGAGTACAACACTGGCTGGCTACATAAGGCTTGTTTCAAGAATTGGAATGCTGCCTCAGCCTCGGGGGTCCATTTAATCATGACCGACCCTTTCCCCTTCGTCAGGTTGGTTAGGGGCACAGCCTTAGAAGCAAAGTGGGGAATGAATCGCCGATAATACCCAGCGATTCCCAGAAAGGCTCGTACCTGCTTCTTGCTGTTGGGACGTGGCCAACTCTGGATGGCCTCGACTTTGTTGAGTTGGGGTTTTATTACTCCCCTCCCAATGGTGTACCCAAGATATTTGGCCTCTTCCTGCCCAATGGTACACTTCTTGGGGTTAGCCGTAAACCCCGCTTCCCGAACAGAGTCCAGGACTGCTTGCACTTTTGGCAGATGTGAGGCCCAATCTGTGCTATGGACAATTACGTCATCCAGGTAAGCCGCAGCATACTTCCGATGGGGCCTCAGCATCTGGTCCATTTTCCGCTGGAATGTGGCCGGCGCATTCTGTAACCCGAACGGCATTCTTTTATATTGGAACGCCCCGTCTGGGGTTACAAATGCGGTTTTCTCTTTGGTCGACTTGGCCAGGGGGATTTGCCAATACCCTTTTGTGAGGTCAAGAGTCGTCATGTATCGGGCTGTTCCCAGCCGGTCGATCAACTCATCTATACGTGGCATGGGGTAGGTGTCAAATTTTGTAACTTTGTTCAACTGACGAAAATCGTTACAAAATCGCCAGCTCCCATCCGGTTTAGGCACCAACACAATGGGACTAGACCAATCACTTTGGGACTCCTCTATCACCCCTAAGTTCAGCATTTTCTGTACTTCCTCCCGTATTGCCTCCCGTCGGGCCTCTGGGATCCGATAGGGTTTTAACTTCACCCTTTCACCGGGCGGGGTAATGATGTCATGCTCTACCCCAGATGTTTGTCCCGGCAGCTCAGAGAATACCTCCTTGTTGCGAAGCACAAACTCCTTAACCTCCTGTTGTTGGGGTTGTGACAAGGTGGCTGCTATTCCAACCTCAGGAATCACGCAACCAGTTTGAGCTGGTGACCAAGTGTCTGCGACTAGGGACTCTCTATCCCTCCAGGCTTTCAACAGATTAACGTGATAGATCTGTTCGGGCTTTCGCCTTCCTGGTTGTCTGACCTTGTAATTCACTTCGCTCACTTTTTCCATTATCTCGTAGGGGCCTTGCCATTTGGCAAGGAATTTACTTTCAACCGTAGGGACAAGTACCAGTATCCTATCCCCCGGGGAAAAGGTACGGGTCTTGGCTCCACGGTTGTACACTCTCTGCTGTGCTAACTGCGCTTGGGCCAAATGTTCCTTCACGATGGGCATTACCTGTGCAATTCGGTCTTGCATCAGGGCGACATGCTCAATCACACTCCTGTGGGGAGAACTCTCACTTTCCCAAGTTTCCTTGGCAATATCCAACAGCCCTCTTGGGTGTCTCCCATACAGTAACTCAAAGGGGGAGAATCCCGTAGAGGATTGGGGCACCTCCCTAATAGCAAACATCAGATAAGGAAGTAGACAGTCCCAATCCTTTCCATCTCTATCCACCACTTTCTTCAACATTTGTTTTAGGGTTTTGTTGAATCTTTCAACCAGCCCATCGGTTTGGGGGTGATACACAGATGTACGTAATTGCGTCACTTTGAACAATTTACACAGCTCCTTCACAACCCGGGACATAAAGGGTGTACCTTGGTCCGTAAGCAGTTCTTTACAAATACCCACCCGGCTAAACACAAGAGATAGCTCTTTGGCTATGGTTTTGGCCGAGGTATTTCGGAGAGGGATCGCTTCTGGATAACGGGTGGCATAGTCCATTATAACTAATATGTACTGGTGCCCCCTAGCGGACTTGATTATAGGACCTACCAAATCCATGGCGATCCTCTCAAACGGGACCTCAATGATGGGTAGAGGGACCAGCGGGCTACGGAAATGTGGCATCGGGGCCGACCTCTGACACACAGGGCAGGAGGAACAATAATTTTCTATGTCCTTCATCACCCCCGGCCAATAGAATCTCTGTAATACCCTCTCTCGGGTTTTCTCTGTCCCCAGATGACCTCCAAGAATGTGCCCATGGGCCAACTCCAACACCAACTTCCTGTAAGGTTTGGGCACCACAAGCTGCTCAACGGTTTCTTCTGCCCTTTTTGCCACCCGATACAGTAGGTCCTTCTCTACGCTGGAGTATGGGTAAGTACAGGTATTATCTGGGTTCACTAACTTGCCATCTATTTTCACTACGTTTTCCCGTGCCTTTATTAGGGCGGGGTCTTTCAACTGTTCTGTGGCAAAGTTTTCCCTGTGAACCTCAAGATCAGAAAACTCCACAGACGGTAGGTTTTGGTCTGAGGAGGTGGGCTCCTCTCCAGTTTCTTGAGTCTCCCCTGCCAATACTGATAAGGGAAATTCCGGAGAGTCCTCACCACTCTCAGGGGAGTTCTGGCTATCACATTCCTGGTACATAGGGGCACCAGTGGGGGGCTCAGGATCATCCCACAGTTCCCAGAACTTCGGAAAATCCCTTCCCACAATGGCGTCATGCGGTAACTGAGATACTAAGCCCACTGGATGAAAGAGGGTACCTTTGGGGGTCTCGAAACACACTGTAGTCACTGGATACTCTCGGGTGTCCCCATGCACACAAATAACAGCTACCTTGCTATTCCCAGAGACCTCTGTTTTAACTAACTCAGCCTTTATCAGGGTCACAAGGCTACCTGAATCCAGCAATACCACAACATTTCTACCATTAACACACATTTTGCATAAATGTTTCTCAGTTCCTCGAATGGCAGTGCATGCGACTGTCGCACACAGCGACTGACGTCTGCCCGTCAGAAAGTCACACTGCATGGGTTCCTCCACAACCGGGCAATTGGCTGCAATATGTCCCGCTTGCCGGCAGCGGTAGCAAACGATCCTTCTTGCCGCCTCTTGAGCCGCTGATTTCCCAGGCTGTTCTCGCCAAACTTGGGGTAGATCTCCCACCCTCTCACTCTCTCCACCCTCACCCCTTGGAATCCTCTTATCCGCCCCTGGGGATGGTCTGGTCTTAGGGTGGAAAGTCCGAGTGTCTCTGGAAGAGGCCGTCAGGTTCTCTGTAGCCAAGTATTTCTCCACACGATCCACAAGACCATCGGCCGTCTCTGGGTCTCCATGGCTTACCCACTTTTGGATGGCAGTAGGAAGAGCTCTCAAAAACCGATCCATTACAACACGTTCCACAATCTTTGGTGCGGACAAAGTCTCTGGCTGTAGCCACTTTCTGCTCAGGTGAATGAGATCATACATTTGAGACCTGGGGGGTTTTCCAAGCTGGAAAGTCCAGTTATGCACACGCTGAGCCCGGACAGCCTGGGTGACACCCAGCCTTGCCAATATTTCAGCTTTTAGCATCACATAGTCTTTTGCTTGGTTAGGCTCTAGGTCATAGTAAGCTTTCTGCGATTCACCAGTTAACAGAGGAGCCACCAGTCCAGCCCACTGCTCCTCAGGCCATTTTTCTCTTTCAGCGGTCCTTTCAAATGTGGTCAAAAATACCTCTGGATCATCCTCTCCAGTCATTTTTGTCAATAAACGACTCACCCCAAAGGACGCGGTATTAGTGGGACGGCTTTCCTCACTGGTCTGCGGACGTTGCTGCATTACTGCTTCCATCTGTTGTTGTAGTCTCTGCTCTTGCTTCTGCAACAGGTCTATGAAGCGGGCCTCAGATTGCTGCTGGGCTTGTTGCTGAGCCTCCAGACTCTGTTGCAAAGTTGCGTTTGTCTGCTGCTGGGCTGCAAGGCTCTGTTGATGAGCTTGCTGCTGGGCTGCGAAGTTCTTTTGCAAACCTGCATTTGTCTGCTGTTGATTGGCATTTGCTAGAGCCAGCTGCTTCAGTATCTCCTCCATGCTGGCTTAAAAAAAAACTGCCACTGGTTCTCCACCAACTGTGAGGGGGTTAGCTCGGCAGCGGGTGTGTGTGACCCCCGGGATGGGCTCCCCACACAAAAACAGGCCCAGCAAACGGAGGTTGTGGTTTTCAAAATCAAAAAGGTGCGGTTTATTTTCTATTTACAGTGACAAAACACAGCAAAACAAAAGAAACATAAACAAAATAAATCCTGGTCAACTTGACCTCTGACTAAACATACAGGTTTCCTAACTAACAACTGGGATCAGCCTAGTGCTGTCCTAGTCCCTAAGTCCCTGGTTTTAAATGTCCAAGCAAATAGCCACACAGGCTTTGTCTCACCGCACAGGGGTTCACTCTCCCTAGACAGTCCACACAGGTCTGGGTCCAGGCATGAGCTAACATCTAATGAAGCTGGGAGTTCTTATAGAGGCCTAAATGAGCTGACAAGCTTCAGCTGGTCTCATCAACTCCCTGTCTGCACGACGCCCCACACTCTCCCTAGAGGTATGAGTCATCCATGAGCCCACTAGCCCCAGCTGGGCTTATACAACTCTCCACCTAGTTGTATAAGTCGGCGTAAAGCCTGAATCTGGGCGAAATATATCTACCCCCCTGGATGCAACCAGGTGACTTTACCTTCCTGCTGTCACACTACCTATAGTTTTCTGTCCCTAGAAAAAATGTTTTTTTAAAGCTGATTGATGATCAATGCTTTAGCACACTATAGCACAAGTAGAATTTCCCTCACTGTCCTTCCCTGTCCCTAGAAACAAGGATTATCACAGTGAAAGAAACTGACACTCTTCCTACCTATAGTTTTCTGTCCCTAGAAAAAATGTTTTTTTAAAGATGGTTGATGATCAATGCTTTAGCACACTATAGCACAAGGAGAATTTCCCTCACTGTCCTTCCCTGTCCCTAGAAACAAGGATTATCACAGTGAAAGAAACTGACACTCTTCCTACCTATAGTTTTCTGTCCCTAGAAAAAATGTTTTTTTAAAGCTGATTGATGATCAATGCTTTAGCACACTATAGCACAAGTAGAATTTCCCTCACTGTCCTTCCCTGTCCCTAGAAACAAGGATTATCACAGTGAAAGAAACTGACACTCTTCCTACCTATAGTTTTCTGTCCCTAGAAAAAATGTTTTTTTAAAGACGGTTGATGATCAATGCTTTAGCACACTATAGCACAAGGAGAATTTCCCTCACTGTCCTTCCCTGTCCCTAGAAACAAGGATTATCACAGTGAAAGAAACTGACACTCTTCCTACCTATAGTTTTCTGTCCCTAGAAAAAATGTTTTTTTAAAGCTGATTGATGATCAATGCTTTAGCACACTATAGCACAAGTATAATTTCCCTCACTGTCCTTCCCTGTCCCTAGAAACAAGGATTATCACAGTGAAAGAAACTGACACTCTTCCTACCTATAGTTTTCTGTCCCTAGAAAAAATGTTTTTTTAAAGACGGTTGATGATCAATGCTTTAGCACACTATAGCACAAGGAGAATTTCCCTCACTGTCCTTCCCTGTCCCTAGAAACAAGGATTATCACAGTGAAAGAAACTGACACTCTTCCTACCTATAGTTTTCTGTACCTAAAAAAAATGTTTTTTTAAAGATGGTTGATGATCAATGCTTTAGCACACTATAGCACAAGTAGAATTTCCCTCACTGTCCTTCCCTGCCCCTAGAAACAAGGATTATCACAGTGAAAGAAACTGACACTCTTCCTACCTATAGTTTTCTGTCCCTAGAAAAAATGTTTTTTTAAAGCTGATTGATGATCAATGCTTTAGCACACTATAGCACAAGTAGAATTTCCCTCACTGTCCTTCCCTGTCCCTAGAAACAAGGATTATCACAGTGAAAGAAACTGACACTCTTCCTACCTATAGTTTTCTGTCCCTAGAAAAAATGTTTTTTTAAAGATGGTTGATGATCAATGCTTTAGCACACTATAGCACAAGGAGAATTTCCCTCACTGTCCTTCCCTGTCCCTATAAACAAGGATTATCACAGTGAAAGAAACTGACACTCTTCCTACCTATAGTTTTCTGTCCCTAGAAAAAATGTTTTTTTAAAGATGGTTGATGATCAATGCTTTAGCACACTATAGCACAAGGAGAATTTCCCTCACTGTCCTTCCCTGTCCCTAGAAACAAGGATTATCACAGTAAAACACACTGACACTCTCCCTACCTATAGTTTTCTGTCCCTAGAAAAAATGATTTTTTAAAGATGGTTGATGATCAATGCTTTAGCACACTATAGCACAAGGAGAATTTCCCTCACTGTCCTTCCCTGTCCCTAGAAACAAGGATTATCACAGTGAAAGAAACTGACACTCTTCCTACCTATAGTTTTCTGTCCCTAGAAAAAATGTTTTTTTAAAGATGGTTGATGATCAATGCTTTAGCACACTATAGCACAAGGAGAATTTCCCTCACTGTCCTTCCCTGTCCCTAGAAACAAGGATTATCACAGTGAAAGAAACTGACACTCTTCCTACCTATAGTTTTCTGTCCCTAGAAAAAATGTTTTTTTAAAGCTGATTGATGATCAATGCTTTAGCACACTATAGCACAAGTAGAATTTCCCTCACTGTCCTTCCCTGTCCCTAGAAACAAGGATTATCACAGTGAAAGAAACTGACACTCTTCCTACCTATAGTTTTCTGTCCCTAGAAATTTTTTTTTTTAAAGATGGTTGATGATCAATGCTTTAGCACACTATAGCACAAGGAGAATTTCCCTCACTGTCCTTCCCTGTCCCTAGAAACAAGGATTATCACAGTGAAAGAAATTGACACTCTTCCTACCTATAGTTTTCTGTCCCTAGAAAAAATGTTTTTTTAAAGACGGTTGATGATCAATGCTTTAGCACACTATAGCACAAGGAGAATTTCCCTCACTGTCCTTCCCTGTCCCTAGAAACAAGGATTATCACAGTGAAAGAAACTGACACTCTTCCTACCTATAGTTTTCTGTCCCTAGAAAAAATGTTTTTTTAAAGCTGATTGATGATCAATGCTTTAGCACACTATAGCACAAGTAGAATTTCCCTCACTGTCCTTCCCTGTCCCTAGAAACAAGGATTATCACAGTGAAAGAAACTGACACTCTTCCTACCTATAGTTTTCTGTCCCTAGAAAAAATGTTTTTTTAAAGATGGTTGATGATCAATGCTTTAGCACACTATAGCACAAGGAGAATTTCCCTCACTGTCCTTCCCTGTCCCTAGAAACAAGGATTATCACAGTGAAAGAAACTGACACTCTTCCTACCTATAGTTTTCTGTCCCTAGAAAAAATGTTTTTTTAAAGACGGTTGATGATCAATGCTTTAGCACACTATAGCACAAGTAGAATTTCCCTCACTGTCCTTCCCTGTCCCTAGAAACAAGGATTATCACAGTGAAAGAAACTGACACTCTTCCTACCTATAGTTTTCTGTCCCTAGAAAAAATGTTTTTTTAAAGCTGATTGATGATCAATGCTTTAGCACACTATAGCACAAGTAGAATTTCCCTCACTGTCCTTCCCTGTCCCTAGAAACAAGGATTATCACAGTGAAAGAAACTGACACTCTTCCTACCTATAGTTTTCTGTCCCTAGAAAAAATGTTTTTTTAAAGACGGTTGATGATCAATGCTTTAGCACACTATAGCACAAGGAGAATTTCCCTCACTGTCCTTCCCTGTCCCTAGAAACAAGGATTATCACAGTGAAAGAAACTGACACTCTTCCTACCTATAGTTTTCTGTCCCTAGAAAAAATGTTTTTTTAAAGATGGTTGATGATCAATGCTTTAGCACACTATAGCACAAGGAGAATTTCCCTCACTGTCCTTCCCTGTCCCTAGAAACAAGGATTATCACAGTGAAAGAAACTGACACTCTTCCTACCTATAGTTTTCTGTCCCTAGAAAAAATGTTTTTTTAAAGATGGTTGATGATCAATGCTTTAGCACACTATAGCACAAGGAGAATTTCCCTCACTGTCCTTCCCTGTCCCTAGAAACAAGGATTATCACAGTAAAACACACTGACACTCTCCCTACCTATAGTTTTCTGTCCCTAGAAAAAATGATTTTTTAAAGATGGTTGATGATCAATGCTTTAGCACACTATAGCACAAGGAAAATTTCCCTCACTGTCCTTCCCTGTCCCTAGAAACAAGGATTCGCACAGTAAAACACACTGACACTCTCCCTACCTATCCTTCTCTTTCCCTAAACTAAAGGAATCCAGGTTAAGCAAGAAAAAAAAAATGTCACTGTCCCTGCCTATGCTTCTCTTTCCCTGCTCCGGAACACACTACACTAGGCCGCCGTGCTGGCGGCCTTTTATAGTGTGGGGCGTGTACTAAACACCCTCAGCAATAATTGGCCACAGGCATCCTGCCTGTGGCCAATCATTGCTCTCCTCGCTGCCGGCGCAGTGATTGGCCAAGCATGCAGGGTCACAGTGCATGCTTGGCCAATCACAGCGCCTGGATGACACTGCGATGGCGTAGTGCATTGTGGGCCGTTCGCGTCACTCGAATTAGGCGCGAACGGCCCAAATCGTTCGATCTTCGTCGAACGATCGAACAGCCGATGTTCGAGTCGAACGTATGTTCGACTCGAACACCGAGCTCATCCCTAATGGCCACAGAGAAGATGACAAGATGCTGCTGTGACCTTCTGCTTGCTGGATGGATCTGATGTGGGTGTGGGTCACTGTCTGTCTACACCTGTGCTGTGGTCTGTGGACACCCCCCCCCCTTATCAGACCAGTTTAGGGCGGCTCCGCTCAGCTACCATACCCGGTGACACAGCACCCCCCCCCCATGAGACCAGCTCGCTCAGGGTGGGTGTGTCACTCAGCTACTGTGCCTATATCTAATATAATATATCTGTTGCCAGCAGCACCCCCTCCATCATCATCATCAGACCAGCTCAGGGTGGGGGTGGCTCAGTCAGCTAATATAAATTATATAGTGAGTGTTGTCTGTCTGATAAGGGGGGGGGGTGCTGCTGGACACAGATATATTATATTACATATAATAGGCACAATAGGCACAGTAGCTGAGTTAGCTGGTCTGGTGGGGGGAGGGGCGGCTGGACCAGCTATAATACATAATATATATATATATAATCTATAGCTGTGTCTAGCAGACCACCTTGCACCCCCCCCCCCTTCCTTATCATATCATACAGGTCAGGGCGCCAGACACTGAGACTGAGTCCTCCCACACTAGCTCTTTGGTGGCATGTTGGTACAATGGCAACCGCTCCCCCCCCGCTCCCCACACACCTCATCTTGTGCTCAGGGGAGTCGGACCGGTGGTGGAGACCCCCCTGCCACACCTGTTCTGAATCTGGGCGCCGCCAGCTGGAGTCTGGAGAGGAGAGGAGGAGGGCTGGGCAGCGACCGTCACAGCGTGCAGCCGCGCTGCCCGGGCGGAGAAAGTTGTGTGTGTGTGTGTAGTGACGTCACATAGGTAGGGAGGAGGAAGAAGAAGGAGCCGGAGGACACACAGCAGGCGCGGCCACGGCACTGGAAGTGCTGTTTCAGCCCAGCAGGCTGCGCGGTGAAGTTGGTGAATGAATGAAGGGGTCAGCCGCAAAAAAAAAAAAACTTTCCTCACCGTCGGTAGGGTGTCACCCCTCTAGCGGGTGTCACCCAGGTGCGGACCGCACTCCCTGCACCCCCCTAGCAACGCCTCTGACCACACCAGCCCAGGACCTCCACATCCAGCATCTTTACCACCAAGATCGTCTGAGACCAGCCACCCAGACAGCTGTTGCAACAATCGGTTTGCATAACCAACGAATTTCTGCACAAACTGTCAGAAACCGTCTCAGGGAAGCTCATCTGCATGCTCATTGTCCTCATCGGGGTCTCGACCTGATTGCAGTTTATTGTCGTAACCGAATTTAATGGGCAAATGCTCACATTCGATTGCGTCTGGCACTTTGGAAAGGTGTTCTCTTCATGGATGAATCCCAGTTTTCACTGTATAGGGCAGATGGAGGACAACGTGTATGGCGTTGTGTGGGTGAGTGGTTTGCTGATGTCAACGTGGCCCATGGTGGCGGTGGGGTTATGGTATGGGCAGGTGTATGCTATGGACAACGAACACAGGTGCATTTTTATTGATGACATTTTGAATGCACAGAAAATCCGTGACGATATCCTGAGGCCCATCGTTGTGCCATTCAACCAACACCTCACGATCATCACCTCATGTTGCAGCATGATAATGCACAGCCCCATGTTGCAAAGATCTGTACACAATTCCTGGAAGCTGAAAACATCAGAGTTCTTGCATGGCCAGCATAGTCACCCATTGAGCATGTTTGGGATGCTATGGATCAGCCTATACAACAATGTGTTCCAGTTCCTGCCAATATCCAGCAACTTTACACAGCCATTGAAGAGGAATGGACCAACATTCCACAGGCCACAATCAACAATCTGATCAACTATATGTGAAGGTGATGTGCTGCACTGCGTGAGGCAAATTATTGTTATTATTATTATACATGTAGTGGACCCCCCAAATTTGGGGGTCGCTATGTTCTAAATTTAGGGGTAGTATGAGCCATAGTTGGCTCAGGTTCTCTAATTTTGCTAGGCATGGACTCTGTTCTGCTATGGTGTTGCCTGATGTATAGTCCCCCTTGTCCTGTGGTGGCGCTGTTGCCTAGGTCTCGGGTTGAACCACGGGTGGCATTGTGGTGTGATTGGGTGTCCTCTCTCGGCTACCGTGTGGTGGGCGGGTTTCGCCTGCTGTGCATGCCGGGAGAGGGTACATAAAAGGCAGACGCCATGATCTGTGGTGGTGTGCTGGGGGGATTCCAAGGAGAACCCCTGGTGGCGAAGTCGTGCCCTTTGGCCCTGCTGGCCGGGGGGTGTGTGAACTGGCCGAGGAGTCGGGCACCTTTAGCCTGAGGCTACAACGTTCCAGGTAGGCCCAGTACCTTGGGTCTACAGTCAACACACTGGAGTCCCAGGGAGCCCGTGTGAGGGTGGCCCGCTCTGAAAGAGAGGAAACCGGGGGAGGACCTGTCCAATGGATGGGTGACGGAGTTCACGATGAAGAAGAGGCCTGGTTACCTATCAGAGGAAGGATTTGTGAGTTGCAGTATAGCCCCTGTAGAGTGTCCCACTGACACCTATGGTCTCTACTAATCTACGGGGTTTTGTTCAGAAGTTATAATTCAATCATTAAGGATTCTGTGGCAGAGGATCTCTAGGACTTGTCCATGAAGGGGACTAAATTCAAGTAGCAACTGTTCGTGCTTCACTCCGGCTGCTAGAACTGTGAGAGGGATCTATCCGGGTGAGCAAAATTCATACTCAGGCTTGAGTGAAGAATAGGGTAACTGGGTGCCACGTGCCTGAACCTATCTCCCTACCTACTTTGTCGCCAGTGGTGTAATTTTCAGGGTCGCAACAGTCGCAGTTGCGACTGGGCCCTGTAATTCCGCCAGGTCCGTGTACTCCGCCGCGCCGCCAGGGGCGGAGCAACGGGTCAATTGCCCCCCGAGAAAATAGTGAGCAGGCTGTACCCGTTGCTGACAGGCTCTGTGAAGGGACACATGCAGAGCCGCAGATGCGGGGGATTCTACCCCTCCTTCTCCTCCTTGAGCCAAGCAGCTGGCAATGCCTGCTCCTATTGGCTACATTCAGGGCCAATGGTTGGGAAACGAAGAAGAGAGGTTCATGGGAAATGTAGTTCAGGATACCAGCAGGCCTAGGACGATTCGCTTAGAGTGCACTGTAGCCCCCAACATGCCGAGCGAGAGGAGGAGAGAGAAGAGGAGAGAGAGGACTTTGAGAAATGAGGGACCATGAGCCTGTCGGGTGGAGGAAGCCAGTGATTCTACTATATATCCCCCAAGGTAAGAACTTACTTCCAGTTGGGGGAATGGGGGGGGGCAGGGATGCAGGCTTCCATAGAGGTACAGGACCTTATTACTGGCTGCTCCTACCATCCTCTCCCACCACCACCACCTGTGCTTCCTTACTGATCCCATCCCCCCACCACTGATCTCATCCCTATCCCCCCATTACTTCTACAACAGAGGTGATGGGGGGGATAGGGATGGGATCAGTAAGAGGCACAGGTGTTGGTGGGAGAGGATGGCACCACTGCAGCCACTCCCCCTTAAGTACAACCGCTGCCACCCTCCCTCAACACCAGCACTTCGCTGATCCCATCTAGGGTTGCCACCTGTCCGGGATTCACCCGGACAGTTCGGGTTTTGAAACATGTGCCCGGGTCTCTGCCCGCCTGAAACCCGGGTACATTATTCAGACCGGCCAGTGGCTGCCTGTGCCAAAGCTGCTGCCTTCCTATCTAAATTGTCAGTTCACCTCCGTCCGCTCTTTGTGCTGCAGACGGGACACAGAGGCAGAGACGGAGCCTCCATGTTGCCGGAGACTCTCCTCTGGTTTTGCCCCCCCCCATACACTACCATACAGTTCTGCCACCCCCCTCTCATACACCATCCATCCATCCAGTTTTTTCCTCTACTCCTCATACACACATTTATCATTCCCTCCATACACCATCCTTATATACAGTCCCCCCATATATACAGTTCTCCCCCCCCATACACCATCCATATATACAGTCCCCCCCATATATACAGTTCCCCCCCTATACACCATCCATATATACAGTCCCCCCATATATACAATTCCCCCCCCCCCATACACCATCCATAGATACAGTCCCCCCCGTATATACAATTCTCCCCCCCATACACCATCCATATATACAGTTCTCCCCCCATGCACCATACATATATACAGTCCCCCCATATATACAATTCTCTCCCCCACCCATACACCATCCATCCATACAGCCCCCCCATATATACAGTTCTCCCCCCCCCATACACCATCCATAAATACAGTACTCCACCCCCCCATATACCATCCATGTATATCATTCTCCACCCCCCCCATACACCATCCATATATACAGTTCTCACTGGGTGACACCATCCACTGCCCTACTGACACCGTCCACTGCTCTACTGACACCGTCCACTGCTCTACTGACACCGTCCACTGCTCTACTGACACTGTCCACTGCCCTACTGACACCGTCCACTGCTCTACTGACACCGTCCACTGCCCTACTGACACCGTCCACTGCCCTACTGACACCGTCCACTGCCCTACTGACACCGTCCACTGCCCTACTGACACCGTCCACTGCCCTACTGACACCGTCCACTGCTCTACTGACACCATCCACTGCTCTACTGACACCGTCCACTGCCCTACTGACACCGTCCACTGCTCTACTGACACCGTCCACTGCCCTACTGATACCGTCCACTGCTCTACTGACACCGTCAACTGCTCTACTGACACCGTCAACTGCCCTACTGACACCATCCACTGCTCTACTGACACCATCCACTGCTCTACTGACACCGTCCACTGCCCTACTGACACCGTCCACTGCTCTACTGACACTGTCCACTGCCCTACTGACACCGTCCACTGCCCTACTGACACCGTCCACTGCTCTACTGACACCGTCCACTGCCCTACTGACACCGTCCACTGCCCTACTTATACCGTCCACTGCTCTACTGACACCATCCACTGCCCTACTGACACCATCCACTGCCCTACTGACACCATCCACTGCTCTACTGACACCATCCACTGCTCTACTGACACCGTCCACTGCCCTACTGACACCGTCCACTGCTCTACTGACACTGTCCACTGCCCTACTGACACCGTCCACTGCCCTACTGACACCGTCCACTGCTCTACTGACACCGTCCACTGCCCTACTGACACCGCCCACTGCCCTACTGACACCGTCCACTGCCCTACTGACACCGTCCACTGCCCTACTGACACCGTCCACTGCCCTACTGACACCGTCCACTGCCCTACTGATACCGTCCACTGCTCTACTGACACCGTCCACTGCTCTACTGACACCATCCACTGCCCTACTGACACCATCCACTGCTCTACTGACACCATCCACTGCTCTACTGACACCGTCCACTGCCCTACTGACACCGTCCACTGCTCTACTGACACTGTCCACTGCCCTACTGACACCGTCCACTGCCCTACTGACACCATCCACTGCTCTACTGACACCGTCCACTGCCCTACTGACACCATCCACTGCTCTACTGGCTGACAGTGTCCACTTTTAAGGTAGGCTAGTTTCATATTTTAACTGACATTTCTTTTATTAATTGAATCATATTTTATGGGTACACTAATGCTTTTTTTTTATTTAACCATGCCCCTTTAAGTCCCCCTCCACTGTTAATGCAATTTGGCCACAGCCACTGTTCATTGTAGCACACCTCATTACTACTCTCTTTGGGTAACCCAAAAGGTGTCCCAGGTAATTTACAATCCTATAGCGTGTAGTACAAAAAAATTGCCATGCACCGCAAAAGTGTTCGGGTTTGGCTTGAAGAAAAGGTGGCAACCCTAATCCCATCCCTCCTCCCCACCAGCACTTTTACTGATCCCATTCCCCAGGTCAGATTTAATTGATCCTATGATTGCTTCATAGGATCAGCAACTGATGTATTGCTTAATTTATGTGAATTCCCTGGTGATATGGCCAGTCCCTCTTTGTACAACAAAGTCCCCCTTTGTTGTACAGTGTAAAAAAATTAAGTATCAGAATTAGGCTTTTTGGTGGTGGGGGGGGGGGGGGCCTTCATGATTTCTTGCACCGGGGCCCTAAAGTCTCTAGTTACGCCACTGTTTGTCGCTATTTTCAACCTGTTCCCAAATCTGTTTGAGCGAGATAAATGTAAACTCGGCCGTTTGGAGTTTGAACACTGTTTGGAAATTTTGTTTCTTTGGGGAAAGAACACAGACTTTTCCCTACATTCTAGGGATGAGAACCAGTGAACGGGAGGTAACTCGCTGCAGGACCCAAAAATAAAGAACACCAATCACCCTTCTAAACCAGGAGGATCCGGGCAAGTGGCATGGTGTGCCTTTATCCCTGCAAGGAGAAGATAGGCAGGAGAAAAGGGTGCATGTGCTACACGTGGGGGCTCAAGTCTGGGATTATTTGCAGCTACCCCCTGAAGTTGGACTGTGTGTTTTCCCCATGTGTGCTGCGAAAATCAGCCATTTGGAGAATTTTAACTGCGTAATTTCTGTGCAAAATGGAGGTCAAGGCCTGTGCTGGACTTTTCTAACTGCGCAGTTCGTGGGCGTGCCTCAAACATAGAAAAGCCTGCAAGCTACATGCTGAAAGAGTAAAGGGGGAGGAGCCCCCCGCCAACTTGCGTGTTGCACGTGGTACACTGGCGCCAAAGGGACAGTACGTGCTGGATCTTTGGAGGAGAAGCAATATGGCTGCCGCTTCATGGACTTCTGCTACATCGGGACC
Source organism: Rana muscosa (assembly GCA_029206835.1). Lineage (NCBI taxonomy): Eukaryota > Metazoa > Chordata > Amphibia > Anura > Ranidae > Rana > Rana muscosa. The sequence goes on along the minus strand of CM055121.1, from coordinate 515,423,592 downwards.
CCGGATGTTCCAACCCATCTCAACCATGGACATTGATCCTCTCACTGCCCCCCCTGACGGATACAGGGATCCAGCTAAAGCCTAGGGGTCATTTCGCTCTCTATGTTTGCTGAGGTGCGGAGGCCCTGGGCATGCTCTGTCCCAGATGCCAAGGACTAGCGGTGCAACTGTGGCCCTTTGGGGGGTGTGCATCCTGTGGAGAGTTTCTCTTCGAGGTAGACCAACCCACCGAGAAACCTCGGGTCTACCAAGCCAACTATCTTACGGATATTGTCACTTCGGAGGAGGAAACTTATGCTCCCACAGTTGAGCCCCTGCGCACTGCATTGGCTGCTACGGAGGTAGCCAGTGAGAATGTTTCGGCTGCTGCAGAGCCATCGGCGGATACCGGAGCAGATGCTGCCTCCGCCACAGCGGCCGCGGTGGAGGCCTGCCCCAGCGCCTGCCTGAACCGGATCTTCAAGCCGGAGGGACCTTCAGGAGATCCACGTCAGGGGGCGGTAAGGAGGCTGGGGGAACTGTGACATTGTGTTTACCGGGAAAGGGAAGGAAGCCCATGCCCCACATTACTGGGGATGCGTGGACAACCAGCTTGCGGAAACCTTCCATATTTGGGGACAATGTGTCTGTGTCCACCGCCAATTACCTGCCGGCGGAGGAGTATGACACCTCCGATTTGGATTCATCTTCGGATGTGGGAGATGATCATGACATTGATGAGGTCTACATCAAAAAGGGATGGGATAAAGTTCCCGCAGCTTAAGGGGGATCTCGCCAATGGACTCTGGGGAAACTACGCCTAGAGTGGAAGTGCCTGTTTTAAAGGAAGAGGCCGTTCCCACACCTGCTCTGCCTGCACCTACACTATCCGTGCCTACTAGTACGGAGGGACATCCGCCGTTGCGGGCCCCTTTGCCACATTTGGAACAAGTTAAAAAAAAAAAGTCCCCTTATGCTATTGTTCTTTCAGGAGCAGGAGAGCTCTTTGGTGGCATGTTGGTACAATGGCAACCGCTCCCCCCCCCGCTCCCCACACACCTCATCTTGTGCTCAGGGGAGTCGGACCGGTGGTGGAGACCCCCCCTGCCGCACCTGTTCTGAATCTGGGCGCCGCCAGCTGGAGTCTGGAGAGGAGAGGAGGAGGGCTGGGCAGCGACCGTCACAGCGTGCAGCTGCGCTGCCCGGGCGGAGAAAGTTGTGTGTGTGTGTGTAGTGATGTCACATAGGTAGGGAGGAGGAAGAAGAAGAAGGAGCCGGAGGACACACAGCAGGCGCGGCCACGGCGCTGGAAGTGCTGTTTCAGCCCAGCAGGCTGCGCGGTGAAGTTGGTGAATGAATGAAGGGGTCAGCCGCAAAAAAAAAAAAACTTTCCTCACCGTCGGTAGGGTATCACCCCTCTAGCGGGTGTCACCCAGGTGCGGACCGCACCCCCCGCACCCCCCTAGCAACGCCTCTGACCACACCAGCCCAGGACCTCCACATCCAGCATCTTTACCACCAAGATCGTCTGAGACCAGCCACCCAGACAGCTGTTGCAACAATCGGTTTGCATAACCAACGAATTTCTGCACAAACTGTCAGAAACCGTCTCAGGGAAGCTCATCTGCATGCTCATTGTCCTCATCGGGGTCTCGACCTGATTGCAGTTTATTGTCGTAACCGAATTTAGTGGGCAAATGCTCACATTCGATTGCGTCTGGCACTTTGGAAAGGTGTTCTCTTCATGGATGAATCCCAGTTTTCACTGTATAGGGCAGATGGAGGACAACGTGTATGGCGTTGTGTGGGTGAGTGGTTTGCTGATGTCAACGTGGCCCATGGTGGCGGTGGGGTTATGGTATGGGCAGGTGTATGCTATGGACAACGAACACAGGTGCATTTTTATTGATGACATTTTGAATGCACAGAAAATCCGTGACGAGATCCTGAGGCCCATCGTTGTGCCATTCAACCAACACCTCACGATCATCACCTCATGTTGCAGCATGATAATGCACAGCCCCATGTTGCAAAGATCTGTACACAATTCCTGGAAGCTGAAAACATCAGAGTTCTTGCATGGCCAGCATAGTCACCCATTGAGCATGTTTGGGATGCTATGGATCAGCGTATACAACAATGTGTTCCAGTTCCTGCCAATATCCAGCAACTTTACACAGCCATTGAAGAGGAATGGACCAACATTCCACAGGCCACAATCAACAATCTGATCAACTATATGTGAAGGTGATGTGCTGCACTGCGTGAGGCAAATTATTGTTATTATTATTATACATGTAGTGGACCCCCCAAATTTGGGGGTCGCTATGTTCTAAATTTAGGGGTAGTATGAGCCATAGTTGGCTCAGGTTCTCTAATTTTGCTAGGCATGGACTCTGTTCTGCTATGGTGTTGCCTGATGTATAGTCCCCCTTGTCCTGTGGTGGCGCTGTTGCCTAGGTCTCGGGTTGAACCACGGGTGGCATTGTGGTGTGATTGGGTGTCCTCTCTCGGCTACCGTGTGGTGGGCGGGTTTCGCCTGCTGTGCATGCCGGGAGAGGGTACATAAAGGGCAGACGCCATGATCTGTGGTGGTGTGCTGGGGGGATTCCAAGGAGAACCCCTGGTGGCGAAGTCGTGCCCTTTGGCCCTGCTGGCCGGGGGGTGCGTGAACTGGCCGAGGAGTCTGGCACCTTTAGCCTGAGGCTACAACGTTCCAGGTAGGCCCAGTACCTTGGGTCTACAGTCAACACACTGGAGTCCCAGGGAGCCCGTGTGAGGGTGGCCCGCTCTGAAAGAGAGGAAACCGGGGAGGACCTGTCCAATGGATGGGTGACGGAGTTCACGATGAAGAAGAGGCCTGGTTACCTATCAGAGGAAGGATTTGTGAGTTGCAGTATAGCCCCTGTAGAGTGTCCCACTGACACCTATGGTCTCTACTAATCTACGGGGTTTTGTTCAGAAGTTATAATTCAATCATTAAGGATTAGTGATGAGCCGAACACCCCCCGGGTTCGGTTCGCACCAGAACCCGCGAAGGGACCGAAAGTTCGTACGAACATTAGAACCCTATTAAATACAATGGATGCGAACGTTCGAATTCTAAAGTGCTAATTATAACGACTATTATGCATGTTATTGTCCTAAAAAGGGTTTGGGAACCCGGGTTCTGCACCAGGGGACATGTATCAATGCAAAAAGAAGTTTTAAAAACGGTCGTTTTTCGGGAGCAGTCATTTTAATGATGCATAAAGTGAAAAAAAAAAGTCAAATATTCCTTTAAATATCGTACCTGGGGGGTGTCTAAAGTATGCCTGTGAAGTGCCACGTGTTTCCCGTGTTTAGAACTGTCCCTGCACAAAATTACATTTCTAAAGGAAAAAAAGCCATTTAAAACTGCTTGCGGCTTTAATGTAATGTCTGGTCCCGGTAATATGGATGAAAATCTTTAAGAAAAATGGCATAGCTACCCCATTACCCCCCCCCCCCCTACCCCAGCCCATTACCAGCCCCTTTGGGTCTTGTATGGATATTAAGGGGAACCCCGCACATAAAATAAAAAAGGCCCTATATACTCTGAACAGCCGTATACAGGCGGTGCATACAAGACAGGGACTGTAGGTTTGTTCTTATGTAGAATCTGTTTGTAATTTTGAACAGGTACATTGTTTAAGTGTAGCTCCAGCCCAAAAATCTATTTTTAAACTTTTTGGAAAACATAGGTAAGGGTTATCACCCCTGTAACATTTGTTTTGCTGTCTGTGCCCCTGTTCAGAACATTTCACCTCACTTTCCGTCCCAATGACAACTGTTTTTGAAATGTGGTGTTTTTCTTGAAACAAGGATTGCTGATAAAGCATCAGTACAGAGGAGACACCTTTCTCCCATATTAATTCTTACAGGAGAGAATTTTCCTTCCAAGGGGTAGATTTCCTCTCACTTCCTGTTGTCTTCTTGCGTTTGCAAGTAGGAGTCGTTTGTAAGTTGGATGTTTGAAAGTAGGGACCTGCCGTATATACTCTGCAGAAATAGGCCCCTTAGTTGTTGGTGTTGGCACAACACTGTAAGCACTCACAGTTACTCTTGGTTGGTGCTGGAACGCCCTGCTGTCAACTATTATATCAGGAATTTTAATTACATATAATTGTTGAACAGTGGTAGTAAAAATTGGGCCTTTGATGGTGGTGCTGGTGCCACAACACTGTAAGCCCTGACAGTTACTCTTGGTGGGTGCAGCAATGGGCCCTGCTGTGAATTATTAGATCAATAATTGTAATTGCATGCCCCTGTTGAACAGGGGCTGAAAAATTGGGCCTTTCGTGGTGGTGGTGGTGGTGGTGGTGTTGCCACAACACTGTAAGCCCTCAGAGTTACTCTTGGTGGGTGCAGGAATGGGCCCTGCTGTGAATTATTAGATCATGTATTGTAATTGCATGCCCCTTTTGAACAGGGGCTGAAAAATTGGGCCTTTCGTGGTGGTGGTGGTGGTGGCGTTGCCACAACACTGTAAGCCCTCAGAGTTACTCTTGGTGGGTGCAGCAATGGGCCCTGCTGTGAATTATTAGATCAAGAATTGTAATTACATGCCCCTGTTGAACAGGGGCTGAAAAATTGGGCCTTAGGCACTGGTGGCACAACACTACAACCCCTCACAGATACTGTACTTGGAGCACAGCAATGAGCCCTGTTGCAAAGTATTGCTTCAAAAATTGTAATGACACGCCCCTGTTAAACAGGGGCTGAAAAATTGGGCCTTAGGCACTGGTGGCACAACACTCCAACCCCTCACAGATACTGTACTTGGAGCACAGCAATGAGCCCTATGGCAAATTATTGCTAAAAAAATTGTAATTACACGCCCCTGTAAAACAGGGGCTGAAAAATTGGGCCTTAGCCACTGGTGGCGGCACCCATAAACAAAAATGATCTTCCAAGCTATCATCATCAATCGTATCATTGAGGACTCGGAGGAGGAGGATAGCCAGTCAACATAACAGCACAGGCACTCAGCATCAGCATCAGTCTTGAAGGGATGTGACATGTTAAAATCAATTAGTCTGTTATATCAGCATCAGGTGTGTGGTAGCTGGTGGTGATCCAAGACTGGTTCATCTTGATGAAAGTCAGTCGATCAACCGAGTCAGTGGACAGGCGCACCCTGTGATCCGTGACAAATCCTCCAGCAGCACTGAATGATCCATCCTCAAGACCCAGTAAGCCAGAGGATTTTCGGTGGGGAAGGTGTCCAAGTCTGACCTTGCCCCTAGATATTCCTGCACCATGTTTATCAGACGCTGGCGATGGTTGCTGGAACCGATCATACTTTGGGGCTGCGGACTAAAGAATTGTCTGAACGCATCGGTCAGACGGCCACCTTCCCCACCGCTCCTTCTTTGACTGGCCGAAGCCTCAGCAACTCGTTGTCCAGGACCAGGAGTTTGTAACCTCCCAGTCTCTGGGAACGCGTTGCACAGACCTTTCTGCAAGGCCTCCCGGAGTTGTCTCATCCTCTGCTCCCTCTGCGACGGTAACATAAGGTCCGCAACCTTACCCTTGTACCGTGGATCAAGGAGAGTGGCCAGCCAGTAATGGTCCCTCTCCTTGATCCGAAGAATACGAGGATCCTTCCGCAGACTTTGCAGGATCAGGGAGGCCATGCAGCGTAGGTTTGCTGAGGCATTCGGTCCGGAGTCCTCTGGGTCACTAAGGACGACATGATCCGCAGCCACCTCCTCCCAGCCACGTACAAGTCCACTGGTTTCTTGGGACTGTAAATCATCCCTAAAAGACTGCTGCTGATGATGCTGAGTGCCAGCCTCCACCTCCATGCTGACACAATCCTCCTCCTCCTCCTCCTCCTCCTCCTCCTCTTCCTGTGCGATGGGTGGGACAGAAGGAACACTGTCTGGGTAAAGGGGGCCTTGAGAGGCAAGGAAGTCCTCCTCTTCCTGCCTCTGTTCTGCCTCAAGTGCCCTGTCCATTATTCCACGCAGCGTGTGCTCCAACAGGTGGACAAGAGGTACAGTGTCACTGATGCATGCACTGTCACTGCTCACCATCCTCGTGGCCTCCTCAAATGGTGCCAGGACAGTGCATGCATCCCTGATCATGCCCCACTGGCGTGGAGAAAAAAAACCAAGCTCCCCTGAATCTGTCCTGGTGCCGTAGTCGCACAGGTACTCATTGATGGCCCTCTGCTGCGTGTGCAGCCGCTCCAGCATGGCCAACGTTGAGTTCCACCTGGTGGGCATGTCACATATAAGGCGGTTCTTGGGCAGGTTCAACTCCTTTTGCAGCTCAGCCAGGCGAGCACTGGCATTATAAGATCTGCGGAAATGCACACAGACTTTCCTGGCCTGCCTCAGGACATCCTGTAAGCCCGGGTACCTGCCCAAGAACCGCTGCACCACCAGGTTAAGGACGTGAGCCACACAGGGCACATGGGTCAGTTGTCCCTGTCGGAGGGCGGAGAGGAGGTTGGTGCCATTGTCGCAAACCACCATTCCTGGCTTAAGCTGGCGTGGCGTCAACCACCTCTCGGCCTGGCCCTGCAGAGCAGACAGGACCTCTGCCCCAGTGTGGCTTCTGTCCCCCAAACACACCAGCGCAAGCACGGCATGGCATCTTTTTGCCTGCGTACTTGCGTAGCCCCTTGAACGGCTACGGAGCACCGCTGGTTCAGAGGACAAACCACAGGAAGAGGCCATGGAGGAAGAAGAGGAGGGGGTGGAGGAGAGAGGTGTGTCACAACCAGTAGTAGCATTTTGGAGGCGTGGCGGTGGAACAACCTCCAACACTACTGCACCTTGTCCTGCATCCTTCCCAGCTGCCAAAAGAGTGACCCAATGGGCCGTGAAAGAAAGGTAACGTCCCTGTCCATGCCTGCTGGACCATGAGTCAGCGGTAATATGCACCTTACCGCTGACCGCCCTGTCCAGCGAGGCCAAGACATTGCCTTCCACATGCCGGTAGAGAGCCGGAATAGCCTTCCGTGAGAAAAAGTGGCGTTTGGGAACCTGCCACTGAGGAACCGCACATTGCACAAACTCACGGAAGGGGGCCGAGTCTACCAACTGAAAAGGCAGCAGTTGAAGCGCTAGCAATTTAGCCAAGCTAGCATTCAACCGCTGGGCATGTGGATGGCTGGGAGTGAACTTCTTTTGACGGTCCAGCAGCTGGGGCAGGGAAATTTGCCTGCTAGAATCGGACGTCGGTGTACTGCTAGCAGAGTGGCCGCAACTACTTGGCTGTGACACACCTAATTCTACACCTTCATTCCTCTCAGTGCATGTTTCAGACAGGACTGAAGTTATAGTGGGGTTGGAGATCCCAGCTGATGCGGTGCAAGGAGAGGTCCGCTTTGTTCTTTGGTGTGGGTCTTTGAGGTAGGCTTGCCAACGAGCTGCATGGCAGGTCAACATATGTCTGGTCAGGCATGTGGTACCCAAGCGGCTGATGTTTTGGCCACGCGATATATGCTTGAGACATATGTTGCAAACAGCAGCTGTGCGATCTGATGCACTAGCCTCAAAAAAGGCCCACACCAAAGAACTTTTTGAATGACGGGCAGAGGCAGCGCCCTGCACAGGCGGAGCTCTGCGGTGTGATTCCGTCGGTGTACTGCCCTTACGCTGGCCACCAAAGGGCATCCTGCCTCGTTGGAGATGTGCCTCCTCCTCATCCTCCTCCTCCTCCTCTCTCCTATTAGGCACCCACGTGGAGTCAGTGACCTCATCATCCCCTCCCTCCTCATCACTGGAGCCAATCTGGCAGTATGCTGCAGCTGCTGGAACATGACTGCCAGATTGGTGTCCTTCTTGAGCATCCCCTCTGTCTGCTCTCACGCTACTGCCTTCCTGTAGCTGGGTTTCATCATCAGACCCTTCGAAACGCTGGGCATCCTCCTGGAGCATGTACCCAACACTGTGCTCAAACAGTTCGGGGGACTCCTCAGGAGGAGGACATGGTGGGTCTAGGGAAGGAGTGACTGATGATGAGTCTGACATTGATACCAGGGAAGAGGACGCTTTGGCAGCTGCTTTGCCAGTACCCTGAGCCTGGGTGAGAGAGGATGAGGAGGAGGAGGAGGGCTTGGTCATCCACTCTACCAAGTCTTCGGCATGATGTGGCTCAACATGTCCAGCTGCCGAAAAGAAGGACAAGCGTGTCCCATGGCCATGTGCTGATGACAATGCACCGCGTCCACGACCAGCACTGTTGCCCCCAGACACAGAGCCTGCTTGCCCTCTTTTATTGCCTCCTGACTGTCTGCCTCTCCTTGTTTGCCTTCCAGACATTCTAATAGATGGCCTGCAGGGAGATGGGAAAAAAGCAATAAGGGCTACCTTCAGGTGTCCTTCTCTGTCCCTTTACTTAAGGATTTCTAAATATGGTTGAGGATGATTGCTTTCGCACAGAATAGCACAACGACAATTTCCCTGACTGTCCAAAAAACAAGGATTTCAAAGATGGTTGATGAGGAATGCTTTAGCACAGTATAGCACAAGGAGAATTTCCCTCACTGTCCTTCCCTGTCCGTAGAAACAAGGATTATCACAGTGAAAGAAACTGACACTCTTCCTACCTATAGTTTTCTGTCCCTAGAAAAAATGTTTTTTTAAAGCTGATTGATGATCAATGCTTTAGCACACTATAGCACAAGTAGAATTTACCTCACTGTCCTTCCCTGTCCCTAGAAACAAGGATTATCACAGTGAAAGAAACTGACACTCTTCCTACCTATAGTTTTCTGTCCCTAGAAATTTTTTTTTTTAAAGACGGTTGATGATCAATGCTTTAGCACACTATAGCACAAGGAGAATTTCCCTCACTGTCCTTCCCTGTCCCTAGAAACAAGGATTATCACAGTAAAAGAAACTGACACTCTTCCTACCTATAGTTTTCTGTCCCTAGAAAAAATGTTTTTTTAAAGCTGATTGATGATCAATGCTTTAGCACACTATAGCACAAGTAGAATTTCCCTCACTGTCCTTCCCTGTCCCTAGAAACAAGGATTATCACAGTGAAAGAAACTGACACTCTTCCTACCTATAGTTTTCTGTCCCTAGAAAAAATGTTTTTTTAAAGCTGATTGATGATCAATGCTTTAGCACACTATAGCACAAGTAGAATTTCCCTCACTGTCCTTCCCTGTCCCTAGAAACAAGGATTATCACAGTGAAAGAAACTGACACTCTTCCTACCTATAGTTTTCTGTCCCTAGAAAAAATGTTTTTTTAAAGCACACTATAGCACAAGGAGAATTCCCCTCACTTTCCTTCTTTGTCCCTAGAAACAAGGACTCACACAGTAAAACACACTGACACTCTCCCTACCTATCCTTCTCTTTCCCTAAACTAAAGGAATCCAGGTTAAGCAAGAAAGAAATAAATGTCACTGTCCCTGCCTATGCTTGTCTTTCCCTGCTCCGGAACACACTACACTAGGCCGCCGTGCTGGCGGCCTTTTATAGTGTGGGGCGTGTACTAAACACCCTCAGCAATAATTGGCCACAGGCATCCTGCCTGTGGCCAATCATTGCTCTCCTCGCTGCCGGCGCTGTGATTGGCCAAGCATGCGGGGTCACAGTGCATGCTTGGCCAATCTCAGCGCCTGGATGACACTGCGATGGCGTAGTGCATTGTGGGCCGTTCGCGTCACTCGAATTTGGCGCGAACGGCCCAAATCGTTCGATCTTCGTCGAATGATCGAACAGCCGATGTTCGAGTCGAACGTATGTTCGACTCGAACACGAAGCTCATCCCTATTGATGATCAATGCTTTAGCACACTATAGCACAAGGAGAATTTCCCTCACTGTCCTTCCCTGTCCCTAGAAACAAGGATTATCACAGTGAAAGAAACTGACACTCTTCCCACCTATAGTTTTCTGTCCCTAGAAAAAATGTTTTTTTAAAGACGGTTGATGATCAATGCTTTAGCACACTATAGCACAAGGAGAATTTCCCTCACTGTCCTTCCCTGTCCCTAGAAACAAGGATTATCACAGTGAAAGAAACTGACACTCTTCCTACCTATAGTTTTCTGTCCCTAGAAAAAATGTTTTTTTAAAGCTGATTGATGATCAATGCTTTAGCACACTATAGCACAAGTAGAATTTCCCTCAGTGTCCTTCCCTGTCCCTAGAAACAAGGATTATCACAGTGAAAGAAACTGACACTCTTCCTACCTATAGTTTTCTGTCCCTAGAAAAAATATTTTTTTAAAGACGGTTGATGATCAATGCTTTAGCACACTATAGCACAAGGAGAATTTCCCTCACTGTCCTTCCCTGTCCCTAGAAACAAGGATTATCACAGTGAAAGAAACTGACACTCTTCCTACCTATAGTTTTCTGTCCCTAGAAAAAATGTTTTTTTAAAGACGGTTGATGATCAATGCTTTAGCACACTATAGCACAAGGAGAATTTCCCTCACTGTCCTTCCCTGTCCCTAGAAACAAGGATTATCACAGTGAAAGAAACTGACACTCTTCCTACCTATAGTTTTCTGTCCCTAGAAAAAATGTTTTTTTAAAGACGGTTGATGATCAATGCTTTAGCACACTATAGCACAAGGAGAATTTCCCTCACTGTCCTTCCCTGTCCCTAGAAACAAGGATTATCACAGTGAAAGAAACTGACACTCTTCCTACCTATAGTTTTCTGTCCCTAGAAAAAATGTTTTTTTAAAGACGGTTGATGATCAATGCTTTAGCACACTATAGCACAAGGAGAATTTCCCTCACTGTCCTTCCCTGTCCCTAGAAACAAGGATTATCACAGTGAAAGAATCTGACACTCTTCCTACCTATAGTTTTCTGTCCCTAGAAAAAATGTTTTTTTAAAGATGGTTGATGATCAATGCTTTAGCACACTATAGCACAAGGAGAATTTCCCTCACTGTCCTTCCCTGTCCCTAGAAACAAGGATTATCACAGTAAAACACACTGACACTCTCCCTACCTATAGTTTTCTGTCCCTAGAAAAAATGATTTTTTAAAGATGGTTGATGATCAATGCTTTAGCACACTATAGCACAAGGAAAATTTCCCTCACTGTCCTTCCCTGTCCCTAGAAACAAGGATTCGCACAGTAAAACACACTGACACTCTCCCTACCTATCCTTCTCTTTCCCTAAACTAAAGGAATCCAGGTTAAGCAAGAAAAAAAAAATGTCACTGTCCCTGCCTATGCTTCTCTTTCCCTGCTCCGGAACACACTACACTAGGCCGCCGTGCTGGCGGCCTTTTATAGTGTGGGGCGTGTACTAAACACCCTCAGCAATAATTGGCCACAGGCATCCTGCCTGTGGCCAATCATTGCTCTCCTCGCTGCCGGCGCTGTGATTGGCCAAGCATGCAGGGTCACAGTGCATGCTTGGCCAATCACAGCGCCTGGATGACACTGCGATGGCGTAGTGCATTGTGGGCCGTTCGCGTCACTCGAATTAGGCGCGAACGGCCCAAATCGTTCGATCTTCGTCGAACGATCGAACAGCCGATGTTCGAGTCGAACGTATGTTCGACTCGAACACCGAGCTCATCCCTAATGGCCACAGAGAAGATGACAAGATGCTGCTGTGACCTTCTGCTTGCTGGATGGATCTGATGTGGGTGTGGGTCACTGTCTGTCTACACCTGTGCTGTGGTCTGTGGACACCCCCCCCCCCTTATCAGACCAGTTTAGGGCGGCTCCGCTCAGCTACCATACCCGGTGACACAGCACCCCCCCCCCCATGAGACCAGCTCGCTCAGGGTGGGTGTGTCACTCAGCTACTGTGCCTATATCTAATATAATATATCTGTTGCCAGCAGCACCCCCTCCATCATCATCATCAGACCAGCTCAGGGTGGGGGTGGCTCAGTCAGCTAATATAAATTATATAGTGAGTGTTGTCTGTCTGATAAGGGGGGGGGGGTGCTGCTGGACACAGATATATTATATTACATATAATAGGCACAATAGGCACAGTAGCTGAGTTAGCTGGTCTGGTGGGGGGAGGGGCGGCTGGACCAGCTATAATACATAATATATATATATATAATCTATAGCTGTGTCTAGCAGACCACCTTGCACCCCCCCCCCCCCTTCCTTATCATATCATACAGGTCAGGGCGCCAGACACTGAGACTGAGTCCTCCCACACTAGCTCTTTGGTGGCATGTTGGTACAATGGCAACCGCTCCCCCCCCGCTCCCCACACACCTCATCTTGTGCTCAGGGGAGTCGGACCGGTGATGGAGACCCCCCTGCCACACCTGTTCTGAATCTGGGCGCCGCCAGCTGGAGTCTGGAGAGGAGAGGAGGAGGGCTGGGCAGCGACCGTCACAGCGTGCAGCCGCGCTGCCCGGGCGGAGAAAGTTGTGTGTGTGTGTGTAGTGACGTCACATAGGTAGGGAGGAGGAAGAAGAAGGAGCCGGAGGACACACAGCAGGCGCGGCCACGGCACTGGAAGTGCTGTTTCAGCCCAGCAGGCTGCGCGGTGAAGTTGGTGAATGAATGAAGGGGTCAGCCGCAAAAAAAAAAAAACTTTCCTCACCGTCGGTAGGGTGTCACCCCTCTAGCGGGTGTCACCCAGGTGCGGACCGCACCCCCCGCACCCCCCTAGCAACGCCTCTGACCACACCAGCCCAGGACCTCCACATCCAGCATCTTTACCACCAAGATCGTCTGAGACCAGCCACCCAGACAGCTGTTGCAACAATCGGTTTGCATAACCAACGAATTTCTGCACAAACTGTCAGAAACCGTCTCAGGGAAGCTCATCTGCATGCTCATTGTCCTCATCGGGGTCTCGACCTGATTGCAGTTTATTGTCGTAACCGAATTTAATGGGCAAATGCTCACATTCGATTGCGTCTGGCACTTTGGAAAGGTGTTCTCTTCATGGATGAATCCCAGTTTTCACTGTATAGGGCAGATGGAGGACAACGTGTATGGCGTTGTGTGGGTGAGTGGTTTGCTGATGTCAACGTGGCCCATGGTGGCGGTGGGGTTATGGTATGGGCAGGTGTATGCTATGGACAACGAACACAGGTGCATTTTTATTGATGACATTTTGAATGCACAGAAAATCCGTGACGATATCCTGAGGCCCATCGTTGTGCCATTCAACCAACACCTCACGATCATCACCTCATGTTGCAGCATGATAATGCACAGCCCCATGTTGCAAAGATCTGTACACAATTCCTGGAAGCTGAAAACATCAGAGTTCTTGCATGGCCAGCATAGTCACCCATTGAGCATGTTTGGGATGCTATGGATCAGCCTATACAACAATGTGTTCCAGTTCCTGCCAATATCCAGCAACTTTACACAGCCATTGAAGAGGAATGGACCAACATTCCACAGGCCACAATCAACAATCTGATCAACTATATGTGAAGGTGATGTGCTGCACTGCGTGAGGCAAATTATTGTTATTATTATTATACATGTAGTGGACCCCCCAAATTTGGGGGTCGCTATGTTCTAAATTTAGGGGTAGTATGAGCCATAGTTGGCTCAGGTTCTCTAATTTTGCTAGGCATGGACTCTGTTCTGCTATGGTGTTGCCTGATGTATAGTCCCCCTTGTCCTGTGGTGGCGCTGTTGCCTAGGTCTCGGGTTGAACCACGGGTGGCATTGTGGTGTGATTGGGTGTCCTCTCTCGGCTACCGTGTGGTGGGCGGGTTTCGCCTGCTGTGCATGCCGGGAGAGGGTACATAAAAGGCAGACGCCATGATCTGTGGTGGTGTGCTGGGGGGATTCCAAGGAGAACCCCTGGTGGCGAAGTCGTGCCCTTTGGCCCTGCTGGCCGGGGGGTGTGTGAACTGGCCGAGGAGTCGGGCACCTTTAGCCTGAGGCTACAACGTTCCAGGTAGGCCCAGTACCTTGGGTCTACAGTCAACACACTGGAGTCCCAGGGAGCCCGTGTGAGGGTGGCCCGCTCTGAAAGAGAGGAAACCGGGGGAGGACCTGTCCAATGGATGGGTGACGTAGTTCACGATGAAGAAGAGGCCTGGTTACCTATCAGAGGAAGGATTTGTGAGTTGCAGTATAGCCCCTGTAGAGTGTCCCACTGACACCTATGGTCTCTACTAATCTACGGGGTTTTGTTCAGAAGTTATAATTCAATCATTAAGGATTCTGTGGCAGAGGATCTCTAGGACTTGTCCATGAAGGGGACTAAATTCAAGTAGCAACTGTTCGTGCTTCACTCCGGCTGCTAGAACTGTGAGAGGGATCTATCCGGGTGAGCAAAATTCATACTCAGGCTTGAGTGAAGAATAGGGTAACTGGGTGCCACGTGCCTGAACCTATCTCCCTACCTACTTTGTCGCCAGTGGTGTAATTTTCAGGGTCGCAACAGTCGCAGTTGCGACTGGGCCCTGTAATTCCGCCAGGTCCATGTACTCCGCCGCGCCGCCAGGGGCGGAGCAACGGGTCAATTGCCCCCCGAGAAAATAGTGAGCAGGCTGTACCCGTTGCTGACAGGCTCTGTGAAGGGACACATGCAGAGCCGCAGATGCGGGGGATTCTACCCCTCCTTCTCCTCCTTGAGCCAAGCAGCTGGCAATGCCTGCTCCTATTGGCTACATTCAGGGCCAATGGTTGGGAAACGAAGAAGAGAGGTTCATGGGAAATGTAGTTCAGGATACCAGCAGGCCTAGGACGATTCGCTTAGAGTGCACTGTAGCCCCCAACATGCCGAGCGAGAGGAGGAGAGAGAAGAGGAGAGAGAGGACTTTGAGAAATGAGGGACCATGAGCCTGTCGGGTGGAGGAAGCCAGTGATTCTACTATATATCCCCCAAGGTAAGAACTTACTTCCAGTTGGGGGAATGGGGGGGGGGGCAGGGATGCAGGCTTCCATAGAGGTACAGGACCTTATCACTGGCTGCTCCTACCATCCTCTCCCACCACCACCACCTGTGCTTCCTTACTGATCCCATCCCCCCACCACTGATCTCATCCCTATCCCCCCATTACTTCTACAACAGAGGTGATGGGGGGGATAGGGATGGGATCAGTAAGAGGCACAGGTGTTGGTGGGAGAGGATGGCACCACCGCAGCCACTCCCCCTTAAGTACAACCGCTGCCACCCCCCCTCAACACCAGCACTTCGCTGATCCCATCTAGGGTTGCCACCTGTCCGGGATTCACCCGGACAGTTCGGGTTTTGAAACATGTGCCCGGGTCTCTGCCCGCCTGAAACCCAGGTACATTATTCAGACCCGCCAGTGGCTGCCTGTGCCAAAGCTGCTGCCTTCCTATCTACCCCCCCCGCATTGTCAGTTCACCTCCGTCCGTTCTTTGTGCTGCAGATGGGACACAGAGGCAGAGACGGAGCCTCCATGTTGCCGGAGACTCTCCTCTGGTTTTGCCCCCCCCCCCATACAGTTCTGCCACCCCCCTCTCATACACCATCCATCCATCCAGTTTTTTCCTCTACTCCTCATACACACATTTATCATTCCCTCCATACACCATCCTTATATACAGTCCCCCCATATATACAGTTCTCCCCCCCCATACACCATCCATATATACAGTCCCCCCCATATATACAGTTCCCCCCCCCTATACACCATCCATATATACAGTCCCCCCATATATACAATTCTCCCCCCCATACACCATCCATAGATACAGTCCCCCCCGTATATACAATTCTCCCCCCCATACACCATCCATATATACAGTTCTCCCCCCATGCACCATACATATATACAGTCCCCCCATATATACAATTCTCTCCCCCACCCATACACCATCCATCCATACAGCCCCCCCATATATACAGTTCTCCCCCCCCATACACCATCCATAAATACAGTACTCCACCCCCCCATATACCATCCATGTATATCATTCTCCACCCCCCCATACACCATCCATATATACAGTTCTCACTGGGTGACACCGTCCACTGCCCTACTGACACCGTCCACTGCTCTACTGACACCGTCCACTGCTCTACTGACACCGTCCACTGCTCTACTGACACCGTCCACTGCTCTACTGACACCGTCCACTGCTCTACTGACACCATCCACTGCCCTACTGACACCGTCCACTGCTCTACTGACACTGTCCACTGCCCTACTGACACCATCCACTGCTCTACTGACACCGTCCACTGCCCTACTGACACTGTCCACTGCCCTACTGACACCGTCCACTGCCCTACTGACACCGTCCACTGCCCTACTGACACCGTCCACTGCCCTACTGACACCGTCCACTGCTCTACTGACACCATCCACTGCTCTACTGACACCGTCCACTGCCCTACTGACACCGTCCACTGCTCTACTGACACCGTCCACTGCCCTACTGATACCGTCCACTGCTCTACTGACACCGTCAACTGCTCTACTGACACCGTCAACTGCCCTACTGACACCATCCACTGCTCTACTGACACCATCCACTGCTCTACTGACACCGTCCACTGCCCTACTGACACCGTCCACTGCTCTACTGACACTGTCCACTGCCCTACTGACACCGTCCACTGCCCTACTGACACCGTCCACTGCTCTACTGACACCGTCCACTGCCCTACTGACACCGCCCACTGCCCTACTGACACCGTCCACTGCCCTACTGACACCGTCCACTGCCCTACTGATACCGTCCACTGCTCTACTGACACCGTCCACTGCTCTACTGACACCATCCACTGCCCTTCTGACACCATCCACTGCTCTACTGACACCATCCACTGCTCTACTGACACCGTCCACTGCCCTACTGACACCGTCCACTGCTCTACTGACACTGTCCACTGCCCTACTGACACCGTCCACTGCCCTACTGACACCGTCCACTGCTCTACTGACACCGTCCACTGCCCTACTGACACCATCCACTGCTCTACTGGCTGACAGTGTCCACTTTTAAGGTAGGCTAGTTTCATATTTTAACTGACATTTCTTTTATTAATTGAATCATATTTTATGGGTACACTAATGCTTTTTTTTTATTTAACCATGCCCCTTTAAGTCCCCCTCCACTGTTAATGCAATTTGGCCACAGCCACTGTTCATTGTAGCACACCTCATTACTACTCTCTTTGGGTAACCCAAAAGGTGTCCCAGGTATTTTACAATCCTATAGCGTGTAGTACAAAAAAATTGCCATGCACCGCAAAAGTGTTCGGGTTTGGCTTGAAGAAAAGGTGGCAACCCTAATCCCATCCCTCCTCCCCACCAGCACTTTTACTGATCCCATTCCCCAGGTCAGATTTAATTGATCCTATGATTGCTTCATAGGATCAGCAACTGATGTATTGCTTAATTTATGTGAATTCCCTGGTGATATGGCCAGTCCCTCTTTGTACAACAAAGTCCCCCTTTGTTGTACAGTGTAAAAAAATTAAGTATCAGAATTAGGCTTTTTGGTGGGGGGGGGGGGGGGGGCCTTCATGATTTCTTGCACCGGGGCCCTAAAGTCTCTAGTTACGCCACTGTTTGTCGCTATTTTCAACCTGTTCCCAAATCTGTTTGAGCAAGATAAATGTAAACTCGGCTGTTTGGAGTTTGAACACTGTTTGGACATTTTGTTTCTTTGGGAAAAGAACACAGACTTTTCCCTACATTCTAGGGATGAGAACCAGTGAACGGGAGGTAACTCGCTGCAGGACCGAAAAATAAAGAACACCAATCACCCTTCTAAACCAGGAGGATCCGGGCAAGTGGCATGGTGTGCCTTTATCCCTGCAAGGAGAAGATAGGCAGGAGAAAAGGGTGCATGTGCTACACGTGGGGGCTCAAGTCTGGGATTATTTGCAGCTACCCCCTGAAGTTGGACTGTGTGTTTTCCCCATGTGTGCTGCGAAAATCAGCCATTTGGAGAATTTTAACTGCGTAATTTCTGTGCAAAATGGAGGTCAAGGCCTGTGCTGGACTTTTCTAACTGCGCAGTTCGTGGGCGTGCCTCAAACATAGAAAAGCCTGCAAGCTACATGCTGAAAGAGTAAAGGGGGAGGAGCCCCCCGCCAACTTGCGTGTTGCACGTGGTACACTGGCGCCAAAGGGACAGTACGTGCTGGATCTTTGGAGGAGAAGCAATATGGCTGCCGCTTCATGGACTTCTGCTACATCGGGACCCCGGATGTTCCAACCCATCTCAACCATGGACATTGATCCTCTCACTGCCCCCCCTGACGGATACAGGGATCCAGCTAAAGCCTAGGGGTCATTTCGCTCTCTATGTTTGCTGAGGTGCGGAGGCCCTGGGCATGCTCTGTCCCAGATGCCAAGGACTAGCGGTGCAACTGCGGCCCTTTGGGGGGTGTGCATCCTGTGGAGAGTTTCTCTTCGAGGTAGACCAACCCACCGAGAAGCCTTGGGTCTACCAAGCCAACTATCTTACGGATATTGTCACTTCGGAGGAGGAAACTTATGCTCCCACAGTTGAGCCCCTGCGCACTGCATTGGCTGCTACGGAGGTAGCCAGTGAGAATGTTTCGGCTGCTGCAGAGCCATCGGCGGATACCGGAGCAGATGCTGCCTCCGCCACAGCGGCCGCGGTGGAGGCCTGCCCCAGCGCCTGCCTGAACCGGATCTTCAAGCCGGAGGGACCTTCAGGAGATCCACGTCAGGGGGCGGTAAGGAGGCTGGGGGAACTGTGACATTGTGTTTACCGGGAAAGGGAAGGAAGCCCATGCCCCACATTACTGGGGATGCGTGGACAACCAGCTTGCGGAAACCTTCCATATTTGGGGACAATGTGTCTGCGTCCACCGCCAATTACCTGCCGGCGGAGGAGTATGACACCTCCGATTTGGATTCATCTTCGGATGTGGGAGATGATCATGACATTGATGAGGTCTACATCAAAAAGGGATGGGATAAAGTTCCCGCAGCTTAAGGGGGATCTCGCCAATGGACTCTGGGGAAACTACGCCTAGAGTGGAAGTGCCTGTTTTAAAGGAAGAGGCCGTTCCCACACCTGCTCTGCCTGCACCTACACTATCCGTGCCTACTAGTACGGAGGGACATCCGCCGTTGCGGGCCCCTTTGCCACATTTGGAACAAGTTAAAAAAAAAAGTCCCCTTATGCTATTGTTCTTTCAGGAGCTGGAGATCGGGCGACCATGCCACCCTTAGCCCGGTTGCAGCGGCTCCTCAACAAAAAGGTTGCCACCGATTATGGTTGGGAATACCCCTATGTTCCCAAAGAACTGCTTTTTGAAGTTGAGGCCTACAGAGAACGGTGGTATGCGGACTTTGTTTGGGACCATTTGGGAGTACACAGAGGCCACAGGTACCTAAACTGTTCCGCTATTATGGCAGATCGTTACAAGGGGTGCCGTAAGGACTGGTCTTATGGTAGGCATATCCATGTGGACCGGGTGGTAATTTGCTGCCCACGTGCAGCATTGGAGTGTGATGACTTGAGTTGCCACTAGGTGGTAGTGTTTTGCAGAAAATTTCATTCAGGCTAAGCTTAGCCATGCAAACTAGAAAATGTATATATCAGAGGATAATCATCTCTTCTCGGGGAGATGGTTCTGATCTGCATAATTCTAGAGTTGTATGTTGTGTGTTTTTTCCCTCTCCCTCTGCAGGTGATCTGCAATCAACTCTATCGGAGAATGGGTGGAGTAGTTATGATAGGAGGGGTGGAACTGTATATATTTTTTTCAAAGCTATGTGTTTTATACTGAATGTAATGTATTTTTTTACATGTCCTTTCTCTTCTTCCTCTGCTATTCCCCAAATATTTTGGTTCAGGTACCGCAAATGTTTTTTTTCCTCTGTACATAGTTGGAAAAGGCTGGAACCCACTCAGGATTGAGGGGTCTTTCTACTCTCTTCCAGCCACTGGGGACAGTGGCTTTTTCAGGATGGGGTGTGTGTAGCAGACCCCCCAAATTTGGGGGTCGCTATGTTCTAAATTTAGGGGTAGTATGAGCCATAGTTGGCTCAGGTTCTCTAATTTTGCTAGGCATGGACTCTGTTCTGCTATGATGTTGCCTGGTGTATAGTTCCCCTTGTCCTGTGGTGGCGCTGTTGCCCAGGTCTCGGGTTGAACCATGGGTGGCATTGTGGTGTGATTGGGTGTCCTCTCTCGGCTACCATGTGGTGGGTGGGTTTCGCCTGCTGTGCATGCCGGGAGAGGGTACTGTAACGGCTGCCCAAGTATGAAAGGGGTTAACGTCGTTTATGATATTCCCTCTCTGGACACACATCCAGTGCCGATCCTCCACAGTCAGGTGACCGCTTCTCATAGGATTAATCCTTCCAAACATACAAGACAAACACTCTGTGTTGAAGTTCCAAAAACAGGGAATGAATTTATTACAAGCACACGGTAACACATTTCTCTTCAAAAACCCTTCCCTCCCATCCTTGGGGAACAGGGCGGGTTAAACTGTCCAATGACAATGGTCATACAGGTCTGGTGTGTTCAAACTTCTCTTTCAGTAAACAGTCTTAGCAGGAGGGGTGATTCCCCCCCCCTCACAGAAAGACACTTAAACATCCCATAATAGGCAGCCAGACGGTCTACCAAGCTTCAATCCACATCACCACAGTAGCAGACTTAATTACCACAAGCCACAATAGACAATAGAATGCAATCACACCCCATCACAGCAAATATTACACAACAGCCCACACACAATATACACCCAATATATACCATGTATATACAGCCTTGAATATGACTATCCCAAATCATGGTGGGGTTCTCATTCCCCCTGTGCCCCAAGTGACCCCTGTCACAGGTACATAAAGGGCAGATGCCATGATCTGTGGTGGTGTGCTGGAGGGATTCCAAGGAGGACCCCTGGTGGCGAAGTCGTGCCCTTTGGCCTTGCTGGCCGGGGGGTGCGTGAACTGGCCGAGGAGTCTCGGGCATCTTTAGCCCGAGGCTACAACGTTCCAGGTAGGCCCAATACCTTCAACTGGGTCTACAGTCAACACACTGGAGTCCCAAGGAGCCCGTGTGAGGATGGCCCACTCTGAAGGAGAGGAAACCGGGGGAGGACCTGTCCGATGGACCGGTGACGGAGTTCACGATGAAGGAGAGGCCTGGTTACCTATCAGAGGAAGGATTCGTGAGTTGCAGTATAGCCCCTGTAGAGTGTCCCACTGACACCTATGGTCTCTACTAATCTACAGGGTTTTGTTCAGAAGTTATAATTCAATCATTAAGGATTCTGTGGCAGAGGATCTCTAGGACTTGTCCGTGAAGGGGACTAAATTCATCTAGCAACTGTTCGTGCTTCACTCCGGCTGCTAGAGCTGTGAGAGGGATCTATCCGGGTGAGCAAAATTCATACTCAGGTTTGAGTGAAGAATAGGGTAACTGGGTGCCACGTGCCTGAACCTATCTCCCTACCTACTTTGTCGCTATTTTCAACCTGTCCCCAAATCTGTTTGAGCAAGATAAAAATAAACTTGGCTGTTTGGAGTTTGAACACTGTTTGGACATTGAGTTTCTTTGGGGAAAGAACACAGACTTTTCCCTACATTCTAGGGACGAGAACCAGTGAACAGGAGGTAACTCGCTGCAGGACCCAAAAATAAAGAACACAGCTCACCCTCCTAAACCAGGAGGATCTGGGCAAGTGGCACGGTGTGCCTTTATTCCTGCAAGGAGAAGGTAGGCAGGAGAAAAGGGTCCGTGTGCTACTGTACATACAGAATTTATATAGCGCCAACAGTTTGCGCAGCGCTTAACAAACTAAAGGCAGACATTACAGTTACATTACAATTTGGTACAAGAGGAATCAGGGGGCCTTGCTCATTAGAGCTTACAATCTAAAAAGGGAGGGTCAATTGATACAAAAGGTAATAGCTGTGGGGGATGAGCTGATGGAGGAAGTAAAACAGTGTATTAGTTAGAAGCAGAATAGGCTTCTTTAAAGAGAAGGGTTTTCAGGGATCATCTAAAGATGGCTAGATTAGGGGACAGATGGACAAATTGGGATAGGAAGTTCCAAAGGATGGGAAAAGCTCTGGAGAAATCCTGGAGGCGAGCATGGGAGGAGGTGACTAGGGAGCTAGAGAGCAGGAGGTCTTGGGAGGACCGAAGAGAGCGGCTTGGTTGATGTTTTGGGACTAGGTAAGTGATGTAGCTGGGGGCTGAGTTATGGACGGGGGGTCACACCAGATACTGACTGGTTTTCACCCCCCCCCCCAATACAGTAAAACTGGACATTTTAGAGTGGCCTTTTATTGTGGCCAGCCTAAGGCACACCTGTGCAATAATCATGCTGTCTAATAGACATGTGCGGTTCGTTTCATACGAATCAAAAATTCGTCCAAATTTCCGAAAATTCGTACATTCGGAAGCATCCAAAATCTGAATTGCTATGCTTCCGAATTGTATATGAAATACGAAACTTAGTTGACAAATTTTGGATCCAAATTCCGTTACAACGGAAACGTGACTGGTGTTTTGTTGACCAATCAGAGGTTTTCTTCTGCTGCTGAGTGAGGGTTGGGAAAATTACCTTTTTTAATATGGGAGTGGGAGACTGGTACTGGTAGTCGATGGGAGATTCAGAATCGGACAAAATAAGAATGTTCGTAAATATCGTTTTATTATTGTCATAATAATTATGATTATTCGTTATGATGAAGTTAAAAACCCAGGAAGTCAGCACAGCACAGGGATGGTGGGAGCCCCTCATAATGAGCACAACAGGGGTACAGCCCCAGGAGGAAGTCAGCACAGCACATGGATGGTGGGAGCCCCTTATAATGAGCACAGCAGGGGTACAGCCCCAGGAGGAAGTCAGCACAGCACAGGGATGGTGGGAGCCCCTCATAATGAGCACAGCAGGGGTACAGCCCCAGGAGGAAGTCAGCACAGCACAGGGATGGTGGGAGCCCCTCATAATGAGCACAGCGAGTCGATGACTGCCATATTGAGAAAGGTATTTTTTGCTGTTTTAATTAATCATAACGAGTGTTCGTAATTGTTACGAAAAGTTAACAAACCTAATGAAAATTCGTATTTCGTACGAATCCAAATTGAATTTAGAACACGAACTAACGGCTAATGCGAAACGGAACGGAACGAACCGAAACATATTTATTGATGGCGCACATGTCTACTGTCTAATCAGCATCTTGATATGCCACACCTGTGAGGTGGATGGATTATCTTGGCAAAGGAGAAGTGCTCACTAACACAGATTAAGCCCTGGTTCACACTGGTGCGATTTGACATGCGATTTGACATGTCAAATCGCATGTCAAATCGGCGAAATTTGCCGCAAATTGCGGCCAATGGCACCGTCCTAATCGGTGCGACGCCGCATCTGCGGCGCTGCACCGATTACAAAAAATAGTTTTTGTACTACTTTTTGCGATTTCAGCCACGATTTACATTGACATCTGTTTCAGATGTCTTTGAAATCGCGGCCGAAATCGGGACTGCCAGCGGGAGTGAAATCGTGCGAGTTCAGCTGAACTCGCAGGCTTCACTCCCGCAGCCCCAGTGTGACCGTGGGCTTAGACAGATTTGTGAACAATATTTGAGAGAAATAGGCATTTTGTGTACATAGAAAAAGTCATAGATCTTTGAGTTTAGCTCATGATAAATAGGGGCAAACACAAAAGTGTTGCATTTATATTTTTGCTTAGTGTCTACCGTATATACACTGTAGTGCTTTACATACCCACACACCGGGGAATATATGGGTAGGATGGGTGGAAACCAGATAACATTTCAGTATGCCTTTCATGTCTGCATGAACAGGAAGTTATGGACACCTGGGCAGAGGTGCTTATTTATTCCTTAATGCCACATAGAATATAGGGAGCAGGTCAGTGATTTACAATGCAGGAGTCCTGAATAGATTTTGCTACATGAACTATTGGCCCTTACTCAAGATGGCTGCAGCTAAAAATGCGGTAGGGGGGTTGGGTTCAAAGTGATTTCTCAACAAAATAAAGCATGGAGACATGGATGGATGGGGTAGTTTGCTTTGAATACTTAAAATTGATTAAATTGTGTTTTTGGTTTGTGGTGCTCAGATGCAGTAAAGAACCACTTTAACTACTTGACGACCACCCGCCGCAGTTGTACTGCGGCAGGTTGGCATGGCTGCACGAATTGCTGTCATTGTACGTCGGCTCTTTTAAAAAGGCTGTAGCAGGCCTCAGAGCCGATGCGCATTCTGTCAGGGAAGTAGAGAGAGATCTGCTGTTCCTAGTAATCAGAAACAGCGATCTCTCTCTACTCCCTGTTAGCCCCATCCCCCCACAGTTAGAAGCACCTCCCTAGGACACATTTAACCCCTTGATCACACCCTAGTGTTAACCCCTTCCCTGCCAGTGACATTTATACAGTAATCAGTGGCTATTTTTAGCTCTAATCGCTGTATAAAAGTCGATGGTCCCCAAAAAGTGTCAAAAGTGTCTGATCTGTTCGCCGCAATGTTGCAGCCCCGCTAAAAATCGCAGATCACCGCCTTTAGTAGTAAAACAAAAATAATAATAAAAATGCCATAAATGTATCCCCTGTTTTGTAGATGCTATAACTTTTGCGCAAACCAATTAATATACGCTTATTGTGATATATTTTTTTTTTTTTACCAAGAATATGTAGAAGAATATGTATATAAATGAGGGAAAGGGAAGCACTCACAATGCCACATCCGTTGGATAACTTGGAAAAGCGTGAAAAGATAGCTCAAAAATAGAGATACCTGGGGGTCGGACTTTGAAGGCAAG
This sequence comes from Rana muscosa, assembly GCA_029206835.1. NCBI lineage: Eukaryota > Metazoa > Chordata > Amphibia > Anura > Ranidae > Rana > Rana muscosa. The sequence continues at coordinate 515,398,926 of CM055121.1, read as the reverse complement.
GACACATAAGATAAACAAAAAAATATTTTATTTATAAAAGACAAGACAGAAACTATAATAGAGTAGATTAAAACACTGTATACGAGATGATTGTACAGATGTGGTCCCTGTGTGCGTCTACGCGTTTCGCCGTGAGGCTTCTTCAGGACGAACAGTGATAGTAGGTAAACACGCCTTACTATCTTGGGAGCAGGAGGGTATAATATTATCCCTTGATCAAAAAGTTTTTTTGTATATATTATTTTATAAGCAGGCCCAGAACCGTTGTAGTGAGCGCGGAAACAATTCACATCTCGCAGAAAAACAGGATGAAATTTCAGATGCTTCTTAGAGCAAAAGGCAGCTAGAGACGAAAACCTCAAGACTCAGCGTACCAGCTGAAATAGCAGTCTGTATGCAGAAAAAGACTGCATGGGGACACCAGTGAGCAAAATTGAGGCTAACAAAATAATGCAGCCAAGCATGTATAGGAAACAAGTAGATCCCTTAGATCCAGCCAGAATTGTAAGCAGAAAGTAGATCAAGCCCTAGTGGCCACAGATAGTATAACACGCAGATGTCCCCAGGAGACAGCAGGATGCTGTACACGAATTTTTTTGTTTATCTTATGTGTCCTTGCCTTCAAAGTCCGACCCCCAGGTATCTCTATTTTTGAGCTATCTTTTCACGCTTTTCCTATGTAGAAGAATACATATTGGCCTAAACTGATGAAGAAATTCATTTTTTTGGGGGGGATATTTATTATAGCAAAAAGTAAAAAATACTGCTTTTTTTTTTCAAAATTATAAGCCTTTTTTTGTTTATAGCGCAAAAAATAAAAACCTGCAGAGGTGATCAAATATCACCAAAAGAAAGCTCTATTTGTGGGAAAAATGGACATAAATGTTGTTTGGGTACAATGTTGCACGACCACGTAATTGTCAGTTAAAGCGACGCAGTGCCGTATCACAAAAAATGACCTGGTCATTAAGGGGGAAAATCCTTCCGGTCCTTAAGTGGTTAAAGTGTATCTATGGTCAAAATGTAAAATCATTATATTCATTTCCACATTGCGTTTCAATTATTTCTAGACCACTTTAAATTATCTGAATGATCTGGAAGTTTGTAAACTTACTTTGTGTCATACATTTCACAAAGCCTGCCATTTTAACCACATAGGTGCTGAGAGGAGGAGTTTCAGGAGGCGGAATCAGTACAGGAATCACAGTTGCAGGCAGCAATGTACTATGGGATATATTGTCCTTAGAAATTGAAAGTAAAAACAGAGAACCTGTAAAGCATGCTGAGAATCCAGGAAGTTGTGGAAAGAGATGGCCAGCAGACAGGCAGAACTCAACATAAAAGGGGATTTTTTAAGTAAGCTTATATTGGATTGTCATATATAGATATTGTTTGAAATGCTATTATAGTGTTAATGTTATAAAATAAAAGTACCAGTGTTTTAACCACTTCCCTACCGCGCATAGTCATATGACGGCGGCAGGAACCCTTTGTCCCTCCGGGCCGCCGTCATATGACGTCTTTTACTTCCGGAACCTCTAGGGGGCGCGGGCGCCGCGTCACTCGGCACCCGATGCCGCAATGTCCACCGGGCACCCACGATTGCACGTTAACACAGCAGGACCGTGGATCTGTGTGTGTAAACACACAGATCCACGTCCTGTCAGAGGAGAGGAGACCGATGATGTGTTCCCAGTACAGAGGAACACCGATCGGTCTCCTCCCCTTGTGAGTCCCCGCCCCCTACAGTTAGAATCACTGCCTAGGATACACATTTAACCCCTTCCTCGCCCCCTAGTGTTAACCCCTTCCCTGCCAGTCACATTTACACAGTAATCAGTGCATTTCTATAGCTCTGATCGCTGTATAAATGTGAATGGTCCCAAAATACTGTAGTGTCAAAAGTGTCCGATGTGTCCGCCGCAATATCGCAGTCACAATAAAAATCGCAGATCGCTGCCATTACTAGTAAAAAAATAAAAATAACAATAAAAATGGCATAAATTTATCCCCTATTTTTTAGACGCTATGACTTTTGCGCAAACCAATCAATATACGCTTATTGCGATTTTTTTTTTTTTTAAAAGGACCCTATCGCCCTAAACTGAGGAAAATATATATATTTTTTTAATGGGATATTTATTATAGCAAAAAGTAAAAAACATTGTGTTTTTTTAAAAATTGTTGCTATTTTTTTGTTTATAGCGCAAAAAATAAAAACCGCAGAGGTGATCAAATACCACCAAAAGAAAGCTCTATTTGTGGGGAAAAAAATTATCAAAATTTCATATGGGTACAGTGTTGCATGACCGCGCAATTGTCATTCAAAGTGTAACAGCGCTGAAAGCTGAAAATTGGTCTGGGCAGGAAGGGGGTGAAAATGCCCCGTATTGAAGGGTTTAACCACTTCGCGCCTAAGGACGTCCATGGACGTCCTTGACTTTCAGCCGGGATATCTGAATGATGCCTGCAGCTACAGGCATCATTCAGATATCGTTTTTTAGAGCCGGCGATCCTGCGTACCGTAAGAATGATCATAGCGGCTGTTCCGCCGCTTGATCGTTCTTACAGGCGGCGAGAGGGGACGTCCCCCCCTCCCGCCGCCCTCCGGTGCTTCTACCGACTCACCTGAGCGATCGGTGAGTCGGTGACAGGATCCGCCGGCCCCGGCTTCTAACCATAGAGATTTCCGGCGGATCAGATGGTCGCTGGAGTCTCTATGATCGTTCGGAGGCCGGGCACGATGTTATGACGTCACGCCCGGCCTCTGCATTCAAAAAAACGGCGCCGCTTCGGCTAGGAAGCGGTGATCTTTTTTTATTTATTTTTTTATTTCAGGCTTCTCAGCCTAGAGGTGAGATGTGGGGTCTTATTGACCCCATATCTCACTGTAAAGAGGACCTGTAATGCTTATTCCTATTACAAGGGATGTTTACATTCCTTGTAATAGGAACAAAAGTGATCATTTTTTTTTTCTAACTGTCAAAGTAAAAAGTTAAGTGTAAAATGAACAATAAATAAAAATAAAAAAAATGTAAAGCGCCCCTGTCCCCGGTAGCTCGTACGCAGAAGCGAACGCATACGTAAGTCCCGCCCACATATTAAAACGGTGTTCAGAACACACATGTGAGGTATCGTAGCGAACGTTAGAGCGAGAGCAATAATTCTAGCCCTAGACCTCCTCTGTAACTCAAAACATGTAACCAATAAAAAAAATTAAAGCGTCGCCCATGAGGATTTTTAAGTACCGAAGTTTGGCGCCATTCCACGAGCGTGTACAATTTTGAAGGGTGACATGTTAGGTATCTATTTACTTGGCGTAACTTCATCTTTCACATTATGCAAAAAAATTGGGCTAACTTTAATGTTTTAATATTTTTTAATTCATGAAACCGTTTTTTTCCCCAAAAAATGCGTTTGAAAAATTATTGCGCAAATACTGTGAGAGATAAAAAAGTTGCAATGACCGCCATTGTATTCTCTAGGGTCTTTGCTAAAAAAACATATATAGTGTTTGGGGGTTATATGTAATTCTCTAGCAAAAAAATTAGGCTTTTTACATGTAGGAGCGAAGTGTCAGAATTGGCCCGGATGCAAAGTGGTTAAGATCCTGCATTGGCTGTTCTAAAAACAACTTATATATAGATAATTTTTGAAATACTTGTCTTAGAACGAAGCTCTCTCAGCGGCACCCGCACACTGCTGAGGCTGCTGGCATTTTCCCTATATTTTCTTCCGGGTCCACGGGCGCCGGCGCTGTAATTGGCCAGACCTGCAAAGACGTCACTCTGCCGGCAAGAGTCGCCGGTCACGTCACAGGGTCCTGAAGAAACGGCACCGGCGGCCATTTCTTCAGAGCGCATGCGCCGATGACGTCGGCGTATATAGTAAACAACAGTCCAAGTTTAGAAGATATTTACAGTACCTACAGGTAAGCCTTATTAGTACCTTATTATAGGCTTACCTGTAGGTACAATTAAAAAAGAAGACTTTACTTCCTCTTTAACCACTTAACAACCACCTGCCGACAAATAACGTCGACAAGGTGGTTGCTTAACTCTGGGAGGACGTTATATAACGTCCTCCCAGAATCGCGCTCCCGCGCGCCCCCTGGGGCGCGCACACGGGAAACTCCGTGACCGCCGGGTCCAGAGGACCCGGCGGATCACGAATCGCGGTAAATCGCCGCTGATAGCGGCCGTTTACCACGTGATCGCTCCGTCCAATGACGGAGCAATCACTTGTAAACAGACCGGCGTCATTTGATGACGCCGGTTCCTCCCTCCCCTCTCTGTACCGATCGGTACAGTGTGAGAGGGGAGGGGGAGGGAGCGGATGGCAGCAGCAGCACTGTGGGCTGGATCTGTGACAATTGCAGTCACAGATCCAGCCATCCATCCATCCCTGCTCAGCCATCCCTGTGCTATACCCTGCCAATACTCTGCAATACACCCTGGTGCAATACTCTGCAATACCCTGGTGCAATACTCTGCAATACCCTGGTGCAATACTCTGCAATACCCTGCGAAATACTCTGCAATACCCTGCGAAATACTCTGCAATACCCTGCGAAATACTCTGCAATACCCTGGTGCAATACTCTGCAATACCCTGGTGCAATACTCTGCAATACCCTGGTGCAATACTCTGCAATACCCTGGTGCAATACTCTGCAATACCCTGGTGCAATACTCTGCAATACCCTGCACAATACTCTGCAATACCCTGCACAATACTCTGCAATACCCTGCACAATACTCTGCAATACCCTGCACAATACTCTGCAATACCCTGCAAAATACTCTGCAAAATACTCTGCAATACCCTGCACAATACTCTGCAATACCCTGCACAATACTCTGCAATACCCGCCACAATACTCTGCAATACCCGCCACAATACTCTGCAATACCCGCCACAATACTCTGCAATACCCTCCACAATACTCTGCAATACCCTCCACAATACCCTGTGCAATACCCGTGCAATACCCTGCCATACACCGCAATACCCTGCCATACACCGCAATACCCTGCCATAGTCCGCAATACTCCGCAATGCCCTGCAATACTCCGCAATGCCCGGCAATACTCCGCAATGCCCGGCAATACTCCGCAATGCCCGGCAATACTCTGCAATAACCACTTCCCGCCCTCCGGCCGTCATATGACGTCCTTGACTTTGTGCGGGGATATCTGAATGATGGGAGCAGCTACAGGCATCATTCAGATATCAGCTTTTTCAGCCGGCGATTCCCTACACCATAAGAACAATCATAGCGGCTGTTCCGCCGCTTGATCATTCTTACGGGAGGCGAGAGGGGATGTCCCCCCCCCCCGCCGCCCTCCGGTGCTTCTACCGACTCACCGCTACGATCAAAGCCAGGATTGTTGTTTTTTTTTTTTTGTATTTTTTTCAGGCTTCCCAGCCTAGAGGTGAGATGTGGGGTCTTATTGACCCCCCCCCCCCCCATATCTCACTGTAAAGAGGACCTGTCATGCCATATTCCTATTACAAGGGATGTTTACGTTCCTTGTAATAGGTATAAAAGTGATCAAAAAAATGTTTAGGGCGGAAAAACATGTCAAACTAAAATAAATAAAGTAAAATGAAGAATACATTTTTTTTTTTTTTTTTAAAGCGCCCCTGTCCCCGTGAGCTCGCATACAGAAGCGAACGCATACGTAAGTCCCGCCCACATATGAAAACGGTTTTCAAACCACACATGTGAGGTATCGGTGCGAACGTTAGAGCGAGAGCAATCATTTTGGCCCTAGACCTCCTCTGTAACTCAAAACATGTAACCAGTAAAAATATTTAAAGCGTCGCCTATGGGGATTTTTTAAGTAGCGAAGTTTGGCGCCATTCCACGAGTGTGTTCAATTTTTAAGGGCGACATGTTAGGTATCTATTTACTCGGCGTAACTTCATCTTTCACATTATGCAAAAACATTGGGCTAACTTTACTGTTTTTTTTTTTTTTTAAGCACAAAACATTTTTTTTCCGTAAAAAACGCGTTTAAAAAATTGCTGCGCAAATATCGTGCGAGATAAAAAGTTGCAACAACCACCATTATATTCTCTAAGGTCTTTGCTAAAAAAACATATATAATGTTTTGGGGTTCTATGTAATTTTCTAGCAAATAAATTATGATTTTTACATGTAGGAGAGAAATGTCAGAATTGGCCTGGGTGCTCCAGAACGCCTGAAGGTGCTCCCTGCATGTTGGGCCTCTGTATGTGGCCACGCTGTGTAAAAGTCTCACACATGTGGTATCGCCATACTCGGGAGTAATAGCAGAATGTGTTTTGGGGTGTAATTTGTGGAATGCATATGCTGTGTGTGAGAAATAACCTGCTAATATGACAATTTTGTGAAAAAAAAAAAAGAGAAAAAAAAAATCTTGATTTTGCAAAGAATTGTGGGAAAAAATGACAACTTCAAAAAACTCACAATGCCTCTTTCTGAATACCTTGGAATGTCTTCTTTCCAAAAAGGGGTCATTTGGGGGGTATTTGTACTTATCTGGCATGTTAGGGTCTCAAGAAATGAGATCGGCCGTCAGTACTTCAGGTGTGATCAATTTTCAGATATTGGCACCATAGCTTGTGGACTCTATAACTTTCACAAAGACCAAATAATATCCACCAATTTGTACTTATTTTTACCAAAGATATGTAGCAGTATAAATTTTGGCCAAAATTTATGAAGAAAAAATAGTAATTTGCAAAATTTTATAACAGAAACGAAAAAAAAATCATTTTTTTACAAAATTTTCAGTCTTTTTTCTCTTATAGCACAAAAAATAAAAAACCCAACAGTGATTAAATACCACCAAAAGAAAGCTCTATTTGTGTGAAAAAAAGGACAAAAATTTCACATGGGTACAGTGTTGTATGACTGAGTAATTGTCATTCAAAATGTGAGAGCACCGAAAGCTGAAAATTGGTCTGGTTATTAAGGGGGTTTAAGTGCCCAGTGGTCAAGTGGTTAAAGCGGTGTTCCAGCCCAAAAAAAATAATTAAAAGCCAGCAGCTACACATACTGCAGCTGCTGGCTTTTAATAATAGGACACTTACCTGTCCTGGAGTCCCTCGATGTCAGCACCGCAGCTGATGTTTCCATCAGCTGTCGGGTCCTGCCGCCGCCTTTGCGGGTAAGGGAACCCGGCAGTGTAGCCTTTCGGCTTCACGCCGGGAACCCTACTGCGCATGCGCGAGGCCCTGCTCCTCTCTCCTATTGGCCCGGTGGCCGGGAAGGAGGAGGGAGCCCCGCGGTGACATCATGGCCTGCGGCCCGGACTCCTGGAAGTGGGAAAGGATACCTGTCAAAGACAGGTATCCTGTCCCCCCGAAAGGTGCCAATTGTGGCACCGGAGGGGGGGAGGAATCAGATGAGCGGAAGTTCCACTTTAGGGTGGAACTCTGCTTTAAATACTGTTCTATTTAAACACATACATTGCAGTCATTAAACTGATGTAATGAAAGTCCCATAATGAAAGTTTTATATTGGCAAGTGTTATATGTATAAGGATGATGGTACCACGATGATTGAAACTTTTTAGACATTTGCTCTCCTTTATTATAATTCATACATTTTGTAGCACCCTTCTGACCCTTGCATGCACGGTGGTAACCCCCAAAGACAGGTGTGGGCTGACATGTCACCTGAGCTGTAGATTGCTTAGGCAGTAGTAGGATGTCAACAAAGGAGTGACAGTCGTTTTAGGCCCCTTTCACATGGGCGCTTCGGCTAAGCGGAATCCGCTTGCTCAGCGGGGGGATCTCTCTCCTTATCCCCACTGGGCAGGCAGATGACAGGTCCATGTCCACTCCACTATGCAGAGCGGACAGGGACACAGTCCCACTCTCCACTATGGGGCAATCGGATGAAAACGGACCGCCTGTCTGTTTCCATCCAATGCCATCTGATCCCATCTGCTGGACGGATGGGGAATAGGATCACCATCCGTCTGTTTTTGGCGGACAGAATCATATCGGATGGCGGTGGGTGTCAGAGGACACGTGTCCACTGACATCCGCTGTGCCATAGAAGAGACTGGAGGGTCCGATCAGGTCCACCTGGAAAATGACAGGTGGACCTGATCAGACAGCCTGTGTGAAAGGTATAACAAAAATAGGAATTTTTTGTACTCACCGTAAAATCCTTTTCTTTGTTGTCCATGGACGGACACAGCTCCATAAATCTTGACATGTGGGTTATGTTCCTGTTCATAGGAGAGGACTAGGCAGAACAAGTTAGTTATCTTAAAACATGTAACTTTAACAGAGTTGAACAGCCCTGCCCAGGGGGCGGCCCCTCCGTACATAACCCTCCACCCTGCAGTCAGCAGCCTCAGTTCGTAGAAAAGCAGTACAAACTAAAAAAGGAGGGGTGGGTGCTGTGTCCGTCCATGGACGACAGAGAAAAGGATTTTACGGTGAGTACAAAAAAATCCTGTTTTCTCTTTTCGCTCCATAAATCTTGACATGTGGGACGTCCCCAAGCAGTGTCAGAAAAAACGAGGGGTGGGAACAGCAATCAAAAGAAGACGTAACTTCACCCCAAAGAAACAGAGCTCCTCAACGGAGGAGTTGCAACCTCAAACAGCCGCCTGCAAAACCTTGCGGCCAAAGGAAGCATCCGAAGATGCACTCACATCAACCTTGTAACCTGTGAAAAAGTGTGAACAGACGACCAGGTCGCCGTCTTACACACCTGTGAGACAGATGCTAGACGTCGGAAAGCCCAGGGGCACCAATTGCCCTGGTTGAAAGTGCCGTGACAGGAAAGGGAGGTGCACGCCCCTTAAGGGCATAGGCCTGGTCTGCCTGACCCACCTAGAAAATGGTGGCTGACGAGACCGCCAGGCCCTTCTGTGGACCAGACACTGACACGAACAGTGAGTCAGAACTCCGGAATTGAGCAGTAGTAGACAGGTACACCCATAGGGCACGTACCACGTCCAAGGTATGTAGCGCAGCCTCCTTGGGATGCGAAGGCCGAGGACACAAGGATGGAAGGACAAAGTCCTCGTGTAGAAAAGCCGAAACTACCTTAGGAAGGAATGAAGGCTGCGAGCGTAGTACCGCTTTATCCTTATGGAGGACCAAGTAAGGTGACTTGCAAGACAAGGCCGCCAATTCAGAAACCCTCCTGACCGATGTAATGGCAACTAGAAAGGCATCTTTCTGAGAAAGTGTTGAGAGGAATCTCCATGATGCTCTCAAAGGGAGGCTCCTGGAGTACCTAGAGCGCCAGATTCAAGTCCCACGGAGGAAGCGATGGTCCAATCGGGGGAACCACGTGCAGGACCCCCTGTACAAGCGTACTTACTAGTGAGTGAGCCGCCAGGGATCGTTGGAAGAAGACAGCCAAGGCTTAAATCTGTCCCCTAATAGTGCTTAAGGCAAGTTTCAGATCCACTCTGCACTGTAAGAACAGAAGGATCCGAGAAACCGAATAATCCCGTGGGCGCCAAGCCATCTCTACACACATAGAGATGTAAGCCTTCCAAGTGCCATGGTAGATCAACCGGGAAGAAGATTTCCGGGCCCTCAACATGGTGGAGATTACCGAATCTGACAGACCACGTCCCTTAGTACCTGGCTTTCAATAGCCATGCCAGCAAAGCCAGCGACTGTAAAGCAGGATGAAGTATGGGACCTTGAGACAGAAGGTCCTCCCGCATTGGCAGCCGCCAGGGAGCATCTGCTACCAGTCTCACGAGGTCGGCGTACCAGGGACGCCGGGGCCAGGCTGGGTTGATTAAAATCACCAGAATCCCCTCGGCCTCCATTCTGCGGAGCAGATGAGGAAGCAATTTCATTGGGAGAAAGGCATACATTTTCCTGATACTGACCCCATGAAGCCGCCAATGCATCTGACGCGTCTGCCCAGGGATCTCTGGACCTGGCCACAAACCTCGACACCTTGCGATTGAGTCGAGAGACCAGGAGATCCACAACTGGTGTGCCCCATTTCTGACAAAAGAGTTGAAACACCTCCGGGTGTAACGACCATTCCCCTTGGTCCAGCATCTGGAGACTCAGATAGTCCACCTGCCAGTTTCTACGCCCGGAATGTAAACAGCCGATAGAGCCGGCACGCTCCTTTCGGCCCATCTTAGGATGTGAGCGACTTCCGACGCTGCGGCCGAGCTCCTTGTTCCTCCCTGATGGTTGACAGAAGTCACCACCATGGCGTTGTCCGACTGGATCCTGACCGGACGCCCTTGAAGTCTCTGTGACCACTTGAAGACGCACAGTCTGATCGCTCGAAGTTCGAGGACATTGATCGGCAGGCGAAATTCGTCCAGGGTCCAGCAACCCTGAGCCGACTTGACACCCAGACTCCCCCCCAACCTGTGAGGCTGGCGTCCGTCGTGATCACAGTTCAATGGAAAGGAAGGAACGACCTCCCGGACTGAAGAGCCAGGGATCTCAGCCACCCCCGAAGGGAAGCCTTGACCAGTTGACTTACCTGAATCCAGAGACAATGGAGATCTGTTCCATTTGGACAGGATCTCCTCCTGCAATACTCGAGTGTGAAATTCGGCATACGGTACTGCCTCGAAGGAGGCCACCATGAGGCCCAGAACTCGCATGCAAAAATGGAGAGACGACCATTTGCGGGATGCTAACAATTTCACAGCCGACCGGAGCGTCTGCAACTGCTCCAAAGGAAGGAAGACCTTCGCCTCCAAGGAGTCCAGGATCAAACCTAGGTACTCCAGACGCCGATTCGGTACCAACACCGACTTCCATATGTTCAGTACCCAACCAATTTTCCCGGAGGGTCTGACTGGCTATAGACATGTCCTCCTCTAATTCTGAGCCAGAAGCAGCTCCCAGAAGAAGATCGTCCAAGTAGCCCACAATAGCAATGCCTCGCTGTCTCAGCAAAGCCAGATCAGGGCGAGCACCTTGTTAAAAACTTTTGGTGCTGACGCTATGCCAATCCACAAAGCGCAGAAACCTCTGATGGCTGTTGCAGATGGGGACATGCAAGTATGCGTCCTTGATGTCCAGGGGAGCCAAAAATCCCCCGGATGGAGCGCAGCAACCTCAGAACGAATGGATTCCATCCTGAACTTTCGCACCCTCACAAAGGTATTGAGGGCCCTGAGGTCCAAGATTGGACAGACACCATCCTTCTGTGGGACTACCAACAGATTCAAATAGAATCCCTGAAACCTTTCCTTCAGGGGCACAGGTAAAATTACTCTGCACCTGAGCAAAACTCGTACTGCTCCCATCAAAGCAGACCGACGAGCCAGAAGGAGAGGAAGATTTGAGGGAAAGATCTGTTTGGTGGGCAAGAAAAAAACTCTATCTTGTACCCCGAAGTGACCACCTCGCAGACCCACTGGTCAGAGAATAGGGAGGTCCACCGAGCTGTAAAACCGCTAAGCCATCTACCACCCTTGAGTCGGGCGGGGGCAAAATTTCATGCGGTAGCAGGTTTGTTAGCCGGCTTGTTCGGCTTTCGCATTCAGGGACGCTTCTGTCCCCCAGCTGGAGCCTTGTTAGTCTGGGAGGATCTCTGACTGATAAAAATACCGCTTCTGTGTGGAATAGGAGGGCCCCAGCCAACGGCAAGGCTCCTTCCCCTTAGAGGACTGCGGAAGAAGTGTGCTCTTACCTCCAGTGACATCCTTAATAATGTCATCCAGCGAGGTACCAAAAAGCCTCTAAAAGACATTCTGCCAGAGCTCTCTTGGATGCTTGGTCAGCGGACCAGCATTCCAGCCAAATCAGGCAGCGCAGGCTCTGGAAACCATTTTTCATACACACACTGAGTATGTATTAGTGTATATGTTTTTACTGTGGCGCCGAAGGCGCACATGTCTTTGGAGTGTGGAAGGAAACCGGAGTACCCGGAGGAAACCCACGCAGACGCAGGGAGAACATGCAAACTCCAGGCACATGGTGATGGGGTCCGGTTGCGAACCAGTGACCCCCTTGCTGCCAGGTGACGGAGATAACCACTACACCACTGTGCTGCCCTCCATTCAGTGAATGTCTGAGACACCAAAGTCGCAGCCAATATAGGTCGCAATGCTGACCCCAGCATGGTGAACCTGGAGCGGGTTACCGCTTCGGACCTCCTATCAGTAGGGTCCTTAAGAATAACGGACCGCCATGCACTGGGGGACCACAAAGGACCTCTGCGGCCATTCCCATTCCTTATCTATGAACTTATCAAAGAAAGTAACATAAGGTAAAACTGTCACAAAGCGGTCAGATTTGTGTGACCCAAAGGAGACAGACTCCTCTACGGAAGTCCCAGCTGCATTTTCCAGCTGGAGAGTGTCCCGCACAGCATCAGAAGTGCACTCATAAGTCCCCTGTCTAGCATTCCCCAGAAGATGGTGGGGGGAGGAGGCGCTTTTTTACCTCCCTTACGCCAGCACGCCATTTCTACCCTGGCAACAAATGATTCCAGGATTGTCGACAGCGTATCCATGGAAACCGCAGGTGCAGGGGCACCATTAGCTGCCTCTAGCGATTCAGGGGAAGAAAGGTCACATACTGACTCCATGAACACCCACTGACAGTCCTCAGGGACCAAGTGAAAAACACTTAAGTGTCCACCCTCCTTGCTGCACTGACCGGGGGGGGGGGTAACCCAGGGGACTCACCACCCAGAGGGAGACCGCTCAGCACCGCTGCCCGCCTTGTATACACAGCGTGTGTGTTATGAAAAAACTGTGAGGAGAATGAGCCATGCGCTGTTCAGAAAGCCAGGGCTAGAGGCCAAAACCCACTCCAAAATGGCCGCCAGACACCTCAGATAAAAAAGGGCGCAGACTACAAGAAAATGGCCACCCGCAATACCGACCTGCGCAACAGCGCGGCCACAACAAAATGGCCGCCAATAGGAATTTAAATAGAGAAAAAAACACACTAAAAATGGCGTCGGCACAGAAAAAAATGGCGCCCGAACCCCGGGATGTGGACGAGAAGGCCGTGCAGAGACTTCGCAGGAGACAGACCCCCCCTCACAGAAGCAGACCCCAGCGCCCCATGGTCCCCCACAGGGACCCGGAGCCCCCCCACAGATACACCCCGGTTACAGCGGGCCCTAGGGCAGGAGGGGAAAGGGCGACAGAGAGCAGGGAAAGAGAGGACAGGAGAACCCCTTAATCCCGGGATTGACCAGCTGTTCGATCCTGCCGAGACAGGAGGCACTGTACTTACCCGTCCATGCGAGGACATGCTGGCGCGTCCCTGACAGACCCACAACGGTACGGAGTAGCTGTCGGCTCGGTCCACTGTGAGTGAGACAGCAAGCAGCCCAGTCATATGTGGACCCCGGAGCATGTGCTCACCGGCCACCCCTGGAGCCATGGGGTACGTCGTGGCAGAACCAGCGCAAAGCTAAGGACTGGCACGCTCGATGGCCGGAACTGGGAAGACTACAAGGATCTATAATATCCAGCCTGTCGCCCAGCCGGCAGTTGATAGAAGATATCACAAAAAAATAAAATCAAAAATTCTTCAGGACTCTGGGCCCAAAGGGAGCCACGTCCTTCTCCTCTGCTAGGCAGAAAAAAACGGAGGCTGCTGACTGCAGGGTGGAGGGTTATGTACGGAGGGGCAGCCCCTTGGGCGGGGCTGTTCAACTCTGTTAAAGTTACATACAGTATTTTAAGATAACTATCATGTTCTGCCTAATCCTCTCCTATAAACAGGCACATGCCAAGATTTATTAATGAATAAATGAATGAGTGACTTGTATAGCGCTACACATGCGAACTGAATCGCCTCTAGGCGCTTTTTGCAGCCAGTGTCTGCTTGGCTGGTGCGGTCCTTCTACCCCGTATGGTCTCGACACGCTTGGGACACACAGTCGTACACACATATATACTGGGCCAATTTTTGGACAAGATCCAATTAACCTAACTCTTTGGAGTGTGGGAGGAAACCGGAGAACCCGGAGGAAACCCACGCAGACACAGGGAGAACATGAAAACTCCAGGCAGATGGTGTCGTGGTCGGGATTACGAACCAGCGACCCTTTTGCTGTTAGGTGAAAGTGCTAACCAGTACACCACTGTGCTGCTCCCAGCTTATGGAGCTGTGTCCGTTCATGGACGAAAAGAGAAAAAGAGTTTATTGCTCAAAGTCAAACTCCAGGGAGAAAAGGTAAGGGCACAGCATACCAAATAATTAGCAGAAAGGTTCTCGCAGTCTTCAGAGATACAGACCCCTGAGACTGACATTGCATTCTGTGATTGTAACTCCTGATTGTAAGGTACTTGAAAAATCAGCTATCAGCACCCTGTGGAAAAAACTCCATGCTCCAATGAGGTCCAAGCTCCACATCCAAGCTTTTTCCAAGCCCCTCATCATATCTAGAGGTTCTCCACGGCTCCCCAGTCCCCAGGCTCCACACACTAGGCCTCAAATTCAAGTCTCTGTCCAGCCACATGGTCACCCTCTCAGGAAGCAGGCCTAAGAGGTTTCAGCAGCAAGACAAACCCCTCCCCTTTGCAGGAGGGCCAGGGGAGAACAGCCTTCCTTCCCAAGGTCACTCCCTCCCCCTCCTTCTACCCTCTTCCAGTATGCACTAGTGGTAAGGAAACACCTAATGTTTGGCTAGGAAGAGATAAATATTCATAACTCTGGTTGGTGTAGCTCTAATGTTGTTACCAAAAGCAGCAGTGCCGCCAACTGGCAACAGAAGGACACATACAGTAACATACATTAACCAGGGCCCAGGAGAAACCAAAGAAAGCTGTACTTTCAATTCAGCTAAGCTGACTGCAGTTTTGCAACACTAAAAGATGGACACTCCTGATTAGGGCAGAGTATCTACAGTTATCCACAGTATTTTCCAGGAATGCTGACCCTCATTGCAACAGTGGACAAGGGGGCACTCTTTACTTCTGGATGAAAAGTGATTTAATATCCAAAAACGGAAAGGATTCTTCACAGTAAGAGCTGTGAAAATGTGGAAAAGACTCCCTCAAGAGCTGTTCTGTCTAGCTCAGGAAAGTTCTTTTAAAAAAGGCCTGGATTTCTTTCTAAACATACATAATATAACTGGATACTAATAATTATAGGTAAAGTTGATCCGGGGAATATCTGATTGCCCATTGGGGGATCAGGAAGGATTTTTTCCCCCTGCTGGAGCAAATTGGATATTGCTTTGCTGGGTTTTTTACCTTCCTTTGGATCAACTGTGGGAATACGATTGTGTATATAGGATTGTAATTTTGTTGTCTTTATTGGTTGAACTAGATGAACTTGTGTCTATTTTAAACCAGACTAACTATGTAACTATGTAGCCTTAGCCAGAACCAGGAGGAAGGGGTTGTGACAGGGAAGAGTTACTACTGTAACTTTTTCACTTATGGAAATTTCAGCTTGGGCTATCGACCCTTGTAAACTACTTAATTGAGCAGAGTGTAAATTAAGTCCTTGTAAAACATGCAACAGCACCAAAATCTCAATCTGCTTGTTCAAAAATAGAATGCCAAATATTATCATGTTATATTTCATATTTATGCTAATAAGAAAAAATGTAAAAAAAAAAAAAAAAAAAAAGTATGTTTCCCATTCCTAACCATAAATATTAACCACTTCCATACCGCAAGCCGTCATATGATGTCCTCGGCTTTCAGTGGGGATATATGATTGATTCATGCAGTGGGGGGGGGGGGGTCTGCATTCAACACTCCTGGAAGTGGTGAATGTAAAAGATCTTTTCGCAAGATTATCTCTTCAACTCCTTGGATTTTGGTGTCTTAAAGCGGAGGTTCACCAGAATTTTTTTTTTTAAAAGCCAGCAGCTACAAATACTGCAGCTGCTGACTTTTAAAAAAAGGACACTTACCTGTCCAGGTCGCCCGCGACGTCGGCAGCCGAAGCCGAGCTACCGCACGGCTCTCAGCTTCCCCCGCCGCCATCCTCGGTGAGGGAATCGGGAAGTGAAGTGCTGCGGTTTTACTTCCTGGTTCCCTACGGCGCATGCGCGAGTCGCTCTGCGCCGTCCTCACTGGTCCCCGCTGTGTTCTGGGAGCCGAGTGTTTCCCAGAACACAACGGGGGGGGGGGGGGTGACGCGAAGGGACGGGACTCCCGCTGAAGTCTGCTCCCGGAAGTGGTGCAAATACCTGTTTTATACAGGTATCTGCACCCCCTCCCCCCTGAAAGGTGCCAAATGTGGGGGGGAGGGTTCCGAAAAGCGGAGGTTCACTTTTGGGTGAACCTCCGCTTTAAAAAGTGGGACAGGTAATTAATTAGTATTTACTTTGCAGGGAATTGCTCACTTCAGTTATTAAAAATGACAGTCACTTTAGTGAGTGCTCATACCTGAATGGTAGCATGCCAATTGCATAGTAATACCACTTTTACAATAAAGGGCTATGCCTATGACCTAAACAGTTCAAAACTCTTCATTTTTTGATACTAGCTGTCCTATAGTGCATTTTATAAAATGACCTCTATATTTCACATTTTGCAAATGTCTTTAATAGGAAAGCATCCTCTGATCATTACTGTCTTTTTTTTTTTTTTGCATTCTAAAAGTCAATATGACATTTTAAAAACCATTATGTATTTTCACCCTTCTCCTCTAAAACTTATGTCAATGCCATTTTTATCTCCATTGGGAAAAAGAAAACGTTTTAGCAAAGAACATGCGCTGCTCATCAAAAAAAAACGCTATAATAATAAGCGCGATCACCACAACTTCACTGACCTCTTGCAAATAGCAGGGAAAGCAGCAAGTAATGCATCTCAGGGGTCTAATAACTGTGATTACTTCCCGGCCAGCATTATTAGAAATGTGCATTTTGAAAGGCCGCACTGGGCCACATAAGTTTTTGTTAAGGTAGATGTTTTCTTCTTTTGCAAAGTAAATTCTTTGTCCAAAGATGTCCTTTATTTCATACTTGTTGCTCTTTTCGGTGCCAAGGAATACTAGATAAACAAAAATAATGTTGTATTAGCACAGCAATGTCACATCATACATATTAATGGCAATACAATAAAACATTTTTGAAGGTGAAGCATATTTAAATACTTTTAGTTTGAAGTGGGGGGGGGGGGGGGGGCTTCATAAAAAGCTGCAACGTGTTAAGCAGTCTTAAAGGGGTTGTAAAGGTTCGTTTTTTATTTTCTAAATAGGTTCCTTTAAGCTAGTGCATTGTTGGTTCACTTACCTTTTCCTTCGATTTCCCTTCTAAATTTTTTTTTTTCTTTGTCTGAATTTCTCACTTCCTGTTTCTCCTCAGTAAACTTCACACCATCATCCGAGTGGTGTTTAGTCAGCCAGAACAGCTTACAGAACAGCTTACTGAGGAGGAACAGGAAGTGAGGAATCCAGACAAAGAAAACAAAGAAAAAAAAACACTTAGAAGGGAAATCTAAGGAAAAGGTAAGTGAACCAACAATGCACTAGCTTAAAGGAACCTATTTAGAAAATAAAAACAAACCTTTACAACCCCTTTAAGAATGAATTCCAATAATGTTTTTTTTTTTAACTGGCAAGTTACAAAGATGTTTTCTAAGCATGTCTCGCAGGTGACAAGCATTTGGGACTGAAGTCTTCTGACTCTCTAAAAGGAACACAACAGAGGTAAACACTAAAGTAACTAGAAACATACAGAGACTGGGAGTATCTAACTGGTGACTGAACTAATTAGAGGAAAAATAGGAGGGGGGGCAGGGGAGCATACCAAAGGCCTAATAATAATAATAATAAAAAAGCTGCTGTGGCAGCACACACATTCGTTTTCTCCAGACGAGGGCCCTTTGCATGCAAAATAATATGATCATTCACTCTTCTAGCCGCTACATTGTTCAACCTCTTCAAGAAAGAGTGATTTTAGTAAAACAATGCTCTTCATAAATTCCCCTCCTATGAATAAATCTTTTTTTTTTTTTTTAAATTGTGATAAAGGGTTGCTTGAAGCTATTTTTGTTACACTTATGCCCTGTACACACAATAGGAATTTCCTATGGGCTAAAATCCGATGGAATTTTCTATTCAGAATTCTGTTCAAGCTGTCTTCCATCAGTCTTGCATACACACTGTCAGACTAAATTCCGACCGTCCAAAGCGCGGTGACGTAAAACACTACGATGAGCCGAGAAAAGTGAAGTTTAATGCTTCTGAGCATGCGTCGACTTGATTCTGAGCATGCGTGGGTTTTTTCTCCGACGGAGTTCCACACAGACGATCGGAATTTCCTATAGGATTTTTTTCCATCAGAAAAATTTAAAACATGTTCTATTTCTAAAATCCTACGGAAAAAAGTCTGATGGGTCCACACACGATAGGAATTTCTGATGAAAAAATTCCATCAGACTTTTTTCCGTAGGATTTTAGAAATAGAACATGTTTTACATTTTTCTGATGAAAAAAATCCTATGGGAAATTCCGATCGTCTGTGTGGAACTCCGTACACACGATAGGAATTTCTGATGAAAAAAGTCTGATGGAATTTTTTCATCAGAAATTCCTATCGTGTGTGTGGACCCATCAGACTTTTTTCATCAGAAATTCCTATCGTGTGTACGGAGTTCCACACAGACGATCGGAATTTGATGGGTCCACACACACGATAGGAATTTCTGATGGGTCCACACACACGATAGGAATTCTGATGGGTCCACACACACGATAGGAATTTCTGATGAAAAAATTCCATCAGACTTTTTTCATCAGAAATTCCTATTGTGTGTACAAGGCTTTAGACCTCCTTAACAGTAGTGATAATGAATGATTTGCTACTCTTTTGCCTAAAGGGTCCTATCATACATTCCTTATTTTTCTAGGAAGTAAATAGTAAACTAGCCAACATATGAGTTCTCCCACCATCCCAAATGTGGAGTAAAACCACCGAATTTTACATTATCCACTGAATCTAATCTAGGATCCTATAATAATTAAACTTGTAGTAGAGATTGAGGACAATTTGCAGCCAGAATTACACACAGACACACACACACAGACACACAGGCAAACACACAGGCACAGACACACAGACACACACACACATACACATAGACACACACAGACAGACAGACACATACACAGACATGCACACATACACACAGACATGTACAGACTAGGGTGACCACGTGTCCCGGATTGCCCGGGACAGTCCCGCATTTTGCAGGTCTGTCCCGGGCACCTTCACTCCAGGACAATACAGTGTCCCGGAATGAAACTGACACAGCCACCCCCCCCCGGGTCAATCTGATGCCCCCAAAAAAGGCCGCCACATCACCGCTTTACTCACTGACAGTACTTGTCCTGGCCGGGAATGCCTGGAGGAGCACAATCCCGCCCCCTGCTTGTGATTGGAGAAATCATAAATCCCGCCTCTTATGTCCAATCACTGTGCTGTGATTCGTTACAGCACAAGCTGATTTTTGGGAAGGGAGGGTGTCCCTGAATGGTAGTTTGGAAATGTGGTCACCCTAGCACAGACACATGTACAGATATGCACAGACACACACACAGACATGCACAGACACACGCACACACACACACAGACAGACAGGCACACACACAGACGCACACACACAGACATGCACAGACACACAGACACAGGTGCACACACACACACAGGCACACAGACAGACAGACAGACACACACATAGACACACAGACAGACAGGCACACACACACACACACTAACTCATACATGCACAGACACACACACACAAAGACACATACGCACAGACAGACACACACAGACACACACACACACAATCAAAGATACACACAGAGAGACACACATACAGGGACACACACATACACACAGACACAGGCAAACACAGAGATAATGCACACAGACACACACAGACACAGATATGGATACATACACAAACACGCACAGAGAAACACACACAGACACACAGACGCACAGAGACACACACACGCACAGAGACACACACACACACAGAGACGCACACACACAGTTTTCTGGTTCTAGTAATGAAGGGTTAGAAACTCTTTCCTGTTACTAGTCTTCTAGTGCTTCTTTGTGTTGTGTTCTCATTGGGACCTAACTATAACTATAGCCACTGCAGCGTAGTTCATCCTCAAAAATTATAGCAGAAACTCCTCAGTTTTACCTTTTTCTCTGTATTACCTCTTTGTGTTTTACCTTCTCTCAGCTCTCCTCCGCCAGTAGTGAGTTGGCATCCTAATCTCTAAGGTAAACACAGAGCAGGTGCACAGAAAGGGGGTAGAAACCAAAGGGGTTAATTTACTAAATCTGGAGAGTGCAAAATCTGGTACAACTGTGCACAGAATCCAATCAGCTTCCATTTCTTTTTTTTTTGTCAAAGCTTAATTGAACAAGCTGAAGTTAGAAGCTGATTGACTACCATGCAGAGCTGCACCAGAATTTTCACTCTCCAGTTTTAGTAAATTATCCCCAAAGTGTTTCAACCTGACTTGAAAGACTTCACTCCTTCTACTGTAAATATTCAGATGTCGTTGAGAGCTTGTTTTACAGCTTTTGCAATGCTTGTTAAGAATATGTAAATAGGCTGGCCATATTTGTACATTAATGTGTGTTTGTAGAGCATATTTGAATGCAATTCCAGGCACTCGTCTCTTATGCTTTATCAGAGTTTGCAATAAAATTATAGAAAAGACAACCTTGGATGTTTTCATATACTGACCGTGAACTATACTGTCACGGATCCCCGTCGCACTCCACTTGAGTGCTTCTGTCAGTACACTGCTTCCTCCAATCTGGATCTTCAGATATCAGATTTTACAGCCGAATATTGTAACCAAGAACCAGATGAGACTAGCTCAGTTATAAAGCTGGAACATCAACTGTTTATTGAACAAAGGCACACAGAGATACACTCAGGGGACAAGCCCCCTCCCTTGGATTCAGGATGGGGTAAACCATCCAATCATCAATAAGGAACACATAGGTATTTAAACATTTGAACACTAGACCACCTTATCAGCTGGTAGGGCTGTTGGAGGAATCCCCCCTCCCCTCCCCACCCTGCCCCTGGTTTACATGCCAGGAACAAAAATACAAACATCCATCCCATAATGCACTTCTCCTAAGGCAGACAGACACAACAGAACAATGGGACACAGCCACACCCCAAACGATCCCAGCAACGTGTCCACAACAGCATGAGACAACACACAATATATATACATATATACAATATTCCAGTGTGGCTGTACAGCGAGTCCGACTAGCACAGATTAGACTGGGGTTCTCTGTCACCCTGTGCCCCTAATGGACACAGGGTGATTTTGAACATAGAAGGGGCAAGGGGAGCCGGACCAGGAGCCTCCAGTGTTCTCCAAGGCAAGCTGGGCTCCACAAGTCCCCCGCCCAAAGTGACTCCCGTCACATATACCAACATAGTTTGTTCTTTGTGAGCCAACTTAAAATTAGATTTTGATAAAGCCACTGCCAATATGTTGGTCAGTTAGTTAGTTAGGTGGTTAGTTAGGTGGTTTGTTAATTAGTTAATTTGTAAAACTATACAACAGTTGCTAGGTGATTTTACTGATACAAGTACATTATAATTGCACTTGATAACTTTACATGTGGCCCTTATTTATAGCAATTGCTTTAACCTACAGTTTAGTACATGCTGTTCCTCCAATCACTGTGTAATTTAAGATCAAGCTATTGGGTAAATTACTCAAACAATATTTAAATTCTTTATACAGTATGGAGCTGAACTGAAACAATAATGGGAGTGATGAGTGGAGCATTAAAAGGAAGCCTAAAGGGCATTTCTCAGTGAATATCATTTTAAATACAAATAAGTATCCTACAGTGATCGATCAAGCTTGAACATATTTTGTTTTTTCTCTAACCAATCCACTCGATACCTGATTTTGTGCTTTAAATTTCTGTGCAAGCCATTAAATATTGCAGTCATTGCAAAAAAAAAGAAAAAAAAAAAAAGAAAGCACTAAAGGAATGGAAGTTTGTATAGCCATAGGCAAGATTATCCACGTGGAGTCAGTTGCAAGCTGGGCTTGTTCTCCTGTGGGGTCCTTTAGCTATGTTGTTTAATACTTGTCTCCTACTAAGACTCAAGCCTTAATTGAATTCAAGACAAAATGCCCTTTTGTTAAATCTCACTGTCATCATTCACATACATTATCTTTTTCCAATTCTTTCTAGACCTCTTGTAGCTAATTGGTGGCAGTTTTCCTGTAAATACAACTTGTACCGAGGCAGGAATGAAAATCATGAAAAGCATCACTAAGTGTCACAGTTCCTTTTATATGCTGAAAGATGTACAGTGATCCAAAAAGCTTTAATTTGAATCCAATTTGAGATTCATGGAGAGGTAAAAAGATAGACTATATTTTAAATAGTAGGAAGTAGCATGTGTGAAATTAAGGTGGGGGTGGAAAGCATTTCAGTAAATGTTATTTCTTCATTGATCCATACATTTAGCTTCAAAATGTAGGTGTTATTTTGTTCCTGAAATATATTAGTGTGACATATTATGGTCATCTTATTATTTGAAGCTGAAATATAAGAATATACTATTCTATACATTACATTTTTAAACTAATATAGAGATAAGGGGAAAGATCCTAGGGAAAGATTTATACAGATTGTAAAAAATCCATGTACATGTCGTGCTGGATTCGCTACATATTTGTTGACAAAAATAGGATTTTTATAACAGCTTACCTGTAAAATCCTTTTCTTGGAGTACATCACGGGACACAGAGCGACATAGTCATTACTAATGGGTTATATAGTTACCGTCAGGTGCTGGCACTGGCAACTTCCAAAACCGGAAGTACCCTCCCCTATATAAGCCCCTCCCATCCGGGAGCACCTCAGTTTTGTAGCAAAGCAATAAGTGTCCCCAAAGAGGGGCGGGAGCTCTGTGTCCCGTGATGTACTCCAAGAAAAGGATTTTACAGGTAAGCTGTTATAAAAATCCTATTTTCTTTCTCGTACATCACGGGACACAGAGCGACATAGTCATTACTAATGGGATGTCCTAAAGCAATGCCAAATGAGGGGGGGGATACACCATATATAAGCTGAGCGCTATCAGACATGAGGATCTTTTGCGGCCTGCAACACACTGCGCCCAAAGGCGACATCCTCCTGACTTCTAACGTCCACCTGGTAGAACCTAGTAAACGTGTGTACTGAAGACCATGTTGCGGCCTTACAGACTTGAGCCAGGGAGGCCTGGTGATGCACTGCCCATGAAGTTCCAACTGCTCTCGTGGAGTGCGCCCTAACTTTGAACGGAGGCGGTCTACTTCTCAAGCTATAGGCTTGTATTATGACCTGTCGAATCCACTTGGCTAAAGTAGATTTTGACGCTGCCTGACCCTTTCTGGGGCCTTCCGGCAGAATAAACAAAATATCCGTTCTGCGAATCTGAGCAGTGGCTTTTAGATAAGCTTTAACTGCTCTTACTACATCCAAAGAATGCAATAACTTTTCCTCTACCGAAGTAGGCTTGGGGAAAAAGGAAGGAAGAACCACATCTTGGTTCAAATGAAAACTCGATACCACCTTAGGAAGAAAGGCTGGATGAGGACGTAACACTACTCTGTCCTTATGGATAACCAGATATGGCTCCTTACAGGACATAGCTGCTAATTCCGATACTCTTTTAGCCGAACAAATGGCTACTAGAAAAATCAATTTCCTGGTGAGAAGCACTAAGGAAATATGCTGTAATGGTTCAAATGGTTGTTTCTGTAGAACCGACAGAACCAAGTTTAGATCCCATGGACATATGGGAATATTAACCGGAGGACTAATACGCATCACTCCTTGTATAAAGGCTTTGACTAGTGAATGCGAAGCCAAGGGCCTTTGAAAAAATATTGACAAGGCCGAAATCTGACCTTTGATAGTACTCAAGGCAAGCTTCCTATCTACAGCCCATTGTAGGAAGTCCAGAATTCTACCTATTACGTATTTACGTGGATGCCATTTCCTGGCCTCACACCAGGCGATGTACGCCTTCCAGATTCTATAGTAGATCTGCCTGGATACCGGTTTCCTGGCATTGATCATGGTAGACACCACAGCATTAGAGAGCCCTCTCCTTTTTAGAATGTGGGCTTCAATAGCCAGGCCGTCAAACCTAGGGCTGGTAAGGAAGGGTGGTATATCGGTCCCTGCGAAAGCAGGTCCGGACGATGTGGGAGGGTCCAAGGACTCCCCACAGACATTTTTACAATCTCCGCGTACCATGCTCTTCGGGGCCACGCTGGAGCCACCAGAATCACTGGTTTCTTTTCTACCCTGATTCTGCGGAGTAATCGAGGTAACAATTGTGGCGGTGGGAATGCATATATCAGCTTGAACTGATCCCAAGGGAACACTAGGGCATCCGAGCCGCACGCTAGGGGATCACTTGTCCAAGAGACAAACCTGTCCACTTTCGTGTTGAACCTGGATGCTAGCAGATCTACATCCGGTGTTCCCCACCGCTGACATATTGTCCGGAAAACCTCGGGATGAAGGGACCATTCCCCTGGGCATAATTGTTGGCGACTTAGAAAGTCCGCCTTCCAATTCTCCACCCCTGGAATGAATACCGCAGATATGGCTGGGACATATCTTTCTGCCCATCTCAGGATGTAATTTACTTCCCTTTGGGCTGCACGACTCCTGGTGCCCCCCTGACGATTGATATATGCCACTGCTGTGGCATTGTCTGACTGAACTCTGACAGGGGACCCTTGGAGTTTGGATGTCCATGCTACTAGGGCATACCGGGCTGCTCGTATCTCTAAGAGATTGATGGGCAGGGCCTTTTCCGCATCTGCCCATCTGCCCTGGAGAGACCATTGCTCCAGTACTGCTCCCCAGCCTAAAAGGCTGGCATCTGTAGTGACCACCTTCCAAGAAATCGGACTGAAGGATTTCCCTCTTTCCAGATTCCGGGGAACCAACCACCAACGGAGGCTTCTGCGAACGGAAGGGGACAAGGACATTGGTACGTCCAGAGCCTGAACTTTTTTGTTCCAGGCTGACAGTATGGCCCTTTGCAACTTCCTTGAATGGAATTGACCGTAGGGTACTGCTTCGAATGATGCCACCATTTTTCCCAGCAGCCTCATGCACAGGCGTATGGATGGCTGTCTTTTTGAACCCACTAAGTGGATCAAATCTCTCAAAGACGACCCCTTTTCTCGAGGCAAGAAAATTTTTCTCTGGTCTGAATCCAGCCTTAGCCCCAAGTATTCCAGACTTTTGACTGGTTTTAGGGCTGACTTGTCTCGGTTGATAATCCAACCGTGATATTCCAGATACTTGATTGTCTCGTGAACAACCACTTCTAGTTTTTCCACTGAGTGGTCTATCAGCAACAAGTCGTCTAGGTATGCCATTATCGTTACACCTCGTGTTCTTAGATTGGCCAATAATGGGGCCAGAATTTTTGTGAACACTCCTGGTGCTGTGGCCAGACCGAAGGGTAAGGCTCTGAACTGAAAATGGCGCCCTTCTATCGCAAAGCGTAGACATTTTTGGTGGGCTGGAAAGATGGGGATGTGCAAATACACATCTTTGATGTCGATCGAGGCTAACCATTCCTCCCCTTGTAGGGCAGTGGCTACCGATCGGATCGACTCCATCCGGAAAGTCCTGATATGTAGGAATTTGTTTAGCCCTTTTAGATTTAATATGGGCCTCACGTCCCCGTTTGGCTTCGGAACTGTAAAGAGGTTTGAGTAAAACCCGAACCCCCATTCTTCCAGGGGGACCTCTATAATTACTGCTTGAAGCAATAATTGTTCCAGTGCCAACAGGAGGGATCCTCTCTTCTGGGGATCCCTTGGCACGTTCGACCTTATAAAGCGGGAAGGAGGGGAGTTTTTTAACTCCAATTTGTATCCCAGATTTACTGCGGAGAGCACCCATCTGTCTCGGATCGTGTCCCGCCAGGTTTCTGTGAACAACTGAAGTCTTCCCCCCACCCGATTGGGTGGGGGCAACCCTTCATGCATTTGACTTTGGGGGAGGTTTTGTACCTCTCCTGCTCCAGGGCTTCTTGTTACCCTGCAACTGTCCCTGATTTTTACCTCCGGGATTTGACCGGGGAGGCCGTCGGAACTGTTTCACAGCCGATGTCCTAGGGACTGGAGAAGCCGGCCTCTTAAAAGAGGGACCTCTAACTCTATTTTTGACCGGCAAGAGTGTACTTTTACCGCTGGAAATTCTCTGGATATACTTGTCCAGGTCTTCCCCGAATAAGCGCTCCCCATGAAATGGGAAGCTGACCAGCAATTTTTTACAGGGAGCTTCAGCAGACCAGTTTTTGAGCCATAGAAGCCTGCGCATATGTACTACAGACAGCGTAAGGCGGGAGGCCTGATGGATTGAATCCTTTATAGCGTCCACCGCAAAGCATAAGGCTCTAGGTAGATCAGCTAGAGCAAGAGCCTGCTGATCTGGCACGTCCCTTAAGACCTGTTTCAACTGATCCTTCACTGCTTGGCAGACCCCTATAGCTGCCACTGCTGGTTGTGTCACCAATCCTGCTGTAGAAAAAGCAGATTTCAATAAGGACTCCAATTTTTTATCTATTGGGTCCTTGAACATTTGGACATTTTCCACCGGACATGTCAGTGATTTATTCACACAAGAGATGGCTGCGTCCACTGTAGGGACCTTCCATTTTCTGACGAACTTATCCTCCATAGGATAGACCACCGGAAATCTCTTGGGGGGAGTAAATATTTTGTCAGGATGCTCCCAATCCTGGTAAATGAGCCCCTCCAGTAAAGGATGGATCGGAAAAGAACAAACAGTCTGGGGAGCTTTTAGCGACCCCAACGAGGAGACAGAAGAGGAGGATGGCTCCGCAAGTGGCATTTTAAATGCTGATCGGACCATATTAGTCAGGGACTGCACCCATAACCTCTCAGCATGTGATGCTGAGAACGGCTCCTCCACTGTTGATTCCTCTACAACTGAATCAACCTCATCCTGATCCCCCTCAGGTAGGTCGTTCTCTGTATGGGACTGTTGCTCTGTTAACAGGCACTCTGAGGGAGGAGACGGAGATCGAGCGCTTTTCTCCTGTGACAGGGAAGCAGCAATTAGTGCTGACAATCTCTCTTCCAGCCCTCCCAGAGCTGAGGAAAAAACCTCCTCTGTTACATACACAGGAGCAGGTGAACTGGGGACAGCCACAGTACCAGGTACTCCTGGGGGTGCCCTACGGTCACTAACCTCTGATTCTTCAGGGGAGACTGGTGCAGCCAAAGCATGCCCAAGATCCTCAGAGCCCGATGGAGACCCCCTATTCCTCCTGGAATTTCTAGTCCCGGAGTTTTTAGACGGCATATTCCTAAGCCACAAAGCTGAGGTATTCCAGCCGAAAATACACCAGTTACTGATAATAGTCTAG
The DNA here is from genome assembly GCA_029206835.1 of Rana muscosa. NCBI lineage: Eukaryota > Metazoa > Chordata > Amphibia > Anura > Ranidae > Rana > Rana muscosa. The sequence continues at coordinate 515,371,552 of CM055121.1, read as the reverse complement.
CATAAATGCTGCTATAATAAACAGTTGGTGTCTACTAATGTGCCTTTCTAGGGGATGCCTGTATCAACCGCTTGCTGTATGCCTTTAAATGTTGCCAGCTCTGTCTCTGTACTTCATAGCCAGCTTACTGCAATAATGTGGCTTTTTAAAAACCTGCTGGGACGCCCGCACATGCGCAGAAGCGCTGCGGCGCGCACAGAGCGTCATCCCCCAGGCCCCGCCCCTTTTCCCGGCCACCTCTATATATAGAGGCGCGTGCACGCGCACGCGCGCGGCCACGTGCGCCTCGGCGCTAATTTTCAAACATGGAAACCAGGGACAGGAGCCAGGGCCCCCTTTGCCGCAGGCCGGGGGATAGACGAACACTGCAACATGGCAGAGGAAACAGTTTCCTGTAGGAGAACTCACCAGCTGCCTGGACTTTGCTCTCTGAGAAGAAACTAGTCCATATGACAAGAAAAACATTCCACAGCGGCCTCTAGTGGACAAACACAGGTACCGCAGTTTAATATACTAAACATATATAAAAAAACATTCTTTTTTTTTTTTTTTTCTTGACCACCATTAAAAATTATTACATTTTTTTTTTAGTAGTTACAGGCATGCACAGATATTAGCGGGAATACCGTTAGGTAACAGACAGAAAGACAAATTAGGCTTGGGGGTCCCCCAATAGAACCAAGTTCCTGGGGGCCCCCACTTACCTGTTCCCCGCCGCAGGACTTTGTTTGGTCCACAAAAGCCCAAACTTCACCTATCACGGCAGGCATTGTAATCAAACCTTCAGGGACCGGGTTCCCAAGGATTCCACTCCCCTGGACCTGTATAGCACCCTGCACAGAAAACATCTTGGTCATGGGTATGACCAGAGCTCTGGATCCCAGGGTCCAGCTCTCCTAAGAGAAGCATTACAGGCAGAACCTTGCTCTTCTCTGCAAGGCCCGGGTACCGACCGTTTAGCTATGAAGCTTTTTTGGTCGGATCCGGAATAGCTTACTGAGGCCCAAAAGAACCTGTACGCAAGCTCAGTGAAAAACACATGTTTCTTCTTGGCCAACACCTTAGACACTGGCAAAAAACTGAGGTGCTCCCGGATGGGAGGGGCTTATATAGGGGAGGGTACTTCCGGTTTTGGAAGTTGCCAGTGCCAGCACCTGACGGTAACTATATAACCCATTAGTAATGACTATGTCGCTCTGTGTCCCGTGATGTACGAGAAAGAAAGATGAATGTTTAACACAATACATTTTGTTAGATAGTACCCTTCTTTTGTGGGTTGAAATGGACCCTTTTCAATGCACCCTCAATGCTAAGGGGAATGTGGGATGATATCAGCATGAAAGAGGACTGAACGCTTCCTGCACACCTGTCATGGTCAGGGGTCAGGCTCAGAGACCAGTATCTATAGCAGTAGAGAGGTTCCCACCGACTAGCTGGACAGAAGCAGGTCACCCTGGCGGGTGACATGGTCTCATTGGAGGAGCAGAGTTTAAGCACTAACCGGTGTTCACCAGAGCTTCTGATGATGGAGATGGGTTTTGCAGTATGTTAGTACCAGATCTTGGTCCTCATGATCACCCCACCAGGAGGTGTGCAAGCTGGGGTCTAGTAGTAGATATAGAAGGTAGGGATCAAGCAGAAGTGTAGTCAGTAAACAAGCCAAAGGTAGATAACAAGTGGTTGCAGGTTGGGATCAAGCACAAGTGTACCTGAGGAACAAACCAAAGGTTGGTAATGAGTGGTAGCAAAGATATGAACGGCAGCAGAATTGACAAGAGTGAGAAATTGGCTGGAGAAAGCACAATAGTTTGGCAAACTGGAAGGGCAAAATCATGGCTAAAATAGGAAGTTCATGGGAGGAGCAAAGCGTTTCAAGGTTCAAGAGAAACAAGGTTCAAGGCAACATGGTTCAATGAATTGTCCAGGCTGCTGTCCATCAATTCCAGGTGGCTCAGCAAAACGAGACACCACCAGATACAGAGGTTGCAGATTCAGACCCGGGTTCTGACAACACTTGCCGTAGGGATAGCAGTCTACATTCCTGTTTTGCCAAGCTGGTAGTGACAGCAGAAGGGAACACACTTATATTTTTTATATTTGAAATACAAAACAATTATAAATGATCATCCTGTGTGCAAACAGCTTTATGGTTAGTTGGTCTATATACAGAATTTCTTACATTTTTTTGTGTAAAATGTACTAACTAACTAAGACCTATGTATGTCCAAACTTAAACAAAAAAAACTGTACTAAGAGGATAAGGAAGCTGCCTTTAATCTGAGCTACCTTATCTGCTTGGTTGATCTATGTTAGTGACTCAAAGTATGGAATATAGAGACAGCCAAGCAACTACAATTTTTATGAGTTCAGCACTGGTAGCCCCTTGTTTCTAATTTGGAAAATATGCAATGACTGCTAAGTTAACACAGGATTTGTTTCATTTTAAATAGTTTGAATATTTTCCTATCGAAGAACAGATATTGATGAATACCTGTAGATGTTGTTAAAGTGTAATTCCAAACAAACCCTAACTAAGCTAAAATATATTCCCACCCCATTCTAAGCCTATAGTCAATACTTACTTATTCTGAAGTTGTTTCGGTCACATGATTTGGTCCCAGCGACAGCTTTAGTGTAGAGGAGGGGCAGCCGACAATGGCTGCTACATAATAAGGCTATGGTTGATATCATCGCACAGGCTCTGCAGCCGTTGTTATTGCTTTCTCCTCTTCACTGAAGTCACTACTGGAGAGATCATGTGACCGCAATGGAGCAACTTTAGGGTAGGTACGTATATACATCTTTCCTTTTACAGGGTAGAAAGAATAGTTTTAAGCTTACTTTAAGGGCCCTATTTATTAATCACAAGACAGCCCACAGCTGATTGGTTTGTACTTTCCTTTCAAAATCTGCTGACCTGGTATGTCAGGAGAAATGTAATGATACTCACTAATGATACCTACTCACCTCCCAGCAACTCCACTTGTTGATGAACAATGATCTGTTGTACCTAGAAAAGCAATTAATATATAAACTTTAGATCTCATAATTGATAGTAATCTGACATAGTACAAATAGTACAACATATATCATGAGAGAACTTGTAACGATTTGGCTTATCTATATCCACAGCAGATAGTAAGTCATATATAAAGCTTAAAAGATGCTTATTCTGTGACAACAGATCTGGGCAAAAAAACAAAACAATCATAAAACATTTATTGAACTTTACTTGCTAAATAGTTTGTTAATATGTCCAGTAACTCTTGTCATTTACAAATCATTGCCACAATATATACTTTGACTATAACATTACACAATGTATAACCTACAGCGTCCCCCATCACCAACCTGCTCTTGGTCTCCCCCTCTTGAAAACTGCCTAAGCACCTACCCTTCTAGTACATAGTACCTGAAAAATGTTAGGATAGCAGCACTGAACAATACAGTAGAAGCTAATTGGTTCACAATGCTGGCACTTCCATCCTCTAATTTCGGACTCCTAATTTCAGATATCCAAATATTTTGGGAAATTAATATAAAGATGGTTTTTGGGTAATAATATTAGCACTATTTAAAAAAGATCCTGGATTTTTAATGAATAAATAACTAAAATACATTATTTTTATTTTCATTTGCATGGAGCTCTGAAACTAAGATAATAATCTAAAATTCACCTTGCTTAGGTGCTCTAAACCAGGTGGTACCAGGAATCTAGGTTGTGGAATATTTGTATCAGGTGTTGCTTTCCATGGTGGTGGAGAGTCCAGTTGCTCATTTTGATCTACATGCTGAGTTGTGCCAGGCAGATAATTTGGAAGATCTTTATCTTGATGAGACCAAACATCTGAAAAAAAAATCAAGGGCTACTACTTTACCAAAATATCGACATTCCTGAAATATTATGTTAAAGGTCTGTGAAGGTTTTAATTTATCCAGCTCATGGTATAGCTAGTGGTTAATGACATTCAACTGGAGATGTGTAATGTTGAAGGTTTTTCATGAACCAAAGAAGCTTCTTGGATATGCAGAAAAAACATCTACCATTTCAGAACAAGTCCGGTTGAATGTGACTGCTAATATTAGCTAGGTTGATGGTGATAAAAAGGAAATAAACTGAGAAGGTTGTGCTGAAAAAGACAAGCAGAAGGCAAAAGACTACTGGAGCCCCCAGTCTCGCTTGTAAGCTCCCTGCAACTGATCTTTACATCATTACTGAGTTGCGATGTCATGTTCTGCACTGTGTTGAGGTTGCATAAAAACTGCAGAAAGGCACAGCCCTGGATCGATACAGGGCTCAGGTAAGTGTTTGGGGGTAGGTACAGCAAGTGACAAAACCTTAATTTGAGGAGGGAAAGAACCGCTGCTCTTGTGCACATTACTGGATCGAGATCAGGCTCAGTATAATATTTTTATTGAAAGAGACGAAAAAGATATATAGCTGTAATAGTCCAGTGCAGGGGATATGAGCAGTGAGCATAACATAATGCAACATATGATAAACATATGATAAACATATAAACAAGTTTTATAAGAGGAACTATCGAACCGTAACAACCCTCTGGTCAAAACCAGGAATCAACACAAGGTGTCTGAGCAGAATTGCTCAGGGATTTGGGTGTGGACAGTCCACAAAAATCAGGAGAAATAAATCTTAAACCAAACTCACAAACACAAAAAAATAAATTAAATAAAAAAAAAAACAGAAAGGGGGAGGGAAGGGGGAAAGGATTAGATGGCAGAGGGGGAGCGGGAAATGAGAGGAGATCACAGAACAAGAAGAGAGAAAGGAAGTGCAGAGACGAAGAGGATACTAGTCCTCTTCTCATTAATCATCAGAGTCATTAAGATGCTCTTCACTTCCATGAACGAGACCGCTGACTTCCTCCAAGCCCTAGCTATCCTCCGTTTGGCTGCAATGAATAAATAGGTGGCCAATTTCTGTTAATAGGAGAAAAGGCCTGGGATTGGACAATAGAGTAAGGCCAATTTGGCGTCTTTGAGGGTGGGCACGTGGAAGAGAGTAAACAGAAGTCCAAATACCCTCGACCAGAATCCCACCAGGTGGGGGCAGGACCACCATATATGAAGTTTGTCTCCCCGCTGACCATATCCCCAGAAGCACCTATCACTGTGAGCTGGATTGGATCTCGCAATATGGGCTGGGACCCAGTACCAGCGTAGCAGTACTTTATAGGCTGCCTCCAGAGTAATCGTATTGAAGGAGCACTTCGCAATACTGGTCCAGTGTCAGGAAAGTGTTCAGCCGTTGGTGGCGCTGTTGGTCCCGTGGATCACAGTACCGGTGTCCACCAGATGGTGTCTTCTTGCAGCCAGGATCTGTGATAAAGGATTTCACCTGCTGGTGGCACTGTCAGATCCATGGGTCGTAGTACCGATGTCCACCAGCGGGTGTTTACCGGCAGTATTGAGTTGTCATTATCTCCTGCGATCAGGCGTCACCTGAGCCTGATTGCAGGAGATATGTATAAATACCCGGCAACTCACACTCTCTAGTTGCCTTGATATCTCTTCCTTGCGCCCTGACCAGAACCTGTTATCTTGGATCCTGACCTTGTCTCTGTACCTGATACCTGAACCCTGTGCCTTGTACCCAAACCTGTCCCTCCTGTGACCCTGTTACCTTTACCTTTACCTTTATCCTGCAGCCTGATCCATCCTCTCCCTGTCCTGTTTGTTCCCTGTCCCCATCTGCTGATCTCCCGTTGATGACCCTGGTCTGGCTATGTTTGAGATTACGGTACTTCCCTTCTATTTGTATATAGTTATTTCGTGTTTGTGGGTCACTGTTTGGTTAGTTGTTCACTGTTTGTATTGGAGGTGTTTATATATTGTTATCACTTATCTTTAAATAAACTTAATTCTTCACTTACATGCATTTTTGGTTCTCTCTGTGCAGTCCACAGTCTCCTCTTACCAATTCCTTAACATCCAGGCTTTGCTCCAATCCGCTAGGGATGAGCTCCGCGTTCGAGTCGAACATACGTTCGACTCGAACATCGTGTGTTCAATCGTTCAACGAAGATCGAATGTTTTGGGTCATTTGCGCCAGATTCGAGTGACGGGAACGGCCCAAAATCCCGGTGCTGTGATTGGCCAAGCATGCACTGTGACCCCGCATGCTTGGCCAATCACAGCGCCTGCAGCGAGGAGAGCCATAATTGGCCACAGGCAGGATGCCTGTGGCCAATTATAGCTCGGGGGGTTTAGTACACGCCCCACACTATAAAAGGCCGCCAGCGCGGCGGCCTTGTGTAGTGTGTTCCGGCGTGCAGGGAGAGAGAAGGATGGGCAGGGACAGTGTTAGTGAAATTGTGTGTAGGGAGAGAGAAGGATAGGTAGGGACAGTGTCAGTGAATTCTGCTAAACCTTGTGTGTAGGGAGAGAGAAGGCTAGGCAGGGACAGTGTCAGTGATATTTTTGCTAAGCCTCCTGCACAGTATACACCTGAAGCTAGCCCTTATTGCTGTGTTTTCCGTGTGTGTCACACTAACAGGCATCTGCAGCACTTACAGCAGGCGTAGTGTGCTTCCTGCAAAATATACACCTGAAGCTAGCCCTTATTGCTGTGATTTCCTGTTGAGTAACACAGGCAGGCATCTGCAGCACTTACAGCAGGCGTATTGTGCTTCTTGCAAAATATACATCTGAAGCTAGCCCTTATTGCTGTGATTTCCTGTTTGAGTAACACAGGCAGGCATCTGCAGCACTTACGGCGGGCGTATTGTGCTTCTTGCAAAATATACACCTGAAGCTAGCCCTTATTGCTGTGATTTCCTGTTGAGTAACACAGGCAGGCATCTGCAGCACTTACAGTGGGCGTATTGTGCTTCTTGCAAAATATACACCTGAAGCTAGCCCTTATTGCTGTGATTTCCTGTTTGAGTAACACAGGCAGGCATCTGCAGCACTTACAGCAGGCTTATTGTGCTTCTTGCAAAATATACACCTGAAGCTAGCCCTTATTGCTGTGAATTCCTGCTGAGTAACACAGGCAGGCATCTGCAGCACTTACAGCAGGCGTAGTGTGCCTCCTGCACATTATACACCTGAAGCTACCCCTTATTGCTCTTAGTTTTTTTTCTTTTGTGTTACACTAACAGGCATCTGCAGCACTTACAGCAGGCGTATTGTGCTTCTTGCAAAATATACACCTGAAGCTAGCCCTTATTGCTGTGATTTCCTGTTTGAGTAACACAGGCAGGCATCTGCAGCACTTACAGCAGGCGTAGTGGGCCTCCTGCACATTATACACCTGAAGCTACCCCTTATTGCTCGTAGTTTTTTCTCTTTTGTGTTACACTAACAGGCATCTGCAGCACTTACAGCAGGCGTATTGTGCTTCTTGCAAAATATACACCTGAAGCTAGCCCTTATTGCTGTGATTTCCTGTTTGAGTAACACAGGCAGGCATCTGCAGCACTTACAGCAGGCGTATTGTGCTTCTTGCAAAATATACACCTGAAGCTTACCCTTATTGCTGTGATTTCCTGTTGAGTAACACAGGCAGGCATCTGCAGCACTTACAGCAGGCGTAGTGTGCCTCCTGCACATTATACACCTGAAGCTACCCCTTATTGCTTGTATTTTTTTTTCTTTTGTGTTACACTAACAGGCATCTGCAGCACTTACAGCAGGCGTATTGTTCTTCTTGCAAAATATACACCTGAAGCTAGCCCTTATTGCTGTGATTTCCTGTTTGAGTAACACAGGCAGGCATCTGCAGCACTTGCAGCGGGCGTATTGTGCTTCTTGCAAAATATACACCTGAAGCTAGCCCTTATTGCTGTGATTTCCTGTTGAGTAACACAGGCAGGCATCTGCAGCACTTACAGCAGGCGTAGTGTGCCTCCTGCACATTATACACCTGAAGCTACCCCTTATTGCTCGTAGTTTTTTTTCTTTTGTGTTTATCTAACAGGCATCTGCAGCACTTACAGCAGGCGTATTGTGATTCTTGCAAAATATACACCTGAAGCTAGCCCTTATTGCTGTGATTTCCTGTTTGAGTAACACAGGCAGGCATCTGCAGCACTTACAGCAGGCGTATTGTGCTTCTTGCAAAATATACACCTGAAGCTAGCCCTTATTGCTGTGATTTCATGTTGAGTAACACAGGCAGGCATCTGCAGCACTTACAGCGGGCGTAGTGTGCCTCCTGCACATTATACACCTGAAGCTACCCCTTATTGCTGGTTTTCCCATCTCCCTGCAGGCCTTTAGAATGTCTGGAAGGCAAACAAGGAGAGGCAGACAGCCAGGAGCCAATAAAAGAGGGCAAGCAGGCTCTGTTTCTAGAGACAACATTGCTGGTCGTGGACGCGGTACATCGTCATCAGCACGGGGCCATGGGACACGCTTGTCCTTATTTTCGGCAGCTGGACGTGTTGAGCCGCATCATGCCGAAGACTTGGTAGAGTGGATGACCAAGCCCTCCTCATCCTCCTCATCCTCTCTCACCCAGGCTCAGGGTACTGGCAAAGCAGCTGCCAAAGCGTCCTCTTCCCTCGTATCTATGTCATCATCAGTCACTCCTTCCCTAGACCCACCGTGTTCCTTCCTGCGGATTCCCCCGAACTGTTTGAGCACAGTGTTGGGTACATGCTCCAGGAGGATGCCCAGCGTTTCGAAGGGTCTGATGATGATACCCAGCTAGAGGAAGGCAGTAGCGTGAGAGCAGAGAGAGGGGATGCTCAAGAAGGACAGAAATCTGGCAGTCATGTTCCAGCAGCTGCAGCATACTGCCAGATTGGCTCCAGTGATGAGGAGGGAGGGGATGATGAGGTCACTGACTCCACGTAGGTGCCTGATAGGAGAGAGGAGGAGGAGGCACATCTCCAACGAGGCAGGATGCCCTCGTGGGGCCAGCGTAAGGGCAGCACAACGACTGAATCACACCTCAGAGCTCCGCCTGTGCAGGGCGCTGCCTCTGCCCGTTATTCCAAAAGTTCTTTGGTGTGGGCCTTTTTTGAGTCAAGTGCATCAGATTGCACCGCTGCTGTTTGCAACATATGTCTCAAGCGTATCTCGCGTGGCCAAAACATCAGCCGCTTGGGCACCACATGCTTGACCAGACATACGTTGACCTGCCATGCAGCTCGTTGGCAAGCCTATCTTAAAGACCCACACCAAAGAACAAAGCGGACCTCTCCTTGCTCCGCATCAGCTGGGATCTCCAACCCCACTGTACCTTCAGTCCTCTCTGAAACCTGCACTGAGAGGAATGAAGGTGTAGAATTAGGTGTGTCACAGCCAAGTACTTGCGGGCACTCTGCTAGCAGTACAACGACGGCCGATTCTAGCAGGCAAATTTCCCTGCCCCAGCTGCTGGACCGTCGAAAGAAGTTCACTCCCAGCCATCCACATGCCCAGCGGTTGAATGCTAGCTTGGCTAAATTGCTAGCACTTCAACTTCTGCCTTTTCAGTTGGTAGACTCGGCCCCCTTCCGTGAGTTTGTGCAATGTGCGGTTCCTCAGTGGCAGGTTCCCAAATGCCACTTTTTCTCACAGAAGGCGATTCCGGCTCTCTACCGGCATGTGGAAGGCAATGTCCATGCCTCGCTGGACAGGGCGGTCAGCGGTAAGGTGCATATTACCGCTGACTCATGGTCCAGCAGGCATGGACAGGGACGTTACCTTTCTTTCACGGCCCATTGGGTCACTCTTTTGGCAGCTGGAAAGGATGCAGGACAAGGTGCAGTAGTGTTGGAGGTTGTTCCGCCGCCATGCCTCCAAAATGCTACTACTGGTTGTGACACACCTCTCTCCTCCACCCCTCCTCTTCTTCTTCCTCCATGGCCTCTTCCTGTGCTTTGTCCTCGGAACCAGCGGTGCTCCGTAGGCGTTCAAGGGGCTACACAAGTACGCAGGCAAAAAGATGCCATGCCGTGCTTGCGCTGGTGTGTTTGGGGGACAGGAGCCACACTGGGGCAGAGGTTCTGTCAGTTCTGCAGGGGCAGGCCGAGAGGTGGTTGACGCCACGCCAGCTTAAGGCAGGAATGGTGGTTTACGACAATGGCACCAACCTCCTCTCCGCCCTCCGACAGGGACAACTGACCCATGTGCCCTGTGTGGCTCACGTCCTTAACCTGGTGGTGCAGCGGTTCTTGGGCAGGTACCCGGGCTTACAGGATGTCCTGAGGCAGGCCAGGAAAGTCTGTGTGCTCATATAATGCCAGTGCTTGGCTGGCTGAGCTGCAAAAGGAGTTGAACCTGCCCAAAAACCGCCTTATATGTGACATGCCCACCAGGTGGAACTCAACGTTGGCCATGCTGCAGCGGCTGCACACGCAGCAGAGGGCCATCAATGAGTACCTGTGCGACTACGGCACCAGGACAGGGTCAGGGGAGCTCGGGTTTTTTTCACCACGCCAGTGGGGCATGATCAGGGATGCATGCACTGTCCTGGCACCATTTGAGGAGGCCACAAGGATGGTGAGCAGTGACAGTGCATGCATCAGTGACACTGTACCTCTTGTCCACCTGTTGGAACATACGCTGCGTGGAATAATGGACAGGGCACTTGAGGCAGAACAGAGGCAGGAAGAGGAGGACTTCCTTGCCTCTCAAGGCCCCTTTACCCAGACACTGTTCCTTCTGTCCCACCCATCGCACAGGAAGAGGAGGAGGAGGAGGATTGTGTCAGCATGGAGGTGGAGCCTGGCACTCAGCATCATCATCAGCAGTCTTTTAGGGATGATTTACATTCCCAAGAAACCCGTGGACTTGTACGTGGCTGGGAGGAGGTGGCTGCGGATCATGTCGTCCTTAGTGACCCAGAGGACTCCGGACCGAATGCCTCAGCTAACCTATGCTGCATGGCCTCCCTGATCCTGCAAAGTCTGCGGAAGGATCCTCGTATTCTTCGGATCAAGGAGAGGGACCATTACTGGCTGGCCACTCTCCTTAATCCACGGTACAAGGGTAAGGTTGCGGACCTTATCTTACAGTCGCAGAGGGAGCAGAGGATGAGACAAATCCGGGAGGCCTTGCAGAAAGGTCTGTGCAACGCGTTCCCAGAGACTGGGAGGTTACAAACTCCTGGTCCTGGACAACGAGTTGCTGAGGCTTCGGTCAGTCAAAGAAGGAGCGGTGGGGAAGGTGGCCGTCTGACCGATGCGTTCAGACAATTCTTTAGTCCGCAGCCCCTAGGTATGATCGGTTCCAGCAACCATCGCCAGCGTCTGATATACATGGTGCAGGAATACCTAGGGGCAAGGTCAGACTTGGACCCCTTCCCCACCGAAAATCCTCTGGCTTACTGGGTCTTGAGGATGGATCACTGGCCAGAGCTTGCACAGTATGCAATTGAGCTACTGGCCTGTCCTGCATCCAGCGTTCTTTCAGAACGCACATTCAGTGCTGCTGGAGGATTTGTCACGGATCACAGGGTGCGCCTGTCCACCGACTCGGTTGATCGACTGACCTTCATAAAGATGAACCAGTCTTGGATCACCACCAGCTACCAAGCACCTGAAGCTGATATAACAGAATAATTTATTTTCAAATGTCACATCCCTTCAAGACTGATGCTGATGCTGAGTGACTGTCCTGTTATGTTGACTGACTATCCTCCTCCTCCTCAATGATCCGATTCCTGATGATAGCTTGGAAGAACATTTTTGTTTCTGGGTGCCGCCACCAGTGGCTAAGGCCCAATTTTTCAGCCCCTGTTTAACAGGGGCATGTAATTACAATTTTTTATGCAATGCTTTGCAGCAGGGCTCATTCCTGCACTCCAACTAGAGTATCTGGGAGAGGTTGCAGTGTCGTGGCACCAGCACCAGTGTGTAAGGCCCAATTTTTCAGCCCCTGTTTAAGAGGGGCGTGTAATTACAATTTTTGATGCAATACTTTGCAACAGGGCTCATTGCTGTGCTCCAAGTACAGTATCTGTGAGAGGTTGCAGTGTTGTGGCACCAGTGCCTAAGGCCCAATTTTTCTGCCCCTGTTCAACAGGGGCGTGTAATTAAAATTTTTGATGCAATACTTTGCAACAGGGCTCATTGCTGTGCTCCAAGTACAGTATCTGTGAGGGGTTGCAGTGTTGTGGCACCAGTGCCTAAGGCCCAATTTTTCTGCCCCTGTTCAACAGGGGCATGTAATTACAATTCTTGATCTAATAATTCACAGCAGGACCCATTCCTGCGCCCACCAAGAGTAACTGTGAGGCCTTACAGTGTTGTGGCAACACCACCACCACCATAGGCCCAATTTTTCAGCCCCTGTTCAACAGGGGCATGCAATTACAATTCTTGATCTAATAATTCACAGCAGGGCCCATTCATGCGCCCACCAAGAGTAACTGTGAGGGCTTACAGTGTTGTGGCACCAGCACCACCACCAAAGGCCCAATTTTTCCTACCACTGTTCAACAATGGCATGTAAATACAATTCCTGATATAATAGTTCACAGCAGGGCGTTCCAGCGCCCACCAAGAGTAACTGTGAGGGCTCACAGTGTTGTGGCAACACCAACATGTAAGGGGCAAATTTCAGCAGAGTATATACGGCAGGCCCCTACTTTCAAACATCCAACTTACAAACGACTCCTACTTGCAGACAGGAGGAGACAACAGGAAGTGAGAGGAAATCTACCCATAGGAAGGGAAATTCTCTCCTGTAAGAGTTAATATTGGAAAAAGGTGTCTCCTCTCTACTGATGCTTTATCACCAATCCTTGTTTCAATAAAAACCCCACTTTTCAAAAACAGTTGTCATTGGGATGGAAAGTGAGGTGAAATGTTCTGAACAGGGGCACAGACAGCAAAACAAATGTTACAGGGGTGATAACCCTTCCCTATGTTTTCCAAAAAGCTTAAAAATATATTTTCTGGCTGGAGCTACACTTAAACAATGTACCTGTTCAAAATTAAAAAACACATTCTACTTAAGAACAAACCTACAGTCCCTGTCTTGTTTGCACCGCCTGTATACTGCTGTTCAGAGTATATAGGGCCTTTTTTATTTTGTGTGCGGGGTTCCCCTTAATATCCATACAAGACCCAAAGGGGCTGGTAATGGGCTGGGGTAGTGGGGGGGGATGATGGGGTAGCTATGCCATTTTTCTTAAAGATTTTCATCCATATTACCGGGACCAGACATTACATTAAAGCCGTTTTAAATGGCTTTTTTTCCTTTACAAATGTCATTTTGTGTAGGGACAGTTCTAAACACGGAAAAAACACATGCCACTTCACAGGCATACTTTAGACACCCCCCAGGTACGATATTTAAAGGAATATTTGACTTTTTTTTCACTTTATGCATCATTAAAATGACTGCTCCCGAAAAACGGCCGTTTTTAAAACTTAGTTTTGCATTGATACATGTCCCCTGGTGCAGAACCCGGGTTCCCAAAACCTTTTTAGGACAATAACATGCATATTAGTCGTTATAATTAGCACTTTAGATTTCGAACGTTCGCATCCATTGTATTTAATAGGTTTCTAACGTTCGTGCGAACTTTCGGTTCGTTCGCGGGTTCTAGTGCGAACCGAATCCGGGGTTGCTCGGCTCATCCCTACAATCCGCTAAGTCAAAGGGAGATAAGTCTTGTTCCCACTTATGGGCGTAGGATAAGGAGGCTAGTGTACTGCTAGAATTGAGGGAAGAATAAATTAAGAATATGGTACCAGGAGCTCCAGGAGAATCTAGGTAGGTGTGCTCAAAGGATGTTTTCTGGTACGGGAAAGTGTTAAGGCGTGATAGATAGGTTACCCAGTGTCGCATCTGAAGATAGCAGAAAAATTCCACCACGGGGACTTTGTGGATCTCTTGGAGCGAAGCCCACGAGGGAAAGGTGCGAGATCCGAGAAAGTCTCAGACCTGGGAGAACCCATGATCAGGCCACCATGAAAAAACGTGTGGTTGTTCTAAGCCGGGAGGAAACATGGGGTTGTTCAGGAGGGAGAGGAGCGGAAGGAAAGGAGACATCAGGGTTGCCAACTGACACGTACCTTGGAGGTGAGCCTGACATACAGAGGGAGACCTCTCGTACAGCCCTGGTTCCCAGGTCACTGGAGTTGGGACAGTGGCCGAAGGAGCACAGTGGGGTATGAGTGCCTGTTGGGTTCTCCTGGACTGGATGAGAAGACCGCTGGAGAGGGCTGAAGATGTAGGTCAGATGATGCAGGTCAGCGGGTGCAGGTAGCTGGGGATGCAGGTACAAATGCGGATGCAAGCAGCGGGCAGGAGAAGGGTCAGACGAGCCAGGTAATGCACAGCGGATCAGATACAGGCAGAAGCGTCAGGCAGCGGATGGTCAGAGTTCAGGCTGGATCAGGCAACGGAGGATCAGGCAGACAGATGAGCAGGATTAGGTCAAGGAAGCCAAGGTCAGGACTGGAGATAGCAGCAAGGTCAGGAAGCCGAGTCAGAGTAACAACAGGTGCAGGTTCAGGGTCAAGTCACAGGATAAGCTGCAGATCAGACAGCAAGAGTCTGGACAGAAGAAGCCCCTTTTAAAGGCCACTGGGCGTCAAGGCAGCGTCACTGTGCGCACGTGCGCGATTGGCGCACGCACATGCGTAATGGCACACGGCTGTTTACAGTTGGAAGCCTACGTCTGAGCCTTGTTGTGGGTCCAAGAGGCATGCGTCCATGACACCAACTTTCAGTAAATTTACAAATAGTTTGCAAAATCAGTAATTTTTGCATCTGTCTGTGAATGTCCATTATGAACATGCAGCCTGCATGTCCATAATGGACATTCATGGGCAGATGCAAAAATTACAGATTTTGCAAACTGTTTGTAAATTTACTGAAAGTTGGCAACCCTGGGAGACATAAGCCCACCGGAATACCGAACCGAGTCCCAAAGTTTTAGGCTATGGGCCATCAGAGGGCTGACTGAGGGGGGACGCAGCTTACGGGGAAGCCAAACAAGGGGGGAGATAGGCACCGGCGCACAGTTGGGGACTTCCAAAAGAACCTAGAGCAAAATGTCTGAGTTTGTCTGGAGCATAGTGAGTTGGAAGATTTCTGCCACCTGGTAGTTTGTGATGTTTGGAACTCCAAGCCCACTTCTCAATCTGTGGGCATACAAGGTGAGTCGGGAAACACTGAGGTGCTTATAGGCCCAAATAAAAGAGAGAACCCTATCCTGGAGAATGCGAAAATAGAATGCAGGAACCCGAACCGGGTTCGGAAAAAGTATAAAAGCTTCAGAAGGACAGTCATCTTAACAGCATGGCTGTCATGAGCGTTGTAATAGAGCGCAATAGAGGATAAGAATTGGTGGAAAGGAGAAAGGAGTAGGAGGGAGTCAGCTTAATGCCCAGGTAGTCTAGGGCTGAGCCGACCCAACTTTATGTAAGGTAGATTGGAGGTGCGAGACCAAGGAATCTGGGAGAGAGATATTCAGTGCAGTGGTTTTGTGTGGATTGATTCAGATCCCAAGATGGTAGCAAATTGAATCAAGAGAGATTGTAGATTGGGTAGGGAGATTATCGGATTAGTAAGCGTCAATAGAGCATCATCTGCAAACATAATTTCTTTATAGCACTCACCCGCGTATGGGATTCCTGTAATGTTGGTGTAGCAAGGTTCCACTTTGCAATGTAGATATAGACTACAGTTTGACAATTGAGAAGGAACTTAGCTCCCTCCGGTGTTCAATTTGTTATATTGCAGTAACTTATTCACTTCAATGATCTAAAAAAATGCATTGTGAATCAGACTAAACTACCCACAATGCAGCTGTGCTACCAGGGTGCACTGCATCACTGCACAGCCTGCTGGGAGAGGTTATTTAAAGGAAGGGAGGAGTTACATTCTGTCTCTTGGGACGCGGCCATCTATCAACAAGGAAGCCTGCATCGAGGCCGGATTCCAGTGTGTCTAGGCCCAAGAAGCCTGGGCCCACCGTCGACAGAGCCTGCCTGTATAATCTCGTGAGAGGGATCCTCATTCAGGGTGTCCAGCTCACACTCCACAGCAACCAGAGTCGTCAATCCATTGACACCTACTACGGCTGTGCGGAGAATCGGAGGCTGCAAGTTGCTGAGCATACCGGAGAGCCGAGGCTTTGTTTGGTGAGAAGGGCACCTGCCCAATGACAATTAACTGAATCGCAGGGAGGTGGGCCTTATAGACTTGCCACCATTGTTTCTTTGGAAAGTTAAAACGCAAAGTGCAAGGACACATTGCATCCCGCAGTGGCAGTGTATTTAAAGTATTGGCGCCTGTGTCGCCCGCAAGTCATATACATTGGTAATTACTTCGGATGTTGTTTCTGACTTTCCCATACTTGTTGGATTACAAATGTTATGTGCACCAACGATTGCTAGCGAAGACTCCTACTACTGAAGGATCTGTACACTGAACTAATGCCTCGTTTCCACTGCGCGGATCGGTTCAGTACGGTTCGGTACGGTACGCTATTTTGGGTGTTTCCATTATGAAAGCGTGCCATTAAACCGAACCGTACCACACCATTCAGGGTCCTGCTTCAGACGTGAGGCCATAGAAAATGGAACGGTACGGTTAGGGCGGAGCTACTGGCGTCACACGATACATTCCACTGATTGGTGGACAGAAAAACGTCAATGCTGACGTCAAAGCAAAGCGCCAAACAAGCACCTTGTCGCCCTCAATATAAAGTAGAAGGATGCCTGCAAACAACAGCAGGGTCTGGTCATCTGAGGAACTATCTACTTTCCTAAGGATTATTGGTGATAGCGTTATTCAGAGTGAGCTTGATGGATCAGTGAGAAACGAAAAGGTGTACAAAGATATTTCTCAACGAATGGCAGCCGAGGGATTTGAACGGACATCGGGGCAGTGCAGGGCAAAGCTTAAGAAGCTTAAAGGGCAATATAAAAAAATTAAGGACGACAACAGCCGTAGTGGAAACAGTCGGAGTACTTGGAGGTGGTACGACGACCTGGACGCCATTTACGGACATAGGCCGGCAAACCAAGGCAGGGAGGGTGGTCTGGACTCTGCAACTGCAATTCTCGAATCCATGGTAGACCCCTTTGGTAAGTTTTAATTTTTTTTGATGCCATAGGATTTCGCTATGCTAACCTTTAAAAAAAAAATATATAACCAAATGTTTTTTTCAGAAACAGCTGATGGACTCTCCAATGATGCGTCAAACTTGTCAGATGATGGACCTTCAACGTCTTTCAGCAGCACCAGTAGTATCTCATCAAGCCAACCACAGAGTACCCAACCACAGATTAGCCTACTACAGAGTACCCAACCACAGAGTACGCCCAATGCACCCCGGCAGAATGGTAAGACATGATGATAATGGTGAAATGTGTGCATTTTCTTAAAATAAGTAATCAGTGGGGTAGAAGAGCAGTGGGTACAGTGGTGTAAGAGATGAGAAGGGGGTTCAGCAGTGGGGCAGATGTGCAGGGGGTACAGAGGTGTAAGAGGTGAGAAGGGGGTTCAGCAGTGGGGCAGATGTGCAGGGGGTACAGAGGTATAAGAGGTGAGAAGGGGGTTCAGCAGTGGGGCAGATGTGCAGGGGGTACAGAGGTGTAAGAGGTGAGAAGGGGGTTCAGCAGTGGGGCAGATTTGCAGGGGGTACAGAGGTGTAAGAGGTGAGAAGGGGGTTCAGCAGTGGGGCAGATGTGCAGGGGGTACAGAGGTGTAAGAGGTGAGAAGGGGGTTCAGCAGTGGGGCAGATGTGCAGGGGGTACAGAGGTGTAAGAGGTGAGAAGGGGATTCAGCAGTGGGGCAGAAGAGCAGTAGGGCAGATGTGCAGGGGTTACAGTTGTGGGGCAGTAGATAAATGTGATGCAGTCTGGTGTGGCAGATGAGAAAGGAGGTTACAGTATTGTTTTGACAGATGTTACCAAAAACACTAGTTTGATATTTTGTATATTATAGGTCATAGGAGACGTTTGCAGTTGGATCTGCACACAGTCATGGAGGATATGAGGGCAGCAGAAGAAAGGCAGCTGGAAAGAATTGAGAACGAATCTGAAAGGCGGTTTCAGGCACTGCGTCAGGATGCACAGGAAGCTATGCGCCAGGAGGCAGAAATCGCCCGTCAGCAGATGGAGCAGCTGTCTACCTTCAACCAGGCCTTCCTCGGTGTCCTAGGTCAGCTTGTTAAAGTCCTTTCAGCCAGTCGTGAACCCAGGTCACCACCCAGACCGTAGTTCCTTTCATGTAGCAAACGACCTGTACCCATTTTTTTTTTATTAATTTTTTATAAAAAAAAAATCTTTATTGATGTATTTTTCAAAGTTTTCTTTAACAGAATATATGGAACGATTATTTTTTTGTGAAATAAAAACCATGAGCGAATTTTTGGAGTATGTATTTTTTATTATATAACATTATTAAAAATATAGCAAAAAGGTATTAAAATTTTTAATAAATCATGGCAAAAATTTAAACATTGAGGTGCAGCATCAGAGCCTGGCGTATTTCACTGCACTCTTCTTCCATATCATGGGGTGCTATTACTGGTACTGGCTCTTCTGGAGATGTATTCCAATCCTGGTCAAAGTCTTCTCCATGACTTTCACAAAGATTGTGAAGAGCACAGCAAGTAAGCACCATGGATTTGGCAAGTTTAATGTCACTGTCATTCCTCTTCATAAGACACCTCCATCTACCCTTAAGTCTTCCAAAAGCATTTTCCACTACGACACGTGCCCTGGATGTTTTTTTGTTGTAGGTTTGCTGTTCTGTTGTCAGGCGGCCATTGTCAGGAAATGGTTTCAGGAGCCAATTTTGTAAAGGGTAGGCAGAGTCCCCAAGAACATAATACCCAACATTGACCCCACAAATGTTCTTAGTGGAACCAGGGTACAGTCCTCCCTGGCCAACCCAGTCCCAAAATGTGGACAATCGTAGAACACGAGCATCATGCAAACTCCCAGGTTTACCTACATTCACATTCCAGAATAGTCCCTTGCCATCCACTACTCCCTGGAGGATGATGGAATGCCAGCCTTTCCGGTTGAAATAGTCAGTGTGGTATTCTTGTGGTGCTATTATTGGTATGTGTGAGCCATCAATAGCACCAACACACTGTGGAAGGCCCCACCTGTTTTCAAAGTACTCAGCCATGTCTTTAAGCTTTTCCCTGTCCGGAAAATGCACAATTTCAGGAGCTAGCAATGTGCAGAGAGCCTTACAGAAGTCCTGCACACACCGGCACACTGAAGATTTACTGACACCGAAAAGATGACCAATACTTCTATATTCACTGTTGGTAGCCAGCTTCCACAGTGCAATGGCAACTCTTTTCCTCACTGCCAAACTGGCTCTGAAGTTGGTGCTTTGCTTCTCCATCGCTGGACGTAGCTTGGTACAAAGGTATGAGAAGGTTTCCTCAGACATTCTAAAATTCTGTACCCACTGTGTGTGTGTGAATCCCAGGACGGTCACATCCCACCACTCATTGGCACGGGGGAAAGCCCAAATGACAGGTCGGCGGCGCTGATTTGTCAAAAGCAGAAGCATCTAAAAAAAAAACAACACAGATGGTAACATATCACAAAAAAAAATAATAATACATATATAACATATGTGTCTGGTGGGTCATTGTGTGTGTGTGCATGTCAGGTAGGTGGGTCAGTGTGTGTGTGTGTGCATGTCAGGTAGGTGGGTCAGTGTGTGTGTGTATGTCAGGTAGGTGGGTCAGAGTGTGTATGTGTATGTCAGGTAGGTGGGTCAGTGTGTGTGTATGTCAGGTAGGTGGGTCAGTGTGTGTGTGTATTTAAGGTAGGTAGTGTGTATGTCAGGTAGGTCTGAGTTAAGTCGGTTAGTTGTGCTTACCCTATAGCGCTGCCGTCTTTGTCTTTGCCGCACAAAGGTGTACTTCTCCTCCCGGCTAAACATCCAAGATAGCAGTTTTCTTTTCTTGAATGCGGTGTTTCTCATTGCCGCTCGCAACCTTCTCTCATACAGTGCGGCATGTATTTGGACTACAAAGAACCAAAAGGCCAGTAGAGAAAACACAAGCTGCTGGATAACCTCCATTATTGTTTTTGTTGTGTAGCTGGCGCTGACTGATGCTGCGTCACGTTTCTCGTCGCACTAGTGTGACATCACGCAAGGCATTTTTTCTAAAATCTGTATGGCCCCTGGCGGTCCGACTTGCAGTGGAAACGCTCACGAGAATAGACCGGACCATTCTAACCGTTCCAAACCGTACCGACCCGAACCGTTCCGCTCAGTGGAAACGTAGCATTAGTCAGGCCTAACCAGAACTGATAGTGACGGGACATGGGTACAATATTGCCCATTAGGGGGAGCTCGCGAGCATAGGTCTGTTACTTATGTAGAAAGTTTGCATTAAGACTGTGTTTTATTACTGTCATATATATATTTACATCATTGACTTTGAAAAATGGGAGAAAGGGGGCAGCCCTGCCATGTTCCTCTGAAGATAGGAAAAAAGGTTGATAAGGAGTCTGCATAGCAGACAGTGGTCGAGGGAGAAGAGAAGAGTGCAGCCAGCCAGGTAAGGATTGAGTCTCCGAAGCCTCACCGCTGAAGTACGTATCGCAAATAGTCCCATGAGAGGGAGTGGAAAGCTTTGTATATGTCAAGCGAAAGGCGAAATCCCAGAATTTTACGCTGGTATAACAGATTGATCAAGTGGACCACCTTCCGGACGTTGTCCCCTGCCTGGTGGCCCAGTACAAAGCCAACCTGATCTCTATGGATCAGGGAGCGTAAATATTTATTATTGCGAGAGCCCAAGATCTTGCCCAGGAGTGTCACGTCCTCATTCAGCAGAGAGATGGGAAGAAAGGCCTGAGGTTCATGGGCTTCCTTGTTGGTCTTAGGGATCAATGAGCTGTGCGCTCGCAAGGAGTCAGGAGCAGGCTGCGCTCCCTGCTTCATGTTATTGAAATAGGCCGTCAAGTGGGGAGCAAAAGGGAAGAGAACTTAATTGTACAGGCCAGAGAAACTGTCTGGGCCCGGGGCCTTTGAGAGCCTGATGCCTTTGATGGCCTGGGCCACCTCATATTCAGAAATTTCTGCGTTGAGAGCTGTGTGTGCAGCAGAGGAAAGGGGGGAGGGATGAAGGTCGCGAAAGAAGGTGTTCGCTAGGTCAAGCGGGAATGGAAAAGGGGTTTACTATATATATAAAGTGGCTAAAAAGTCGGCGAAGGCCGCTGAAACTTTAGTTGGATCCGCGGTAAGGTCTGCTCCAGCGGAGCAAAAGCGTATTGGTTTGTGGGCACGACCTGTTGCGTTAAGTTTTCTGGCTAGAATCACGCCTGGTTTATTTGCGCAGATATAAAATTTGTGTTTGGCCCAATACATGGCCTTCCTGGCTCTGTCAGAGGACAAAAAATCCAACTCTTCAGCAATGGCGTTGCAAGTCTTCTTGTTGGCAGGTGTGGGGCTGGACTTCCATGTCGCATCGACAGATGCCAGGTGAGCTGTAATCTCCTGGATCCTTTTCTCCCTTTTCTGTTTGCGGGGGGAAGGAAGCTGTATACAGTTTCCTCGCATGGTGGCTTTGTGGGCTTCCCACAGGGAAATTGCTGACGTCACCGAACCGGCATTGTCTGAAAAGAAGGACTGAAGACGGGAGTGGATTTCAAGGAAGGCGTCCTGAGACACGAGGAGAGAGTCATTAAGCCATCATTGAAAAGTCGAGCAGGTAAGGCTGGAGAGCGTGATCAAAAAAATGATGGGGTCATGATCTGACCATGGAGAGGCAGGTATCGTTGTGTATATTGGAAATGAATCGCAGGGGTGTAAAGACATGGTTGATCCTACAAAAGCTATCGTGTGGGTTCGAATAAAAGGTGAAGTCACGGTCACAAGGGTGATGTTTCCTCCACACATCTATTAAGCTGTAAGTTTGCAAAAGATCTCATATGTTCTTCCACAACTGAATAGTGAGAAGGGGGCACCCCTAGGGCATATTTCCCATCCATAGAAGAATCTAGGGCTACATTTTTGTCACCCAGAAGGATAAGGGTCCCAGAACAGTGCTGGGAGACACTTTAAGGTGATGAGAAAAAAATTATGTTGGAAGCAGTTAGGAGAGTAGTAGGCGACCTGAGTTACATCATGGCCATTAGAAGCGTCTTGAACCAGCAGAAATCTGCTTGTCGGGTCTGTATTTTCTTAAATGCAGGAAAATAAGAGGCTGCGCCAGAAGGCAATTAGGACACCTTTGTGTTTTCCAGACGCCGAGGCTGTATAAAAGGTAGGAAAATGAAGTGAGAGGTATTTTGGAGCGGAAGAGGAGGAAAACCTGGTCTCTTGGAGGCATATTACTTCTAGATTTTAGGTGGTTAAATACCTTTGAGCGCTTTACTGGAGAATTAAATACGTGAATATTGTGTGAACAGAACTTCAGCGGAGTCATAGCCATGGCGAGGAGACGAAGTTGAGCTGAACTGATGGGTTTTCACAGTGGTTGTCAAGGATTTGAACCTTCTCACCATAGATAAACGCCAGCCTGGGGGGACAGAAAATGATTAGAGCAGAGAGGAAGAAGAGAAAGGAGAGAGAGGGGCTAGGGTGGGGGGGGAGGGAATTAAAATCAAAACGGAGGAGGAAGTAACATTGTACTAAGTACAGCACGCTGAGCGTGAGCCACATCTTGTGATAAGATGTGTGAGGCAGGGGACTTTGCCGCCAGACACATGGCTGTTCTGGGCATTAGCAGCCACAGCTATGTAAAAAAGAGGGAGAGACTTGGCAAAAAAAGGGGGGGGGAGCAGGAGGGAATGAGGAGGTTAGGTGTGGAATAGGACAATCGTTGGAGTTAAGGTCAACACAACCAAAAGTACCATGAAAACAGTAATACAGACAATATTGCAATTAAGCACCAGCTCTTTATTAAACAAGTGGACAACCTGGGCCAGTGAGAAGAGAGAGGCAACATGGACCCAAAGGTCAGGGGGGCCCGATGTGGAATTTGTCGGGGGAACCTCCGGAGCCAGTCCCCATCTGCAAACTCAGGGGGGACGAGTCTCCTAGAGAGCCCGAGGGAAACGTTTACAGAAGGCATGAAGCCCAGCACCAAGTCATCCGTGAGGCCCGGAGGTGGAGGCTCGACTGAACATATGTCATGGAGGAGGGGAAAGGGGGGGGAATGGAGGGGAAGGGGAGGGGGAGGGGTAGTAAGGGGATGAGAAGTAAAGGTAGGCAATGGGTATAGAAGGGTAAGGGGAGCATGAGAGCCCCATGAGCGAGCTTCCATGTGATCAATTTTCCAGCACTCGCCACAAAGGGAAATTCAGAAACCTGGATGTAGTGGAGGGGGGATTTATCAAATCCCCTGTATGTGTCAAAACTTCCTGGGCTAACCCACAGTGTGGAGGGCGTGGAAAAGGGTACTGGAAATTGCGTGGGAGGCCTAATGAAACTTTGCAAAAAAGCAAAACAAAAAAACAAAACCATAGTCCAGAAGCCAATGAAGGCAACGGGGGCACTCGAACAGGAGGCAATAAAATTATAAACTGAAAATCCAAAGAGAAAGTTTGAGAGCTGCCGCTCCATATATGATTAGTGTGTGTGATGTCACTTGTGCTGTCAAGAGGAAGTAGCATTCATGCGCAAATCACAGCGCAAGTGCCAATGGTGATCGAAGAAGGCTATATAGTGTAGAATGGTGAACAATGACTAAGTGACTTTCAGATTAGTGCAGATTAATAGCAAGCTGTCTGGATGTGGGCTATGCAACAAGTGGTATGCAGTGCTAGTAATAAACAAAAACAACATCAAAATAACAACAAAAAGTCTCTTTTAAGTGAAGAGAAGGGCAAAAAGGCCAAACTTTAGCCACAGTCGTGGAAGGGGAAGAGGCAGTCCCTACCATCGCGTACGGTGGATGGTAGTGTAGCGGGGTCTCCGCTGAGGCCCCATGGACTACGTTACCCAGAACCCCGTTTGGCACCCAGGGTGCATTGGGCTGCCACAGAGACTCATGGGTGGGGTATAAAAGGGGAGGGCGAGGCTAAGCTCGGCCTCTTTTGACACAGCGCAGCTGGCAAGAGGACTTCCTGTGCGGACCTGCTGCAAGTGCAAGGCCCGAGGCCTGGGCCTTGCACACTTCCAGAGAGCCTTCCACCTCGCTGCGGAGCCTGTGCGGCTGCAGACATCTACCTGCTTCAGGGACGTCAGTGAACCGGAGATCAGGCGGCGGTAGATCCTCTGTGTGTGGACACAGCGGTGGGAGTCCTGGACTGGGATCGAGTCTGGAGGGGTGAGAGAGCACCTGCTCACAACTATAACCGAGTACTTTTCTAGGTCTATAGACTGCCTTGGCCCATCGGGCTATATTTTCCTTTTTTCCTGTCAAGAGACTAGTTGTGGGACTGAGTTAAATAGTCTCCGGGGAGTTGCTTACATTGCCTCAGGCCATTATTGGATTACAAATATTGTTCCTGTATGTGCACCACCGATCATCTTGCATGTGAAGATTCCTTGTCTAAAAGATTGAGCTTTAACTGAGTCAGGCCTGACTGGGAGTTGATAGTATTGCTGGGCGCCATATTGCTAACGGGACTCTAGCTATATGTTAGTGTGAGATAGAACTGTTGGTGCACTAAGGTTAACCAGTGTTAGTATTACTGCAGGGCTCTGCATGCATGTGTTATATGTGATATTGATCGTTAATTCCTTTATTCACAAGTAAACCTCTTTTTACAGTTGATCAACCTGGTATTGGAGTCCATTAATATATCTTATTACTGGTAGAAAAGTATTGGGGGATTGTACATGAACTGGTATAGAGCTATACAAAAACACCACCCCTAGACTAGCTGTGCCAGAGAAGGGTTGAGTAGATTGCCGGGGGTTGGCTGTGCTGTGTACAGGGCCCAAAAGCAAACCAGCGGCTCCCTTAGTTTGGGGGTATCGCTACAGTAGTAAAAGGTGAGCTAGTAAGTCCAGAGAACGCGACAAGGTAAAAACAAGACGAAACACAACTTACAGTGTCAGGGCTCATCCCGGGTCAGAGCGTGGGGAGTCAATTGCAGATGGGGCATGTGGCTGAAAGCACTTGTGGCCCTTCACGGTTTCCCAAGTGCGGCCTGGAAGGTTGGTGTTAGGTTGGGAGGATGTACTGTAGGTCAAGCCAAGCTCTGGTTGCCACCATTGGCTGGCAGAAGATGAAGGGATTCCAGGACTGCGTGAGCGTCCTCCAGGGATGTCAGAGTGTGGCTGTGGCCCTTGTAAGAGAATGAAAGCTTAAAGGGGAAACCCCAACGGTACAGAATGTGGCAGGCCAACAGGGCAGAGGTGTGGGGCTTCTTTTGTCTCCTCTTCACAATCGTAGTTTGGGAGAGGTCCGCAAAGACTTGGTAGCAGTGTCCCTGAAACATTAGGTCAGGTTTGTCCCTGGCAGCCCACAGGAGGGTCTCCTTGGTGCGGTAGTAGGTGAACTTGATTATAATATAACGGGGAGGCCCCTTAGACTTCCTGGGGCCGAGCGCTCGATGTATGTGGTCAAACTCCATTCTATCAATAGGGATGGCAGGAACCAGCTCATGGAATAGAGCCGTCGCTGTGGAGGTTAGATCTTTGACTGACTTAGGAATTCCTTTTAGGCTCAGGTTGCCTCTGCATGCTCTGTTCTCAAAATCATCTAAATGGAAGAGGGCAGTTTCCAGTTTCTTTTTGAGATCTGTAATGTCATGTTCATGATTCTCCAGGACCGTGGAAGCCGCATCCATCTTGTCCTCGAGATCATTGGTGCGAGAGCCAAGCTCCCTGATCTCTTTGGTGAGGTGCGTGGCTAGTTTTGTAGTGGCAGCCGAGAGCTCCATTTGTAGCATGGTTTTGAAGTAGGCCAGGAGGTCAGCATTGCGGAGTACAGGCTGCTGGAATGGGGCCGCCTCTGAGGCAATGCTCACAGCAGGGGACCCCAGGTCCTCGGGAGGGGATTGTTGGAAGAGGTCCTGACTCAAGCCTGGGGCTTCTAAGATGGCCTCCGACGGGGAGAGTGCAGGCAGGTTCCACTCCACTGATTTAGCGCTTGAAGCTCGCGTAGCCATGGTTTTCCTCTCCATGTGGTGTGCAGAGTTTGAGAGACTCAAGGAGGCATGGGGGAAGCCAAGAATGCCCACTTTGCTGGTGTAAAGGTGGCCGATGTGTCCGGGTGGCGAGGAGCGAGATCACTACGTGGCGATCTTGGTTCACTGCTCGCGAGCCAGAAGGTTTTTTACTTTTATGCATAGAATGCATTAAAGTGGATGTAAACCCGAAATTATTATTATTATTATTTTTTGCTGTCACAATCTAGAGTATAAGATTTCCTATCATTTGTGCCAGGTCTTGCCACAAAGAGTTAATCCAGCTCTGAGAAATCCTCTTTTATTGTTCAGTGAGATAAAACAGACAAACAGAGAAAAACCTTTGTCCGTTCCGCCCCCTTGCTTTGAGTGACATGTTATTTACATATCTCGTTCACTAGCTTTAGCATTATTTTTTAATTCCCACCCCCACTTCTTTTCTGAAGTCATGTGGTTACTTTTCTGGATTTTGACTGGATGTTAGTGATCAGAGCAGAAGGAATACACAGGAGAAAATGCATGTTGACAAGGGGAGTGTAGAGGTGGGCGGGGAGTCTACTGACATCACGACTCCACCCACAGAGCTCCAGACAACAGATCCACCCACAGAATCTGCAGTTTTTCAGTTCTTATAACAGACAGAGGGGAGACATTTGACAGATAAGGATACATGCAGGAGGCATGTATATCCTTATAGATCAGCACTATGGCAGTAGTTTAGAAAGGATGAGAGTGGGTTTACATCCACTTTAAGGTAAAAAACCTTCATCCTTTACAACCACTTTAAATGTATTTTGAAATATGCAAACAGTGAAAGTACCTTTGGCTAAGTATCAGCTTCCTGAAACCCCTGTACAGCAGAACTCAGAGTAATCAAAGCAAAATGAGCCATTCGGGTGTACTGTGGTGCACGGGGAATGCTGATAGGAGGAGAAATCAGGGGGATAGAAAGATGAACTAATCAGTGTGCTGCTTCCCTTTTCACTGTCCAGTTACAGGATGAGGGTGGGAAGGAGATCTGTAAATGAACGTGAAACTACAGAAGATAAAGATCACATCCCCTTCTCTGCTAGGCAGGGCTGTGTGGAAGAACCGTGTAAATCTCAGAAATGGATGCACAGTAATATAAATCCTTTAGTGAGATAAAACAGCTCTCATATGTATTTAATTTTTGTATGAGCAATTTGCCTGAAGATCAACTCCATCAATCTTTTTTTGCAAATTCATTGACTCAATTGTGCAGGAGAAAGAGGGTTAGGCCTCGTACACACGACCGATTTTCTCGGCAAGAACCAGCAAGAAACTTGCTGGCAGAGAGGTCTTGCCGAGTAAATCGGTCTTGTGTACGCTGCTAGCGGGTTTCTCGTCGAGAAAACCGACAAGAAACCTCGACGAGAAAATAGAGAACCTGCTCTCTATTTTCTCGTCGAGATTCTCCTCGGCATGTTTCTCGACGAGAAAAGTGAGTGTGTGTACACTTACCTGTCCGCCCGGAAGCCCGCGCATGTTCGAAATGAATTCGACGCATGCGCGGTAGCTTCCTAGGCATACGTAGGGTATACCAAGATGGCGGCGACGGCATCGAATGTGACGAGCGCATGCTCGACGTAGTCGATGACGTCACCGCGTACACTCCTTTTAAAGAACCGCGGGTTCTTTGAAATGAGCGTGTGTACACTCGGCCGGGACAAGTTTCTTGTCCAAGAATCTCGTCGAAAAAAACGACATGTTTTTTTCAACGAGAATCTCGGCCGTGTGTACGAGGCCTGAGAGGTACAGGACACCCAAAAACAGCAGCAAAAACCCCTTTTGCTCAATAGTATCTTGCAGTATGTTTTATTTCTGCCACAAATTTGGGCAGTTTTGTAGACCAGGTGGACAGCTATCTGTAGGTATTTTCTGCCTCTCTCATAGGCCCTTTAAGCCCAGATGGGAAATTTGTGTCTGTGAATTTTTAAGCTTAAATTGACCTAGCAGGACTCTTCAGCTTTCTTTTCCAGGTAAGGGGCCTTGGAAGCATGAACTGGACTTCCCAGTAGATATACTGTACCTTCTCCAGGCAGCAGACTTGGGAGGCAGGAAAGACCTTCCACCATCCACCACTACATATTATAGTAAGGACATTTCTAGAGGGCCTTCCCAAACATTTCATCCCTTCCCAATTTATAACACAATCAATTGTATCTTCTTGCAATGAACAGTAGCACTAACAGTAAGATGGAACAGTATCAGGCATAAACAAACAATGCCCTTGGGCTTAGGGGACACAAACCCAGGTGATGTAAATAAACAGATTAGGCTGGCTACAATAAATACAATTCTTTGGTCGCTTACGTGTTCTTCACTTTTGGCACACTGGTCATAGATGGGGCAGATGTCTCCCCAAGGACATTGGGCAGGGAGACATCTGCCCATTCTTGATTTCATAACATCAAACTTATTCCACACCCAAGATGATTGGTGTGACGGGAGGGCCCGTGGAACTCAGAATCCCTTGGAAAGTATGGGATACCATTGTTTCAGCTCCCCATGCACCTCTTATGTCCAAGTCACCCTGTGTCTATTGAGGCACAGGGTGACCAAGAAAATAATGAACCCTGAGAATATGATTGGATTATTTCAAATGGGACAGTTTGTCATTAACAATATCTCTCAAGAAATATGAAGTTTTTATTCCCTGTACACTGTGAGGTCTATGCCTAGGAAATATAACTCCTAATATGGGCATTCCAGGAAGTTCAATGTAACAGACCGACCGTCTATTGCTTAACATTGCTAATGTCATCAACTCCAACCACCTGTCTGTCTAATGTCTGTTATAATGTAAATGAGTCTAGGATAACTTCTAAAGGCCTTTCATTGTTGCTTGTGTTAATTTACTCTGCTATTGTGTGAAGGAGTTCTGTGTTGATTTGTAATAATGTTGATTGTGACTTCTGAGCTACAAGACAGCATGTCTGGCCTAAATGTCATGCCTATGAGTCATCTGGGCTGGCTAAAGGATTGGATAATTAGCTCATGTTAATTTATGTCTCTGTGTATTGCTAGAGTAATATGTGCAGAATGTAGGAACCTCCTCTTTTGGTGTATATAAGGCCTGTATTCCTTTCAATAAAGATTCTTATTCCTGCTTGACCCTCAAGATGGAGCTTCGTCTCGTATTTTGGGGGAGAATTATTCGTGTGGGTTTCTTGTTCGGCTGATTGGAGTGTCCGGAAGCTGCCTTTGTGTTCGGGAATGGAATATCCTAAACAACTTTAACCCCTTTCATACTCGGGGTGTCGTTACATTGGTGGTAAGCAGCGGGATGATTCCCACAGCCAGAAGGACAGCTACAATAGGACACAGGCCAATGGAAGCACAGTATGAACGGATAAAGCGCTCTTCCCTCAAGGACTTACTGGAGAACCGGGGAAGACCGGCCAACAACCATAAGAAGAGGGACATTATCGCAGAACTAGTCGAAATGGATAGAGCCGAAAGACCCAACATAACCGAAAGGCCCAGCGTAACAGACAGGACACCCGAAGAGGCATGTTTTGATCGTGCTGTTAACTTAAGATTGGCACATTATAGTCCTAACTCTACAGCGGAGATCATAGACCTAGTTATAGCAGTTGTGGACGCAAATTGGCTACAGCAAAGAGGTGCTGCAGCAGCAGAAGTCACAGCAGCACCAACTGAAAGGAGAGGAGAGGTACAGATTCCAGCCCCCATGAAAGAGGTTGCAAGAGATGCAGATACAGCATAGAGGACCAGTATCAGAGCAGGTCCTTCTGGGATGGTCTGATTCTATCCGCTGCGAACTCTGGAAGAAAGCGCTAGCTCTCGAGCAGCAACACCAGGGAAAGGTTCTCCCCTCCATCTATGTAAGGTACTGGTCGCAGTATGATGTACGAATGCTGTTATTGGGGGAACAAACGAAGCAGGAGTGGACAGCTGAGTTAAGCAGGCTGATCCGGGCAGAAATGCGGTTGGACGAGAGCTACAGAGCCCTCCGGTGGTATGTAGCCCAAGAGTGCCGGTAGTCAGCGGATGATAGCCCCACAGAAGGCTTTGACTATGATGGCCTGGGTCTGTTGTATTGGAGGCTGTCCAGGGACCCTGACTTTGGGAGTGATTTGGAGTGGCGTTTGGAGGAAATAATGGAGCACAGAGAGTGAAGACTGAATGTCTCGGAAGGGCACTGGGCACAGGAAGATTTGGAGTTTCTGGCCATTCAGAAATGGGATCTGGAGATCGCCTACAGACAGCTGCTAGACACTGCTCAGCAGCAGGATGGGGCTCCCTTTGCCTGGGACTATCAGGAAATACCAGTTGACAACTCTGAAATCCTGGCTGAAAAATCGGCAGTGGAAAATCTGGAGATTGCTATCCCCAAAGCTTAAGTGCTAACAACAGGGCAGAGTTCTGCTAACCTATGCCCAGCACTGATAGCATCTTCTGGGTTCCACAGACAGGAGATGGTGAACCTCGATCCCCAGACACAAGTTGCAGAGACAGGGGATATGATAGACTGTTCTGCTGAGGAAGAACAACCTGATGAGCCTCCAGCAGAAGAGCTGGTATCAGGGCCAAACATCAGTGTGCTCTGCCCAGCACCAACAGCAGTATCTGTGGAGTTGCAAGGAACTTCCCCAGCTGAGGCACTGGTCACCGGACAGAGGGTCCAAGACCTCTGCCCCACACCTGTGGCAGTTCCGGAGGCTCATGGTGAGAAGGTGGCAATAACTTCCCAGCAGCCAGATGAGGGAACGGAAAAGGAAGCAGCCAGCTCACCTTCCCAATTGCAGCTACACAGTTTGGGAGGGGAGGAATTCAGCCTCCTGCCCCAACGGTTAGCCGAAGCGGATGATGTGGAGTCCCCAGCAGAAGTGCTGGAAACAGGGCAGAGTGCTACCAAACTCTGCCCAGCAATGGCAACAACTGTGAAGTTCCAGGGAGCTGTGGCAGTCGGCTCATCTCTCCAGCCACAGACTACAGAATATATGGACTTAATGGACTGTTCAGAGTATAGATTATGCATCACCTGTTCAAGTACTGGCAGACGGACAGAGTACTGCAGACCCCTGCTCTACACCTGTGGCAGTTTCGGAGGCCTGAGGTGAGAAGGTGATGGTTCCTCTTCTCTCCCAGTGGATTTCAGAGATGCAGGGAGGAGAAGCAGCTATTTCCCCTCCCCAACAAGGGTTTGTGCACCTGGGAGACAATACCAGTGAAAGGGAGTTCCAACAGCAGACGGCGCCCCAGAATGATGACACCAACCGAGCTAAAGCGCTGGCAACCGGGCAGAGTGCTACCAACCTCTGCCCAGCAACGGCAACAACTACAGAGTTCCAGGGAGCCGGGGCAGTCGGCCTCCCTCCCCAACAGTTAGCCGCAGCAGATGGTGTGGGGTTTCCAGCAGAAGGGCTGGCAACAGGGCAGAGTGCTGCTGGCCTCTGCCCTCAACTAACAGACGACAAATTTCCTGTAAAGGTGGATAGGGCTTCAGTCCCCACCTGTATACCCCAGGGATGCTGGGCAGTCGGCCCAGATCCCCAACAGCATGATGGAGTGAGCCCAGTCACCCTGTCTTCTCTCCAGCGGCTGAAAGGACTCCAGGGAGAAGGGCCAGTCCAGGCCTCTCCCCAACGGTGGATATGTTCTCTGAGAGAGACAGAGTTTGGCTGGGTGAGTAATGCTCTGTTTGGGACAATTTATTTGGGGTACTGTGTGGATACCGGCATTGGGGGACTGGAACTACTGACTAACTTTGGAGTCAACCCGTCTGGGGTCTCCTCCTGTGTTAGTCTCCTGCCGAAAGGGGAGAGATGTGATGGGAGGGCCCGTGGAACCCAGAATCCCTTGGAAAGTATGGGATACCCTTGGTTCAGCTCCCCATGCACCTCTTATGTCTAAGTTACCCTGTGTCTATTGAATCACAGGGTGACCAAGAAAATAATGAACCCTGAGAATATGATTGGATTATTTCAAATGGGACAGTAATATTCATTAACAATAACCCTTAAGAAATATGAAGATTTTATTCCCTGTACACTGTGAGGTCTATGTCCAGGAAGTATAACTCCTAATATGGGCAGTCCACGAAGTTAAATGTAACATACCGACCGTCTATTGTTTAACGATGCTAATGTCATCAACTCCAACCACCTGTTCGTCTGTTGTCTGTTATAATGTAAATGAGTCTAGGATAACAACTTCTAAGGGCCTTTCATTGTTGCTTGTGTTAATTAACTCTGCTATTGTGTGAAGGAGTTCTGTGTTGATTTGTGATAATGTTGATTGTGACTTCTGAGCTACAAGACGGCATGTCTGGCCTAAAGGTCATGCCTATGAGTCATCTGGGCTGTCTAAAGGATTGGATAATTAGCTCATGTTAATTTATGTCTCTTTGTATTGCTAGAGTAATATGTGCAGAATGTAGGAACCTTCTCTTTTGGTGTATATAAGGCCTGTATTCCATTCAATAAAGATTCTTATTCCTGCTTGACCCTCAAGACTGAGCTTCGTCTCGTATTTGGGGGAGAATTATTCGTGTGGGTTTCTTGTTCGGCTGGTTGGAGTGTCCGGTAGCTGCCTTTGTGTTCGGGAATGGAATATCCTAAACAACTTTAACTCCTTTCATACTCGGGGTGTCGTTACAATTGGCCTGATTCTCACTCAAATGTCAGATAAAGCATCAGATTGGGGCAGAACGGGACTGTTTATGGCTGACTTTTGGCTTCTGAAAATTGACATGGTTGGGTGAAAAAATTCTGGCATACATATTTTTGGCACCAATATCTCTTACTGAGTAAATACATTTGGTAATCACTTGTCTACAAGAGTATTTTTTTTTCATCTTTTGCACAGATGTTTGCTGTAGCAAATTGGATCGTGCTCTGCTGGGGTTTTTCGCCTTCCTCTGGATCAACTGTGGGTATAGAATTAGGTATATGGGATTGTATGATATTATTTTTTTATTTTTTTATGGTTGAACTGGATGGAGTTGTGTCTTTTTTCAACCTGAATAACTATGTAACTATGTAACTATGTTAGAGAATGCATTTCTTTGCTAGAAATTACTATAAACCTCTCAAAAAAGTATATATTTTCTGATAGCAGAGACCCTGGAGAATAAAGTAGTGGTAAATGATTTTTTTTATGTTGTACGATATTTGCGCTGTTATCTATCAAATGCATATTTTCAGAAAAAAATACACTAAAATAATTTTTTCGTGAAAACAAACACTATATTTTTGGTAAAATAGAAAATATTGGGGTTACATGGAGTATATAGATACCAAACATGTTAAGTCCTAAATTTGAGCCTGTGGAATTGCAAAAAACTATGGTACTCAAAATTCTCCATAGGTGACACTTTAATGCCTCGTACACACGATCAGTTTTCCCGACAAGAAAAGTGTGATGTGAGCTTTTTTGTCAGGAATTCCGACCGTGTGTATGCTCCATCACACTTTTTTTGTCAGAATTCCTGCCAAGAAAAGATTGAGAGCAGGTTCTCTATTTTTGTGACAGGAAAAATTCCTATCGGGAATCGTGGTTGTCTGTATGCAATTACGACGCAAAAAAAAAACACGCATGCTAAGAATCAAGCAGAAGAGCCAAACTGCCTATTGAACTTCATTGACCTCGGCTCATCGTACGTGTTGTACGTCACCGCGTTCTTGACGTTCGGAATTTCAGACAAGATTTGTATGACCGTGTGTATGCAACACAAGTTTGAGCCGATTTCCGTAGGAAAAAAACACGGTTTTCCTGTCGGAAAAACTGATCGTGTGTACGCGGCATAAGAGTCCTCACAGGTTACTACTTTCTAGTTAACTGCGAACTATGGGACTAGAATTATTCTTATTCCGAAATTCTCAAAAATACCTTACATGTGTGGCAAAATGGTGTTACATGGTTGCCCTATGCAGTGCTTTTTTATGAGGTGTGTGCAGGGGCAACAGGGGTTATTTTTAAAAAGGTTTTTAAATCTTAATCTTAAAGTGGATTTAAACCCAATTCATGAAATTATAGCTGGGCACATATATCTGCAGTATTTTGTTATCTCTCTTCAAAGAGCTAAGTCCCATAGCTCTCTCCTGACCCGTTCCTCTGTTATCAGCCTGATAACTCCTGACAAATTCTCGGACACATCAGATAAAAGCAGCCTAAAATTTCTGTCCAGGGAGGTTGCTATAAATAGATTGGCAGGGAACTGGCCCTGTTACAAAACACCTCTGGGAGTCTCTGCCTATGATGAGAGGGGGTGTGTGCCTTTCCTCAAATCAGCAATTTTAGCTATCTTGGCTGTATGCCCAGACATCACACTTTGTATTAAACAGGAAGAGAACATTTCCTAACACGATCTGAACTTTCTAAACAGTATATAAATGTGAAGACAGCAGATATACATGTAAAACCTATGTAGCGATACCCCCAGTCTAAGAGAGCCGCTGGTTTTGTTTTGGGCCCTGTACACAGCACAGCCAACCCCCGGCAATCTACTCGACCCTTCTCTGGCACAGCTAGTCTAGGGGTGGTATCTATATGTATGGCTCGTATACCAGTTCCTGAACAATCCCACAATAACCCAGACAGTTGTGAAATATAGTAATGAACGCCAATACCAGAATGATTAACTGTAATAGGTTTACTCGTATAGAAAGGGTAACGGTCAGTACCATGTAACACATACATGCAGAGCCCTGCAGTAATAATAACACTTGTCAACTATAGTGCACATATAATTCTATCACACACTGATATATATATATATATATATATATATATATATATATATATATGTTTTCCCTTGTGAGCAATATGGCGCTCAGCAATGCTATAAACCCCCCCAGTCAGGCCTGACTCAGTTAAAGTTCAGTGTTTGACTGAGGAATCTTCGCATACAACATTATCGGTGGTGCACATACAGGAACAATGATTTGTACTCCAACAGTGGTCTATGGCAATAGAAGAAACTCCCCGGAGACTATACAACTCAGTTCCGCAACTAGTCTCCTGTCAGGAAAGCAAGTATAACACGATGGGCCAAGGCAGTCAATAGGCCTAACAAAGTACTCGGCTATAGCTGTGAGCAGGTGCTCTCTCACCCCTCCGGACTCGATCCCAGTCCGGAACTCCCACCGCTGTGTCTCCGCACACAGGATCTGCCACCGCCGGATCTCTGGTCCAACTGACGTCCGCGAAGCGGGAAGATGTCAGATGCCGCACAGGCTCAGCAGCGAGGTGGAAGGCTCTCTGGAAGTGCGCAAGGCCCAGGCCTCGGGCCTTGCACTCGCAGCAGGTCCGCACAGGAAGTCCTCTTGCCAGCCGCGCAGTGTCCAAACAGCCCGGGCTTAGCCTCGCCCTCCCCTTTTATACCCCACCCATGAGTCTCTGCGGCAGCCCAATGCACCCTGGGTGCCAAACGGGGTTCTGGGTAACGTAGTCCATGGGGCCTCAACGGAGACCCCGCTACACCTATGTAGGGAGATTTGTTCTATCCCTGTGTATCATCTGAGGCTGTTCTCTTCACTGGGTGTATGGAGGGTTTACATCCACTTTAAATAACATTTTAAGAGATCTACCTTGTGCAGAAATACTGTATCAATGCAATATTCCAAATTGTTGGTTCAAACCCCACCCCACAAAAAAATTTCCTTATGCTAATGAGAAATACAAATGCAAAAAATACAAACCTTGTCCTACTGATCAAATCACAAAATGCATGAACCCTACTTGTGGTTCACCAGATGCATGGGTGTTTTTTTTTTAATATATAAAAACCCCCAAGACTTTTTGCTAATTTTTCTGATGTTGAGATGCTTTGTGCATACAAAAAAAATATAGCTGACAACAATATTATTTCCAATAAGATTATGCTGTTGTTGTTTTTTCCTCCTTTATTTTAGAAGTAGAGTGTCAATTCTGTTATCATTTGCTTCCATTACTTTGCCAACAACTGCTACTTTCTACTAATCAGTATAGATAATTGCTGTACTGACATGCCTAATGTGAGTGAATGAAATGTCTTTTGTGAAGTTCTTTTTTTCCAGCCTTAGCTGTTCAGAAAATAAGTGAGTTCAGTAAATGCTTTCTACTGCACATTGGCTCTTATGTGTTAATTAGACATAATGGAACAGCAAACACTTCAGTGTCTGACATCACTAGGAGTCTAGCTGCTACATATCACTTCCTCCTGCCACTGCTGCCACTGTTTCTTTCTATTGTTTACTGCCAGACCACCATGAAAAAGTTTCCAGAACCTCTTTGAGCATCTATTTAAATATGTATAAGTATGGTGTAAATAATTTATATACTGATCTCCAGTCCGTTTTACAGTCAGCATTGTCTCATGGCTCTATTCTTTGTGCTATATATGAGAGTTAATTAAATGAAATGAAATGAACTGCTCCAGAGTGTTTTAAAATAAGATGTGGAGTTTAACTTTATTTATGATCTTTAAACTCTTGGAAGTTTTTATACTAGGTCCCTGTCTCTGCAGTGTGCTGTTGCATTTGTAGCAGTAAAAGAGTATTTTAAACATGTTATGCTGAGCTGCATTGTAAACTATTGTACTGCAGACCTCTTTTACATTTCCTAAAATAGTTAAGCTGCCCCATAGGCGTGCACAGGGGGTGTGCCAGGTGTGCCTGGGCACACCCTAATCATTTACTGCTGTCCTGATTCCCCCTACTGCCAGGGCTTTCCCCTTGTTGGCCTCCCTGCTCCGCAGTGCTGATGGCTTCCCTCCTCTCTCCCCAGCTGATGTAGGGGCTGTTTCAGGATAGAGTGTGAGGGAAGAGGGTAATAAAATTGTCATTTACCAGTGTCTTCCTTGTTCATTCCTAACTGAAGCATGGTAAACTGTGTTTACCATGCTTCAGTTTGTGAATAAACAGAAAGACGCTCAGCACAGGGCACTTTACATTCATTTACTGTCGCGTGCAACTGAGGGTGTGGAGTAAGGCATGTGTGTTTGAGCTTTGGGGTGCACACCCTAATGCAATAGGCTGTGCACACCTATGAGCTGTCCGTACACTTATAGATGTCTTGTAATCAGCCTTCAGGCTGAAAAATATAACTGATTCCTCTATCCACACTATGCAGCATGTATAGATGAATCTATGTAAAATAATGCATTTGGGTGGCAAAAATATGAATGCAATCTACTTACTGGGGGAGAACCTCTGGGGGAATCTAGGATGGAAAAGGACCTGGGGGTCCCAGTAGATCGGGGATATGCAATTAGCGGACCTCCAGCTGTTGCAGAACTACGATTCCCATGAGGCATAGCAAGACTCTGACAGCCACAAGCATGACACCCAGAGTCAGAGGCATGATGGGACTTGTAGTTTTGCAACAGCTGGAGGTCCGCTAATTGCATATCCCTGCAGTAGATGATAGGCTCAGCAATGGCATACAATGCCAAGCTGCTGCTAACAAAGCAAACAGAATATTGGCATGCATTGAGTTAAGGGGATTAACTCAAGAGATGAAGCGATAATTCTCCCACTCTACAAGACTCTGGTCCGGTCGCACCTAAAGTATGCTGTCCAGTTCTGGGCACCAGTCCTCAGGAATGATGTACTGGAAATGGAGCGAGTACAGAGAAGGGCAACAAAGCTAATAAAACGTCTGGAGGATATTAGTTATGAGGAAAGGTTGCGAGCACTGAACTTATTCTCTCTGGAGAAGAGACGCTTGAAAGGGGATATGATTTCAATTTACAAATACCATACTGGTGACCCCACAATAGGGATGAAACTTTTCCATGGAAGGGAGTTTAATAAGACACGTGGCCACTCATTAAAATTAGAAGAAAAGAAGTTTAACCTTAAACTGCGTAGAGGGTTCTTTACTGTAAGAGCGGCACAGATGTGGAATTCCCTTCCACAGGCGGTGGTCTCAGCGGGGAGCATCGGTAGTTTTATAAAACTATTAGATAAGCACCTGAACAACATACAGGGATATACAATGTAATACTGACATAAAATCACACACATACTGTAGGTTGGATTTGATGGACTTGGGTCTTTTTTCAACCTCACCTACTATGTAACTTTGTAACTATGTAACTTTTGTATTTTGACAACCAGCCCCACTGGCTGTAAAACTACCCAATTCTGATTGGATGCAGCCACTGTTCAGCCAACAATTTTTCACCTGGCTCTCTTGAATGACAATGCTGCAGTGATTTAACTGCAGAACTAACAGTGTTACCTTGATAGAGGAAGCAAAAATATCACATAATCTACTGACAAAATCAACAGGCAATGAAACCATGTCCCAGGGGAGGTTTGGTAACAAAAACTTGTTGATGTTAACAGATTGCAACATACATGTCATGTTTTATTTTGCTCATAGTTCCACTTTAAATACAAAACATACTTGTGGCACAAAAAATGTATAAAGGGTTTGTTTCAGTAGGTCATACATATAGTTTGATAAAAAACACATGTCTGTGTGTACAGTATGTCATTGGCTATTTATTTTGACAGATATCTAATAGATCTGTTGATAGACCCTATTTAGTTACGGTGTCATTTAGAGTACATAGGTTACCCCAGTCAAATCTAGCATTCTCTTTTGCACCAGACAGTATTGACCTTTCCCTGAGCATTCTTCAGTTAAATGGCTTCTGGATGCTATCAATTACTGTCATTTGCACATCATTATTGTTCATTGTACTTATGTTTAATAAACCTACTTATCTATTACCTAGGAATACATTTTACCTGGCACCATTAAAGTGATATTAAAACTGTAGTAAAAAAAGGTCCACCCTGCTGTACTAGTATGCACTGCACTGTCATTATGTCAGACTTAGCTTTAGAATGGATCCCTCCAACGGCACCCTGTGACTGCTGACAGGGATTGCATCTTCACCCGGTCCTCTGGGTTCGCAGGCTCCGGCTGTCTAATTGACCAAGCCACGATGACGTCACTCCTGTACATGCGCGCGAGAGCCCCGGGCACGGCATGGAGCTCTGAAGGAACAACAAATGTATGCCGTTCCTTCAGAGTGCATGCGCTGGTGACGTTACCAGCTGTTGTTCAATGAAATATCTCCTAAACAGTACACATTTAGGAGGAGATATTAATTTTACCTATAGGTAAGCTTTTTTTATAAGCTTACCTGTAGGTAAAAATAACCAGAGAGAGTTTACTACCACTTTAACCACTTCAATACCAGGCACTTAAACCCCCTTCCTGCCCTAACCAATTTTCAGCTTTCAGCGCGGTCGCTGTTTAAATGACAATTGCGCACTGTACCCAAACAGGATTTTTATTATTCTGTTCCAAAAAATAGAGCTTTCTTTTGGTGATATTTGATCACCTCTGCGGTTTCTATTTTTTGCTGAACAAATAAAAAAAGAATGACAATTTTGAAAAAAAAAGTTTTCTTTTTTTTCTGTTATAAAATGTTGTAACTAAGTATGTTTTCTCCTTCACTGATAAGGCGGCACTGATGGGCACCGATAAGGCTGGACTGATGAGGTGGCACCAGTGAGGTGGCACTGATGGGCACTGACGACCGTTGACGAATCGTTGGGCACTGATAGGCGGCACTGATCGGCACTGGTAGGCGGCACTGATATGCAGCACTGATGGGCATTGATAGGTGGCACTGATGGGCACTCATGGGTGGCACTGATAGGTGACACTGATGGGCACTAAAAGGTTGCACTGATGGGTACTTATGAGTGGCACTGATAGGCGGCACTTCTGGGCACTGATAGGCGGCACTACTGGGCACTGATGGGCACCGATACGTGGCACTGATGGGCACTGATGGGGACTGGTATTTGGCACTGATAAATGGCACTAATAGGCATCAATGATGGCACGGGCAATGGCAGGCATTGGGGATGGGCACTGATTGGCAGCTGCCTGGGCACTGATTGGCATTTCCCTGGTGGTCTAAGGTGGCATACCTGGTGGTCCAGTGTGATGGCCATCCCTGGTAGTCCTGACGGCATCCTGGTGGTCCTGGGCGGGCATCCGAGGGGGGGCTGCGCTGATAAACAATCAGCACAGAACCCCCTGTCAGGAGATCAGCCGATCGGCTCTCCTCTACTCGCGTCTGTAAGACGTGAGTGAGGAAAAGCCGATCAAAGGCTTTTCCTTTTTACATCATGATCAGCCATGATTGGACACGGCTGATCATGTAGTAAAGAGCCTCCTTCGGAGGCTCTTTACCAAGATCGGTGTATCGGTGTGTCAGACTGACACGCCGCACCACTGATCGCCGCGATGCGTACCCCCATGGACGCGCGGCAGCTGTTATCCTGCTGGACATCATATGACGCCCATTCAGGATAACTGAACCACCGGCATTCTGCTATAGGCCAGGCGGGATGTGGTTAAAGTTTAAATAAAATAAATACCCTGCTATAGGCCGGGCGGGATGTGGTTAAAGTTTAAATAAAATAAATACCCTGCTATAGGCCGGGCAGGATGCGGTTAAAGGTTAAATAAAATAAATACCCTGCTATAGGCCGGGCGGGAAGTGGTTAAAGGTTAAATAAAAAAATATCCTGCTATAGGCCGGGCGGGAAGTGGTTAAAGGTTAAATAAAAAAATACCCTTGCTCCCTCCTCACTGGCTGTAATTTACAGCAATGGGAGCCAATGGATCCCACTGCTGTCTCTCAGCCAATAAGGAGGCAGAGACCCTCGAGAGCAGGCGCTCTCATACACATGGCTGAATCGCGATCAGACTTGCGTAAGTATTAGGGGGGGGGGATTGCGGAGGGAGCTGCATACTGAAGGTTTTTTACCTTCATGTATAGAATGTATGAAAGTAAAAAAGACTTTAAACCTTTAGAACCACTTTAACTACTATATGTCTGCTTCATTCTCCTATCAAAGCTGCCCATGCAGACCTAGCTATGTAGCAAAACTCCTTCATACGGGTTGGATAATAACAATTTATAAAATTTGATGCCTTTATTGTTTAATAACATATAGCCACATAGAGGTTGATTTACTAAAGGCAAATAGACTGTGCATTTGCAATTTGCAGTTGCTTTAGAGCTTAGTAAATTAGGTAAATCTTCACTTTGCAAAGAATTCCCAATCACATGCCAAGAAAATTTAAAAAACAGAATTTTTGCTTGTACATGATTGGATGGTGGAAGTCAGCTTAGCTTCCCCTCATGCAATTCTGATGCAACGTTCTGTAGACAAGAACATTATGATTAGCACTGCACCTGATGCCGCGTACACACGACCGTTTTTAATGTCATTGAAAAAAACAAAGTTTTTCTCGACGTGATTCTTCTCAAGCCTGCCTTGCCAACACACGATCATGAAAAAAAATGCTCGAGCAAAGCGCGGTGACATACGAAATGTACGACGGCACTATAAGCAGGAAGTTCCATTCGGATGGCGCCACCCTTTGGGCTGCTTTTGCTGATCCTTGTGTTAGTAAAGTTTGGTGAGAGACGATTCGCACTTTTCAGCCTCGTGCTCTTCAGTCCGTTACAGCGTGACAAATGTGCTATCTCCATTACGAGCGCTAGTTTTACCAGAATGAGCGCTCCCGTCTCATCACTTGCTTCTGAGCATGTGCATTTTTTTCACGTCGTTAAAGCCTACACACGGCCGTTTTTCATGACGAGAAAAACGACGACGTGAAAAACGATGAGAAAAATTAGAGCATGTTCCAAATTTTTAATGCCCATTTTTCACGTTGTGAAAAATGCTCTGGAGCCCACACACAATCGTTTTTAATGACCAAATTAAAAAAAGGCATTTTTCTCATCATGAAAAACGGTTGTGTGTATGCAGCATGACATTTTTATCACTGGCATTAGTTGGCTGGAACACTTTAATATGTAGACTGATATCCCAGGCACAGCCATTACAGTGGAAACAGAAGCATTCATTCCCCAAAAATTTTTAATTTCAGTGCTGACCTTCTAAACTGACCTTGTCAGTTGGTATTTAAAGGGCCATGTTAAAACGTACCTTGCACTCCAAGAAAGGTTTGCTTGTTTAGTGATGGCACCCATCCTCCTATCTAAATTGTTGCAGTAAACTGAAAAAGTATACTCGTGGGATACAAAGAGTACATTTTTCTTACTCACTTTTACCACGATTTCCGTGCTGCAGGGGTGACATTACTATTTTTCTAAGGAGATCCTGGGAAAGGCCAAGAAGCCCAAATCACTCTAGATGAAGCTCCACCAGGCACCAGCACATTACAGAATCATCTTCAAGTGAGATTTGGGCTATTCAGTATTCCTTGGGATCTCACTAGAAGGATGGTGATGTCACTCTTGCATAGGAGCCACTGGGGGAAGTGGGGGAAAGGTAAGTATATTAAATAACCCTTTACCCCGTATAGTTTTTTTGTTGTTTTTAAGTACAGTATTTTAGCGCTTTAGCCCACATTAATAACTGTAATGAGATATACACATTTTGATTGCTCATATGCATAGGTGGAAGGCCTTTCCAATTCCAATATACCATTAGATTCTGCTGTCTTGTTTTTTGGGGCTTTTGTTGTGTTTTTACACTTGCAACAGATAGCAAGAACTGAAGCACGCTGAAAGCAAAAGTATATGGTGTGGGATTTTAGGCTGAGCAGAGTTTACAGATAGGTCCTTTTGTGATATTTATGTTACGGTACTTTACATTTTTTAGTTTAAAACTGATAGAAAAATGTCCCTCTAAAGAACAACTCCACTTTCACCATAA
This sequence comes from Rana muscosa, assembly GCA_029206835.1. Classification (NCBI taxonomy): domain Eukaryota; kingdom Metazoa; phylum Chordata; class Amphibia; order Anura; family Ranidae; genus Rana; species Rana muscosa. The sequence goes on along the minus strand of CM055121.1, from coordinate 515,328,870 downwards.
TTTGATATAACGTACATTAATTGCTACTCATGCCGTAATTGCTATTTAATATTATTAAAAATCACCATTCCATTTTATTCTGCAACTAAGACTATCAAAAAAAGTCTTAAGTCGCAATATGCAAACTGAGTTATTCTCTATACAGTTAGTGATATTAGGATATCTTATTTCACGCTTGTGTTATTGGGTCAGTGCTTTTCTAATGGACTTTCTAGAGCTAAAAGTCAAGTCTGACTAAACCAGAGCTGATGACGTTTTTTTATATTACAACACTAAAGCCCTGTACACACGATCGGATTTCCTGAAGCTGACTTCCATCAGTCTTGCCTACACACCATCAGTCAAAAAAACGATCGTCCCAAACGCTGTGACGTAAAACACTCCAACGAGCCAAGAAAAATTAAGTTCTATGCTTCTGAGCATGCGTCGACTTGATTCTGAGCATGCGTGGGTTTTTTCTCCGATGGAGTTCCCCACAGACGATAGTAATTTGCTATCGTTTGTTTTTCCCATCAGATAAATTTAAAACATGTTCTATTTTTAACACCGATGGAAAAAAGACCGATGGGGCCCATACACGATCGGTTTGTCCGATGAAAAAAGTCCATCGGACTGTTTTCATTGGTAAAACCAATCGTGTGTACAGGGCTTAAGATTGCTCAGGTACTGATAATGAAGTCGAACTCTCTTATTCCCCTGTCAGTTTGAGGGAAGACATGGTCAGTCAAACATCGGTTTCTTTAGAGTGAAATGAGGTATGAATTTATAACACATTGTGCTAAAATATTTGGAATTGATATAGTTTACTTGCTGGAGAGTAATTTTGTTTCTCATTAAACCTACAGTTTCATTTTAAAGAGGAAGTAAGCTTCCATCTTTGAATTTTACCTGTGGTGTAAGCCTATAATAAACAGTTTAGGAGATATTTACTGTACATACAGCCAGTGACATCACTGGCGCATGCGCTCTGAAGGAACGGCCACCCATGACATTCCTTCAGAGCCCTGTGCCGTGATCGGCAGCTCCCGCGCACATGCACAGAGCTGGAGTCTGCGAACCCAGAAGCAAGACGACGGGTGAAGATGGAAGCTGTCTCCAGCAATGACATTGCATCGCTGCAAGGCTTAGTTTTCAGGTAAGTTTCCCATAATGTGCTGGTATGCAATGCATACCAGCACATTATGCCTTTGCCTTGCAAGTAAGAAAAAAAAAATGTTCAGCGGCTTACAACCGCTTTAATTAAAGATATATTGTTTTATCCCACCCACCTATCTAAAACAAGGCTAAAAACCTCCACTGGAAGGGCTTTCCATGTTCCTTGTTCCAAACTCTTTCTCAGATCTTTGAAAATGGTTTGCGTGCCCCAAAATCAGTATGCAGCCCAATGGTCAGACAGTGGCCATTGTAACTGAGCTTCAGTGTATATTGTCTCACACTACTACACATAGATCAGCCATAGCATTATCACCACCCTCCACAACATGACCACCCATTTAATATTGAGTTGGTATCCCTCTTGTCACCAAATCAGCCCTGACCCCTCAAGACATGAACTCCACTAGATCTTTGACGGTATGCTGTGGTATCTAACACCAAGCCATCAATAGCAGATCACTGACTCTGCAAGCTTGCCTTCCTCCCATAGTGTATCCTCGTGCCATCCATTGACCATCCACATGATGTAAAAGAAAAAAAAATAATCAGACCAGGCCATTTTCTTCCATTGCTCCGTGGTCCAGTTCTGATGCTCATGTGCTCATTGTAGGCACTTTTGGCTGTGGACATGGGTCAGCATGGGTACCCTGACCCGTATGCAGCTACTCAGCCCCATACACAACAAACTAAAATGCACTGTGCATTCTGACACCTTTCTATTGGAACCGTCATTAAAGTGGTTGTAAACCCTTTATCTTTTTTTTTTTTTTTTTACTAACCTGCAAGACAAAGCTATAATGAGCTAGTATGACTAGCATACTAGCTCATTATGTACCACTTACCTTCGATCGGGGCCCCCAAAGTCGTCCGTGTCCCTCCTCTAGCCGCATCCATCGCTGCGGCGATAGCCGGAATGTTACTTCCGGGTATTGCCGCTGCAGCCAATCACAGCGCCGGAGCGGCGCTGTGATTGGCCGGAGCGGCGAAGATGTGACTCCGCGCATGCGCGCGTGAGCTGTCGAATTCGGCTACGTCGTCGAATGTTGCGACCTAGCCGAATTTGTGAATGGGGTGACGTCAGCATCGCCGCATTTACATTCAAATATCTCCTTAACATGCACCTACAGGTAAGCCTTAATCTAGGCTTACCTGTAGGTCTTTGTTTAAAAAGTGGGTTTACAACCACTTTAACTTTTTCAGCAATATGAGTTACAGTAGCTCTTCTATTGAATCAGACTACACAGTCCAGCCTGCGCTCCCCTTATGCATCAATGGGCCTTGGCCGCCCATGACCCTGTCTTCGTTTCACTGGTTTTTCCTTCTTTGGACCACTTTTAGAAGGTCCGGACCTCTGCAGACTTGGAACATCCCATAAGAGCCGCAGTTTTGAAGTTGCTCCACCTCAGTCATCTAGCCATTACAATTTGGCCCTAGTCAAAGTTGTGCAAATTCTTATGCTTGCCTATTGTTTCTGCTTTCTACAGATCAACTTCATGTACAACATGTTCACTTGCTGCCTAATATATTTCACCCACTTTCAGGTGCCATTGAAATTAGATAATCAATGTTATTCAGTTTACCTGTCAATGGTCATAAAGTTATGGCTGAATGGTGTAAGCTACCTATTTTAGTATTCAAACATTTTAAAGATGATCGCATTGGGGGAGATTTACTAAAACTGGAGCACATACAGTCTGGTGCAGCTGTGCATAGTAACCAATCAGATTCTAACTTCAGCTTGTTAAATTAAGCTTTATGCGCCATGTACACAGAAGCTCAAAAACGGTCGTTTTGAACTCCAGATTTCTGGCAGAAAAAGCTGCTTTAACATAGCTTTTATCAGCGGTTTTTACTAGCGTTTATTAGCGTTTTTCAGTGTAGCGTTTTTTAGCTTTTTTTTTTTTCAATGGATCAAAAAACGCTAAAAAACGCTGGCGACCAACGGTTTTGAGCGTTTTTGAACGTTTATTAGCGTTTTTCAGCGTTTTGCGTTTTTTTTCCGCCGAAAAAACGGCACTTTGAACGCAAATTTCTTGCGTTCAGAAAAAAGCCCATTAACTCCACTGCTCATTAACGCTAAAAAACACTATGTGTACATGAACACATAGGCTAACATAGAGTGCAGTTAATGGGCTTTTTAAAAAAACGCCAAAACGCCAATAAACTGCAGTTTATCAGCTTCAATGTACATGGAGCCTAAACAAAAAACCTAGAAGCTGATTGGTTACTATGCACAGCTGCACCAGATTCTGTGTGCACCAGTTTTAGTAAATCTCCCCCATTGTGACAATAAACGTGCACATCATTTTTTACTCAGTAGCTATTTCAGTGTATTCATTGTCACATAAATGTATACAATAATGAAATGCAAGTTTTTTTGTTTTTTTTTTGTTAAGCAAGATGTAAAGGAGAATGATAATCACAAATCTCATATCATTAAAACATAGAAAGGTGACTTATTTCAGTTGCTATGTGCTAATGCACATAGTACATTTTGGTTTTACCTTGTACTGTATATAAAATATATTTTTAATTAATACATTTGTTGTGATAGTTCTATTTAACTACTTCAAAATTAAAGTTAATTTATTGTTTAAAGGCGGTTAACAATCAACACATTATTTTTTGAAAATAGTGATACACATTAAAAAACAAAAAAGAGGGATATGTTTTTGTGGTGTCCATAAAACAAGACTGCTTTTGTCTGTTGTTTATTACATTATCTAGATTTACGGTATGACTGCCTAATAAACAGCAGCTAAAAGTTGAGAATCATCGTTTATTGACTTACCTTGGGAGGCCATGGAAGTGTCTATGCCACCTCTTCAAAGACAGCTAGGTTAAAAGCAATAGCTTCTTCTCTGTGCTTTAAGGAAGGCAGATCTCAGCAGGTATAGCAACTTCACAGGCTTCCTACCTGGTGTTATGTTCCACAGGAACAGGTAGGGAACGACTTTCCCATCTCGTGTTGCAAACTCACATATATTGTGACTACAGCTCACAGAACATGAGTCAATTAAAAGGGAATATTCCCTGGAAGTATAGTGTAGAAGGCACAACACATTGTACACACAGGAATATAAATTAGAGTGCAGAAAAATGATATTTTACTAAATGATGCAAACATGCTGTTTTTTATATGATCTTCTGGACTCAATTATTCACTCATCCATAATACAAGAGTTTCATGGGGGTAGGAATAGAAATTACATAAACATCCGTCTTGTTCTATACTGAAAGCCTCTGAAGTCTAAAACCAGATTTCTATGGCCAGACATTGCCTTGACTGCCAGTCCATCTAATTATTTCTAAATCTTTCCTTCCATCTGCAGTGATATAGTATTGGGATGAGGATTATTAATTATTATAATTCTAGTTATTCCAGCAGCAACCCAGTTTTTCGAGTGAGATGCCAACATATAATCGGCCAACATATAACAACGCCATTCATCCAGCTTGTATTAAGGCACCTACTTCCACGCGTAACAAAAGATATTTGTACATCTTTGAATAAATATCCTTTAATGCCTTCTTAGTATGGTTCAATTCATTCAACTATAAAACGTATGCTATTTTCTGTAATGACCATCAGCCATTAGCCTTTTCAACTCTCATTGGCTCTCCTTGCTGAATATAACAACTATTATGGAAAATAGACTAGTCTTTCTTTCAGTATGACCACAAAATACATACTTTAATCACTTATGTCACATTTCTCTAATAATCCCTGGATTTTATTTTATTTTTTCTGGAAAGTGTTCACTTCTGAAAAGGAAAAAGTTGTCAACATAATTATGCTAGTACAATTATTGTAGTGTCCAACTAGAGTTACTAGTTGTACCACCACCTGCTCCACTCAGCACTGATCTATCTGTAATAGCTGTCACTATACAATATTTCCCAGAAACTCACAGTTAATTCTCCTGCCCAGTGGGTAACTAGAATGAATTGTCTTGATTCCTATCCCAAGACGTCCAATGTTTCTTCCTCCAAGAGTGCCATTGTTCACTAAACATTTCCCACACAAAAAGACCATAAAATAGACATTTCTGGCCCGTGAGTTAAATCAAAATCCAATATCTACTGAAAGGAGAACCTCACATGGCTGTATTTACCATATATCATTATTCTTAACTTGTACAGCCTTTAAAATAAGATGTTTAAATGAATTCCACCTACAGAAGGTAGAAACAACTGTTTCTACACGCGCCCCTTATGTATGTCATGGTAGCAAAAAAATTTGCACTAGTGATAACATCTTGCTGTACAGGCAATTACGTATCTAAAATAAGTCTAAAGCCTTGTACAAATGATCGGAATTTCCAATAAAAAAAGTCAGACAAAGTTTTTTCATTGGAAATTCCGACCGTGTGTGGGCCCCATCGGACTTTTTTCCATCTGAGTTTAGAAATAGAACATGTTTTATTTTTTTCCGATGGAAAAGAATCCTATGGGAAATTCCAATCGTCTGTGTGGAACTCCGTCCGAGAAAAATCCACGCATGCTCAGAATCAAGTCGACGCATGCTCGGAAGCATTGAACTTAATTTTTCTTGGATCGTCGTAGTGTTGTACGGTACCCCGTTCTTGACGGTCGGAATTTGGTCTGACAGTGTGTATGCTAGACTGCTTGAAGACAGCTTGAACGGAATTCCGACGGAAAAATCCATCGGATTTTATCCCACCGGAAATTCCGATCGTGTGTACAGGGCATAAGTGGTAAGTGTCAATTTCAATCAAGGTTTGAGGTGTTGTCTATTCTTATGGAGGACATGTCTACTAGGACAGTCCTAAGAGTATGTAGAGACTGACAATAATGAGGTGTTCCAAACATCAGACATGTCTGCATATTCATATACCTGAAAAAAAAAAGTGCAGCGCTAGTGAATGGAAATCATAAATAAAACACGTGACAAATAAAACATCAAGTGTACAGTGAAAAAATTGGATATCAAATTATAGTGTAAAATACCACTAAAATGAAATTCCTTGGTAAATATTCAAAGTCAAAATATAAATACCGTATATACTCGAGTATAAGGCGACCCGAATATAAGCCGAGGCACCTAATTTTACCACAAAAAACTGGGAAAACGTATTGACTCGAGTATAAGCCGAGGGTGTCCATCTGCATGCCTCACTGTGCCCATGTGCATGCCTCACTGTGCCCTTGCCTCGCTGTGTCCATGACTAGACTGACGTTTAACATGGGAGTCTATGGAAGGGGTGCCCGGCTTTGAAAAATCGGTGCTCAGCGGCCGTAGGTCCTCCAGACAAAAAAATTTGCACACTTATAGAGAAGAAATGGGGCTACATGTGTGCCAAGTTTCGGCCGGTACCGGGTCCCCAAATCACCAGAGAAATTACCATTTAACATGAAAGTCTATGGAAGGAGTGCCCGGATTTGAAAAAAAAAATTGTGTCCCAAGTTTGGGGTCCAGGGGACCTACAGCCGGCCGGTACCGGGTCCCCAAAGTCCGGGAGATCAGGCGCAAAAAAGGTGACTCGAGTACATAGGCGTCCGCTGAACTTTTTTCAGGGGGGGGCATCATTAGGTCATCCATGCTCGGTCCCTTTTTGACAATGTCATGAAGGGGAGGGGCTTGTGGTCATATTTTGATCTTTATGAAAACAGCGTATACTGTATAGGTTGTTTTCATCAAGATCAAAATATGGCCGCCCACAACACAGATGTATTGCAATACAAAATGATGTACACAGTGGTGTCGTGGCAGAGGCACTGCTGTTACCTGTAGTTCTTCAGCGATAGGCCCAGGGCAGGCACTGGCAGTGTATTCTCTCTTGTCTCGGCCACTGCACGCCACGCACCTGTGGGAGGAGGAGCCGGCGCCGCGCCAGCCAGATCGGCAAAGGCGCAACATACATTTTTTACACAGGCAGAGGCAGGCTGAGGCAGCAGCCAATCACAGAACAGCCGGGTCACGGTGATGTTAAGCAGAGGCCTGAGCGTCAGAGCCAATCCGATGCTCGGGCCGGGGGTGAGGAGGGAGGGACGGATGTGTAGTCGGAAAAGACAGAGCAGCCCCAGGCCAGCAGCAGACTTAGAAAAAAATCCACAGCTGCCGCAGAGGCGGCCGCGGCGGCCATTGCAACACAGGGGGCAAGTGTCTTCACTCTGACTTCAACACTCTTACGATTCCAGAGGGGGGCAATTGACCCCCCTTGCCCTATGGAGCGGACGCCCATGCTCGAGTATAAGCCGAGGGGGGCATTTTCAGCACAAAAAAATGTGCTGAAAAACTCGGCTTATGCTCGAGTATATACGGTAAGTGTGTCTATGTAAAGAAACACTGAGTGCAATGAATGACAAAAAGTTCAATAAATGAAACACTGAGTGCAATAAATGACAAAGAGTTCCTTAAAAGGACATCCCCAATAGTGTGTCAACACAGAGATCTCCAATATATGTGTAGCGGGTATTTGAATTATTTCAGGACTCTGGTGGTATGAGGTTCCTTGGGGTCCCTGGGTGGCGCTGTTCCCTGGTGCCGGAGTTGAACTCACACCGCGAACCGTGCCTTTTTGTCCTCCCCTGGATCTGGTACAGCGGGGTGGGGAACCCGCTGTGACGCAGAGGGAGAGGTCATAAAAGGGGCGGACGCCCTGATTTGGGGAAGAGAGTCGGAGGACGCGGCCGCACCCAGGTACCTACAGCTTGGGTGCTGGTGTTCCGGTGTTCCAGGCCTAGGCACCCTTGGCCTAGCTGGAGCAGGGATGGAGTCCATCTCAGGCACCTTTAGCCTGGGGTGAGGTACTATGGCGGATGCCTGGAGCTCAGTACCTTCGACTGAGTTCCGCGAGGGTGGAGGAATCCGAGGGGGCCCTAACTCCTTGGGTGCCCGTGTCTGAGTTTGTGAGGACTGGCGCGCAGTAACTTCTCTGAAGAGCCCAGTGCAGCATCGCTGGTGACAGAGAGGCCTCCATTTCTCCCTTGGACGGATTTCTTCCTCTGACAGGGGCAAAGTGAGCGAAGGTAAATTCACGTTCTATATTACCTAGTCAGTGGCAGTGACTATTCACCACTGGTGACAGCACAGTGGGCAGCAGCAAGAAGGGAAAGGATTGTGCCTCGATCTGTCCCCTCATTTTCCAAAGGAGAAAGATTGTTTTATTGCTTGGCAAGAAGAATAAAACTGAGTTGTACCTATTCACTGTGTGGAACTTGGGTTACTCAAGCAAAGGAGTCAGGGACAAAGGACTGGACTTGACTCTAGGACACCTACACAAAAGCCCAATCTCTGGCCCTCACCTCCCAGTTATGGAGGACATGGGCCGTGGTGTATTTCTCTCTCTCTCCCAGGTACCCCTAGACAACAGCCATATAACCGATAAAGAAAGAAAGAGAGGTGAGGCCGCTACATATGGGTGAAATAAATCGAAAAATCAATCAGGCTCCTATGAGAGAGTCCATGTAGAAAACAGCTACAAGGGGTGGTAAAACAGTGTCCAAGAAGGAGAAGGGAAGGAACAGGAGGATAGAAGCAATCTTGGTGATAAGGGGATAAAAACACACAGAGAGCCTGGATCCAATATCAATGAATTAAAGATGGGTACTCTTACCATGTGATGTGGACCCAGACACCGGTTAAGGGTGGGTCAAAACAGCGAGAGTAAGAGTGGTGATGATACGGCTTCCTCTGGTGGTCGTCTCCTGATGATTGCCAATCCGATCTGTCCGTCTGTTCCAGGGATCACTTCCAAAATGAACATAAAAGCTCAGCATCCATATTCTCTTTTTTTTTTTTTTTTGATGGGAACAGCTTTATTAAACATTTTTTTACTGTATAAGAAACATTTACATATTGTACCATACATAACATTAAAATTATTACATACATTTAAAAACAATTGTTTGGTCTCGGCTTTTTCACACCTCACTGTCTTTACCTAACGTTGAGGATACCTGTCCTAGGCAATATGGGATTGTCCCCCTATGGAGTTATATAATTGATTAATTTAGTGGGTCATTGACTCGGCGGAAAGGTACATAGATGTTAGCAAAAATCCGAATAGATGGAAGAGATAGAGACAAGGAAAATATAGAGTGTGAGGAAGAGAGGGGGGAAGAGAGGGAGGGAGGGAGGGGGGGGGGGGAGAAGGGAGAAGAAGGAAGGGAAACAAAAAAAAGGGGGTGGGAGGGGGGTCTAGTGAGTGACCATCTTAAACCAATCAATTATCTAGTGAAATATTCCCCTGTTATCACAGATTAGTAAAAAAATACAAAATTAACCCAGAAGGCTGCTGTAGGCAATCTTCAAATTGTGCTCAAATAAGTGTAATTGGGAGACCTGAAAGGGAAGATAAAAAAAAAAAAAAAAGGCATTGATAAAAATATAAATAATAATAGCAGAAGGGAAAGGGGGAAAGGTGATTACTACTTCCCAGAGTTCAATATAAGTGACAAAAGTGTCCTCATTGGAGACATAAGTTTATCCAATAAGGTATTCCTCTATTCTAAACCAAATAGAGCAAACACAAAAAACTGACATAAACCAAATCCTCTAATTGTGTTCTAATAAATATAAAAAAAAATAAAAAAAAAATATAAGAGGAGACCAGGAGAAATACCTGCTCCCCAAAGTTCAAAGAAAGGTGCCTAAAGTGTACTCATTAGAGACAACACTTATCTCGTGAGTTATTCCCCATTTACAGTCAAAGTGCTACATAGTAAGAGACAGCCACAGTAGACTGCCCTAACACAAGTCTTCTATTTAAGCTCTGTTAAGTGTATTTGTGAGGAAAAAAAAAAAGGGGGGAGTCCCCCTACTAATAAAAAGTTAGTCTCTAATAGTGCCCTAATTAGTGTGATATCCCAAGAAGGCTTGGTCTTACAAGTCTAATAGTGAGAAAAAAAAAGTTATATATATTTCTACCCCTCCCCATCTCCAATTCCCTCCCCATTCGCCTCTAATTCCCTAAACTCCCTCCACCTACTCCAAATCCCACTCCACTTTCTCCCAGTCTCATTATGATTTGACATCAACTCCTCCATCAGACTGATTCTGTCTATTTCTTTCTTCCATTCGCCTATTGTAGAAGCTTCCTTTTCCTTCCATTTCCTTGGTATTAGCACCTTTGCCCCATTTAACAGATATGGGACCAGAGTCTTCCTATATTTATTCTTTAACATCCCCGTATTATGAAATAGACAGTACCAGGGATCAAGTTTTACTTCCAGCCCACTTATTCTCTTTATCCACTTTAATATTTCCCTCCAGTATTCTTGTATCAAGGGGCAGAACCACCAGATGTGGGCATGAGTTCCCTCCCTCCCGCATTCTCTCCAACATAGAGGAGACTCCTCCCTATTTATTCTATGTACTTTCATTGGTACAAAATACCATTTAGTTAACAGTTTATAATTCATCTCTTTTATTTTTGCCTCTACTGACGTAGAGTGGACATATTCTAAGATCTGTCTCTTCTTATCTATGGTTATGGTTTGATTAAGTTCTACTTCCCAACTTCCCAATGTTTTACATGAGTCAGGTCCCCTTGTGGGAGTCATAATCCTATATATATTTGATATTCCCTGTCTTCCAGTACCTCCTACTTCTGTAAGCTTTTCCCAAGCATTTAGCTCACTTCTTGATCGAAGGGGTCTTGGTATATGATTTACGAAGTGTTGGATTTGTATATATCTCCAGCTATCTCCCCTCTCTAATCCATATTTCTCTCGTAATTCTAGAATTGGGCATAGAGTGTTCCCCTTCAGTACATCTTTCAAAAGTAGTGTGTCCCCTGTCACCCATCGCAAGAACGCTCCGCCATCTTTCCCTGGAGGGAAATAGTCAGTTCCCGTGAGGGGCAGCTGCGGGCTATTATATTGCCACTTCTTTACTTTGCACACTCTATCCCAAATTCTAAAGGTTTCTTTTGTTATTGATGGTAATTCTTGGGTGAAGCCTCTGTATTGTTTTGGTATCCATATCAATCGTCCTAGTTTTTTCCTACACAGACTCTCTTCAGCTTCTACCCATTTTTTCTCCTGTTGTTTGGTTCCTTGGACCCAGTCTAATATCCTCTTTAGTACTGCTGCCACATAGTATCTTTTCATATCCGGGAAGTTTAATCCCCCATCTTGTCTAGTACTAGTCAAGATTTCAATAGATATACGAGATCTATTTTCCTTCCAGATAAACTTCCCTATTATCTTCCTTAGTATTTTAAAATATGTATCAGGGATTTTTATCGGGAGAGTTTGGAATATATACAGAGCTTTAGGCAATATCATCATCTTTACCGTGTTGATTCTACCCCACCACGAGAGTTTTTCTATTGGATATCTCTTCAATTTCAATTTTATTTTATTTAATAGAGGGATATAATTATCTTCATATAAATCTATTTCCCTATTTGATAGGACTATACCTAGATATTTCATCCCCCTCTGTTTCCAGTTGAATGGGTAAAGGTCCCCAAGCTCTCTCCATTCTAATGCACCTAAAGATACACCCATTATCTCAGTCTTCTCTTTTTTTAGATTTTAGATTTTTAGATTTGAAATCTCCTCATAGATCTCATATTCCTTTATTATCTTGGTTAATGATTGACTTGGGTTTGTTATATATAACATCATATCGTCGGCGAACGCCAAAATCTTGTGTTCCCTCCCGTCAACCTTAATCCCCTCTATCTCCTGATTAACTCGTATAGTTATCAGAAATACTTCTAAGGATAGGACAAAGAGAAGGAGTGATAGCGGGCATCCCTGTCGGGTCCCATTAAACAGAGGGAACCTCTCCGAAAGGGTTACGTTCACCCGGACCTGAGCTGAGGGTTTAGAGTACAATGCTGCTATCCAGCCAAGTATCCTTGGCCCGAAACCAATATGTCTCAGAGTAGCTATCATAAAATCCCAATCAAGCCTATCGAATAACAGTAGAAAAAACCAGACAGCGCAAGACCAATCTTAACACAATGCAGCTGAACACTGAAGGTCAAAATATAAATCCTTAAATGAAACGTGTATAAAAAGCAGTGCAGCGCTAAAATCATATGTAACACAAAAAGTCCATGGGATGTATAGTTCAGAAACCAGAGGAATGTTATCTGAAACACCAACAGGAAAATAGAAGGATCCTCTAGCTGTGAAACAGAGTGCTTGTAAATGATCACAAGTGCAACCACTTCCGTGTAATTCCACCACCAGATACACAGGCCGCTCACCTCAGAATGTGGACCTCTGTATTACCAGAAGGTCACATAAGCAGTCCCTTTATCAAGGGTAATGTTAAAGATGAGAGAGCTGTCTTCATACGGTGCTTCAACCGAAATCCTCAATCATTCAATAATCCCAAAAGCGAACTCATAAATTGGCGTAGTTACATGAAAAATGTCAAAAAGAAATACATAGTGCTCTCCATATATAAAAAATACTTGATTTATTTATTTAAAAAGTTACTCACAAGCGAGGCACAGACACCCTGTGCTCGGATAACAGTCATGTAACATAGATGTGGAACCAGGTAGATGGCTGTCCTGACGTAGTGTAGCCCCTCGCACGTGTATCGTCCGTGGGCAAGGACTTCCTCAGCAAAAATTAAATGGGGCCAGCATGTCAGTTAATTTATATAAGCCATATTCCTGGTGTATGCTGTGTGTGAAAAAGAAATCCCGCCCACCCCATAATTGGGGAACTATGTAACAAGCGCCCTCATTGGTGGCCAAAAGATATGCCAAATTAACAAACCGGCAATCATTGGCTAGAGGGATATGGTAATCAAAGAACTTCCGGGTGATGTCCCTCACATGGTGTACAGCAGCTCCAATCGGCGGAGGAATAACAGGGGATATCACCTCCCAGACTATGACCTTCCGGGTCGGCGCTCCCCACATGATCCGTCGTCATAGCAACAAAAATAAACATGCCTGTAGAACGTTCCCCTCACCTTTTCGGCATCGACTGACAAAAACAGTGTTGGTGTCCTATGTTTTTTGACTTTTTGAATCAAGAGGACAGTTCTAAGGATACAATCTCTTGTTTCTCTCCCAGGGACAAACCCCGCCTGATCCTTCTCTATTAACCCAGACATTAGAGGTTTCAATCTCTCCGCTAATATTTTTGCGTAGATCTTAATATCAACATTGATCAAGGATATAGGTCGGTAACTGGCGCATACTGTAGGATCCTTTCCTTCCTTCTCTATAAGAGTTATGTGGGCCCCCAGCGCTTCCTCACATAATGTCTTTCCTCCACCTATGCAGTTCATATACTTCTGGAAGTACGGTAAAAAAATCTCTGCATACCTCTTATAGTAAAGGGAGGTATACCCGTCTGGGCCAGGGCTCTTACCCATCTTAATATTTTTAATTGTTTGAGTTATTTTCTTGATATTTCTGTATCCAACTTATTAATAATTTCTTCTGATAAATCCGGGAATTTAACCTTTTTCAGATACTCTTTAATTTTTCTACTTCTATTATGGGATTCTGATGGGGCCTGTTCTTTATTTACATTATATAGATCCTGATAGTAGTCCTGAAAGATTTTTATGATCTCCTTCGTAGGATGCCTCATCTCACCTTTGTTGTTTTTCATCTTTAATATACAATTCTGTGTGTTCCTACGTTTAATTGTCCTTGCAAGTAATTTACCTGGTTTATTCCCCATAGCATAGAATTTCTTACTCATATTATTGAATACTAGGGTTGTCCCGATACCACTTTTTTAAGTACAAGTACCAATACTTTTTTTCAAGTACTCGCCGATACCGAATACCGATCCTTTTTTTTATGTGTCAGTATTTTTTTTTTATTTTTTTTACAATTTTTTTTTGTTTAATTTTTTTACAATTTTTTTTTTTTTACAATTTTTTGTCATGTTTTTTTACAATGCTTTGTTGGAGTGGGTGGGGGGGGGGATGATCTCAGTGTATTTATTTTTTATTTTTTACAATTTATTTTTTTATTATTTATTGCAATTTATTTTTTTATTTCTAGCCCTGTTGGGGGGCTTTGGTGAGATATCAGGGGTCTTAACAGACCTCTGACATCTCCCCTTTGAGACAGAGAAAGGGACTAGGGAAACAGATTCCCCAGTCCCTTTCTCAGCTGCACTGAAAATGAATGGAGAGGAGACAACGGCTCCTCTCCATTCATAAACTGAAGCATCGTAAACACAGGTTACGATGTTTCAGTTATATGAATGGACAGAGTCAGTCACTGACTCTGTACATTCGGAAAAGGTAGGAGCCGGGTTTAGCGGCTCCTACCTCCGCTCTCCATCCTGACAGAGGGAAGCGGAGGAGGATATGGAGGGTGGCACAGAGCTGAGGACAGCAGCAGCGCGGAGGGGGAGAGAAAAATAACAGAGGACAGCAGCAGCATGGAGGGGGGACACGGAGCGGGGGGGGGGGGGGAGAGCAGAAAGACGAAGGACATCAGCAGCATGGAGGGGGGGACACGGAGCGTGAAGGGGGAGAGCAGCACGGATGGGGGAACTGGAGGAGGATACAGGGACAGTCAGCGGTGATCGGTGCGGCTTTGGAGGGAGTTACAAGCACCGATCACCGCTGTATAGATTTCACTAAAACAGCTGAAAAGAAGGGGGGGGTCGGGAGAAGCTGTCGGGCTGTATTGAAATCTATACAGCGGTGATCAGTGCTTGTAACTCCCCCCGCCGCACCGATCATCACTGACTGCCCAAGTATCGGCTGAAGCATCGGAGCATTTTCCCCGAGTACAAGTACTCGGGGAAATGCCTGGTATCGGTACCGATACCGATACTAGTATCGGTATCGGGACATCCCTATTGAATACCCATTTAGTTTCTTGTTCTAATATCTCCTTTAATTTTCCTCTTTTCAGGGTCAATGCTGTTAAGACTTGTTCATCTTGACTTACTTTGTGCTTTTGTTCTAGATCCTGGATTTCTTCTAGTAGGGTTTGTCTCTGGACTTGTGTTATTTTTTTCCTCTTGACTTTTTCTTCTATCAATCTACCTCTCATATATACTTTTTGTGTTTCCCATAATATCAGTGGGTCAACATTTTCTACATCATTCTCTTTGAAGAAACAGACCATGTCCTTTTCTAAGTCTTCCGAGATCTTTTTATTATTTAACAGGGTTTCATCCAGTCTCCACAATCTCTGGCCAGCCGGGATTTCCCTTAAAGCAAGGGTCAGTGCCACCGGCGCATGATCAGAGATCGTTGCTGTCTTTATTTCTACTTTCCTTAAACCCTCTAATAACCGGTGTTCTATTAGAATATGATCAATTCTAGAATATGATCTATGTACTGGAGAATAATATGTAAAGTCCTTCTCTTTTGGATGAATAATTCTCCAGGCCTCAACTAGATACATTTGATGTAATTTATATTTTACAGATCTCAAGTGTTTACCTTAATGATATAGGTTGGGTATCCAAGACTGGATCGAAAACAAAATTAAAATCGCCGGCTAGTATCACCTTTCCCTCTTTAAAGACCTCCAGTCTATTCAATATTTTCTTTAAATACATTGAGGGCCGTACATTCGGGCAGTATACATTTGCCAGTGTAAACTTCATATTAAATAAAAAGCCCTTAACAAAAGTATATCGCCCTTCAGGATCTAATTCCATAGCTTCCACTGTGAAGCATGTATTCCTATCAAATCCTATAGCCGTTCCCTTGGATCTTTTATTAGAGGAATAACTATGTATCCATGTAGGGTATTCTTTTGAATTCAATCCAGTCTTTGATGTCCACTTTAAATGCGTTTCTTTAAGAAACACTATATTTGCCGATTCTCCCCTCATCTCCTGCAATATCTGATAGCGCTTATTTGGGCTATTTAGTCCCCGTACATTATATGTAACTATTTTCAAAGTTGCCATATTCTATGATTTATTTCTTTCATTACATCCCAATTGCTATGCATCAGACATATGCAAGGTCGGAGGGTCCTCATAAAGAAAAACAGGACTTCTTTAAACCATAACTTCCTAAGACTAATATTCGCATAATTTAGATAAGGATCTACTGTCTGGACAGCCTCCTCTGTGATACACTTCAACGTCAGTAGAAAAAGCCGAGACCACATATACCCCCCCCCCCAGTCACATTGCAAATCAATGTTATAAGTCCATTGGCTTGACCCCACCCCGGCAATCTGCCAGGAGGGTACTGCCTCTGGGCTTCTCATCTGTCCACCAGCTCCCCGGGGTCCATCCATGGTTGGAGTGGCCCCAGAGCGCAGGCGGGCATTCCTACTACAAACCTCCCTCCCAGGAAAATTCAGCTTTTAGTCATTCCTTTAATCTCTTTACCTTTTCTACCTTCATCTCTATCCTTTCCTCTTCTCTCCTCCCCCCCCCCATCCTTACACTTTTATTAACTTAATTTAATTTACCCCCTACCTCCTAACCATTATATCCGTAAACTAAGCTATTTTCCAATCCTGTTCCTTCCACTTTCTCCAAACTGGAGGTCTCTTTTCCCAGTTCTCTACCTGTATATCTTCTATATTCAATCTTTTACAGAATTCTTTTATGTCTTCTGGGAAACGAACAATTGCTGATACCCCCTCGTTTTTCACCGCCAGACATGCTGGGAACCCCCACCTATAGGGTATATTATTTATCTGCAGATGACTTGTTAGAGGCTTCAAAGCTCTTTTCCGCGCCAGAGTCTCTGGAGCCAGATCTGAGAAAATGGATAGTTTGATTCCCTTGTGTTCCATCGGAGAGGAGTTCCTAGTGCTTTGGGAGACCAGATCTTTTTGTCCATACTCGTGAAATCTTATTATTTATTTTTTTAACAGAGAGTTTTTATTAGACAAATCAGCATTACAATACAACCAGTAAATAGCACATCCTCCAGTGCAGAGCAAACAAACAGGATAATGCGTCACATCCGGGGGAACACACCCCTCTCATTCGTTGCTAAATGCAAATAATCAACAAACATTGGCCCAAACCCGGTCGTGTATAAAACGACTCTAGTTCACCCCTCCCCGGCCACACAACAACCCTGAGTAGCAGTAAAGTCCAGGGACCAAGAGGGGCAGGGGGGGGGGAAGCCATCCCCAACAACAGCCCAGTCAGTCACACCCAGGGGGGAGTTCCAAGTCAGAGCGAGTGGTCTGCCATGAAGACCAAATTTTGTCGAACTTCGCGGGGCACTGTCTACTCTCATAAGTCAATTTATATAGAGAAAGTACTGAGTCGACTGAGCGCTGCCAGGCGGCGCATGTGGGGGGGTCCTCAGATTTCCACTTGAGCAGGATTTCCCTCCTAGCATAAAATAGTGAGAAGGTCAGGCAAAGTTTACAATATCTATCCCCTTCCACGTCCTCCATATGATTCAGCAGTAGGATCTTGGGGTCAGTCGGCACGCTTAAGCCAGTCACGTCCGTCAGCCCGGAAGCCACATCCACCCAATAGGGCTGGAGTTTCGGACATGACCAGACCATGTGCCAAAACGTACCTATCTCCTGCCTGCATCTCTGACAATTAGGATCTCGCTGCGGGTAAATACGTGCCAGCCTCTGCGGGGTGTAGTAGGCTCTGTGGAGAAATGTAAATTGTATAAACCTATCCTTTGCAGCTATCATAACAGGGATATAAGATGCGAGGCAATCCCTCCACTCCTCCTCGTCCAGTGATGGAATATCAGCCCTCCATTCCTCCCACGGCTTAGTAAGCTTGGCATCAAACTGTACAGTGAGGTACAGATAGAGGGACGAGAGGGGGCGGTCCATGAGGGCGGAGGATAAGAGTCGCTCAATAGAGTCTGACTCCAGAGTTATAGGCTCTGGGAATTGGGCCTCAAAAGCATGTCTCAGCTGCCAGTACCTAAATTGGAAAGAGACCGGCAGGAGATACGCCTGCCTGAGTTCCTGGAAAGGCATAATCGTACCCGCTTTCACTATATGTTTCAGAGTAACGATTCCCTTTTTCGCCCACAGGGATGGATCTGGGATACTATTCATGTGAGGCAGCATAGGGTTAGCCCACAAGGGCATATGCGGGGATACCAAGTTGGGTCGCCGGTACATTAGTCGAGCCTCCTGCCAGACCTTAACTGTGGTCCGCATGAGGGTCGTCATACAGGGGCTGGCCCTGAGGCCACGAAACGGTAGATTGCTCAAGGCCGCATAAGAGCCCACAATAGCCGCCTCAAGTGTGACCGCCGGATTTTGTCTAGGCTGGGAGAACCACCATCTCACCGTAACCAGGACAGCTGCCCAGTAGTAAAGCAAAAAATTAGGGAGCGCCAGTCCACCTCCGGACAAAGACAAATATAAGGTCTTCCTCGCCACCCGGGGGGGTCTCCCAGCCCAGACAAAGGAGATCAGCAGGCTGTCCAACCTCTGGAAGAAAGACCTAGGGATATACGAGGGGGTATTGCGAAAGAAGTACAGGAATTTCGGGAGAAAGACCATCTTCAAAAGGTTGACTCTACCCACTGGCGTCAGAGGGAGGGACCGCCACACCGCGCACTTGGCCACTAGTTGGGTCATGAGTGGTTGTATGTTTTTGCCAACGTAGTCACCAATCTTACTGCCAACCTTGATGCCCAGGTATGTAAACTCGTCCACCCATCTGAGCCGCGTTCGTGTCGTGGGACGCGGGGCCGAGGGACATAGGGGAAATAAGACCGATTTGTCCCAGTTGATGCGAATACCGGAGTAGCCCCCAAATTGATCAATCAGATCTAAAGCCACCTACAGGGATGAAGAGGCGTCCGCCAGGTATAGCAGGGCATCATCCGCATACAGAGACAGCTTTTCTTCAATTGGACCTATTTTCAATCCCCGGACCCTCGTCTCAGCTCTCAACAGGATGGCCAGTGGTTCCATAGCAAGGGCAAATAAACCCGGGGAGAGGGGACACCCCTGTCTCGTGCCGCGACCCAAGGGGAAGACGTCTGATAGACAGCCGTTGGTCCGAATTCTAGCAGATGGGGAGCTATATAACATGCGTACCCATTTCAGGAAGCCTGGCCCAAACCCGAAGCTGTCGAGCACCCCCCAGAGGTAGCCCCACTCTACAGAGTCGAAGGCCTTCTCTGCGTCAAGTGAGGCCACCACTCCCGTCGACCCCTCACCAGCCCCATCAATGTGGGTGAGGAGACGTCTAATGTTAATATCCGTTCCCCTACCCGGCATAAAGCCTGTTTGATCCGAGTGTACCAGGGCAGTAATGACAGAGTTCAGTCTTGTTGCCAAGATCTTGGCCAGGATCTTCGCATCAACGTTCAGCAACGAGATAGGGCGATACGAGGAACAGAGGGAAGGGTCCTTCCCCGGCTTCGGGATCACCACTATGACCGCCTCACCCATGGAAACAGGGAGCTCTCCCTGCTGCGCGGACACCGCGAATAGGGAATGTAGTCTGGGCACTAGTTCGTCTGCATAGTGTTTGTAGAACTCTACAGGAATTCCATCAGGCCCGGGCGTCTTGCCAGATTGCATAGATTTAAGGGCCCGACGGATCTCCTGCACCGTGACAGGGGCGTCAAGTCGCTCACGGTAGGTCGCCGTAAGGACCGGAATGTCAATGTCTCCCAAATACTTCACCAGGTCCTCATCACCATAGTCCACCCTTGACTCATAGAGTGCACGGTAGAAGTCAGCAAAGCACTGATTAATACCCCCCGGAGAGCTTACCAGCTCCCCCGTGGGGCCCGTAATATGGGAGACACTAACCCCCCCTCCTGCTCCCTGGAAAGCCAAGCCAGCATCCTACCCGACCTCTCCCCCTGTTCAAAAATCCTATGGGACTGAGCGAGTAGCTTTTTTTGGGTAAGTGAGGTACGGATACCAAGGACCTCCCCCGTCAGGAGCTGCAGGTGGGCATAGTGTTGGGGGTCACGGGTCCTAATAAAGGTCTCCTCTGCACTGGCAGCCTCCCTTTCCGCCCTCACTAAGTCTGCGCTGCGTTCCCTACGAACTCTGGCAATAATGGTCTGGTAGTGTCCTCTCGTGGAGGCTTTAAAGGCATCCCATACAGTCCCGGTCCCCGCCGTGCCCTCATTGTCCGCCCAATAACCGGTCAATTCAGTTTGGAACTGGTCGTCCACAGAGGTGTCTGAGATCCAAAACCTGGACAGTCTCCACAGGCGAACAGGATGGCCCCTAGAGAAATCCAGCGCCAGAAGCAATGGTGCGTGATCCGAGATCCCCCTAGGCAAGATCTTCACATCTGTAACCCTTTGCAGGACCGGTCTGCCCGCATATACCAGATCTATGCGGGAGAACGTCCTGTGGGAGGCCGAGTGGCAGGTGTAGGCCAAGTCCCGAGGATGTTTCCACCTCCGCACGTCCGTCAGTCCATAGACATCAGCCCATTCAGCCAACCCAGAGTAGTGTCGACCTCCAGGCGTCAGGCGATCCATATCTGGATCGGGGACCAAGTTAAAATCCCCCAAAAACACAGTATTATCAGAGGTGAACTCGGCCACCCTGCTCGTTATGTGGTTCAGCAGCAACAGGGAGGCTGGCGGGGGAAGATATAGACCCACTATGGTCCAGGTCAGCGAATGAATCACGGCATGAATTATGACGTATCTACCATCAGGATCGAGAATCAGGTCCAGGAGCCGGAACGGGAGGGACTTTAACACAAGTATACTGACCCCTCTAGAAAAGCTAGAATAGGTAGAGTGATAGTGGTGGCCCACCCATGGCTTTTTAAGTGAGAGAATTCTACTCCCCATGAGGTGCGTTTCCTGTAGGACACAGATATGCGGGTTATAAGACTGAATAAATTGGAACACCAGGGAGCGTTTGGTCGGGGAATTCAACCCCCTGGTGTTCCACGATAGGATATTAACTGCTGACATGGACCGTCAGATTGATAGGGGGGACAGGATGACACCGCATGACTCCCGGACCTGACCCCCAGACCCAGGATGTACACATCTGGAAACAGAGCAATGCTGAAGTATCAACGTTTTGAATGTAAAGCAAAAACATAATGAAAACAAAAACAACAAAAAGAAAAAAACAGATCAGAACAAGAAAAATAGCCCCAGAAGGGCAACAATCCCCACCCCCCACCCCTCCCAACCCCCTAAAACTGAGGAGGGTATCCATCCCAAACAATAACAGCTCGCCGGCTGCAAAGGGGGTTCCGTGCAAGAGGCGAACTCAGCCCCCCAGATAAATTCTGGGGGGGGCCGAGCAACTGTCTGAGCGACTCTCTAAGTGCGAGACTTCCGCTGGTAATGCAACAAGCTGTAAGGTACAGGGGTTCAGGAGGATGGAAGCGGACAGGAACGCGTCCCAGCAGTACAGTCGATCCAGTGACAAGGGAGTAAACGTGGTATGGTCCCCAGTGTCACATGGGGGGATAAAAAGACCCCAAAAAAAAAGGGGAAAAAGGAGTGTTCTCCTGATCACGTCAGGGGCGCCGACTTGGGTTCCCACATCGGCGGGGGCCAGCCGTCACCATCGGAGCTGCACACACCAAGGGGATTAGCCGGACACAACAGGTGCAACAACAGGTGTGAGAGCTCCGTCCAGGGGGCTAGTCTGCCGGCCCCACCGATATAGGCAAATTCAAAACAAGGGTGGTATCAAATAGTACATACCATGCGTCCAATCAGCGGGCCCGCGGCAGCGACTCCAACCAGACAGACACCTCCCTGGGATTAGTGAAGAAGCGGGTCGTCTCCCCGTCCTGTACTCTCAGACGGGCCGGGAAAAGGATGCTGTAACGGATGTTGCGCGCCCTCAGAGTCACCTTGACCTGGTCGAACGACTTCCTGAGCTTCTGTGTTTCTACCGAATAATCGGGGAAGACCATCAGCTTGACGTTCTGGAATCGTAGGTCGCCCACGAGCCTGGAGGCACGGAGAACTTCGTCCCGATCCCGAAAGTTGAGCAGGCGGAGGATGAAGGTTCGCGGCGGGGTTCCAGGAGGTCCCGGCTTAGGAGGAATGCGGTGCGCCCTTTCCACCACATATTGGGGTGACATGCGAGCCTTGGGGAGGAGGGTACGCAGCACACCCTCTATAAAGCCTATAGGGTCACTCCCCTCTACCCCCTCGGGTAGACCGACAATGCGGAGGTTGTTGCGCCGGTTTCTGTTTTCGGCGTCCTCGGCTCTGTATTCAAGGGCTTTGACTTTGGTTTGGAGATTGCGGAGCGCTGCGCCCTGTTCTGCGACCACATCTTCAGTGTTACTAACTCTCTGCTCGGTCTCCGCCATCCTGGTCCTAAGCTTGTCCATGTCCTGGCGGATAAGGCCTACGTCCATCTGGACGGCCTCTATTTTTGTGGTTAAGGTGGACTGGCATGTGGCAATGGCCGCCATGACTTCCGCCAGCCAGGGCGGTCGGGCTTCAGCCGAGTCCATGGGGCCTATCTGTGAGGCCTTGTGGGAGCTCCGGGTGGTACGGCTTTGCACCGGGAGATCAGCGGGCGTTGGAGGGGGGTCCGGTAACGGTTGAGAAGTTAGTTTTCTGCCCCCTTTGTTGGACCTTGCACCCGAGCTCCGGCGCCGCATTCAGGGTGCTCACCGTGCCCTGAAAATATAGTTGGCGGCTTTAGGGGTTCCCCCGTGTTCCCCCTGGAGAGTCACAAGAGGAGAAAGGGGGGGAGAGGGGCCCGGTTGGACCGCCAGGAAAGGCCCCGGCTGCGGCCTAGCAGGTCGAGCGGGCCCGGACGCAGGATTGATGGATGGATGGATGGGTCAGCAGTCAGTGTGTCCACCTCTGTCCAGCCGCCCACAGCCCACGTCAGCCCACCTCTCTCATGTGCAGGGGGCCGCAGCGCTCCTCCGCTCCGCTCCGGAGCTCCGATGTCCTCCAGGAAAGTCCGCGGCTGCGGCCTAGCAGCGCGAGCGGGCCCAGATGCAGGATGGACGGGGAAGTGAGCAGCAACCGATGCGTCCCCCACCACCTCCGCCGCCCACAGCCGCCGCCAGTGCACCAATCCGAATTGCAGGGGGCCTCAGCGCAGCTCCGGCCCGATCTGGA
This sequence comes from Rana muscosa, assembly GCA_029206835.1. Lineage (NCBI taxonomy): Eukaryota > Metazoa > Chordata > Amphibia > Anura > Ranidae > Rana > Rana muscosa. The sequence goes on along the minus strand of CM055121.1, from coordinate 515,305,784 downwards.
CCCCCGAACGCCGCCAGGAAAGACCGCGGCCGCGGCCTAGTTACACGCGGAGGAGCCGGAATTCGCCTGTGGAGGGGTTAGCAGCCGTCAGGAGGACTGCCTCGCTTCCCTCTCTATTGCGCCCCACTCCCCCAGTCAGCAGGGGTGGATGAATCGGCCTCTAACTGCCCAGGATCCGGGTAAGAAGCAGAAAGCAGCGGAGCCCTCAGTAAAAGCAGCCGCTCACAGCGCCATCTTGGCCACGCCCCCGTGAAATCTTATTATAATATCTCTTGGTAGGTCTCTCTGAATGCTATAAGATCTTTGTATTCTATGCACCCTCTCGAATTGCATTACCGCCGCTGTATCACGCTTTAGAGCCTTATTAAATATCCCTCTCAGAACCTCTTCCAATTCTGTATCTTTAACCTCTTCCGGTAGACCTCTAATCCGAAGGTTTTTTCTCCTACTCCGATTCTCCTGATCCTCTAATTTATATCGGGCGTTCCTTATCTCTATCCAGTCCATATCTGCCCTATCTCTAAGTTCTTTTATAGCATTTTTGTGTTCTTCTAGCTGTTCTTCTATTCCTTCCACCCTCTGTAATACATTCTGAATGTCCTTTCTCATAGCTCCCATTTCGCCTTTTATTGTTCGCTCCAAACGTGATATCATTTCAATCATATCAGTCATATCTTGTTTTGTTGGAGGATCTTGTAAGCCTTCGCGAGGTGAGTCAGCTTGTTGTTGTTTTTCCGGAGTTTTCTTACTTTTGGTTTCTGGAGCTTGGACCTTATTGGTTTTGTTTTTCCCGGAAGTCCCTGGGGACCCTTCACTCATCTCGTTCATCTCTGGGTGATTTTTTTTTTTTTCGGGGTTCCTGAGGTTGATTCTGTGGTTTTTCCTAGGGCTCTCCGCCATTTGATCTGACCCGTCTACAATCAGGTAGGACTTGATTGTACTACGGCAGGTTCCTTCCCCCTGATTTACTTTAGCACCCTTTTTCACCATTTTCTCCTTAACTGAGGATCTTAGTTCCAGCAGAAGGCCGAGAGTAACTCCCCCTTTCTTCTCCCCCCACCTCTGTCCCCTCCTCTATCCCTCCCCCTCCCTCACCTCCCTCACCTCCCACACCTCCCCACTCACTAATCTTATCAGAGTATCCTCAGCCTTATGTGTTATGAGCATCCATATTCTCAGATCTCCGAGAGTAGATAATATATACCAGGCATTTGTTACCCCTGATCAGTAGATAGCAGAAGAAACTATGCACGTGATCCTGTGCCCAGTCAATCACAGGGATCAAAGGTGCTGAACCTTATCAGTAGATAGCAGAAGAAACTCTACACGTGATCCAGGGCCCAATCAATCACAGGGATCAAAGGTGCTGAACCTGTCAGCTAATATTTAAGTTCTAGAAGATTCCACAGTGTTCAGGTGACTTAACAAACCTCTTTGGTGCACCATGCAGGGCTATCAGACGGCTCCAACTTGGTGGCTTTGGTGTTACCCTATAATCTTCTCTCCACAGTCAATACACGTCTGACTCCTGGAATTCTTATCCCGGCGATGCTCCCACTCTTGCTTCCTCTCCAGACTCCCCCTCACAGACTCTCATTCAAGAGTTTGTAGCCATGCGGTGTAGTCTGACTGGCACGCGTGCACACCGCCCGGGCAGGTCTCCGTCCTCCTACTGAATCCGCGCTTGTGCACTAAGGATTGGCGGGAAGGTGGGGGGAGGCGTGCGGAGGAGCTGGGACGGAGCAGGCGCAGGGAGGAGAGATGGACTGTATTCATATACCTGTACCCTCCCCTCTCCAACATACCGTCAGATACTATCAAAATGAGTTACAGGTACCCACAGACCTTAAATCTCCTATTTCTAACGGAGAGAACTTCACCTTGTATGTCCACAATATCGTTATAATGGTGGAATGGCATGACATTTTGCAGCATCATTTTGTTGCTATGGCCATTTAGTTCACACTTGGCTCAGATTGGCTGCTTAGGTGACTGCTATTTTGTGTCTTGCAGTATGTGCTCAGGACAATTCCCCCTGCCTCAGAATATATAATGCTAATATCTAATGTAACTGTTTAAAATGACACACTCGAGAATCCCTGAACTCTGCACAAAGTTAAATATTTAAATTTGAAATCAGCACAATAAGTAAAATAAAATGTGAAAGTGACATGAACTCATGCAGCTCATTTCTGTAGATCTACACTGCTAGTTGCCTGCTCTGCATGTGCACAAATGATTATATGAGTAGTTTGGTAATGCAAATAGTCTGAATAATGCAGAAACTCAATTCACTGGGATGGGTTGCATAGGTTATGCTTAAGCATTTTCCAAAATGCTTACATACTTCATAAACGTGCACTGTTTATTGTACTTTAATATAATGTATATTTTTCGAAATATGTGGAAATCTGTGTTATAATGCAGGTGTTGCCTTCTCGCTGCTGCTACATACAGTTTCCTTAAACAGAACTAGCTAGGAAAGGGCATTTGGAATAATTTAAATCACCCCCACTCTGGGTGCTATAATAGTGCAGACTTACCTCTCAGGGATGGTGTGTGTACTGGTATTTAATTGTCTTGAGTATGTCCTCTTACCTCTTATCTGTCAATCTGCAAGGTCTCAAAAGGTGATCTAATTTAGGGCTGAAACATGGTAATCTCTGCAGGCTGCTGGAGGAGAAAAAAAAATGTTAACTAACAAAGTCTTTTGTTTTTTTTGTATTGATTCCAGGCACTTTTTTTTATGATTCTTTTATGTAATCCTGACAGTTTTATAGGTGTCTGCTATCAGCATTGAGCTCAAAGGGAAGATAGCATGGATGTACAGCCTGGCAATTCTGCTCTAACAGGGAGGGAATACAAGTAAATAACCAAAATGAGTCATTGTTAAACAGTAAAGCCAACCTATTTGTAACAATTGAAGAGTTAAGAATCAGATCCTCCCAAAATGTCTGTTTGTGATTTGGGCCCATTTTGAGAAGAAATACATTACTTTTGCTCCCATCAGGAGTTTTGCTATTTGCAAATGGTTATATTAGACTTGATTCCCCTAGTGCATGGGTGTCAAATTCAATTTCATCAGGGGCCGCATCATGAGTATGGCTGTCTTCAAAGGGCCAGTTATATCTGGGGTGCACTACATACAGAGTGCTAGGTTCAGGAGTGCGTTACGTTCAGAGTGCAGAGTTCAGGAGTGCATTATGTACAGAGTGCAGTTCCAGGTGTGCCCTATGTGCAGAGTGCAGAGTTCAGGGGTGCGCTATGTACAGAGTGTAAGGTTTAGGGCTGTGTTGTGTACAGAGTGCAGGGCTTAGGGGTGTGCTATGCACAGTGTGCAACCCCAACCTGAACCCCCCAAAGCTTCCTCGTATCTCTCTCTCCTACCTGGCTTGGTTCTAGTACCTCCCTGTGTAGGCGGCCCTGCCTTGCCTTGCAGGGAGATCACTCTCTCTCTTGCAGATTCTGGAGGTCTGTCCTTGCTCTGAGTGCGTGAAGGAATCTGTTAGTACTGGAAAAAGCCACTAAGAGCAAAGCTGTCCCTTGTAAACACAGAAGGCTTCTGTGTTTACAAGTAACAACGGGGAGCGAGAGCGGATGGTGAGAGCCGGCTGCAAAACTGGTTGTGAGGGCTACATTACAAGGCCTGTTGGACCGGATTCACCCGCGGGCCTTGCGTTTGACATATGTCCCTAGTGGAATATTAATAGTGGAATATTAATAAAAAAAGCTGGCACTGTGTGTAGCACACTGGTTGGTTAGACATGGTGAAGACATTTGCCTAAACCTACAGGCATATGCATTGCAGTTAGTGTACTTAATTAGACATGATTATATAATATACCTTAATCTCTGTGGCACAGGCACATGTCACTGCTTTATGTGCTATACAGTCATACATGCAGAACTTAGGAAAAGGGAACAGCTTTCAAATGTAATGTATATATATATATTTAAATGAACTCTAGTGCTGTATATGCACTTAGCCCAACATTTTACAGCAGCAAATATCCATATACTGTATGTATACATGCAATCATACTTTACAAAAGTGACAAGATAATCAAATAATAATTACAATAATGAAATAGTATTAAGATAATGTACCACATACATTTTCTTTGGTACCTGTACTATCAATGTTTAAGCATATGATGTAATTAATCCATCTGTGGCATGCAGAACACCTAGCCTCACATGCTTAGATTAAGCAGGTAGACCTGCCTGTCAATATGATGACTGAATTTGTTCTGCATCCTGTGAGCTCTGCATCAAGAAATCAAGCTAGATGATGCAGAGATAAAAAAAAAAAACAGAGCATACTTTGCCTGTGCATTGCAATAGAGAGTACTTTTTTCAATAATTATAACCACAATGTATGGTAAATGTAAGGTGGAAGCAAGTGTGACTTGCAGCCTTGCATTGCGTTAGGCCCCTTTCACACCAGCGGACCGTATGTCCGCTTTTTCATCCATCCGTTTACGGATGAAAAAGGGACATACATTGGTCCCTATGAGATCGCGGGTGTCAGCGGATGAACATCCGCTGACACCCGATCTCATCCATGTCCACAATGCTCCGTTTTTCTGGATAGAAAAATTCCTATTTTTCTATCCGTCTGCGGAGCGGATCGGATGAACACAGACAGACGGTCCGTGTTCATCCGATCCTCCCATAGGGGAGAGCGGAGATCTGACAGGGCAGTCCCTGCACAGTGTGCGGGGACCGCCCTGTCATCCGCCAGCTCAGCGGGGATCAGCGGAGCGATCCCTGCTGAGCAAGCGGAGGTTCACGGGGCGGATCATTACTGACCCGTCCCGTGTGAAAGGGGCCTTAGCCATTAAACACTATGCTACAGATGTAATTTGTTACTACAAGATAAAAAAGAAGTAAACACAGTGAAACAGAAACCACAATCCTATTTTTCATAAACTGTCTAGATGGACAATAAATGTAATCTTGCATTTTGTTTGCACTGATCCTTTACTGAAAAAAATGACGTAAAAGAATTGCCTGATGTCCTGGAGGTGCATCGCATAGAATATAACTAGAGTTGCCTCCATGATGGTTTACCTCTGCATGTTGCTGTGATCTGTATGTATCTCTGTCACTTACAGGGGACCTGAGGCACTATATCTTATAGGTGAATAAAGTGGTCCACATAGACCAAGTCTGGAAACAGATCAACCTTGATAACACATTTGAAAAGCACGGAGGCATTAACTTCCCTGGCGGTATGATTCTGTCTGGAATTTTGTCCCAAAAGCGGTACAATTATTTTGCATGGAAATTTGGCGTTTTCTATTGTCCTGCAATTCATAGTAATTACTTACTTAAACCTGACCAAACAAGAGTCTAGTAGACATCCTGGCAGGGCCGGCCCTATGATGGGACCGGGTGGTACCATGGTACCAGGCGGCACTGTTAGGGGGGCGGCAAACTGACGCCCGCCAGCCAGCTCCGCTAACTGTGAGGAGCCCGGCGCCGCTGAGGACACTCACGGGGGGGGGGGGGGCAGTCAGCGAGTGAGCAGGCACGGGCAGGCGCCGCTCCCTGTGAGGAGCCCAGTGTACCGGCGCCGCTGCCTGTGAGGACACTCACAGGCGAGGGGAGGGGGCAGTCAGCGAGTGAGCACTGCAGGCACCGCTCCCTGTGAGGAGCCCGGCGCCGCTGCTGTTGGTGACAGGGGCGGACAGAGCACTCGCAGCGGGGGGGGGGGGGTTGGGAGCAGTCAGCAAGTGAGCGGGCAGCGGAGCAGAGTGATGATGTCATCTCTCCCCGCCGCCCTGCATCACCACAGTTTCACCCTCACTGTGCAGCCATGGGCAGCAGAGAGATTATATCATCTCTCTGCTGCCTGCCTTCACTTTGGGACACAGCAAGTGACAACCCGCAACGTGTGACAGGTGACGTCGTGACAATCCACAACGTGTGGCAAGTGACAATACGCAACGTGTGGCAGGTGACGCCTGGCAAGTGACAATCCGCAACGTGTGGCAAGTGACAATACCCAACGTGTGGCAGGTGACGCTTGGCAAGTGACAATCCGCAACGTGTGGCACGGGACTATCCGAAACGTGTGGCAGGTGACGCCGTGGCAAGTGACAATCCGCAACGTGTGGCAGGTGACGTTGTGGCAAGTGACAATCTGCAACGTGTGGCAGGTGACGTTGTGGCAAGTGACAATGTGCAACGTGTGACAGGTGACGTCGTGACAATCCGCAACATGTGGCAAGTGACAATACGCAAGGTGTGGCAGGTGACGCTTGGCAAGTGACAATCCGCAACGTGTGGCACGGGACTATCCGCAATGTGTGGCAGGTGACTTTGTGGCAAGTGACAATATGCAACGTGTGGCAGGTGACGCCGTGGCAAGTGACAATCCGCAATGTGTGGCACGGGACTATCCGCAATGTGTGGCAGGTGACGTTGTGGCAAGTGACAATCCGCAACGTGTGGCAGGTGACGTTGTGGCAAGTGACAATGCGCAACGTGTGGCAGGTGATGTTGTGGCATGTGACGTGGCAAGAGACAACCCGCAACGTGTGGCAGATGACAATCCGCAACGTGTGGCAGGTGACGTGGCAAGTGACAATCCGCAACGTGTGGCAAGTGGCAACCCGCAACGTGTGGCAGGTGACATAAGTGACCATGCGCAACATGTGGCAGCCGACAATCCGCAACGTGTGGCAGGTGACAACCCGCATCTGGTGGTGGAGTCCGAAGCAAAACTGTAAGTACAAACACACATCACAAGTTGTATGAGACATGAGAGCCTCTGAGAGGGACTTGCCTTGCCCAGCCCTGATTAACCACTTAAGGACCGGAAAGATTTGCCCACTTAAAGCGGTTGTATGGCTTTGTTTTTTTTGTTTTTTTAAATAACAAACATGTTATACTTACCTCCACTGTGCAGTGCGTTTGGAAAAGAGTGGCCCCGATTCTCTGGTCCCTCGGCGGCTGTCTTGGCTCCTCCCTGCATCAGCTAACCCCCTTCTGGGAAGCACTCTCCCAAGGGGGTTAGCTTGCGGGCGCGCTCCCTGTTATGCACGCTGCGTCCATAGACACAACGTGTATGACTCGTTCCCGCCCCCCCCAGGGCCCGGGTCATTGGATGTGATTGACAGCAGCGCGAGCCAATGGCTGCACTGCTATCAATCTAGCCAATTAACGGCCAGACTCCGTGGAGAAGAGGACGCCGGGGGACGCGCACAGCAAGTGAACGGGCTCAGGTAAGTAAAACAGGGGGGCTGGGGGGCAGTCATTGCCAGGTGTTTTTTCACCTTGATGCATTAAGGTGAAAAATCACGAACCTTTACAAACCCTTTAATAACCAGGCCATTTTTTGCGATACGGCACTGTGTCGCTTTAACTGACAATTGCGCGGTAATGCGACACTGTACCCAAATAAAATTGGCGTCCTTTTTTTCCCACAAATAGAGCTTTCTTTTGGTGATATTTGATCACCTCTGCGGTTTTTATTTATTGCACTATAAACAACAAACGAGCAACAATTAAAAAAAACAAACAAACAATATTTTTTACTTTTTGCTATAATAAATATCCAAAAAATGTATAAAAAAATAATTTCTTCATCAGTTTAGGCCAATATTCTTCTACATATTTTTGGTACCAAAAAAAACATAATTAGCGTACATTGATTAGTTTGCGCAAAAGACATTGCGGCCGCCCGCCATGCACAGGTCCCTTTATACTCCTATATACATGTATAGAGCCCTGACAGGTCCTTTTATACACCTATATGCACGTATAGAGCCATGACAGGTCCTCTTTATACTCCTTTATACATGTATAGAGCCATGACAGGTCCTCTTTATACTCATTTATACATGTATAGAGCCACGACAGGTCCTCTTTATTATCCTTGTATAGAGCCATGACAGGTCCTCTTTATACTCCTTTATACATGTATAGAGCCACGACAGGTCCTCTTTATTATCCTTTATACATGTATAGAGCCACAACAGGTCCTCTTTTTACTCCTATACATGTATAGAGCCATAACGGGTCCCCCCTAGTTATCATGATATAAAATAATGAATGTGGGGGCCTTTTGGTGGGCGTGATTATTTTTTTTGGGGGGGGGGGCAGCATTTCATTCTTGGTCCCAGGCAGCACAATGTCTTGGGCCGGCCCTGCATCCTGGGTATGATAAAGTTTGAAACACAAAATCAAAAATTATAATATAATAAATAACTATAAATAATTATAACAAATAGTAATGTTATTATAATAAAAATTATTCACTAATGTAATCAAATCAAAAACACTGAACTTTGCTCAGTTGCAGAATTGTCGTTGTCATTAGATTTAGTGTTTGATGACAAATTTCCCCACAAATTGCTATCGCTCAATTCTGCGAGTGATTCCAATTTATTATCGCTGTTTTCTAGCTGGTCTAAAACCACTTTTGACATAAAGGGACACTTTTTGGTTGCTATGGACAATCTCCAGTTTCCAGGCAGAAAGAACCGTTTTTATTATATAAAACTGCATGCAGGGCACTGGACAAATCACTAGGCACAAAAGGGGATGTGTAATTATTTGATACAGTACTGTAATCAGTAAGATTACAGTATATTGTATCTATACTGTCTTTTTCACTTTTTGAATTTGGCGCCGAACTCTGTCCACGTGCGCCGCAACGTCGCAGGGAAAGGAGCTCGGCACTCGGCAGTGTGAATCGAGTGTGACACGGCTCGCACACATAGCGGGGAGACATCGCAGGATCCAGGGGACAAGGTAAGTAACTCTCCCTGGATACTGCGATGCAGCTCGAGTCTGGCTCGGGGTTACCACTTTTGGTATGAAAAACTCACCTGAGCCTGACTCGGGAATACCGCTAAGGGGGTTAAGAAAGGTCCAGACGATAATAGGAAGAGATGAATGTTCAGACTTTTGAAGTCCAGATCCAGCCAAAACTATGTTCTTTTTTGAATAGAGTTGGCAACAATTAGAGTTGACAGGTTTTTATTACTGTCTGTGACTCCAATTGGGAAGAATCCCCAATATTTTGGGTCCCAGTGGCAGCCCTGTACCACCAGTACAAGAAATGAGGCGCCAGGGATCACTAGGACAGGCATCAATAAAAACCTTATACAGACTACATTTTTCAATCAAACTAGATATGTTTTTGTTACTCTTCCCATCTTCATTGGAGATATTGGAGATATTTGCGCCACACAGTAGAGCAGAAAGTGAGGAGAAATCTCAACTGGGTCAGAGACTTCATTAAAACAGATATATTGTTTAATTCCCTATTCTATAAAAATATTGACATTGGCTGTAGTTTGGCTTTAAAGCCAACACTGCTAAAGGTTAATCAACACACTTCCAGTGAGCACAGTACATCATGTACCCATCTGCTGGGAGTATACCATTAGGCCACCTTGGACCCAGAGACGATTGCTGCAGAGAGCGTCACTTCATTAAATAATAATGTGTAGCGGCTCCCCCTTTTCCCACTTCTCCCTCTTTCTCTCTTTGCGGCTGGCTGACTCGTCTAGGGGTACCAGGGAGAAGAATGGGGGGGGGGATGCACCACCAGCTCGTGCCCTCTGATGTGTGTTATGCAGAGGTGTGAGCTAAACCTTTTACCTTCGGGTCTGTGTTCACATCCAGAGCTTCAGCTTCTCTTGTGGAGGATGATTGCCCCTGTCACAGGCAGGGGCACTTAGCTCCCAGTAACTTGAGTTCCACACCAAATAAAGTACAACACTTATTTATTCTGTTAGAGCAACAAATAGTAGGCTGGTTGAACTTGAAGAACAGACAGGTGTGGGAAGGAGAAGGTCCAAACACAATCAAAGAATTAAAGTTCTTTCCTGTTGCGTATAGTGCAAACAGGCTTGGCGCACAGTCGCTGCCACCGACTGTGAATTTGGTTTCTGCCACAAACCTTGGTGAAAGTAGAGGCCTCTGCCACAGACCTTGATGATAGGTCTCTGCCACTGACCTGGTTCAGTTGGATCCCCGCCACTGACTACAAGAACATAGAATACCTCCGTTAGGTCTCCAGAGGCCCACACCGTCACCGGTATTATGCTGTACCAGCTCTTCGGGAGGGTCACATCTCTGGTCCCTTACGCCCTGGATTCAGGCACCCAATTCCGGGGGCACCCTAGGAATACTTCATCCCTCGCGGGACCCAGTGGAAGGTACTGGGCCTCAGGCCTTCTTGCAAAGTACCTCACCCCAGGCTTAAGGTGCCTGGGATGGAACTTGACTCCATGTGCCCAGGCCAAGGGCACCTGGACACGGACGAACGGACAGCAGCCCCCAGGCTGAAGGTGCCTGGTGCTCGGACTCCTCGTGCGCAAGATGTCCGCCCCCTTTATACCCTCTCCCAGCAAGCACAGCGGGTTCCCCGCCCCGCCGTACTGCTGCTGCGAGAGGACAAAAAGGGCACGGCCCTACAATGATGGTTCAACCCCAGCCCAAGGTGACAGCGCCGCCCAGGGGCCGCAGGGAACTGGACACCATTGATATCTTCCACGAACAAAGACAACCATAAAACCCTCATAATTGTTGCATTTGGGCCATGCTACCGCCCAAGCACTCCCTCTAAATATTGATACCCGCTACAAATGTTTTATGTAGCATTCAGGACCCATTCACCACCGACGTGCAGAGGAGGAAGCTAACCTATGCCATCATGCAACTGGACTGAAGATTTCAAGAAAAAAAAGCATGTTTACTTATTTAAAAAAAAGTGTGTGGGGGCTATGGGAAGGGGGCAGGATATTGGAAGCAGAGAACAAGCTGGATTGGGTTTTAACAGGCAATCAAGATTGTATCTGGACTTTAGCATTCTATGAAGCTTTGACTTAGCAGCCTAGAGTTTTTGCTCACATCATGTCTGTGACACCATTTAGCATTTTCTCTTGAAACTTTTTGCAAAGTTTGCAGAATGTTTAATAAAGGCCATGTTATTAAATACACATTATACAAGAAGACAATGAAACACAAAACATTCTTCTGGATGTTAAAGACTCATAAGGCCTCATGCCCACGGGCGTTTTTTCAGCCGCGTTTTTTACAGCTTAAAGACGCCTGTCCATGTTAGTCTATAGCTTCATGCCCACCTAGGCGTTTTTGAGCTGTAAAGAGCATAGGCGTTTGTAAGCTGTAAAAAAAACCCAGGGCCAGTGCGTTCCTCAGCGTCAGAATTTGGCAGGAAAAAACGCGCAAAAACGCGCACTAACGCGCAAAAAACGTTCACTAACGCGCGGTCGCGTTTTTAGCTCCGACGTTTTTTTTTTTTTTTTTTCAAAAAAAAAAAATATATATTTACAATAACATGGACAGGCGTTTTTAAGCTGCAAAAACGCAGCTGTAAAAACGCCAGTGGGCATGAGGCCTAAAAGAGAACTGTGCCTTGAAATGTGCTTGTTATTCTGTGTGTATGATTTTTCATGAGCAGTGCACAACATGCAAAATACTCAAATCACTGCAGGTAAGTACTGTAAATATTTTCACAGAGAAGATACTATACCATCTGTTGTGTTGAGGATATTCTTATTATACAATAAAGTTGGACTGCCCGGTGGATAAAATGCATTTTCTCGCTGTGTACTTTTCTGTTGGCTGGCTTGCTCATTTGCTCATTCCTGCAGAAGTACTGCCTGTCAAAATGATTTTCTAACATTTACTTTTCCTATCAGAGCGGTTTAATGGGTTGGAACGCGCCGATTTACTTTTTCATTTTGAAGGAGAAAATGAACGGAAATATTGTGCTAATCTAGATTAGAGAGCTCATGGACAACACAGGTTTTCACATTACCTGTCATATTTTATGAGCGAGTTTTATTTTTCCTTTTTAGTTTAATAGCTTCTGCTTCTCTTCTCATCAAGCAAATCACCACCATAAGGCACAAATGACTGGAATAATTCCTATTGTCCCTGCCTATATTATGTATTGATCCTGCAAATTTATTTTTAAGTTGACAGCCATGACAGAGGAAACCTTCAGCTGCCATACAAAGCCGAGGAAAATGTTATGTCCACTTGCAGATTAAAGGGGTTGTAAAGGTTTGTTTTTATTTTCTAAATAGGTTCCTTTAAGCTAGTGCATTGGTGGTTCACTTACCTTTTCCTTTGATTTCCCTTCTAAATGTTTTTTTTTCTTTGTCTGAATTTCTCACTTCCTGTTTCTCCTCAGTAAACTTCACAACATCATCCGAGCGGTGTGGAGTCACCCAGAACAGCTTACTGAACAGCTTACTGAGGAGGAACAGGAAGTGAGAAATTCACACAATGAAAACAAAGAAAAAAAAAACATTTAGAAGGTAAATCAAAGGAAAAGGTATGTGAACCAACAATGCACTAGCTTAACTACCTGGAGCCCCACGCATAGTCTATTGACGGTGGCTCTGCGCGTGCCACGCATAGTCTATTGACATGCCGATGTGCGTGCCTGGCGGCCGCGATGTCCGCCAAGCACCCGCGAGCGGCGTGTATACACACAAGGATGTGGATCTCTGTGTGTAAACACAGAGATCCACGTCCTGTCAGGGAGAGGGGACCGATGCTGTGTCCCTTGTACATAGGGACACAGATCGGTCACCTCCCCCACTCAGTCCCCTCCCCCCACAGTAGTAATCACTCCCAGGTTACACATTTAACCCCTTCCTCGCCTCCTTGTGTTAACCCCTTCACTGCCAGTGTCATTTTTACAGTAATCAGTGCATTTTTATAGCACTGATCGCTGTATCAATGACAATGGTCCCAAAATGGTGTCAAAAGTGTCCGATGTGTCCGCCATAATGTCGCAGTTACAGTAAAAATAGCTGATCGCCGCCATTACTAGTAAAAAAAAAATATTAATAAAAATGCTATAAAACTATGCCCTATTTTGTACACGCTATAACTTTTGCGCAAACCAATCAATAAACGCTTATTGCAATTTTTTTGACCAAAAATATGTAGAAGAATACATATCGGCCTAACCTGAGAAAAAAAAGTTTTTAAAAAAAAAAAAATAGGATATTTATTATAGCAAAAAGTTAAAAATATTGTTTTTTTCAAAATCGTCGCTCTATTTTTGTTTATAGCGCAAAAAATAAAAACCGCCGAGGTGATCAAATACCACCAAAAGAAAGCTTTATTTGTGGGAAAAAAAGGACACCAGTTTTGTTTGGGAGCTACGTTGCACGACCGCGCAATTGTCAGTTAAAGCGTGACAGCGCTGAAAGCTGAAAATTGGCCTGGGCAGGAAGGGGGTTTAAGTGCCCAGTAAGCAAGTGGTTAAGGGAACCTATTTAGAAAATAAAAAACAAACCTTTACAGCCCCTTTAACCGTCCCACTTTATCACATTGCCTTTTTTTCAGTCGCTAAAATACTCATCACTATTTTAAAGAGGAAGCAAACCCTAATGGGTTTTACTTCCTCTTTTGCTCGCTGCAAAGCCTGCAAATGAAAAGCACAATGGGCTAGTTGTTACGGACCTATTCCTACTTCGCTTAAATGCTTAAAATAAGTGATTAAAAACCTTTTGTCTATATAAAATGAAATCAAACGATAGCGGTGGGAAAAGAGAAAACAATTACATTTATTTATAAAGAAACAATACTTGTATTAATCCGATAACATAAATGTTATCACCTTTAAAACAAAGATGATACCGGTAATACAAATAGGAACATTGCCATAACATAAATGATACACAATAATACCAATAAGAACAAGAGAGCAAAAGAGAAGTAAGATTAATCTTCTTAAAAATGGGAGAGAGAGAGAGAGAGAGAGAGGCAGAGGGAGAGAGAGAGGGAGATAGAGGGAGAGAGAGAGAGAGAGAGACAGAGAGAGCTTACTACGTCACCATGTCGTCTGCGTCAAGACATCATTCGCAAGGGCCTAGCCATGAGTGTACCTGACATTTATACCCCCTAATACCAACCAGAATCCAAAATCCTGTGGTCTCATTGGTTTAATGCTGACCACCTGATTGGTTGAAATCTCAAGCCATTTTCGCTTAGCCTTCCAAATCTAAACCAGAAATACTTGCTGCTTTTATCAGATTTACCTTCAGCCCCCATTAGGGTGCTAAGGGCCCCTGCGGTGACTGGCCCTTTCAAGACAAAGGATATCTAACATATTTAAGTATCCCCTGAAACCTAATTCGGGTTCTCCACTGGCAGGAGATGATCAGACCTTTGAAAACAATATGAGGGGGGCTCTCCCTCACAGATAATATATATTTCAGTAAACTCATAAACAGATTTTACCAGTCCACCTACATATATATATATATATATATATATATATATATACATACATACATACATATACATACACATGCAGCGCCCTGTTCCCAATGTCTAAATTCTGTGAAACCAACAGCTCCTACGGGGGTAGTGCTACATAGATACATATATACAGGTGTCCGTTGGGGGCATGGTGGGTTATTTAGAGTCCACGATATGAAATATTCAAAATATCCACCACATAGTATGCATCGCATACTAGCCCATTATGTGCCACATACCTGCAAAAGAATCCAGCGATGTCCCCACAGTAGGCAGCGTCCATCTTCTGTCCCCTCTTCCTTCCGGCCGCTGACTTCGGCGCTGTGATTCGCCGGAGCCGCGTGACGTCACTTCTGCACATGCGCACGGGAGCCGCCATTCACGGCACAGGCTGGGGAAGAAACGGCACTTCGTTTTGTTTCTTCCCCGCGCATGCGCAGTTACGTTTTTCGGTGGACTACAAGTGAAATATCTCCTAAACGGCGCCTGTTTAGGAGATATTTCCACTACCTATAGGTAAGCCTTATTCTAGGCTTACCGATAGGTAGAAGTCCAACAAGTGGGTTTACAACCACTTTAAGTCTGTACTTTAAATGGGTAGTCCAGCAAAACTGATATTTAGGCTCAGGAGCATGTTAGCAGATTAAAACCCCCAATGGTTTGTCAAAATGTCTTGAAGATTGAGAGTAGGTTCTCAATTTTCGTGACAGGAAAAATTCCTATCGGGAATCGCGCTCGTCTGTATGCAATTACGACACAAAAAAAAACACGCATGCTCAGAATCAAGCAGAAGAGCCAAATTGAACTTCATTTTTCTCGGCTCGTCCTACGTGTTGTACGTCACCGCGTTCTTGACGTTCGGAATTTCAGACAAGATTTGTGCGACCGTGTGTATGCAACACAAGTTTCAGCAGTTTTCCTGCTGAAAAAAAAACACAGTTTTCCTGTCGGAAAAACTGATTGTGTGTACGCGGCATAAGAGTTACCATTTAACTCCTCCAAGAGTTGCTTAAAGCTGTTCCTGAGTTGCATTGAGCTGCTTGTTTCTAAGTTGCATGGACTAGTTTTGAGTTGTGTTGGAGCTGCTTGAGTTACTTCTGCATTAAAGAGGAAGTAAACCCTCTGAAAAAAAAAATACACCCTGCAAGACAAAGGCATAATGAGCTAGTATGCATAGCATACTAGCTCATTATGAATTACTTAGCTGAGATCAAAGCCCCCGCAGCGGTCCTCGTTCCCCTCCTCCGTGGCTGCCATGTCTCCTGGAGTGACTTCCTTGTTCGCGGACTCAGGCTGTGTGACTGGCCGGAGCCGCGATGATGTCACTCCCGCGCATGCATGTGGGAGCCGCCAGTGACGGCACGATCGCCTTCGGAAACGCCATGCTCAGTGCGCCTGCGCCATTGTCTACGGCGCGCATGCGACATCGGTCTTTTTTGCAAATATCTCCTAAACCGTGTAGGTTAAGGAGATATTGCAAGCACCTACAGGTAAGCCTTAATCTAGGCTTACCTGTAGGTGAAAGTTGTCCCTGAGGGTTTACAACCACTTTAACATTTAATTTGTAAGGGATAGAAAATAGTTCAAAAACAAACAAAAGCCCTCATGCGTGAATATTAACTGTGATATATGATATGCTTAATTGGCAATACCACTTCCCTTTTTTGAAAAAAAATATAGTACAGTATAGTTCAAAAATTTCACTTACATCATGGTATCAGTACACTGTGTGTGGAATTCCCATCCCTCGGTCATGTGGTAGGCCCACTGTTTTTTTTCTTTCTCTAAATGCCCATGCATATTAGCCTATGGGGGTTATTTATGAAAGGCAATTCCACTTTGCACTACAAGTGCAAGCTACAAGTGCAAAGTGCACTTGAAATTGCACTGAAAGTGCACTTGGTAGTGCAGTCGCTGTAAATCTGAGGGGTAGATCTGAAATGAGGGGAAGCTCTGCTGATTTTATTATCCAATCATGTGCAAGCTAAAATGCTGTTTTTCATTTCCCTTGCATGTCCCCCTCGGATCTACAGCGACTGCATTTCCAAGTGCACTTTCAGTGCAATTTCAAGTGCACTTTGCACTTGTAGTTTGCACTTGTAGTGCAAAGTGGATTTGCCTTTTGTAAATAACCCCCTATGTGTCCATGCACACATAGGTGTTTAGAGGAGCTTAGAGGCAGGGGTGTTTAGAGGCATAAAAAAACCCTACTATCAGCGCATTCAGGAGCAGCTGCGTTTTGGCAGAAAAAACAATTAACGTGTCAACACACCTAAATGCGCAATAAAGCTGTTAAGCACTTCAGAGTTAATTCATTTCAATGCTCAGAATAAATTATTATTCTGGCCAATGAGATTAATTAAAGCCTAATTGCTTGATGCACCTAAACTCATGGATTTACAAGCGTCAATCATTTTTTCTGCCAAAACGCTGCTGCCAAGAGAAAAGGCATCTGGGAGAGATGGTAAAATGTCCTGTGTGCCTGAGGCCCTAACTGTGTTCCTTCCCCTTTTGTTCTCCCTATTTTTTGTTATAGGGAGCTAGGATTGATTATCTGAGGAGCCTTTGAGCCACTTCCATTCTTTGGAATCCAAGATGAGTATCACTTCTGGGTTTTGGAATGCATCACATCTGTACAGAAAGTAATTGCACACTAGTTCTTCCTATTTGCTTTTTTTCCCCATCACTGGATTGCATGACAGGACACGGTAGTATGATTACTTCCGTTTCCAGGAATGCTGATTTCTGTTTCTGATCATGTGGTGCTGCAGAGACCGTTATACAGTTTACCAGGCTTGTTTTTAATTTTTAGTTGTTCACAATGAATTTTCAGTATAGCGTTTTGGCTATACAGGTTCTGCCATGTCATGCTCTGTGGAGTCTGTTTCTGTTAACTGCATTCACACAGGTAGAGGGGGTATTCCTAAAGTGGAGTTCCACCCAAATTTGGAACTTCCGCTTAATCCACTCCTCACCCCCTTACATGCCACATTTGGCATGTAATTTTTTTGGGGTAGTGGGGGCTTCAGTAGGAGTGGGACTTCCTGTTCCACTTCCTCCTTCCGCCCAGGGACCACCTAGGCAACTCGTCATATCGCCTAAGGCGGCCCCTTCCTGTAGGCGATCACCTGGGACACGTGACAGGTCCCAGGCGATCGCCTGTCCACTCAGAGAGTGCTGCGCCATTCGCAGTGAGTGCTCAGCTGTGAAGCCGAAAGCTGTCACGGCCGGGTGCCCACACAATGAATGGAGGCGCCAGCGGAGAAGGGGGGGAGAGGAGCGAAGCTCCGGGTGTCGCGTCGCTGGACAGTGGAACAGGTAAGTGTAAGTTTATTAAAAGCCAGCAGCTACACTTTTTGTAGCTGCTGACATTTAATAAACATAAAAAAAGGCTGGAACTCCCCTTTAATCATTGGTGTATATAAGTTTGTCTTTTGTGTTTGCCTTTTGCTCTTGCTTAATCCTTTGTGGCCCCAAAATTTTGGTGGTATTTGTTATTGACTTAGCTTTTTGTATATGACTTCTCAGTGGCGTAACTAGAGACTTCAGGGCCCCGGTGCAAGAAATCATGAAGGGCCCCCACCACCGAAAAGTTTTTGATACTTAATTTTTTTACACTGTACAAAAAAGGGGGACTGGCCATATACCCAGGGATTTCACATAAATTAAGCAATGCATCAGTTGCTGACCCTATGAAGCAATCAAATCTGACCTGGGGAATGGGATCAGTAACAGTGCTGGTGGGGAGGAGGGATGGGATTAGCGTTGCCACCTTTTCTTCAAGCCAAACCCGAACACTTTCGCGGTGCACGTAAAAAAAAATTTGTACTATGCGCTATAGGATTGTAAAATACCTGGGACACCTTTTGGGTTACCCAAAGAGAGTAGTAATGAGGTGTGCTACAATGAACAGTGGCTGTGGCCAAATTGCATTAACAGTGGGGGGGGGGGTACTTAAATGGGCATGGTTAAATAAATAAAAAAAGCATTAGTGTACCCATAAAATATGATTCAATTAATAAAAGAAATGTCAATTAAAATATGAAACTAGCCTACCTTAAAAGTGGACACTGTCAGCCAGTAGGGCAGTGGACGGTGCCAGTAGAACAGTGGACGGTGTCAGTAGGGCAGTGGACAGTGTCAGTAGGGCAGAGGACGGTGTCAGTAGGGCAGTGGATGGTGTCAGTAGGGCAGTGGACGGTGTCAGTAGAGCAGTGGACGGTGTCAGTAGGGTAGAGGATGGTGTCAGTAGGGCAGAGGACGGTGTCAGTAGGGCAGTGGATGGTGTCAGTAGAGCAGTGGACGGTGTCAGTAGGGCAGTGGACGGTGTCAGTAGGGCAGTGGATGGTGTCAGTAGAGCAGTGGATGGTGTCAGTAGGGCAGAGGACAGTGTCAGTAGGGCAGTGGACGGTGTCAGTAGGGTAGTGGACGGTGTCAGTAGGGCAGTGGACGGTGTCAGTAGGGCAGTGGACGGTGTCAGTAGGGTAGTGGATGGTGTCAGTAGAGCAGTGGATGGTGTCAGTAGGGCAGAGGACAGTGTCAGTAGGGCAGAGGACGGTGTCAGTAGGGCAAAGGACGGTGTCAGTAGGGCAGAGGACGGTGTCAGTAGGGCAGTGGACGGTGTTACCCGGTGAGAACTGTATATATGGATGGTGTATAGGGGGGTGGAGAACGATATATATGGATGGTATATGGGGGGGGTGGAGAACTGTATTTATGGATGGTGCATGGGGGGGGGAACTGTATATATGGGGGGCTGTATATATGGATGGTGTATGGGGGGGGAGAACTGTATATATAGGGGGGAGGGGGAGAACTGTATATATGGATGGTGTATGGGGGGACAGTATATATGGATGGTGTATGGGGGGGATTGTATATATGGGGAGGACTGTATCTATGGATGGTGTATGGGGGGGAGAATTGTATATATGGGGGGGACTGTATATATGGATGGTGTATGGGGGGGGGACTATATATATATGGATGGTGTATGGAGGGGATAATAAATGTGTGTATGAGGAGGAGAGGGAAAACTGAATGGATGGATGGTGTATGGGAGGGGGGTGGCAGAACTGTATGGTAGTGTATGGGGGGGGGCAAAAACTTACCTTACAAGCTGAGCTCCAATCCCAGCGCGATCGCGATCTCTGCACACTTTCCAACAGAGCAGCAGGGAATGGGGAGGCTCCGCCTTCAACCCCACCTCCTTATCCCTTCTGCAACCAGAGGAGAGTCTCCGGCAACATGGAGGCTCAGTCTCTGACTCTGTGTCTCGTCTGCAGCACACAGAGCGGAGGGGGGGGTAGATAGGAAAGCAGCAGTTGCAGAATAAAGCGGACTGAACACGAGACGCACACGGCGGTGGCGGCACAGCTTTGGCACAGGCACAGGGAGCCACTGGTGGGTCTGAATAATGTTCCCGGGTCTCAGGCGGGCAGAGACCCGGGCACATGTTTCAAAACCCGTACTGTCCGGGTGAATCCCAGACAGATGGCAACCCTAAATGGGATCAGTGAAGTGCTGGTGTTGAGGGGGGGGTGGCAGCGGTTGTACTTAAGGGGGGGTGGCTGCGGTGGAAGTGCCATCCTCTCCCATCACCACCTGTGCCTCTTACTGATCCCATCCCTATCCCCCCCATCACCTCTGTTGTAGAAGTAATGGGGGGGATAGGGATGAGATCAGTGGTGGGGGGGGTGGGATCAGTAAGGAGGCACAGGTGATGGTGGTGGGAGAGGATGGCACCACCACTGCCACCTCCCCCAAGTACCACCGCAGCCACCCCCCAAGTACCACCGCAGCCACCCCCCTCAAGTGCCACCGCTACCACCCCCCCTCAAGTACCAGCGGTGGTACTTGAGGGATGTGGCAGCGGTGGTACTTGAGGGGGGGTGGCTGCGGTGGTACTTGAGGGGGGGTGGCTGCGGTGGTACTCGAGGAGTGGGGTGTCTGCGGTGGTACTTGAGGAGTGGGGTGTCTGCGGTGGTACTTGAGGAGTGGGGTGTCTGCGGTGGTACTTGAGGAGTGGGGTGGCTGTGGTGGTACTTGAGGAGTGGAGTGGCTGCGGTGGTACTTGAGGAGTGGGGTGGCTGCGGTGGCAGTGGTGGTGCCATCCTCTCCCATCACCACCTGTGCCTCTTACTGATCCCATCCCCCCACCACTGATCTCATCCCTATCCCCCCCCCCATCACCTCTGTTGTAGAAGTAATGGGGGGGGATAGGGATGATGAGATCAGTGGTGGGGGGATGGGATCAGTAAGACGAGGCACAGGTGGTGGAGGTTGGCACGATTGCTGAGCTGAACTCTGTCACTTGATTGACTTACCGTCAATCAATCGATTCCCCGGGAATTGCGTTCTTTAGGTCACTGTGTGCCTTCCCCTGCCAGGATGAAAATTCCGCCACTCTGCCTTGCCTCATGCTGCCTGGGTAGATGCCGGGAAGGTACTCCACGGTGACGCTGCCATAGAGGGGAAAGCTTCTCCCCCCCCCCCTTCTCTCATTTTTCAGAGTCCGCCCCGCCTCCCTACACCTCTGTGTCTCTGGATAGGCGGAGGCGGAGGCGGGTGAAGGGGCGGAGGAATTCCACAATCTCAGTCAGAGTGAGTGCTGCCTCAGCTGCCCTGCTCTCTGAATTGTTTGACGTGAATCAGCGGCGGAAGCACGCCCCGCGGCTGAACGAACAGCACGCAGTGCGCGCTGCACACAGTCAGTGAGTGACAGAGTCAGAGTCGGAGTACACGGACAGGTTGCGGGGCTCCCCGGACTTGGCGGAATTACAGGGCCCAGTCGCAACTGCGACTGTTGTGACCCTGAAAATTCCGCCACTGTTTACAAATATATATCTGAAAAGTGTGGTGTGCATTTGTATTAAGCCCCCTTTACTCTGATACCCCTAACTAAAATATAGTGGAACCAATTGCCTTTAGAAGTCACCTAATCAGTAAATAGAGTCCACCTGTGTGTAATTTAATCTCAGTATAAATACAGCTGTTCTGTGAAGCCCTCAGAGGTTTGTTAGAGAACCTTAGTGAACAAACAGCATCGTGAAGAACAAGGAACAGGGATGACGTCAGGGATGACGTTTAAAGCAGGGTTAGGTTATAAAAAAATATCCTAAGCAAAGCCATTGTTTAAAAAAAGCCATAAGAAGTCCCATTTGCAGTTTGTGAGAAGCCATGTGGGGGACACAGCAAACATGTGGAAGAAGGTGCTCTGGTCAGATAAGACCAAAATTTAACTTTTTGGCCTAAAATCAAAACGTTATGTGTGGCGGAAAACTAACACTGCACATCACCCTGAACACACCATCCCCACTGTGAAACATGGTGGTGGCAGCATCATGTTGTGTGGATGCTTTTCTTCAGCAGGGACAGGGAAGCTGTTCAGAGTTGATGGGAAGATGGATGGAGCCAAATACAGGGCAATCCTAGAAGAAAACCTGTTAGAGTCTGCAAAAGACTTGAGACTGGGGTGGAGGTTCACCTTCCAGCAGGACAACAACCCTAAAAAAAAACAGCCAGAGCTACAATGGAATGGTTTAGATCAAAGCATATTTATATGTTAGAATAAAGTGTTACTAGACCTACTGATTACCAACAATATAGACCTGATCATGGATGTGTAAATAAGGGGCAATTTAGGAAACAACGATCACAAGTCAATTAGCTTTAGTATAAATCACACAAATAGGAAACATAAGGGGAATACAAAGACACTGAATTTCAAAAGAGCCAACTTTCCTAAACTACTAACCTTGCTAGAAGATTTTAATTGCGATAAAATCTTAGGAACAAAGAACACGGAGGAGAGGTGGGTTTGCTTTAACCTCCCTGGCGGTATGATTCTGTCTGGAATTGCGTGCCAAAAGCGGTACAATTATTTTGCATGGAAATTTGGTGTTATGTATTGTAGGCCTGCGATTCTTAGTAATTACTCACTTAAACCTGACCAAACAAGAGTCTAGTAGACATCCCGGGTATGATAAAGTTTGAAACACAAAATCATAAATTATAATGTAGCGGGTATATACTTTTCTATTATGTTTGAAACTGGCAGAGACACCAGCGATGCATAGTTCCCTGCGGCCCAGCAGGTGGTGCTGTCCCTGTGGGCTGGGGTTGAACCAGCACTGCAGTGCTGTACCCTTTGTGGCCTCTCGCAGCACCTGTATGGCGGGGCGGGGAACCCGTTGTGCTTTCTGGGGGAAGGTATAAAGGGGGCGGACATCTTTGTCACTGGGTCGAGTCCCAGGTAACTTTAGTCTGAGAGCTGCGGTCCGTGGTCGGTGTCCAGGCGGCCTAGGCCTGGACACCAGGAGTTCGGGAGCCACCCCAGACACCTTTAGTCTGGGGTGAGGTACTTTGTTACAGGCCTGGGGCCCAGCTACTTCCACTGGGTTCCGCCCGGGAGGGATCATCCTAAGGTGCCCGACGGACTGGGTACCTGAATCTAAGACGCAATGGACCGCGCAGGTGACCTTCCCGTAGATCTGGTGCAGCAGATTACCAGTGCCGGGACAGGGCCTCCAGGGACCGTCTGGAGGGATGCCTTCAACAAATATGGGCCTTATTCACGTGGAAGGTGGTTCATGTGCTAAAGTCTGTGCAGAGACATTTCGCAAAGGTCGCATCTGAAGACCATTACTTTCAGGCCTGTGGCAGAGGCTGTAACAGTTCACCCGGTAGGTGGCAGCTACCAATTCACGGTCGGTGGCAGAGACCGTGCGCCAAGCCTATTCGCACGCAAACAAAAGGAATAGGGGAGTTCATTGTGCCGGGGCCTACTCGTATCCACACCCCCTGTCTGTCTGTTGAGGGAGTCCAACTGGTTGTGTTTCATCCTGACATTGAAAAATAAAGGAGTGTTGGACTTTTATTGGTGTGGGGCTCAATTACTGGCAGACACTGTTCCACAGGAGAAGCGGAGGCTCCAAACACCGAACACCGACCCGAAGGTAAAGAAACTTTGCTCACACCACACAAACGTCTGCGGTGAAAGTATTGGCGTGGTGACCCCACACTCTCTCCTCCAAGGTATCCCTAGACTGCAGCCAAAGATAACCGATAAACAAGAGAGAGAGAGTGGAGGCCGCTACACGTGGGGGCTCCGGGTCCGGGATGGTGTTCATGCTACTATGGAGCTAGAATGGACAGAGTTTGAATGTGTCTGCCCGGAGGAGTTTCGAGTAGGTCGGCCATATTACTGGCCAAAGTGCAACCCTACTCGAAGTCGTGGGCATGACCCTAAGAAGGGAAAGGACTACGCAGAGGAGCGAGAAGAGGGGGGAGTCCAGCCGTGTGAAGTAGTACACGTGGGGGCTTCTATTGCACTGCGCCACGAGGCACACCCTCCCTGCTCAGTTCGTGGGTGTGATCCAGGGAAGGAGAAAGCCCGCGAACTGGAGTGCAGCCGTGTGAAGGACTACACGTGGGGACATTGGCACCAACCTTGCAGTGCGCGATGGATCAGCAGCAAGTCACCATGTTCGGAAATGCATTGTGGATTCCACTTCACCCTTCTACCACGACCTTGACTACTGCTGCTCCAGTGACCGATACGGGGATCCGGCTAAAGCCCCAGGGACGATTCGCCCTGTATTCGTGCATGGACGTTGAGGTTCTGGGTTTGATTTGTCCCGGCTGTTTGGGACTGGTGTGTCAGCTGAAGCCATTCGGGCGATGCGAGGCCTGCGGGGAGTTCTTATTTGAAGTGGACCCAGTTATCGAAAAGCCAAGAACCATCCACCTCAACCGCACTACAGGCAGCACCACTCAAGTAGGAGGAATCACCGCTTTGACAGCCATCCCTGTTCGCACTGCAGCGACCGGTGATCGTGACCTCCCCCGCGAAGTACGGGAGAAATCCAAGGATGCTGACTCGGTCACCACAGTTTCCCAGCGTCCGCCGCAAAAGAGGAAGACCGACCTGGTAGCCCCGTCCAGCGGTCGCGGTGGACCATCCTGCCCGCCTACGCCCGGCCCGGATGGATCCGGTAGGAAGAGTCCCGGACATCCCGTTTCAAGTAAAGGCCGAGGTAAGCCGGACGGGGGGACTTGGTGTGTGGGCGGAGGTGTCGGGGAG
The DNA here is from genome assembly GCA_029206835.1 of Rana muscosa. NCBI lineage: Eukaryota > Metazoa > Chordata > Amphibia > Anura > Ranidae > Rana > Rana muscosa. The sequence goes on along the minus strand of CM055121.1, from coordinate 515,281,432 downwards.
TCACGGCCCTGTGTGTCCGCGGGAGGCGGCAGTTCAGTCTCCACTACAGGCTACCTGCCCGCGGAGGAGTGTGACACCTCCGACCTGGAGTCGCTCTCCGATCTGGGAGACGAGGTTGCCATAGATGAACTCTTTGCCAGTAAGGGTTGGGACAAGATGCCTCTCTCCTCATCCCGAAAAGCTAGGGATCCACCCATGTCTACAGGGGATAGTACACCCCGGGTGGAGGCACCGGCGCCTGAGGAGGGATCCCGTTCCCAGCCCACCTACACATCCCCGGTGCCACCTGCACCTAATGCCGGGGATAAGAGACTGTCGCTGCGGGCGCCTATGCCCAGAACAGTGGTGACCAAAGCACCTCGTCACCCGGATGCTATAGTTTTGCCAGGTGAAGGGGACAAAGCCACAATGCCTCCACTGGCGAGACTACAACGCCTATTTTGCCAGAAGGTTGCTGCTGAGTATGGGTGGGAGTACCCATACTTGTCTAAAGAGTTATTGTATGAAGTGGAAGTTTGCCAGGAGCGCTGGTACAATGACTTTGTATGGACCCACCTTCAGGTCCCACACGCTCGCAGGTACCTCGCGTGTTCTCCCAAGGCATCTCAGTGCTTCAAAGACTGCAAGGCAGAATGGATGCTGGGGCGGCATATCCACGCGGACAAGGTGCTGATTCGACGCAAGGAAGGGGAAGATGTTGAATACCATCTAGAGACCATGGACCAGCATTTGAAACCACTTGCCCTGCCGCACCCTCGTTTCTATCTGTAGGAGATAAAAGACTCCATTGTTGCCATTTATTGTTGCTGAACTCTCCGGGTTTGCTGTTTGTTGTTTGTTTCCCGGAAGAACTCAGTGACTGTACCCAAGCTAATGGGTGTTTGTGCTCTTCGGAGGAATTGAAGGACTGTTCCTGTTGTTGTTCTTCATTCTCCAACAAGTGATCTTGGACTCTGGGGTAGAGAGGGCCAAAGAAGAAGAGATCTCCACAAGTGCAGTTACCGCGACGCTGTCACCAGGTGGCAGTGTCGTGCATCGGCATTCACTTTTCGCACACACACTTTTTTAAGGAAATGGTTTCTCTACGGAGAGGTTCTTTCATTCTCACACGAACATATGTGTCAGGAATTTGTGTGCTTAACATTTCTTTTCCCCTCTACAGGAGAACATCCCATCAAGATCGCTGAGAATGGGACGGGTCTTAGTCAGTGACGTGGGCGGGGGGAAAATGTAAATGATGTGATTTTTGAGATGTTTTATAGTTGTGTGTTATGTTTCCCTTCCCTCCCCTTTCATGTGAGGCACAGACACAACTGCTCTAGTTAGTTTTTAATTTTTTTTGTGTTTTTGAAATTTTCAGTTGGTTTCTGGACTGGACTATGTCAGCCCTTGAGGGCATGGTTTATTCCAGACACTGGGGACCAGTGTCAAACAACCAGGGGGAGAGTGTAGTGGGTATATACTTTTCTATTATGTTTGAAACTGGCAGAGACACCAGTGATGCATAGTTCCCTGTGGCCCAGAAGGTGGCGCTGTCCCTGTGGGCTGGGGCTGAACCATCACTGCAGTGCCGTACCCTTTGTGGCCTCTCGCAGCACCTGTACGGCGGGGCGGGGAACCCGCTGTGCTTGCTGGGGGAAGGTATAAAGGGGGCAGACATCTTTGTCACGGGGTTGAGTCCCAGGTACCTTTAGCCTGAGGGCTTCGGTCTGTGGTCGGTGTCCAGGCGGCCTAGGCCTCGACACCAGGAGTTCGGGAGCCACCCCAGACACTTTTAGTCTGGGGTGAGGTACTTTGTTCAAGGCCTGGGGCCCAGCTACTTCCACTGGGTTCCGCCCGGGAGGGATTGTCCTAAGGTGCCCGACGGACTGGGTACCTGAATCTAAGACGCAATGGACCGTGCAGGTGACCTTCCCGTAGATCTGGTGCAGCAGATTGCCAGTGCCGGGACAGGGCCTCCGGAGACCGTCTGGAGGTATGCCTTCACCAAATAGGGGCCTTATTCACGTGGAAGGTGGTTCATGTGCTAAAGTCTGTGCAGAGACATTTCGCAAAGGTCGCATCTGAAGACCATTACTTTCAGGCCTGTGGCAGAGGCTGTAACAGTTCACCCGGTAGGTGGCAGCTACCAATTCACGGTCGGTGGCAGAGACCGTGCGCTAAGCCTATTCGCACGCAAACAAAAGGAATAGGAGAGTTCATTGTGCATGGGCCTACTCGTATCCACACCCCCTGTCTGTCTGTTGAGGGAGTCCAACTGGTTGTGTTTCATCCTGACATTAAAAAATAAAGGAGTGTTGGACTTTTATTGGTGTGGGGCTCAATTACTGGCAGACACTGTTCCACAGGAGAAGCGGAGGCTCCAAACACCGAACACCGACCCGAAGGTAAAGAAACTTTGCTCACACCACACAAACATCTGCGGTGAAAGTATTGGCGTGGTGACCCCACACTCTCTCCTCCAAGGTATCCCTAGACTGCAGCCAAAGATAACCGATAAACAAGAGAGAGAGAGTGGAGGCCGCTACACGTGGGGGCTCCGGGTCCGGGATGGTGTTCATGCTACTATGGAGCTAGAATGGACAGAGTTTGAACGTGTCTGCCCAGGGGAGTTTCGAGTAGGTCGGCCATATTACTGGCCAAAGTGCAACCCTACTCGAAGTCGTGGGCATGACCCTAAGAAGGGAAAGGACTACGCAGAGGAGCGAGAAGAGGGGGGAGTCCAGCCGTGTGAAGTAGTACACGTGGGGGCTTCTATTGCACTGCGCCACGAGGCACACCCTCCCTGCTCAGTTCGTGGGTGTGATCCAGGGAAGGAGAAAGCCCGCGAACTGGAGTGCAGCCGTGTGAAGGACTACACGTGGGGACATTGGCACCAACCTTGCAGTGCGCGATGGATCAGCAGCAAGTCACCATGTTCGGAAATGCATTGTGGATTCCACTTCACCCTTCTACCACGACCTTGACTACTGCTGCTCCAGTGACCGATACGGGGATCCGGCTAAAGCCCCAGGGACGATTTGCCCTGTATTCGTGCATGGACGTTGAGGTTCTGGGTTTGATTTGTCCCGGCTGTTTGGGACTGGTGTGTCAGCTGAAGCCATTCGGGCGATGTGAGGCCTGCGGGGAGTTCTTATTTGAAGTGGACCCAGTTATCGAAAAGCCAAGAACCATCCACCTCAACCGCACTACAGGCAGCACCACTCAAGTAGGAGGAATCACCGCTTTGACAGCCATCCCTGTTCGCATTGCAGCGACCGGTGATCGTGACCTCCCCCGCGAAGTACGGGAGAAATCCAAGGATGCTGACTCGGTCACCACAGTTTCCCAGCGTCCGCCGCAGAAGAGGAAGACCGACCTGGTAGCCCCGTCCAGCGGTCACGGTGGACCATCCTGCCCGCCTACGCCCGGCCCGGATGGATCCGGTAGGAAGAGTCCCGGACATCCCGTTTCAAGTAAAGGCCGAGGTAAGCCGTACGGGGGGACTTGGTGTGTGGGCGGAGGTGTCGGGGAGTCACGGCCCTGTGTGTCCGTGGGAGGCGGCAGTTCAGTCTCCACTACAGGCTACCTGCCCGCGGAGGAGTGTGACACCTCCGACCTGGAGTCGCTCCGATCTGGGAGACGAGGTTGCCATAGATGAACTCTTTGCCAGTAAGGGTTGGGACAAGATGCCTCTCTCCTCATCCCGAAAAGCTAGGGATCCACCCATGTCTACAGGGGATAGTACACCCCGGGTGGAGGCACCGGCGCCTGAGGAGGGATCCCGTTCCCAGCCCACCTACACATCCCCGGTGCCACCTGCACCTAATGCCGGGGATAAGAGACTGTCGCTGCGGGCGCCTATGCCCAGAACAGAGGTGACCAAAGCACCTCGTCACCCGGATGCTATAGTTTTGCCAGGTGAAGGGGACAAAGCCACAATGCCTCCACTGGCGAGACTACAACGCCTATTTTGCCAGAAGGTTGCTGCTGAGTATGGGTGGGAGTATCCATACTTGTCTAAAGAGTTATTGTATGAAGTGGAAGTTTGCCAGGAGCGCTGGTACAATGACTTTGTATGGACCCACCTTCAGGTCCCACACGCTCGCAGGTACCTCGCGTGTTCTCCCAAGGCATCTCAGTGCTTCAAAGACTGCAAGGCAGAATGGATGCTGGGGCGGCATATCCACGCGGACAAGGTGCTGATTCGACGCAAGGAAGGGGAAGATGTTGAATACCATCTAGAGACCATGGACCAGCATTTGAAACCACTTGCCCTGCCGCACCCTCGTTTCTATCTGTAGGAGATAAAAGACTCCATTGTTGCCATTTATTGTTGCTGAACTCTCCGGGTTTGCTGTTTGTTGTTTGTTTCCCGGGAGAACTCAGTGACTGTACCCAAGCTAATGGGTGTTTGTGCTCTTCGGAGGAATTGAAGGACTGTTCCTGTTGTTGTTCTTCATTCTCCAACAAGTGATCTTGGACTCTGGGGTAGAGAGGGCCAAAGAAGAAGAGATCTCCACAAGTGCAGTTACCGCGACGCTGTCACCAGGTGGCAGTGTCGTGCATCGGCATTCACTTTTCACACACACTTTTTTAAGGAAATGGTTTCTCTACGGAGAGGTTCTTTCATTCTCACACGAACATATGTGTCAGGAATTTGTGTGCTTAACATTTCTTTTCCCCTCTACAGGAGAACATCCCATCAAGATCGCTGAGAATGGGACGGGTCTTAGTCAGTGACGTGGGCGGGGGGAAAATGTAAATGATGTGATTTTTGAGATGTTTTATAGTTGTGTGTTATGTTTCCCTTCCCTCCCCTTTCATGTGAGGCACAGGCACAACTGCTCTAGTTAGTTTTTAATATTTTTTTTGTGTTTTTGAAATTTTCAGTTGGTTTCTGGACTGGACTATGTCAGCCCTTGAGGGCATGGTTTATTCCAGACACTGGGGACCAGTGTCAAACAACCAGGGGGAGAGTGTAGCGGGTATATACTTTTCTATTATGTTTGAAACTGGCAGAGACACCAGTGATGCATAGTTCCCTGTGGCCCAGAAGGTGGCGCTGTCCCTGTGGGCTGGGGTTGAACCATCACTGCAGTGCCGTACCCTTTGTGGCCTCTCACAGCACCTGTACGGCGGGGCAGGGAACCCGCTGTGCTTGCTGGGGGAAGGTATAAAGGGGGCAGACATCTTTGTCACGGGGTTGAGTCCCAGGTACCTTTAGCCTGAGGGCTTCGGTCTGTGGTCGGTGTCCAGGCGGCCTAGGCCTCGACACCAGGAGTTCGGGAGCCACCCCAGACACCTTTAGTCTGGGGTGAGGTACTTTGTTCAAGGCCTGGGGCCCAGCTACTTCCACTGGGTTCCGCCCGGGAGGGATTGTCCTAAGGTGCCCGACGGACTGGGTACTGAATCTAAGACGCAATGGACCGCGCAGGTGACCTTCCCGTAGATCTGGTGCAGCAGATTGCCAGTGCCGGGACAGGGCCTCCGGAGACCGTCTGGAGGTATGCCTTCACCAAATAGGGGCCTTATTCACGTGGAAGGTGGTTCATGTGCTAAAGTCTGTGCAGAGACATTTTGCAAAGGTCGCATCTGAAGACCATTACTTTCAGGCCTGTGGCAGAGGCTGTAACAATTCACCCGGTAGGTGGCAGCTACCAATTCACGGTCGGTGGCAGAGACCGTGCGCTAAGCCTATTCGCACGCAAACAAAAGGAATAGGAGAGTTCATTGTGCATGGGCCTACTCGTATCCACACCCCCTGTCTGTCTGTTGAGGGAGTCCAACTGGTTGTGTTTCATCCTGACATTAAAAAATAAGGGAGTGTTGGACTTTTATTGGTGTGGGGCTCAATTACTGGCAGACACTGTTCCACAGGAGAAGTGGAGGCTCCAAACACCGAACACCGACCCGAAGGTAAAGAAACTTTGCTCACACCACACAAACATCTGCGGTGAAAGTATTGGCGTGGTGACCCCACACTCTCTCCTCCAAGGTACCCCTAGACTGCAGCCAAAGATAACCGATAAACAAGAGAGAGAGAGTGTAGGACGCTACAATAATATAATAAATAACTATAAATAATTATAACAAATAGTAATGTAATTATAATAAAAATTATTCAATAATGTAATCAAATCAAAAACACTGAAATTTGCTCAGTTGCAGAATTGTCGCTGTCATTAGATTTTTTGTTTAATGATGAATTTCCCCACAAATCGCTATTGCTCAATTCTGCGAGTGATTGTAATTTATTGTCGCTGTTTTTCAGCTGGTCTAAAACCACTTTTGACATAAAGGGACACTTTTTGGTTGCTATGGACAATCTCCAGTTTCCAGGCAGAAAGAACAGTTTTTATTATATAAAAGTGCATGCAGGACACTGAGAAGACCACTAGGGACAAAGGGGATGTGTAATTATTACATACAGTACTGTGATCAGTAAGATTACAGTATACTGTATGTATACTATGTGTTTACCTTTTTGAATTTGGCGCCGAACTCCGCCCCGTGCAGCGCAACGTCGCAGGGAACGGAGCTCGGCACTCGGCAGTGAGGATCGAGCGAGACACGGCTCGCACACACTGCGGGAGTACATCGCAGGATCCAGGGAACAAGGTAAGTTACTTCCCCTGGATACTGCGATGCAGCTCGAGTCAGGCTCGGGGTTACAGATTTTAGCATAAAAAATCACCCCGAGCCCGACTCGGGAATACCGCCAGGGAGGTTAAGAGCATATTAAATAAGGGCATTAGCCAGTGCATCCCATTGGGAAATACATTTAAAAGAGCAAACAGAAGTCCTGGATGGCTTAAATCCAATGTAAAAATGCATATAAAAGCAAATGAGAAGGCCTTCAAAAAATACAAGGCTGAGGGATCATCATCAGCATTCAAACTTTACAAAGAATGCAACAATAAATGTAAGGGTGCAATTAGAGCGGCTAAGATAGAACATGAAAGACACATAGCGGAGGAGAGCAAAAAAAAAACTAAGAAATTATTTAAGTAAATAAACAGTAAAAGAGGGAGGACAGACCATATTGGCCCCAAAAAGAATGAGAAAGGGAATCTGGTTACAAAAGATGGTGAGATGGCGAAGGTATCAAATGTATTTTTCTCCTCAGTTTTCATGAGGGAATAAGAGGCCTTCAGTAACCAAAACTGCAGTGTTCATCCTCATGACACATCACAGGAAGCACCCTCATGGCTAACAGAGGACAGAATTAGAAATAGACTTGGAAAACTTAACATTAATAAGTCACGGGGACCAGATGGCTTGCACCTGAGGGTTATTGGGGAACTCAGTCAAGTAATTACCAGACTATTGTTTCTAATTTTTACTGACAGTCTACTGACTGGAATGGTACCAGCTAATTGGAGAAAAGCCAATGTAGCACCAATATTTAAAAAAGGGCCAAAATACATCCCTGGGAAATACAGACCAGTTAGCCTAACATCAATAGTATTCAAGCTCTTGAGGGGGATGATAAGGGACTATATACAAGATTTTAGTCCTCCTCTTCCTGCCTCTGTTCTGCCTCAAGTGCCCTGTCCATTATTCCACGCAGTGTATGCTCCAACAGGTGTACAAGAGGTACAGTGTCACTGATGCATGCACTGTCACTGCTCACCATCCTCGTGGCCTCCTCAAATGATGCCAGGACAGTGCATGCATCCCTGATCATGCCCCACTGGCGTGGTGAAAAAAACCCGAGCTCCCCTGACCCTGTCCTGGTGCCATAGTCGCACAGGTACTCATTGATCGCCCTCTGCTGCGTGTGCAGTCGCTGCAGCATGGCCAACGTTGAGTTCCACCTGGTGGGCATGTCACATATAAGGCGGTTCTTGGGCAGGTTCAACTCCTTTTGCAGCTCAGCCAGCCGAGCACTGGCATTATATGATCTGCGGAAATGCACACAGACTTTCCTGGCCTGCCTCAGGACATCCTGTAAGCCCGGGTACCTGCCCAAGAACCGCTGCACCACCAGGTTAGGGACGTGAGCCACACAGGGCACATGGGTCAGTTGTACCTGTCGGAGGGCGGAGAGGAGGTTGGTGCCATTGTCGCAAACCACCATTCCTGGCTTAAGCTAGCGTGGCGTCAACCACCTCTTGGCCTGCCCCTGCAGAGCTGACAGAATCTCTGCCCCAGTGTGGCTCCTGTCCCCCAAACACACGAGCGCAAGCACGGCATGGCATCTTTTTGCCTGCGTACTTGCGTAGCCCCTTGAACGCCTACAGAGCACCGCTGGTTCCGAGGACAAAGCACAGGAAGAGGCCATGGATGAAGAAGAAGAGGAGGGAGTGGAGGAGAGAGGTGTGTCACAACCAGTAGTAGCATTTTGGAGGCATGGTGGCGGAACAACCTCCAACACTACTGCACCTTGTCCTGCACACTTCCCAGCTGCCAAAAGAGTGACCCAATGGGCCATGAAAGAAAGGTAACGTCCCTGTCCATGCCTGCTGGACCATGAGTCAGCGGTAATATGCACCTTACCGCTGACCGCCCTGTCCAGCGAGGCATGGACATTGCCTTCCACATGCCGGTAGAGAGCCGAAATCGCCTTCCATGAGAAAAAGTGGCGTTTGGGAACCTGCCACTGAGGAACCTCACATTGCACAAACTCACGGAAGGGGGCCGAGTCTACCAACTGAAAAGGCAGCAGTTGAAGTGCTAGCAATTTAGCCAAGCTAGCATTCAACCACTGGGCATGTGGATGGCTGGGAGTGAACTTCTTTCGACGGTCCAGCAGCTGGGGCAGGGAAATTTGCCTGCTAAAATCGGACGTCGGTGTACTGCTAGCAGAGTGCCCGCAAGTACTTGGCTGTGACACACCTAATTCTACACCTTCATTCCTCTCAGTGCAAATTTCAGAGAGGACTAAATGTATAGTGGGGTTGGAGATCCCAGCTGATGAGGAGCAAGGAGAGGTCCGCTTTGTTCTTTAGTGTGGGTCTTTAAGGTATGCATGCCAACGAGCTGCATGGCAGATCAACATATGTCTGGTCAAGCATGTGGAGTCCAAGCGGCTGATGTTTTGGCCACGCGAGATACGCTTGAGACATATGTTGCAAATAGCAGCGGTGCGATCTGATGCACTCGACTCAAAAAAGGCCCACACCAAAGAACTTTTGAAATAACACGTAGAGGCAGCGCCCTGCACAGGCGGAGCTCTGCGGTGTGATTCAGTCGGTGTGCTGCCCTTACGCTGGCCCCCGGAGGGCATCCTGCCTCGTTGGAGATGTGCCTCCTCCTCATCCTCCTCCTCCTCCTCTCTCCTATCAGGCACCGATGTGGAGTCAGTGACCTCATCATCCTCTCCCTCTTGATCACTGGAGCAAACCTGGCAGTATGCTGCAGCTGCTGGAACATGACTGCCAGATTTCTGTCCTTCTTGAGCATCCCCTCTCTCTGCGCTCACTCTACTGCCTTCCTCTAGCTGGATATCATCATCCGCGACCCTTCAAAATGCTGGGCATCCTCCTGGAGCATGTACTCAACACTGTGCTCAAACAGATCGGGGGACTCCTCAGGAGGACATGGTGGGTCTAGGGAAGGAGTGACTGATGATGACATTGATACAAGGGAAGAGGACGCATTGGCAGCTGCTTTGCCAATACCCTGAGCCTGGGGGAGAGAGGATGAGGAGGATGAATAGGGCTTGGTCATCCACTCTACCAAGTCTTCGGCATGATGCGGCTCAACATGTCCAGCTGCCGAAAATAAGGACAAGCATGTCCCATGGCCACGTGCTGATGACAATGCACTGCGTCCACGACCAGCACTGTTGCCCCCAGACACAGAGCCTGCTTGACCTCTTTTATTGGCTTGTGACTGTCTGCCTCTCCTTGTTGGCCTTCCAGACATTCTAATGGCCTGCAGGGAGATGGGAAAACCAGCAATATGGGGAGCTTCAGGTGTATACTGTGCAGGATACACCTACACCCACTGTAACTGCTTGCAGATGCCTGTTAGTGTTACACAAAAGAAATACACCAGCAATACGGGGTAACTTCAGGTGTATACTGTGCAGGAGGCACCTACACCCACTGTAACTGCTTGCAGATGCCTGTCTGTGTTACACAACAGAACAACACCACGAGCAATAAGGGGTAGCGTATACTGTGCAGGAGGCACCTACACCCACTGTAACTGCTTGCAGATGCCTGTCTGTGTTACACAACAGAACAACACCACGAGCAATAAGGGGTAGCGTATACTGTGCAGGAGGCACCTACACCCACTGTAACTGCTTGCAGATGCCTGTCTGTGTTACACAACAGAACAACACCACGAGCAATAAGGGGTAGCGTATACTGTGCAGGAGGCACCTACACCCACTGTAACTGCTTGCAGATGCCTGTCTGTGTTAAACAACAGAACAACACCATGAGCAATAAGGGGTAGCGTATACTGTGCAGGAGGCACCTACACCCACTGTAACTGCTTGCAGATGCCTGTCTGTGTTACACAACAGAACAACACCATGAGCAATAAGGGGTAGCTTCAGGTGTATACTGTGCAGGAGGCACCTACACCCACTGTAACTACTTGCAGATGCCTGTCTGTGTTACACAACAGAACAACACCACGAGCAATAAGGGGTAGCGTATACTGTGCAGGAGGCACCTACATCCACTGTAACTGCTTGCAGATGCCTGTTAGTGTTACACAAAAGAAATACACCAGCAATACGGGGAGCTTCAGGTGTATACTGTGCAGGAGGCACCTACACCCACTGTAACTGCTTGCAGATGCCTGTCTGTGTTACACAACAGAACAACACCACAAGCAATAAGGGGTAGCGTATACTGTGCAGGAGGCACCTACACCCACTGTAACTGCTTGCAGATGCCTGTCTGTGTTACACAACAGAACAACACCACGAGCAATAAGGGGTAGCGTATACTGTGCAGGAGGCACCTACACCCACTGTAACTGCTTGCAGATGCCTGTCTGTGTTAAACAACAGAACAACACCATGAGCAATAAGGGGTAGCGTATACTGTGCAGGAGGCACCTACACCCACTGTAACTGCTTGCAGATGCCTGTCTGTGTTACACAACAGAACAACACCATGAGCAATAAGGGGTAGCTTCAGGTGTATACTGTGCAGGAGGCACCTACACCCACTGTAACTACTTGCAGATGCCTGTCTGTGTTACACAACAGAACAACACCACGAGCAATAAGGGGTAGCGTATACTGTGCAGGAGGCACCTACATCCACTGTAACTGCTTGCAGATGCCTGTTAGTGTTACACAAAAGAAATACACCAGCAATACGGGGAGCTTCAGGTGTATACTGTGCAGGAGGCACCTACACCCACTGTAACTGCTTGCAGATGCCTGTCTGTGTTACACAACAGAACAACACCACAAGCAATAAGGGGTAGCGTATACTGTGCAGGAGGCACCTACACCCATTGTAACTGCTTGCAGATGCCTGTCTGTGTTACACAACAGAACAACACCACGAGCAATAAGGGGTAGCGTATACTGTGCAGGAGGCACCTACACCCACTGTAACTGCTTGCAGATGTCTGTCTGTGTTACACAACAGAACAACACCACGAGCAATAAGGGGTAGCGTATACTGTGCAGGAGGCACCTACACCCACTGTAACTGCTTGCAGATGCCTGTCTGTGTTACACAACAGAACAACACCACGAGCAATAAGGGGTAGCTTCAGGTGTATACTGTGCAGGAGGTTTAGCAAAGAATAAAGCCCCATACACACAATCGGTTTGACTGATGAAAACCGTCCGATGGATGGTTTTCATCAGACCAACCGATTGTGTATGGTACCCATCGGTCTTTTTTCCATCGGTTGGAAAAAATAGAACATGTTTTAAAACTCCGATCGTCTATGGGCAAGTCCATCGGATCAAAAACCCACGCATGCTCAGAATCAAGTCGACGCATGCTCAGAAGCATTAAACTTCATTTTTCTCGGCTCATCTGAGTGTTTTACGTCACCGCGTTTGGAACAGTCGGTTTTTTGACTGATGGTGTGTGGGCAAGACTGATGAAAAACAGTTTCATCGGATTTCCGATGGACAAATCCATCGGACGAAAATCCATAGGTTATCCGATCGTGTGTACGGGGCTTAACACTGACACTGTCCCTGCCTATCCTTCTCTCTCCCTGCATGCCAACACACTTTAAATGCACAAGGTTTAGCAAAGAATATCACTGACACTGTCCCTGCCTATCCTTCTCTCTCCCTGCACACCAACACACTGTAAATGCACAAGGTTTAGCAAAGAATATCACTGACACTGTCCCTGCCTATCCTTCTCTCTCCCTGCACACCAACACACTGTAAATGCACAAGGTTTATCAAAGAATATCACTGACACTGTCCCTGCCTATCCTTCTCTCTCCCTGGACGCCAACACACTGTAAATGTACAAGGTTTATCAAAGATATCACTGACACTGTCCCTGCCTATCCTTCTCTCTCCCTGCACGCCAACACACTACACAAGGCCGCCGCGCTGGCGGCCTTTTATAGTGTGGGGCATGTACTAAACCCCCCTGGGCTATAATTGGCCACAGGCATCCTGCCTGTGGCCAATTATGGCTCTCATCGCTGCCGACGCTGTGATTGGCCAAGCATGCGGGGTCACAGTGCATGCTTGGCCAATCACAGCGCCGGCAATGCACTGCGATGGCGCAGTATATTGTGGGCCGTTCGCGTCACACGAATTTGGCGCGAACGCCCCACAAAGTTCTGGTTTCGCCGAACAGGCAAACAGCTGATGTTCGAGTCGAACATGCGTTCGACTCGAACACCGAGCTCATCCCTACTATCTATCTATCTATCTATCTATTATCATTACTGGATCTGATTTTTATGTATTATGGGAACCTGTGGGCTATAAAATAAGACAATCAGCACAATCATTAAACAACTAAAACAGCCTTTCTTGGGTCAGACATAGACAGTGTATGGGTGTATTTATGGTAAAATGAAAGAAAACCGACATAGGTAAACAAATGTGAAAATGTAATTATCATCAGCATCATATGTAAACACAGGAAAAAGTCATATAATAATGAGTAATCTCAACCCTGAAGATACTTTACATATATAGACCTTGTAATTCTATATTTGTGGCCACACAATGTACAAACGTTCGCACCGTGGTTAGTGTAGCACAAACTGCTTCGTTATTTTAGTAACTTAACTGATTTTCATTTTCTTTTTTTTTTGAACAGCAGTACCCCCTGCAGTTAACAATGAAGAGGATCTCTACACACTGGGAAGAAATAAAAAATAAAAGTATGATACACAAAGAAAGGATCTAAGCCACAGCTGGCATTTAAATCAAACATTTTCTCTGAGGTCAGTTTGCTGGTTCCTTTCCATGTTAGTAGCTGGTGTAAAAAAAAAAAAAAAAAAAAATAATATTTTAAAGCTACAAATCTCACAGTGTACATAGAAAGAATTCAAGCTTTTAAAAATTTTGCCTTTGAAGCCGTACAGTATCACATCAAAGTATTTTCAAAGCGGTGTTTCTTACAAAATAATTTAATAACTCTTTTTTTTCCATAGGATATGCATTTGATTTTCCTTTGAATTATATAAGACCACAATCATTAGGTAGCTTGATTATAAGGCTGGTTTGCAGTCTTCACTAGTCTTCTACTGTGCTTTTGTATCTCTCACACAAGGAATGTATTGAACGTGTTTGTGCAGGAGGGACTGTAAAGGTCAATGCTGCATCAGTATTATCTCTCTGCAGGTAAATGCAGGGCAGCTCATTTACATAAGAAAAAAAAAGCCACATCCTACAGTGAAACCACGTTTATCCCTGTTTGAGGTTTTGGTCTGTAGTCAGACCCTGCAAAATTCATTGCCCCTTTTGTTATTATCAGGTTTTAGTATACAGTGTTGAGACCCACTGGCTACAGTGATGTGGCTAATCTGATGGACTGTCACTTGCACTCTTATGGGCAACACAGTTCAATATTCCCAGGAACTCACATCCCCTGCTGCCTGTACTGTTCATATAGAGCCATGTGGAGTTTCAATTAAAGAGCGAAAGTCTAAACCAACTGCTTCAGGCTCTCTTTGGAAACCAATGGCCTCTTGAAGTCATATAAATAGACATAGTCAGATAGCCATTTCAATAAAAAAAACACAACAATTTTTATAGTTGTGTGAATCACAAATGTGGCCAGCAAGTAAGGCTCTTAGCTATTACCACTTAAGCCCCGGAAGGATTTGCCCCCTTAATGACCAGGCTATTTTTTGCGATACGGCACTGTGTTGATTTAACTGACAATTGCGTGGTCGTGCGACGCTTTACCCAAACAAAATTGATGCCCTTTTTTTTCCCCCACAAATAGACCTTTTTTTTGTGATATTTTTTGTGCTATAAACAAAAAAAAGAGCGAAATTTTGAAAAAAACACAATATTTTTTACTTTCTGCTATAATAAATATGCAACAAAAAAAAGTTCTTCATCAGTTTAGGCCAATGTGTATTCTTCTACATATTTTTGGTAAAAAAAATAAATCACAATAAGCGTATATATTGATTGGTTTGCGCAAAAGTTATAAAGTCTACAAAATAGGGAATATATTTATGGCACTTTTATTATTATTTTTTTTTACTAGCAATGGCGGCGGTCTGCAATTTTTAGCAGGACTGCGACATTGCGGCGGACAGATCGGATACTTTTGACACTTTTTTGGGACCATTGACATTTATACAGTGATCAGAGCTAAAAATAGCCACTGATTACTGTATAAATGTCATTGGCAGGGAAGGGGTTAACACTAGGGGGAGATCAAGGGGTTAAATGTGTGTCCTAGGGAGCGTTTCTAATTGTGGGGGGATGTGACTGCCTGGAGGAGGTGACTGATCGCTGTTCATACCCATTATGAACAGCAGATCTGTCTCCTCTCCTCTGACAGAATCGAAATCTGTCTGTTTACATTGACAGACCTCCGTTCTGTCTCTCTCAGGAGCGATCGCGGGTGCCCGGTGGACATCGTGGCTGCCGGGGACTTGCATCAGCTCCTACATCAGGCACCCCCTATATGCCTTAAAGCGCCCGCCGTACAGCTATCGTGATTCGCGCAGGGGAGCCAACCTGCCGCCATATAACACTGAGAGGCTGAGACAGGCATCAGTTGAGGTACCAGACTTTATTGTCGCGATGACGCGGTGCCTGGACTGATTCCAGTGACATCAGCAGGGGGTGGACTTCAGACCACTCTCTGTGGAAAATGGGTCAGAGGAGTGCAAAACAAATTGCACTCCTGTGGCCCATAGGAGAAGCCCAGCCAAATGAGCTCAGGCTGGAGTTCTCCTTTAAACCAGTCAGTCACACCATACCTCCTCTTCCCTGCACTCCCCACCCCTTTCAAGTGACTTGGCCCCCAAATTTAGATCAGAATAAGTCTCAACTGTGCCAGGCCCAAGCAAGAAGCATGTCTTTCACTTTGGTAGATTATATGGAGGCAGCCTCCACCAGTGTTTGTTGCCCCAGAATTTTATATTCCAGGTATGTGCCTGCTGTACCATGTACTTGTATGAAAAGTATCCTGTTCTCTCTTTGTATTGCTTCATTTGTGTGAAATCCCTGGTGTTCCTGGCAGTCCCTCTGCTTTCCTATTAAAAACTGACCACACTAAGCAGGATAACACCACATGGTCAGTTTTATAGCTAAGCTGAGAACTCAGTATGCTCTCCACCAATGATCAGATTTGTGCTGACACACCTCTCCTGCACAGCCATTCACTAGAAAGTTCAGTGTGCAGCTGCTTCTCTCCCAGCCTGTCAGCTTGAGAGTGGCTCTCCTTCCCATCCCTCCCACCGCTATTCAGATGCAATATGCAGCAAAAATACTTGTATCACCTCTGGATTATGCAATTACTAACTACAGGTGCATCTCATAAAATTTGAATATCATCAAAAAGGTAATTTATTTAAGTAATTCAATTCAAAAAGTGAAACTCATATATTTTATATAGATGCGTTACACACAGAGTGATATTTTTTAAGCATTTCTTTTTTTTTATTTTGATGATTATAGCTTACAGCTAGTGAAAACCCCAAATTCAGTATGTCAGAAAATTAGAATATTACATAAGACAAATCAAAAAAAGGATTTGTACAGTATAGTATGCACTTAATACTTGGTCGGGGCTTCTTTTGCATGAATTACTGGTTAAAAGTGGGGTGGCATTGAGGCGATCAGCCTGTGGCACTGCTGAGGTGTTACGGAAGCCCAGGTTTCTTTGATAGAGTCCTTCAGCTCGTCTGCATTGTTGGCTTTGGTGTCTCTCATCTTCCTCTTGACAATACCTCACAGATTCTCTATACGGTTTAGATCAGGCGAGTTTACTGGCCTGTCAAGCACAGTGATACCATGATCATTATTAGGGATGAGCTCGGTGTTCGAGTTGAACATACGTTCGACTCGAACATCGGCTGTTCGACCGTTCGCCGAACATCGAACGATTTGGGCCGTTCGCGCCAAATTCGAGTGACGCGAACGGCCCACAATACACTGCGCCATCGCAGTGCAATCCCGGCGCTGTGATTGGCCAAGCATGCACTGTGACCTTGCATGCTTGGCCAATCACAGCGCCGGCAGCTAGGAGAGCCATAATTGGCCACAGGCAGGTTGCCTGTGGCCAATTATAGCTCAGGGGATTTAGCACACACCCCACACTATAAAAGGCCACCAGCGCAGCGGCCTTGTGTAGTGTGTTCCGGCACAGGGAAAGAGAAGGATAGGCAGGGACAGTGTTGATATTCTTTGTGCTATTCTTGTGTGCAGGGAGAGAGAAGGATAGGCAGGGAGAGTGTCAGTGTCATATTCTTTGCTAAACCTTGTGTGCAGGGAGAGAGAAGGATAGGCAGGGGACAGTGTCAGTGTCATATTGTTTGCTAAACCTTGTGTGCAGGGAGAGAGAAGGATAGGCAAGGAGAGTGTCAGTGTCATATTCTTTGCTAAACCTTGTGTGCAGGGAGAGAGAAGGATAGGCAGGGGACAGTGTCAGTGTCATATTCTTTGCTAAACCTTGTGTGCAGGGAGAGAGAAGGATAGGCAGGGGACAGTGTCAGTGTCATATTCTTTACTAAACCTTGTGTGCAGGGAGAGAGAAGGATAGGCAGGGAGAGTGTCAGTGTCATATACTTTGATAACCCTTGTGTGCAGGGAGAGAGAAGGATAGGCAGGGGACAGTGTCAGTGTCATTGTTACTAAGCCTCCTGCACATTATACACCTGAAGTTAGCCCGTATTGCTGTGTTTTCCTGGTGTGTTACACCAACAGGCATTTGCAGCACTTACAGCGGGCGGAGTGTGCCTCCTGCACATTATACACCTGAAGTTAGCCCGTATTGCTGTGTTTTCCTGGTGTATTACACCAACAGGCATTTGCAGCACTTACAGCGGGCGGAGTGTGCCTGCTGCACATTATACACTTGAAGTTAGCCCGTATTGCTGTGTTTTCCTGGTGTGTTACACCAATAGGCATTTGCAGCACTTACAGCGGGCGGAGGGGGGCCTCCTGCACATTATACACCTGAAGTTAGCCCGTATTGCTGTGTTTTCCTGGTGTGTTACACCAACAGGCATTTGCAGCACTTACAGTGGGCGGAGTGTGCCTCCTGCACATTATACACTTGAAGTTAGCCCGTATTGCTGTGTTTTCCTGGTGTGTTACACCAATAGGCATTTGCAGCACTTACAGCGGGCGGAGGGGGGCCTCCTGCACATTATACACCTGAAGTTAGCCCGTATTGCTGTGTTTTCCTGGTGTGTTACACCAACAGGCATTTGCAGCACTTACAGTGGGCGGAGTGTGCCTCCTGCACATTATACACCTGAAGTTAGCCCGTATTGCTGTGTTTTCCTGGTGTGTTACACCAACAGGCATTTGCAGCACTTACAGCAGGCGGAGTGTGCCTCCTGTACATTATACACCTGAAGTTAGCCCGTATTGCTGTGTTTTCCTGGTGTGTTACACCAACAGGCATTTGCAGCACTTACAGCGGGCGGAGTGTGCCTCCTGCACATTATACACCTGAAGTTAGCCCGTATTGCTGTATTTTCCTGGTGTGTTACACCAACAGGCATTTGCAGCACTTACAGCAGGCGTAGTGTGATTCCTGCAAAATATACTCCTGAAGCTAGGCCTTATTGCTGGTTTTCCCATCTCCCTGCAGGCCATTAGAATGTCTGGAAGGCAAACAAGGAGAGGCAGACAGTCAGGAGCCAATAAAAGAGGGCAAGCAGGCTCTGTGTCTAGAGACAACAGTGCTGGTCATGGACGCGGTGCATCGCCATCAGCACGTGGCCATGGGACACGCTTGTCCTTCTTTTCGGCAGCTGGATGTGTTGAGCCGCATCATGCCGAAGACTTGGTAGAGTGGATGACCAAGCCCTCCTCATCCTCTCTCACCCAGGCTCAGGGTACTGGCAAAGCAGCTGCCAAAGCGTCCTCTTCCCTGGTATCAATGTCATCATCAGTCACTCCTTCCCTAGACCAACCATGTCCTCCTGAGGAGTCCCCCAAACTGTTTGAGCACAGTGTTGGGTACATGCTCCAGGAGGATGCCCAGCGTTTCAAAGGGTCTGATGATGATACCCAGCTAGAGGAAGGCAGTAGCGTGAGAGCAGAGAGAGGGGATGCTCAAGAAGGACACCAATCTGGCAGTCATGTTCCAGCAGCTGCAGCATACTGCCAGATTGGCTCCAGTGATGAGTAGGGAGGGGATGATGAGGTCACTGACTCCAGGTGGGTGTCTAATAGGAGAGAGGAGGAGGATGAGGAGGAGGCACATCTCCAACGAGGCAGGATGCCCTCGGGGAGCCAGCGTAAGGGCAGCACACCAACGGAATCACACCGCAGAGCTCCGCCTGTGCAGGGCGCTGCCTCTGCCCGTTATTCAAAAAGTTCTTTGGTGTGGGCCTTTTTTGAGTCGCGTGCATCATATCGCACAGCTGCTGTTTGCAACATACGTCTCAAGCATCACCCACTTGGGCACCACATGCTTGAACAGACATATGTTGACCTGCCATGCAGCTCGTTGGCAAGCCTACCTTAAAGACCCACACCAAAGAACAAAGTGGACCTCTCCTTGCACCGCATCAGCTGGGATCTCCAACCCCACTATACCTTCAGTCCTCTCTGAAACCTGCACTGAGAGGAATGAAGGTGTAGAATTAGGTGTGTCACAGCCAAGTACTTGCGGGCACTCTGCTAGCAGTACACCGACGTCTGATTCTAGCAGGCAAATTTCCCTGCCCCAGCTGCTGGACCGTCGAAAGAAGTTCACTCCCAGCCATCCACATGCCCAGCGGTTGAATGCTAGCTTGGCTAAATTGCTAGCGCTTCAACTGCTGCCTTTTCAGTTGGTAGACTCGGCCCCCTTCCGTGAGTTTGTGCAATGTGCGGTTCCTCAGTGGCAGGTTCCCAAATGCCACTTTTTCTCACGGAAGGCGATTCCGGCTCTCTACCGGCATGTGGAAGGCAATGTCTTGGCCTCGCTGGACAGGGCGGTCAGCGGTAAGGTGCATATTACCGCTGACTCATGGTCCAGCAGGCATGGACAGGGACGTTACCTTTCTTTCACGGCCCATTGGGTCACTCTTTTGGCATCTGGGAAGGATGCAGGACAAGGTGCAGTAGTGTTGGAGGTTGTTCCGCCGCCACGCCTCCAAACTGCTACTACTGGTTGTGACACACCTCTCTCCTCCACTCCCTCCTCTTCTTCTTCCTCCATGGCCTCTTCCTGTGCTTTGTCCTCGGAACCAGTGGGGCTCCGTAGGCGTTCAAGGGGCTACGCAAGTACGCAGGCAAAAAGATGCCATGTCGTGCTTGTGCTGGTGTGTTTTGGGAACAGGAGCCACACTGGGGCAGATGTTCTGTCTGCTCTGCAGGGGCAGGCCGAGAGGTGGTTGACGCCACGCCAGCTTAAGCCAGGAATGGTGGTTTGCGACAATGGCACCAACCTCCTCTCCGCCCTCCGACAGGGACAACTGACCCATGTGCCCTGTGTGGCTCACGTCCTTAACCTGGTGGTGCAGCGGTTCTTGGGCAGGTACCCGGGCTTACAGGATGTCCTGAGGCAGGCCAGGAAAGTCTGTGTGCATTTCCGCAGATCTTATAATGCCAGTGCTTGCCTGGCTGAGCTGCAAAAGGTGTTGAACCTGCCCAAGAACCGCCTTATATGTGACATGCCCACCAGGTGGAACTCAACGTTGGCCATGCTGCAGTGGCTGCACACACAGCAGAGGGCCATCAATGAGTACCTGTGCGACTACGGCACCAGGACAGGGTCAGGGGAGCTCGGTTTTTTTTCACCACGCCAGTGGGGCATGATCAGGGATGCATGCACTGTCCTGGCACCATTTGAGGAGGCCACGAGGATGGTGAGCAGTGACAGTGCATGCATCAGTGACACTGTACCTCTTGTCCACCTGTTGGAACATACGCTGCATGGAATAATGGACAGGGCACTTGAGGCAGAACAGAGGCAGGAAGAGGAGGACTTCCTTGCCTCTCAAGGCCCCCTTTACCCAGACAGTGTTCCTTCTGTCCCACCCATCGCACAGGAAGAGGAGGAGGAGGATTGTGTCAGCATGGAGGTGGAGCCTGGCACTCAGTATCATCAGCAGCAGTCTTTTAGGGATGATTTACTGTCCCAAGAAACCAGTGGACTTGTACGTGGCTGGGAGGAGGTGGCTGCGGATCATGTCGTCCTTAGTGACCCAGAGGACTCCGGACCGAATGCCTCAGCTAACCTACGCTGCATGGCCTCCCTGATCCTGCAAAGTCTGCGGAAGGATCCTCGTATTCTTCGGATCAAGGAGAGGGACCATTACTGGCTGGCCACTCTCCTTGATCCACGGTACAAGGGTAAGGTTGCGGACCTTATCTTACCGTCACAGAGGGAGCAGAGGATGAGACAACTCCGGGAGGCCTTGCAGAAAGGTCTGTGCAACGCATTCCCAGAGACTGGGAGGTTACAAACTCCTGGTCCTGGACAACGAGTTGCTGAGGCTTCGGTCAGTCAAAGAAGGAGCGGTGGGGAAGGTAGCCGTCTGACTGATGCGTTCAGACAATTCTTTAGTCCGCAGCCCCAAGGTATGATCGGTTCCAGCAACCATCGCCAGCGTCTGATATACATGGTGCCGGAATACCTAGGGGCAAGGTCAGACTTGGACACCTTCCCCACCGAAAATCCTCTGGCTTACTGGGTCTTGAGGATGGATCACTGGCCAGAGCTTGCACAGTATGCAGTTGAGCTAGTGGCCTGTCCTGCATCCAGCGTTCTTTCAGAACGCACATTCAGTGCTGCTGGAGGATTTGTCACGGATCACAGGGTGCGCCTGTCCACCGACTCGGTTGATCGACTGACCTTCATAAAGATGAACCAGTCTTGGATCACCACCAGCTACCAAACACCTGAAGCTGATATAACAGACTAATTTATTTTCAAATGTCACATCCCTTCAAGACTGATGCTGATGCTGAGAGACTGTCCTGTTATGTTGACTGACTATCCTCCTCCTCCTCAATGATCCGATTGATGGTGATAGCTTGGAAGAACATTTTTGTTTCTGGGTGCCACCACCAGTGGCTAAGGCCCAATTTTTCAGCCCCTGTTTAACAGGGGCATGTAATTACAATTTTTTATGCAATGCTTTGCAGCAGGGCTCATTCCTGCACTCCAACTAGAGTATCTGGGAGAGGTTGCAGTGTCGTGGCACCAGCACCAGTGGCTAAGGCCCAATTTTTCAGCCCCTGTTTAACAGGGGCATGTAATTACAATTTTTTATGCAATGCTTTGCAGCAGGGCTCATTCCTGCACTCCAACTAGAGTATCTGGGAGAGGTTGCAGTGTCGTGGCACCAGCACCAGTGGCTAAGGCCCAATTTTTCAGCCCCTGTTTAACAGGGGCGTGTTATTACAATTTTTTATGCAATGCTTTGCAGCAGGGCTCATTCCTGCACTCCAACTAGAGTATCTGGGAGAGGTTGCAGTGTCGTGGCACCAGCACCAGTGCCTAAGGCCCAATTTTTCAGCCCCTGTTTAACAGGGGCGTGTAATTACAATTTTTTATGCAATGCTTTGCAGCAGGGCTCATTCCTGCACTCCAACTAGAGTATCTGGGAGAGGTTGCAGTGTCGTGGCACCAGCACCAGTGGCTAAGGCCCAATTTTTCAGCCCCTGTTTAACAGGGGCATGTAATTACAATTTTTTATGCAATGCTTTGCAGCAGGGCTCATTCCTGCACTCCAACTAGAGTATCTGGGAGAGGTTGCAGTGTCGTGGCACCAGCACCAGTGGCTAAGGCCCAATTTTTCAGCCCCTGTTTAACAGGGGCGTGTTATTACAATTTTTTATGCAATGCTTTGCAGCAGGGCTCATTCCTGCACTCCAACTAGAGTATCTGGGAGAGGTTGCAGTGTCGTGGCACCAGCACCAGTGCCTAAGGCCCAATTTTTCAGCCCCTGTTTAACAGGGGCGTGTAATTACAATTTTTGATGCAATACTTTGCAACAGGGCTCATTGCTGTGCTCCAAGTACAGTATCTGTGAGGGGTTGCAGTGTTGTGGCACCAGTGCCTAAGGCCCAATTTTTCTGCCCCTGTTTAACAGGGGCATGTAATTACAATTCTTGATCTAATGATTCACAGCAGGGCCCATTCCTGCGCCCACCAAGAGTAACTTTGAGGCCTTACAGTGTTGTGTCAACACCACCACCACCACCACCACCACCAAAGGCCCAATTTTTCAGCCCCTGTTCAACAGGGGCATGCAATTACAATTCTTGATCTAATAATTCACAGAAGGGCCCATTCATGCGCCCACCAAGAGTAACTGTGAGGGCTCACAGTGTTGTGGCAACACCAACATGTAAGGGGCAAATTTCAGCTGAGTATATACGGCAGGCCCCTACTTTCAAACATCCAACTTACAAACGACTCCTCCTTGCAAACGGAAGGATACAACAGGAAGTGAAAGGAAATCTACCCCTAGGAAGGCAAATTCTCTCCTGTAAGAGTTAATATGGGAAAAAAAGTGTCTCCTCTCCACTGATGCTTTATCACCAATTCTTGTTTCAATAAAAACCCCAAATTTTCAAAAAACATTTGTCATTAGGACGGAAAGTGAGGTGAACTGTTCTGAACAGGTGCACACTGCACAGACAGCAAAACAAATGTTACAGGGGTGATAACCCTTCCCTATGTTTTCCAAAAAGCTTAAAAATTGATTTTTTGGCTGGAGCTACACTTAAACAATGTACCTGTTCAAAATTACAAACAGATTCTACATAAGAACAAACCTACAGTCCCTGTCTTGTATGCACCGCCTGTATACGGCTGTTCAGAGTATATAGGGCCGTTTTTATTTTGTGTGCGGGGTTCCCCTTAATATCCATACAAGACCCAAAGGGGCTGGTAATGGGCTGGGGTGGGGTGGGGGGGTGTGTGATGGGGTAGCTATGCCATTTTTCTTAAAGATTTTCATCCATATTACCGGGACCAGACATTACATTAAAGCTGCAAGCAGTTTTAAATGGCTTTTTTTCCTTTAGAAATTAAATTTTGTGCAGGGACAGTTCTAGACACGGGAAACACGTGGCACTTCACAGACATACTTTAGACACCCCCCAGGTACGATATTTAACCACTTAACGACCGCTCACTGTATATATACGTCGGCAGAATGGCACCGACAGGCACAATCACGTAGAGCATACGTGATTGCCTTTGTATAGTTGGGGGGTCCAATCGGACCCCCCTCCTATACAGTGAGCGGTGGCTAAGTGTCCGGGAGCGTTCCGGGATGAGGGGGCAGCCATTCGTTTCCGGCCACCCCCTCGCGATCGCTCCCGGCGAATGGAAATGCCCCCTCTGTCTGTGTCAGGCAGAGGAAGCAGGAGGAAGTGATGTCATCTCTGGTGCGGCGCTCACATATACCGAGCGCCGTACAAGAGAAGACATCAGGTCAGTGCACACAACACTACACTGACACCAGGACACATAGGGACATAAATCGCCCCCCCAGGCCCCCCCAGACACCCCCAGATCACCCCCCAGATCACCCCCCAGCCCCCAGTCACAGTGTCACTGATTGCAGTGACCATTTATTTACTGATCACTCAGCAATCAGTGACATTTGTGACTGTAAAAGTGTCAGTACATTCAGTTTTAGGTCCAGTGTAGCCCCCTAACCCCCCTAATAAAGGTTTAACCCCCTGATCACCCCCCAGATAACCCTTTCACCCCCTATCACCACTGTCGCTAAGCGATCATTTTTCTGATCGCTGTCTTAGCGTCAGTGATGCCGATCGGCAGCCAGTAATTTTTTTTAGGTTCGCTGCATGTTTTTATAGCGTCAGGTACCCCAATATATTATCTAATAAAGGTTTAACCCCCTTGATCGCCCCCCAGGTAACCCTTTCACCCCCTATCACCACTGTCGCTAAGCGATCGTTTTTCTAAACGCTGTCTTAGTGTCGGTGATGCAGATCGGTAGCCGGTAATTTTTTTTAGGTTCGCCGCAGGTTTTTATAGCGTCAGGTACCCCAATATATTATCTAATAAAGGTTTAACCCCCTTGATCGCCCCCCAGGTAACCCTTTCACCCCCTATCACCACTGTCGCTAAGCGATCGTTTTTCTAAACGCTGTCTTAGTGTCGGTGATGCAGATCGGTAGCCAGTAATTTTTTTTAGGTTCGCCGCATGTTTTTATAGCGTCAGGTACCCCAATATATTATCTAATAAAGGTTTAACCCCCTTGATCGCCCCCCAGGTAACCCTTTCACCACCTATCACCACTGTCGCTAAGCGATCGTTTTTCTAAACCCTGTCTTAGTGTCGGTGATGCAGATCGGTAGCTGGTAATTTTTTTTAGGTTCGCCGCAGGTTTTTCTAGCGTCAGGTACCCCAATATATTATCTAATAAAGGTTTAACCCCCTTGATCGCCCCCCAGGTAACCCTTTCACCCCCTATCACCACTGTCGCTAAGCGTTCGTTTTTCTAAACGCTGTCTTAGTGTCGGTGATGCAGATCGGTAGCCAGTAATTTTTTTTAGGTTCGCCGCAGGTTTTTATAGCGTCAGGTACCCCAATATATTATCTAGTAAAGGTTTAACCCCCTTGATCGCCCCCCAGGTAACCCTTTCACCCCCTATCACCACTGTCGCTAAGCGATCGTTTTTCTGATCGCTGTCTTAGTGTCGGTGATGCAGATCGGTAGCCAGTAATTTTTTTTAGGTTCGCCGCAGGTTTTTATAGCGTCAGGTACCCCCATATATTATCTAATAAAGGTTTTAACCCCCTGATTGCCCCTAGTTAACCCTTTCACCAGTGATCACCATATAAGTGTTACGGGTGACGCTGGTTAGTTAGTTTGCTTTTTATAGTGTCAGGGCACCCGCCGTATATAACCCAATAAAGGTTTAACCCCCTGATCGCCCGGCGGGTGATATCAATTAGGTTTTAGCGTCAGAGAGGGTCTGCGTCACACCCCAGGCAGCGTCAGGTTAGTGCCAGTAACGCTAACACCCACGCGTGAAGCATACACCCTCCTTAGTGGTATAGTATCTGAACAGATCAATATCTGATCTGATCAGATCTATACTAGCGTCCCCAGCAGTTTAGGGTTCCCAAAAACGCAGTGTTAGCGGGATCAGCCCAGATACCTGCTAGCACCTGCGTTTTGCCCCTCCGTCCAGCCTAGGCCACCCAAGTGCAGTATCGATCGATCACTGTCACTTACAAAACAAAAACACACATAACTGCAGCGTTCGCAGAGACAGGCCTGATCCCTGCGACTCCAGTGCTGTAGCAGGTGATTTCACCACCACAGTTAAATAAAAAAAGCATATATGCCGAAGCATTGGGGCAGCAGGAGCGGAGGAGCGATTTTTCTCCTAATGCCGCGTACATACGGTCGAAATTCCGACGGAGGCTTGTCCGTGGAAAAGTCCGACCATGTGTGTGCGGCATAACTTTTTTGCGGGAGGATGCCCCCATGCTTCGGCATATATAAATGGTGCGTGTATGCCCATCATTGGAAGTGGGTGGATGAAGGGCGGTATTCTAATGGTGGGCATACCCACCGATCAATCTCTTTTTTCGTTCAGCCAACTGGCTGCATGAAAAAAAAAGATTACAATACATGTCCAACAAGGACCAGCAACGTACTGGTATGTTGCTGGACTTTGAATGTTTATACCAGAATGATGCCTGCGGGTTTAGGTATCATCTTGGTATCATTCTTTTTAGCCTGCAGCCGGCTTTCATGTAAAAGCAATCCTAGCGGCTAATTAGCCTCTGGACTGCTTTTACAAGCAGTGGGAGGGAATGCCCCCCCCGGATATAAAAAGCGCCATTGGGAAATTGGAAAAGCATTTTATCACACCGATCTTGGTGTGGTCAGATGCTTTGAGGGCAGAGGAAAAATCTAGGGTCTAGAAGACCCCAGTTTTTTCAAAAAAAGAGTACCTGTCACTACCTATTGCTATCATAGGGGATATTTACATTCCCTGAGATAACAATAAAAATGATAAAAAAAAAAATACTTGGAAGGAACAATTTAAAAATAAAATAAAAAAGCAAAATTAATAATAAAAAAAAAAAAAAAAAAAAAGCACCCCTGTCCTGCCCTGCTCTTGCCCAATGGCGAACGCAAGCGTCGGTCTGGCGTCATATGTAAACAGCAATTGCACCATGCATGTGAGGTATCACCGCGAAGGTCAGATCGAGAGCAGTCATTTTAGCAGTAGACCTCCTCTGTAAATCTACTGGGGTAACCTGTAAAGGCTTTTAAAAATGTATGTAGTTTGTCGCCAATGCGCGTTTGTGCGAAATTTTAAAGCATGTCGTGTTTGGTATCTATGTACTCGGCCTAAGATCATCTTTTTTATTTCATCAAACATTTGGGCAATATAGTGTGTTTTAGTGCATTAAAATTAAAAAAGTGTATTTTTTAACCCAAAAAATGCGTTTGAAAAATCGCTGCGCAAATACTGTGTAGAAAAAAAAAATGCAACACCCACCATTTTAATCTGTAGGGCCTTTGCTTTAAAAATATATATAATGTTTGGGGGTTCAACATAATTTTCTTGCAAAAAAAAATGTTTTCATGTAAACAAAAAGTGTCAAAAAGGGCTTTGTCCTCAAGTGGTTAGAAGAGTGGACGTAAGCTTCCTAATGTTGTGTATAAAATGCCAGAACAGTTCAAAACCCCCCCAAATGACCCCATTTTGGAAAGTAGACACCCCAAGCTATATACTGAGAGGCATGTCGAGTCCATGGAATATTTTATATGTTGACACAAGTTGCGGAAAAACGACAATTTTTTTTCTTTTTTTGCACAAAGTTGTCACTAAATGATATATTGCTCAAACATGCCATGGGCATATGTGGAATTACACCCCAAAATACATTCTGTTGCTTCTCCTGAGTACGGGGATACCACATGTGTGAGACTTTTTGGGAGCCTAGCCGCGTACGGGACCCCAAAAACCAAGCACCGCCTTCAGGCTTTCTAAGGGTGTAAATTTTTGATTTCACTTCTCACTGCCTATCACAGTTTCGGAGGCCATGGAATGCCCAGATGGCACAAAACCCCCCAAAATGACTCCATTTTGGAAAGTAGACACCCCAAGCTATTTGCTGAGAGGTATTGTGAGTATTTTGCAGATCTCGCTTTTTGTCACAAAGTTTTGAAAATTGAAAAAAAATATATATATATATATATATATATATATATATATATTCTTTCTTCATTTTCAAAAACAAATGAGAGCTGTAAAATACTCGCCATGCCTCTCAGCAAATAGCTTGGGGTGTCTATATTCCAAAATGGGGTCATTTGGGGGGGGTTTGTGCTATTTTGGCATTTTATGGCCTTCGAAACTGTGATAGGTAGTGAGGAGTGAAATCAAAAATTTGTGCCTAGAAATCCTGAAGGCGGTGCTTGGTTTTCGGGGTCCCGTACGTGGCTAGGCTCCTAAAAAGTCCCACACATGTGGTATCCCCGTACTCAGGAGAAGCAAAAAATTTTATTTTGGGGTGTAATTCCACATATAACCATGGCATGTGTGAGCAATATATCATTTAGTGACAACTTTTTGTAATTTTTTTTATTTTTATTTTTTTGTCATTATTCAATCACTTGGGACAAAAAAAAAAATATATTCAATGGGCTCAACAGGCCTCTCAGCAATTTCCTTGGGGTGTCTACTTTCTAAAATGGGGTCATTTGTGGGGGTTTTGTGCTATTTTGGCATTTTATGGCCTTCGAAACTGTGATAGGTAGTGAGGAGTGAAATCAAAAATTTGCGCCCTTAGAAATCCTGAAGGCGGTGCTTGGTTTCCGGGGTTCCGTACGCGGCTAGGCTCCCAAAAAGTCCCACACATGTGGTATCCCCGTACTCAGGAGAAGCAGCAAAATTAATTTTGGGGTGCAATTCCACATATAACCATGGCATGTGTGAGCAATATATCATTTAGTGACAACTTTTTGTAATTTTTTTATTTTTTATTTTTTTTAGTCATTATTCAATCACTTAAGACAAAAAAAAAAAAATTCAATGGGCTCAACATGCCTCTCAGCAATTTCCTTGGGGTGTCTACTTTCCAAAATGGGGTCATTTGGGGGGGGTTTGTACTGCCCTGTCATTTTAGCACCTCAAGAAATGAGATAGGCAGTCATAAATTTAAAGCTGTGTAAATTTCAGAAAATGTACCCTAGTTTGTAAACTCTATAACTTTTGCGCAAACCAATAAATATACGCTTATTGACATTTTTTTTACTAAAAACATGTGGCTGAATACATTTTGGCCTAAATGTATGACTAAAATTGAGTTTATTCGATTTTTCTTATAACAAAATGTAGAAAATATCATTTTTTTTTCAAAATTTTCGGTCTTTTTCCGTTTATATCGCAAAAAATAAAAATCGCAGAGGCAATCAAATACCATTAAAAGAAAGCTCTATTTGTGGGAAGAAAAGGATGCAAATTTCGTTTGGGTACAACATTGCATGTCCGCACAATTTACAGTTAAAGCAGCGCAGTGCAAAATTCTGAATTCACCTCTGGTCCTTTAGCTACCAAATGGTCCGGGGCTTAAGGCCTCGTACACAAGACCGATTTTCTCGGCAAGAACCAGCAAGAAACTTGCTGGCAGAGAGGTCTTGCCGAGTAAATCGGTCGTGTGTACGCTGCTATCGGGTTTCTCGTCGAGAAAACCGACAAGAAACCTCGACGAGAAAATAGAGAACCTGCTCTCTATTTTCTCGTCGAGATTCTCGTCGGCATGTTTCTCGATGAGAAAAGTGAGTGTGTGTACACTTACCTGTCCTCCCGGAAGCCCGCGCATGTTCGAAATGAATTCGACGCATGCGCGGTAGCTTCCTAGGCATACGTAGGGTATACCAAGATGGCGGCGACGGCATCGAATGTGACGAGCGCATGCTCGACGTAGTCGATGACATCACCGCGTACGCTCCTTTCAAAGAACCGCGGGTTCTTTGAAACGAGCGTGTGTACACTCGGCCAGGACAAGTTTCTTGTCCAAGAATCTCGTCGAAAAAAACGACATGTTTTTTTCAACGAGAATCTCGGCCGTGTGTACGAGGCCTAAGTGGTTAAAGGAATATTTGACTTTTTTTTTTTCACTTTATGCATCATTAAAATGACTGCTCCCGAAAAACGGCCGCTCACTGTATATATACGTCGGCAGAATGGCACCGACAGGCACAATCACGTAGAGCATACGTGATTGCCTTAGTATAGTTGGGGGGTCCAATCGGACCCTCCTCCTATACAGTGAGCGGTGGCTAAGTGTCCGGGAGCGTTCCGGGATGAGGGGGCAGCCATTCGTTTCCGGCCACCCCCTCGCGATCGCTCCCGGCGAATGGAAATGCCCCCTCTGTCTGTGTCAGGCAGAGGAAGCAGGAGGAAGTGATGTCATCTCTGGTGCGGCGCTCACATATACCGAGCGCCGTACAAGAGAAGACATCAGGTCAGTGCACACAACACTACACTGACACCAGGACACATAGGGACATAAATCGCCCCCCCCAGACACCCCCAGATCACCCCCCAGTCACAGTGTCACTGATTGCAGTGACCATTTATTTACTGATCACTCAGCAATCAGTGACATTTGTGACTGTAAAAGTGTCAGTACATTCAGTTTTAGGTCCAGTGTAGCCCCCTAACCCCCCCTAATAAAGGTTTAACCCCCTGATCACCCCCCAGATAACCCTTTCACCCCTATCACCACTGTCGCTAAGCGATCATTTTTCTGATCGCTGTCTTAGCGTCAGTGATGCCGATCGGCAGCCAGTAATTTTTTTTAGGTTCGCCGCATGTTTTTATAGCGTCAGGTACCCCAATATATTATCTAATAAAGGTTTAACCCCCTTGATCGCCCCCCAGGTAACCCTTTCACCACCTATCACCACTGTCGCTAAGCGATCGTTTTTCTAAACCCTGTCTTAGTGTCGGTGATGCAGATCGGTAGCTGGTAATTTTTTTTAGGTTCGCCGCAGGTTTTTATAGCGTCAGGTACCCCAATATATTATCTAATAAAGGTTTAACCCCCTTGATCGCCCCCCAGGTAACCCTTTCACCCCCTATCACCACTGTCGCTAAGCGATCGTTTTTCTAAACGCTGTCTTAGTGTCGGTGATGCAGATCGGTAGCCAGTAATTTTTTTTAGGTTCGCCGCAGGTTTTCATAGCGTCAGGTACCCCAATATATTATCTAGTAAAGGTTTAACCCCCTTGATCGCCCCCCAGGTAACCCTTTCACCCCCTATCACCACTGTCGCTAAGCGATCGTTTTTCTGATCGCTGTCTTAGTGTCGGTGATGCAGATCGGTAGCCAGTAATTTTTTTTAGGTTCGCCGCAGGTTTTTATAGCGTCAGGTACCCCCATATATTATCTAATAAAGGTTTTAACCCCCTGATTGCCCCTAGTTAACCCTTTCACCAGTGATCACCATATAAGTGTTACGGGTGACGCTGGTTAGTTAGTTTGCTTTTTATAGTGTCAGGGCACCCGCCGTATATAACCCAATAAAGGTTTAACCCCCTGATCGCCCGGCGGGTGATATCAATTAGGTTTTAGCGTCAGAGAGGGTCTGCGTCACACCCCAGGCAGCGTCAGGTTAGTGCCAGTAACGCTAACACCCACGCGTGAAGCATACACCCTCCTTAGTGGTATAGTATCTGAACAGATCAATATCTGATCTGATCAGATCTATACTAGCGTCCCCAGCAGTTTAGGGTTCCCAAAAACGCAGTGTTAGCGGGATCAGCTCAGATACCTGCTAGCACCTGCGTTTTGCCCCTCCGTCCAGCCTAGGCCACCCAAGTGCAGTATCGATCGATCACTGTCACTTACAAAACAAAAACACACATAACTGCAGCGTTCGCAGAGACAGGCCTGATCCCTGCGACTCCAGTGCTGTAGCAGGTGATTTCACCACCACAGTTAAATAAAAAAAGCATATATGCCGAAGCATTGGGGCAGCAGGAGCGGAGGAGCGATTTTTCTCCTAATGCCGCGTACATACGGTCGAAATTCCGACGGAGGCTTGCCCATGGAAAAGTCCGACCATGTGTGTGCGGCATAACTTTTTTGCGGGAGGATGCCCCCATGCTTCGGCATATATAAATGGTGCGTGTATGCCCATCATTGGAAGTGGGTGGATGAAGGGCGGTATTCTAATGGTGGGCATACCCACCGATCAATCTCTTTTTTCGTTCAGCCAACTGGCTGCATGAAAAAAAAAGATTACAATACATGTCCAACAAGGACCAGCAACGTACTGGTATGTTGCTGGACTTTGAATGTTTATACCAGAATGATGCCTGCGGGTTTAGGTATCATCTTGGTATCATTCTTTTTAGCCTGCGGCCAGCTTTCATGTAAAAGCAATCCTAGCGGCTAATTAGCCTCTGGACTGCTTTTACAAACAGTGGGAGGGAATGCCCCCCCCGGATATAAAAAGCGCCATTGGGAAATTGGAAAAGCATTTTATCACACCGATCTTGGTGTGGTCAGATGCTTTGAGGGCAGAGGAAAAATCTAGGGTCTAGAAGACCCCAGTTTTTTCAAAAAAAGAGTACCTGTCACTACCTATTGCTATCATAGGGGATATTTACATTCCCTGAGATAACAATAAAAATGATAAAAAAAAAAATACTTGGAAGGAACAATTTAAAAATAAAATAAAAAAGCAAAATTAATAATAAAAAAAAAAAAGCACCCCTGTCCTGCCCTGCTCTTGCCCAATGGCGAACGCAAGCGTCGGTCTGGCGTCATATGTAAACAGCAATTGCACCATGCATGTGAGGTATCACCGCGAAGGTCAGATCGAGGGCAGTCATTTTAGCAGTAGACCTCCTCTGTAAATCTACTGGGGTAACCTGTAAAGGCTTTTAAAAATGTATGTAGTTTGTCGCCAATGCGCGTTTGTGCGAAATTTTAAAGCATGTCGTGTTTGGTATCTATGTACTCGGCCTAAGATCATCTTTTTTATTTCATCAAACATTTGGGCAAAATAGTGTGTTTTAGTGCATTAAAATTAAAAAAGTGTATTTTTTAACCCAAAAAATGCGTTTGAAAAATCGCTGCGCAAATACTGTGTAGAAAAAAAATGCAACACCCACCATTTTAATCTGTAGGGCCTTTGCTTTAAAAATATATATAATGTTTGGGGGTTTAACATAATTTTCTTGCAAAAAAAATGTTTTCATGTAAACAAAAAGTGTCAAAAAGGGCTTTGTCTTCAAGTGGTTAGAAGAGTGGATGTAAGCTTCCTAATGTTGTGTATAAAATGCCAGAACAGTTCAAAACCCCCCCAAATGACCCCATTTTGGAAAGTAGACACCCCAAGCTATATACTGAGAGGCATGTCGAGTTCATGGAATATTTTATATGTTGACACAAGTTGCGGAAAAAACGACAATTTTTTTTCTTTTTTTGCACAAAGTTGTCACTAAATGATATATTGCTCAAACATGCCATGGGCATATGTGGAATTACACCCCAAAATACATTCTGTTGCTTCTCCTGAGTACGGGGATACCACATGTGTGAGACTTTTTGGGAGCCTAGCCGCGTACGGGACCCCAAAAACCAAGCACCGCCTTCAGGCTTTCTAAGGGTGTAAATTTTTGATTTCACTTCTCACTGCCTATCACAGTTTCGGAGGCCATGGAATGCCCAGATGGCACAAAACCCCCCCAAATGACTCCATTTTGGAAAGTAGACACCCCAAGCTATTTGCTGAGAGGTATTGTGAGTATTTTGCAGATCTCGCTTTTTGTCACAAAGTTTTGAAAATTGAAAAAAATATATATATATAAATATATATTCTTTCTTCATTTTCAAAAACAAATGAGAGCTGTAAAATACTCGCCATGCCTCTCAGCAAATAGCTTGGGGTGTCTATATTCCAAAATGGGGTCATTTGGGGGGGTTTTGTGCTATTTTGGCATTTTATGGCCTTCGAAACTGTGATAGGTAGTGAGGAGTGAAATCAAAAATTTGTGCCTAGAAATCCTGAAGGCGGTGCTTGGTTTTCGGGGTCCCGTACGCGGCTAGGCTCCTAAAAAGTCCCACACATGTGGTATCCACGTAATCAGGAGAAGCAAAAAAAATTATTTTGGGGTGTAATTCCACATATAACCATGGCATGTGTGAGCAATATATCATTTAGTGACAACTTTTTGTAATTTTTTTTATTTTTATTTTTTTGTCATTATTCAATCACTTGGGACAAAAAAAATATATATTCAATGGGCTCAACAGGCCTCTCAGCAATTTCCTTGGGGTGTCTACTTTCTAAAATGGGGTCATTTGTGGGGGTTTTGTGCTATTTTGTCATTTTATGGCCTTCGAAACTGTGATAGGTAGTGAGGAGTGAAATCAAAAATTTGCGCCCTTAGAAATCCTGAAGGCGGTGCTTGGTTTCCGGGGTCCCGTACGCGGCTAGGCTCCCAAAAAGTCCCACACATGTGGTATCCCCGTACTCAGGAGAAGCAGCAAAATTAATTTTGGGGTGCAATTCCACATATAACCATGGCATGTGTGAGCAATATATCATTTAGTGACAACTTTTTGTAATTTTTTTATTTTTTATTTTTTTTAGTCATTATTCAATCACTTAAGACAAAAAAAAAAAAATTCAATGGGCTCAACATGCCTCTCAGCAATTTCCTTGGGGTGTCTACTTTCCAAAATGGGGTCATTTGGGGGGGGTTTGTACTGCCCTGTCATTTTAGCACCTCAAGAAATGAGATAGGCAGTCATAAATTTAAAGCTGTGTAAATTTCAGAAAATGTACCCTAGATTGTAAACTCTATAACTTTTGCGCAAACCAATAAATATACGCTTATTGACATTTTTTTTACTAAAAACATGTGGCTGAATACATTTTGGCCTAAATGTATGACTAAAATTGAGTTTATTTGATTTTTCTTATAACAAAATGTAGAAAATATCATTTTTTTTCAAAATTTTCGGTCTTTTTCCGTTTATATCGCAAAAAATAAAAATCGCAGAGGCAATCAAATACCATTAAAAGAAAGCTCTATTTGTGGGAAGAAAAGGACGCAAATTTCGTTTGGGTACAACATTGCATGTCCGCACAATTTACAGTTAAAGCAGCGCAGTGCAAAATTCTGAATTCACCTCTGGTCCTTTAGCTACCAAATGGTCCGGGGCTTAAGGCCTCGTACACACGACCGATTTTCTCGGCAAGAACCAGCAAGAAACTTGCTGGCAGAGAGGTCTTGCCGAGTAAATCGGTCGTGTGTACGCTGCTATCGGGTTTCTCGTCGAGAAAACCGACAAGAAACGTCGACGAGAAAATAGAGAACCTGCTCTCTATTTTCTCGTCGAGATTCTCGTCGGCATGTTTCTCGACGAGAAAAGTGAGTGTGTGTACACTTACCTGTCCTCCCGGAAGCCCGCGCATGTTCGAAATGAATTTGACGCATGCGCGGTAGCTTCCTAGGCATACGTAGGGTATACCAAGATGGCGGCGACGGCATCGAATGTGACGAGCGCATGCTCGACGTAGTCGATGACGTCACCGCGTACGCTCCTTTCAAAGAACCGCGGGTTCTTTGAAACGAGCGTGTGTACAATCGGCCAGGACAAGTTTCTTGTCCAAGAATCTCGTCGAAAAAAACGACATGTTTTTTTCAACGAGAATCTCGGCCGTGTGTACGAGGCCTAAGTGGTTAAAGGAATATTTGACTTTTTTTTTCACTTTATGCATCATTAAAATGACTGCTCCCGAAAAACGGCCGTTTTTAAAACTTCTTTTTGCATTGATACATGTCCCCTGGTGCAGAACCCGGGTTCCCAAACCCTTTTTAGGACAATAACATGCATAATAGTTATTATAATTAGCACTTTAGATTTCAAACGTTCGCATCCATTGTATTTAATAGGGTTCTAACGTTCGTGCAAACTTTCGGTCCGTTCGCGAGTTCTGGTGCGAACCAAACCCGGGGGTGTTCGGCTCATCACTTATCATTAAGTCAGTGATTATTTGGGGAGCCAGATCATCTGCTGGTGTTGGTCCACTGTGTTTTATCAAGTCCAAAGTCAGCGCAGCCCTCTACCAGGAAATTCTAGAGCACTTCATGCTTCCCTCTGCTGACCAGCTTTATGGAGATGCTGATTTTATTTTCCAGCAGGACTTGGCACCTGCCCACACTGCTAAAAGTACCAATACCTGGCTTAATGATCATGGTATCACTGTGCTTGATTGGCCTGACCTAAACCCCATAGAGAATCAAGAGGAAAATGAGCTCCATGCTCCATGTAGAAATCTTCCTTAATTCTCCATATAAGAAATCGGTTTCGACATCTGGGTCCTTCACTTGCTTGCCCTCCTTGGCTGCAATGCTAAAAAGTGCTCTGATGGTGGAGTGTTTTACGACGGGAGTGAATGTTTCTTCGTCACCTCCAAATTTCTGGGAGTATCCCACTGAACTTTAAAAATCCACTTGCCTCCTATAATTTTGGTGTTAGAGTTTCCACGTTTTGTTTTCTTGAAGGAATTTTATTCCTTCTTTTACTGCTTTTCTCTATTTTTTGGCTTCACTTTTTGGTAATTTTTCTGTCTTGTCAGGATATTGGTTCCAATATTATGTTATCTGCCTTAGCAGTATATGACAACTTGCTGGGTGGTATACCTTTTTTGCCTAAGTTGACCTTCTAACTTTAGTTAACCCATACATTGTTAGTGTGCAGGGCTGGACTGGGACAGAAATTTGGCCCTGGACTTCATCCAGACCGGCCCACTTTATTTCAATAAAATGCTGCCCCCCAAAAAATCACGCCCACCAAAAGGCCCCTACATCCATTATTGTAAATCATGAGAGGGTGAGCGAGAGGGGAATGAGAGAGAGAGAGGGAGGGTTGAGGGAAAGGGGGTGAGAGAGGGGGGTGAGTGTAGGAGAGAGGGAGTGAGTGTAAAAGAGAGGGGGTGAGTGTAGGACCCCTTTCACACTGAGGCGTTTTTCAGGCGCTTTTGGGCTAAAAATAGCGCCTGTAAAGCGCCTGAAAAACGCCTCCGCTGCAGTCCCAGTGTGAAAGTCCGAGTGCTTTCACACTGGGGCGCTGCCAGGGCGTTAAAAAAAGTCCTCCAATCAGCATCTTTGGGGTGGTGGAGGAGTGGTGTACACACCGCTTCTGCCCATTGAAATGAATGGCCACCGCTGCTGAAGCGCCTGCAAAGCACTTTGGCAGCAGCGCTACACAGGCGCATTTAACCTTTAATTTGGCTGCTAGCCGGGGTTAAAAGCACCTGCTAGAAGCCGAATAGCGCAGATAAAACGACAGTAAACTGCTACTAAAACTAGCAGCGTTTTAACGTCAATGCCCGCCCCAGTGTGAAAGCAGCCTAAGAGACAGGGAGTGAATGAGACAGAGGAAAGGGCAGAGAGACAGAGGGGGGAGCTGAGAGACAGAGGGGGGAGCTGAGAGACAGAAGGGGGAGCTGAGAGACAGAAGGGGGAGCTGAGAGACAGAAGGGGGAGCTGAGAGACAGAGGGGGGAGCTGAGAGACAGAGGGAAGAGCTGAGAGATAGAGGAGGAGAGCTGAGAGATAGAGGAGGAGAGCTGAGAGATAGAGGAGGAGAGCTGAGTGATAGAGGAGGAGAGCTGAGAGATAGAGGGGGAGCTGAGAGACAGAAGAGGGGGCTGAGAGACAGAGGGGGGAGCTGAGAGACAGAGGGGGGAGCTGAGAGACAGAGGGGGAAGCTGAGAGACGGAGGGGGAAGCTGAGAGGCAGAGGGGGAGAGCTGAGAGACAGAGGAAGAGAGCTGAGAGACAGAGGAGGGGTCTGAGAGACAGAGGAGGGGTCTGAGAGACAGAGGGGAGCTGAGAGACAGAGGAGGGGCTAAAAGAGGGGGGGACTGAGAGACACAGGAACTGAGAGACAGAGGGGGGGACTGAGAGACAGAGGGGGTCTAAGAGACAGAGGGGGGTCTAAGAGACAGAGGGGGAGCTGAGAGACAGAGGGGGGAGCTGAGAGACAGAGGGGGGAGCTGAGAGACAGAGGGGGGACTGAGAGACAGAGGGGGGTCTAAGAGACAGAGTGGGGTCTAAGAGACAGAGGGGGAGCTGAGAGACAGAGGGTGAGCTGAGAGACAGAGGGGGAGCTGAGAGACAGAGAGGGGAGCTGAGAGACAGAGGGGGGAGCTGAGAGACAGAGGGGGGAGCTGAGAGACAGAGGAGGGGGCTGAGAGACAGTGGAGGGGTCTGAGAGGCAGAGGAGGGGTTTGAAAGACAGAGTGGGGCTGAGAGACAGGGGGGAGCTGAGAGACAGAGGGGGAGAGTTGAGAGACAGAGGAGGAGAGCTGAGAGACAGAGGAGGAGAGCTGAGAGACAGAGGGGGGGTCTGAGAGACAGAGGGGGGGCTGAGAGATAGAGGGGAGCTGAGAGACAGAGGAGGGTCTAAAAGAGGGGGGACTGAGAGACACGGGAGCTGAGAGACAGAGGGGGGACTGAGAGACAGAGGGGGGTCTGAGAGACAGAGGGGGGTCTAAGAGACAGGGGGGTCTGAGAGACAGAGGGGGGAGCTGAGAGACAGAGGGGGGGCTGAGAGACAGGGGGATCTGAGAGACAGAGGGGGGCTGAGAGACAGAGGGAGGGAGCTGAGAGACAGAGGAAGAGAGCTGAGAGACAGAGGGGGAGAGCTGAGAGACAGAGGGGGAGAGCTGAGAGGTAGAGGAGGGGGCTGAGAGACAGAGGAGGGGTCTGAGAGGCAAAAGGGGAGCTGAGAGACAGAGGGGGAGCTGAAAGACAGAGGGGGAGCTGAAAGACAGAGGGGGAGCTGAGAGACAGAGGGGGAGCTGAGAGACAGAGGGAGAGCTGAGAGACAGAGGAGGAGAGCTGAGAGATAGAGGAGGAGAGCTGAGACACAGAAGAGGGGTCTGAGAGACAGAGGAGGGGTCTGAGAGACAGAGGAGGGGTCTGAGAGACAAAAGGGGGGTCTGAGAGACAGAGGAGGGGGCTAAAAGAGGGCAGGACTGAGAGAGGGGGGACTGAGAGACAGAGGGGGGTCTGAGTGACAGAGGGGGGACTGAGTGACAGAGGGGGGGACTGAGTGACAGAGGGGGGTCTGACAGACAGGGTGGGGGTCTGAGAGACAGAGGGGGGTCTGAGAGACAGAGGGGGGTCTGAGAGACAGAGGGGGCTGAGAGACAGAGGAGGGGGCTGAAAGAGGGGGGACTGAGAGACAGAGGGGGGGGACTGAGAGACAGAGGGGGGGACTGAGAGACAGAGGGAGCAGAGAGACAGAGGGGAGGGCTGAGACAGACCACATAGCACTGTCCCTTTCTGCAGTCCCTCCTCTGCTCACCTCCCCACAGTCTCAGTGTTCTGGCATGTTTGTGTAAGATGCCAGGTACCTTATGGCCAGCAGCGGCAGCGCCGAGTCTCCCTCTTGATCCGGGGGGTGCTCTTGCTGCTCTGCTCCTTACAGTGGCACATGTTCTCTTCCTCTGGGCTCCCAGTCAGCCTGCTCTCCGGCCCATGCCGCATGGTTCCTGGAGCAGAGAGGAGGTGGAGGAATCGAGGTTCTGGGAGCACCGGGGTGGCCGCGCTCGCTACTGTTCACCTCTTTGGTGGTCAGGGAGGGGGTGGAGCTCTTCTCCCTCCTTGTAATTTTACATCCAACTGCCCTCCTCGCTGGCCACCTTCCCCGAATCCCCGCCGCTGTTTGCTGCCACGCTCCCACTGCCGCCGAACTGCATAAAAAAAACGGGCCACAAAAAAAAAATTTTTTTTTTTTTTTTTAAACGGCCCACTTAGCCATCGGCCCACCGGGAGACTCCCGGTAGTCCCTATGGCCAGTCCATCCCTGTTAGTGTGTATTATTCCTGGTTTCCTCTGGGATTTGTTGCTGAACATGGCTACAAACGCTTGAATTTTTTCTGATGTTTCATTCTTGTGCTTAATCAAATAAGTTGTTGTGTACCTAGGACAGTGATGGTGAACCTTGGCATCCCAGATGTTTTGGAACTACATTTCCCATGATGCTCATGCACTCTGCAGTGTAGTTGAGCATAATGGGAAATGTAGTTCCAAAACATCTGGGGTGCCAAGGTTCACCATCACTGACCTAGGATAATTGTGAATGAAAGTCAGTAGTTATCTGTTCCCACCTAATGTGGGAGTTTTCATTAGTCTGCACATGTCACTGTGTATGGGTGTCACGAATCAGGTGTGACCAGAACGGCGTGGATAGCAACAGAGGAAAACCAAACGCAGGTAAAGTGAAAATAGTAATTTATTAAGATAAGTGAATAATATAAATACAACCACCTCCAATATAACACAGTGCAAAACAAACCAATTAACAGACAGAGACCAACAAATAACAAAAGTCAGACAGGTATATACAAAAAAATGGGAAATACCGGAATCATAAACGTTAGCCAGGCCAGGGTCATTCACAGAAGATCAGCAGATGGGGACAGGGAACAACAGGACAGGGAGAGGACAGATGGATCAGGCTGCAGGGTAAAGGTAAGGTAACAGGGTCACAGGAGGGACAGGTTCAGGTACAGGGCACAGGGTTCAGGTATCATGTATCAGGTACAGAGACAAGGTCAGGTTCTGAGATAACAGGTTCAGGTCAGGGCGCAAGGAAGATACCAAAGCCACTGTGTGTGTTGCCGGGTATTTATACACATCTACTGCAATCAGGCTCAGGTGACGCCTGATTGCAGGAGATAATGTCGGCTCCACACTGCCGGGAGACACTCGCTGGTGGACACCGGTACTACGGCCCAAGGATCTAACAGTGCCACCAGCAGGTGAAACCTTTCACTACAGATCCAGACTGTTAGAAGACACCTGCTGGTGGACACGGGTACTGCGATCAACAGGACCCACAGCGCCACCAACGGATGATCCCTTTCCTGACAATTGGCTCCTTGGGGTGGGTGTTTTTTCTTTAAGTGATCTGTGGAGGTGAAGTACATGTGACCTTTGCTTCCATGCAACATTTGCATTTCATGAGCCTTTTGCAAGACAAAATTGTCATATCTTTTGATAAACCTCTCTTTATAATTTCCTTTATGGCTTCTGGGTTTCGGTGCCCCAATCGTCTGTGGCATAGGTAAATGCATTTATTGTGGTGTTTCTAAGTGGCAGTTTTGGCTTGCTCATCTGTGGAGTCTGTATAGGTGTTCATGCAATCCTTCTATTCTGATGATTTGCTTGATAGTTAGAATTGTGCATCCATCACCTTGCATTTGAACTGTAAAGCCCTGTACACACGATCGGTTTTACTGATGAAAACAGTCGTTTTCATCGGTAAAACCGATCGTGTGTGGGCCCCATCAGACTTTTTTCCATCAGTGAAAAAAAATAGAACATGTTTTAAAATTTTCCGATGGAAAAAAAATGATAGCAAATTCTGATCGTCTGTGTGGAACTCCATCGGAGAAAAAACCCACGCATGCTCAGATTGAATTAGGAGACGGGAGCGCTCGTTCTGGTAAAACTAGCGTTCGTAATGGAGATAGCACATTCGTCATGCTGTAACAGACTGAAAAGCACGGAGACTGAAAAGCGCGAATCAGCTAACACCAAACTTTTACTAACACGCGGTAACACAAAATCAGCAAAAGCAGCCCAAAGGGTGGCGCCATTGGATTTGAACTTCCCATTTATAGTGCCGTCGTACGTGTTGTACGTCATGGCAT
Organism: Rana muscosa; assembly: GCA_029206835.1. Lineage (NCBI taxonomy): Eukaryota > Metazoa > Chordata > Amphibia > Anura > Ranidae > Rana > Rana muscosa. The sequence continues at coordinate 515,240,196 of CM055121.1, read as the reverse complement.
TTGGGACGGTCGGAATTTTGTCTGATGGTGTGTAGGCAAGACTGATGGAAGTCAGCTTCATCGGAATTCTGATGGAAAAATCCATCGGATTTGATTCCATCGGAAATCCGATCGTGTGTACAGGGCCTAAGACCAAGGTTTTCACTGATAGAAGGCTCTCAGATAGCAAGGATAACTTGCCACAAATTTGTGGCAGTGCTAAATTGTAAATCTTGTTCATTTGAAGCACATTTTCACTGGCAGGTGGAACACTTACAGAGCACTTGAAGCACAAGTTCTAGTTGACCCTTTTCCAATTTTTAGCAAATTTGCGTGGCAAGTCTTTAGCAAGAGCAAAGTTGCAGTGGTGAGACTAGAGCAAGAGCTCTGCAAGTCTACAGCATGAAAATTCAGCCACAGTGACCCCTGAGGTGGGGTGACTATTGCACAGCATAACTGAACCAGATTTTGCAGCAGACTTACAGAATGTTTTCAAAGAAGGTTGATCTGGAGTTATGCAATGCGGACTAACTGCAATTATGCAACAAACTTGTGAAGCCTGGCAAGTCTAGCAATAGCTTAGAAATTCATGCTTAAACTTCCAGCTCAACTGCTTGCTATCTGGGCTTAGCTTGAAGCTTGTGGGCCCCGATGCAAAAAATTACTTGGGGGTCCCCCCCACTATCACCCGCCATTTGCACTGCATGCTTTTCCTGGCCCCACATTTAGAGTTCTCTAAATTATCTACGCAGGGTGACCCGACAATCGCTTTTCCCCAGCAACACAGTGTAAAGCAGGGGTAGGCAACCTTTGAGAGGTGGAGATCTACCTGAACAACATGAAAGAGATCAAAGATCACCGGGGTTCAGCACCCTTTTTAAAAGAAAAAAAATAACTAGCAGGGCCTAACTAAATAATAAGGAAAACTTAGAAAAATATAATAAAGCAAATGTCACTGTAAAAATATAAACTTAGCCTATCTTTATAGTGGAGAGTGTCAGTCAGTAGAGCAGTGGATGGTGTGTGAACTGTGTCAGTAGAGCACTGGTTGGTGTCAGTAGGGCAGAGGGCGGTGTCAGTAGGGCAGAGGGCGGTGTCAGTAAGGCAGAGAACAGTGTCATTAAGGCAGAGAACGGTGTCAGTAAGGCAGAGAACGGTGTCAGTAGGGCAGAGGACGGTGTCAGTAGGGCAGAGGACGGTGTCAGTAGGGCAGAGGATGGTGTCAGAAGAGCAGAGGACGGTGTCAGTAGGGCAGAGGACGGTGTCAGTAGGGCAGAGGACAGTATCAGTAGGGCAAAGGATGGTGTCAGTAGGGCAAAGGATGGTGTCAGTAGGGCAGAGGACGTTGTCAGTAGGGCAGAGGACGATGTCAGTAGGGCAGAGGATGGTGTCAGTAGGGCAGAGGTTACTGTCAGTAGAGCAGAAGACGGTGTCAGTAGAGCAGTGGACGGTGTCAGTAGAGCAGTGGACGGTGTCAGTAGAGCAGTGGATGGTGTCAGTAGCGCAGTGGGCGGTGTCAGTAGAGCAGTGGATGGTGTCAGTAGAGCAGAGATCGGTGTCAGTAGAGCAGAGATCGGTGTCAGTAGAGCAGAGATCGGTGTCAGTAGAACAGTGGACGGTGTCAGTAGGACAGTGGATGTTGTCAGTAGAGCAGTGGACGGTGTCAGTAGGACAGTGGATGGTGTCAACAGAGCAGTGGACAGTGTCAATAGGACAGTGGAGGATATAAGTAGAACAGAGATCGGTGTCAGTAGAGCAGTGGACGGTGTCAGTAGGACAGTGGATGGTGTCAGTAGAGCAGTGGACGGTGTCAGTAGGACAGTGGATGGTGTCAACAGAGCAGTGGAAGGGGTCAATAGGACAGTGGAGGATATAAGTAGAACAGAGATCGGTGTCAGTAGAGCAGTGGATGGTGTCAGTAGAGCAGTGAACAGTGCCAGTAGGACAGTGGATGGTGTCAGTAGAGCAGAGATCGGTGTTAATAGGGCAGTGGACGGTGTCATTAGGACAGAGGATAGTATCAGTAATGCAGTGGATGGTGTCAGTAGGGCAGTGGACAGTGTCAGTAGAACAGTGGATGGTGTCAGTAGGACAGTGGATGGTGTAAGTAATGCAGTGGACAGTGTCAGTAGTGCAGTGGATGGTGTCAGTAGATCAGAGATCAGTGTCAGTAGAACAGTGGACAATGTCAGTAATGCAGTGGATGGTGTCAGTAGGACAGTGGAAGGTGTCAGTAGAGCAGAGATCAGTGTCAGTAGAGCAGTGGACGATGTCAGTAGGACTGTCACGTACCTGATGGTGATGAGCCCGATATTGCAGAGGAAGGCCTCCCTTACAGCTCCCACTTGTGGCCCCTGGTAAGGCAACAGAAGGCGCGGAAGTGAAGAGTGGTACGAGTGCCTGGCAGGATCAACAAAGGTAGTGGTAGACCAATGTCTCTTTAGGAACTGGAAGACAGGAGCTGGAGCAGCTTGGAGACTGGACTGGAACCAGGAACAACAGGAAGCTCAGCAGACTGAACAGGAACCAGGAACAACAGGAAGTACTGGAACCAGGAACAACAGGTAGCTCAGCAGACTGGATAGGAACCAGGAACAACAGGAAGCTTCAGCAGACTGGAGAAGTTTGGCAAACTGGACTGGAACTAGGAACAACAGGAAGCTCAGCAGACTGGATAGGAACCAGGAACAACAGGAAGCTTCAGCAGACTGGAGTAGTTTGGAAAACTGGACTGGAACTAGGAACAACAGGAAGCTCAGCAGGCTGGATGGCTTAGCAGACTGGAACAGCTTCAACAGACTGGACTGGAACCAGGAACAGTAGGAATAGTCAGACAAGCTGGGTCGGTTAACAGGATGGCAGCAAGGTACAGAGGGGACAGGCAGAGGAGTCGTCACAACAGGCCAAGGGTCAGGTGCAGGCAAAAGGCTGGAATGGTCACAGGCAAGCCGGGTTTATCACAGGTAAAGTCTCAGATCGGGTTTCAGATACACAATGCTGTAGAGCAGACAGAAGGGACTGTCTGTGAGTGGCAGGTTTAAATAGCCCATCTGGCGCCAACCGCGGGGCGCGTGCATGTGCGCGCATGCGCTGTCGCGCCCGCGATCGGAAACCAGGCAGTCTGAGGCGCCTGTTTCCGGCAGGATCTTCATGACATTGCCCCCCCCAAGGGGCAGCCTCCGGATGCCCATCCGGGCAAACTTTTCAGGGTGAGACCTTTTAAAGGACTTTACCAGACTCTTAGCATGGATGTTTCCCTCAGGTTCGCAAGAATTTTCTTCGGGTCAGTACCCATTCCATTTAATCAGGAATTGGTTCTGGTTATTTCTCCTCCTGAAATCCAGAATAGCCTCCACTTCAAATTCCTCCTCCCCGTCTACAATTACAGGATCAGGGAGAGCCGAGCTTCCCCCTGGGAATGGATTGAGAACAGAAGGTTTCAACAGAGAAACATGGAAAACCGGATGGATCTTTAGAGAATTAGGAAGCTCCAGTTCGTAAGCCACTTCGTTAATCTTCCTTCTAACAGGAAATAGCCCTAAGAACTTGGGGCCCAGCTTCTTTGAAGGACATGCCATCCTCAAGTTCACAGTGGATAGCCATACCAGGTCGCGGGTACCAGCACTAATTCACCCCGTCTTTTCTTGTCGTAGGTTATTTTATTGTGCTCCTGAGTCCTAGTCATGGTTTCCTGTAAGAGTTGGTTGTTGGAAGAGAAAAAGTTTATTTTTTCCTGGACTGCTGGCACCGTACATTCGGGAAGGGAATGGGGCAAAAATGCAGGATGAAAACCATAGTTGGCGAAGAATGGAGTCTGCTTGGTGGCGGAGTGAATGGAATTATTGTAGGCAAATTCGGCCAATGGGAGAAGGGAGATCCAGTCATTTTGGGCAAACGAGGAGAAACAGCGCAGATACTGCTCGAGGGTCTGGTTAGTCCTCTCAGTTTGCCCATTGGTCTGGGGATGATAAGCAGAGGAAAATGATAATTCTATATCCAGAGCCTTGCAGAGGGACCTCCAGAACCGGGAGGTAAATTGTACCCCCCCGATCGGAGACAATGTTGGCTGGAACCCCGTGGAGTCTGATGATTTCTTTGATGAATACCTGTGCTGTTTCAGGGGCTGAGGGAGTACCCTTCATCAGAACAAATTGTGCCATCTTTGACAGACGATCAACTACCACGAAGATAGTGGAATGATTTTCTGCCGGGGGTAATTCAACAGTGAAGTCAAAGGACAACATCTTCCCCGGTCTGTCTGGGATGGGCAAGGGTCTTAGCAGCCCCCATGCCTTGGTTCTATAGCCCTTGTTTCGGGTGCAAGTTGTGCAAGAGTCAACAAATGTCTTACAGTCCTCATGTAACCGAGGCCACCAGAAGGTGCGCTGTACTAGATCGGTGGTCTTGGCTATGCCAAAGTGCCCGGCTAGTGCATGGTCATGACAAAGTTCCAGCACGGATATTCTTAGGTCTCCGGGTATGTAGATCTTGTCCTGGTACCAAAGCAGCCCATCTTTAGCCTGTAATTCTGGTTCAGAAGGGGGCGTCTGCCCTGTGGAAGCTTGTTTGATTCGAGAAAGCAGGTCTTCTTGAAGTAAGAGAAAATTTCCAGGAGCGAGGATGGTATCTGGAGGAGAGACTTCCTTGGATTTGTGGAACATCCGAGGCAGGGCATCGGGTTTAACGTTTTTGGAACCAGGGCGATATGTGACATGACAGGAGAATCTGGAGAAGAAGAGTGCACACCTGGCCTGTCGTGGTTTTAATCTCTTTGCAGCTTTCAGATATTCCAGGTTCTTGTGGTCGGTGAACATCAGGATTGGATGGGCAGCTCCTTCTAGCAGATAACGCCATTCTTACAGTGCAGACTTAATCGCCTGATCTTCCACGTCGTAGTTCTTCTCTGCTGCTGATAGCTTGCGGGATAAGAAGGCTACTGGGTGAAGCAAGGCCCTGGTTCCTTGTCTTTGGGACAGTATTGCTCCTACTGCAATTTCGGAGGCATCCACCTCAAGTACAAATGGCAGGGAGGAATCTGGATGTTTTAAAATGGAAGCAGAGGTAAAGAGACCCTTAAGGACCTCTAAGGCTTTTTGGGCTTCAGGGGACCAATGGAAGCAAATTCCTTGTTTGGTTAGCTGGGTGATTGGTGCAATAAGAGCCGAAAATCCTCTAATAAATTTGAGATAAAAGTTGGCGAATCCAACAAAACGTTGGATTCCTTTTTTTGTCTGCCGGAACCGGCCAGTGCAGGATTGCATCAATCTTCTGAGGGTCCATCTTGATGCCCTCACTGGAGATAATTAACCTCAGAAATGATATGCTTTCCTGCTCAAATTCACACTTTTCAGCCTTTGCATACAGGCCATGCTGGCGGAGCAGGGCCAACACACTTCTGACGTGCCTGCGGTGACATTCAAGGGAAGAAGAGAAAATTAGAATATCGTCTAGGTAGACAATGACGAATAGGTCTAAAATGTCCCGAAGTACATCGTTGATAAAGTACTGAAACGTGGCAGGGGCATTACATAGCCCGAAGGGCATTACCAGGTACTCGAAGTGTCCAAATCGGGTACGGAAAGCAGTCTTCCACTCATCCCCATCTTTGATATGGACCAGGTTGTAGGCTCCGCGGAGATCGAGTTTGGTGAAGATGATAGCGGCCCCCAGCCTCTGAAATAACTCCGGTACCAAGGGAAGAGGATAACTTTTTTTACATTAATTTTGTTTCATTCGCGATAGTCCACACAGGGTCGAAGGGTATGGTCTTTCTTTTCTACAAAAAAGATGCCTGCGCCTGCTGGGGATGTAGATGGGCGAATAAATCCTTTCTTTAAGTTCTCATCAATATATTCCTTCAATGCCCCTTGTTCCACCTCTGTCAAAGGGAAAATTCTGCCAAACGGAATTTCAGCTCCGGGAAGCAGGTCAATGGGGCAATCATAGGCCTGATGGGGTGGTAAAGTCTCTGCCCCTTGTTTACTGAATACGTCAAGAGAGTCATGGTAAGTCTCTGGGATGGATTGACGTATTCCGGCTTCTGTATCCAGACACAATAGGGTGGAAGGCCCATGGAAATTGTAAGGTATGAACCAATATAAACTAATAATCATGATTAAAATTCTTCTTAAATATATATGTTGAAATATATGTATTAGTACAGAATATGTTTTTCTGAAGTGTAAAGCAGGATGTGACTTTGTGGTCAAGCCTATCTTTCTTCTGCTTTAACTGACAGGCATATATATTTAGGTTGACATGTGACTTTGTGGTTAAGCTTACTCCGAGAAAAAGTTCTTATCTCTCTCTTCTGCTTTAACTGCCAGGTTGACCGCATTGACGTATTATGTTCTTATCTTCCTGTTTCAAATGTCAGACACATGTTTAGACTGACTGCAATGACGTATGTTAAATGACCACTTCTGCAAAAAACCTAAAACCTGTTAGAATCTATTTTTGTTTAACTCATGATGTATTTGCTTATTGCTGATTGGTCCATACGAGGGAGGCAACTTTCCTTGTTATGCATAAAAAGACATGTTGCCAATAAACCAATGTATTCTTGTATATCCATTCACTGTGTATTGGTGTCTTGAATATCCGACCGGTCAGAGAGTTACTTCCACAGATCCTGAGTCCAGCTCGAGCCAAGAGGTCCAACAGAACCAGTACCTTTCAGTGGTGTCATAAGTGGGATGATCCAATTGAACAGGTAAGACCCCCTTTAATTATTATTGGGAACAACAGTCTTGCCTTGTCAATTGGTTCACCATAAAGTAGACTCTCGAGAAAACTACAAGTTTTCTGGGACTCTGTTAAGATTGAAAGGTAGATTTAGAATAGATACAGAGGGTCTCGCTAGGTTGGCCAGACCAGGTTATAAGATTGAGAAAGAATCTTAAATTCTTCTCTACATAGGACGGATCTGTGGAAACTCTATATTTAAAGGTGTACACAAAAAGGGTTACTTTTTTAAATGTCAACTGTATATTGTTTTCCTGAATGTAAAACTGGTTTATTGTTTGCTTACAAAGGGAAGACCACGTCATTAGTGGCAATTGTTCCAGGGGGGTATCATGTCAAAATTGGCAAGGGTCCTATGTTCCAGGGATCAAAACAACATATGTTAAGGTTTAATATACACAACATACTACCCCCCAGTCCGGTGTTCGAGGGACTAAGTGTAGCAGAAATACAGTGTCTGGTTGTATTTAAAAAAGGAGATCACTGGGTTCCTTGTCATAAATCTATAAATTGTCATAAGGTTGAGGACATTTTCCGCCCCTGGAACGAAATAGAGAAAGCAAGACAGAATTTTTTTAATTTTAAAGTATAGGAATAAAATATTATTGTTTGTTAAAATGGGTAATCAAGCAGGAAAGGAAGCTGAAGGTAAGCAGCACCAACCCTCTCCGATTGATTACATTAAAGTCAATTATGGGAAAAATTATACTGATCATTTTTGGTCACTAATTCTAAAAAGAGCACACCAATTTGAGGTGTCGGGGTTAAGTGAATACGGACCATGTTCCGAGGAAGAGTGGGAGGAAGTGACCAGAATATGTGGCCAACATAAACAGTATAATTATCCCATAAAAGACTTTGACAAAGATTACATGACTAAATGTTGTAAGATTTGGGCAAAAGGTATGAAGGAATATAGAAAGAAATATACAAGTGTAAAAATGGAAAAGAAAGAGCAATTAGAAGACGCAATAGGAAGTCCATCAGCTCCCCCTAATTTTTATCAAGAAAAAACACCTCCATATGCTATGGTAAAAGATGAATCCCTTGTCCCAAAGAAAATATACCCCTCTTTAGATCCAAATGTTATAGCAGGAGTATTAACCATAGCTAAACAAAAGGGAACTAATTGGTTACGAGAGGGGGAAGATAGAAGACAGATACAGGAACCTTTAAGTCAATTAGTAAAGGAGGAAGAACAGTGTATTAAAAAAGAGGAAGATTAAGAAAAAGTGATAGAAGGAGATAGAAGAGAGTTACAGGAACGTAGAGATAGATTAGGAGAAATAAAGGGGATAATACGTGGATTTAGAAACTCGGGCTACCCAGAAACCAATCTAGTGAAGAAGGCTGATTATATATCTGGAGATGGGTTAAGTAAGGATTTTCAGAGTAGCTTCAGTAGGACCCCTCAACACCAGGCACCCACATCATCAGATGATGAAAATGATCTGACAGCTCCAATTAGTCAGGCTTTTCCTTTCATTACAATGGGAGATACACAGGTACAAATACCATTACCATTGGGTACGGTCAAGGAAATTAGAGACACATGTCCCAAACCAAGAAAGGACCCCAGACAGGCGGTGACCTTTCTGCAAAGATACTGTTCAGGAACAAGAATGTCTCCTGAAGATCTTAATACCATACTTCAAAATGTAGACCCCGATTCCCAAGCTGACATAAATATAGGTCAATGGGCCATGGACGCAAAGTTATATGAGGATGGGGAGGATTGGAATGTTTTTTGGAACACATTCAAGCAAGGAGGGAGTAATAGGTCTACCAGAGTCAGCTGCCCCTCTTTTGATTTCTTACTTACATGGTCCAGGTCACCTAGGAAGGAAAACAGTTTTGACAATGTACAGACAGTCTTTCAGCACAGTCAATGATACACACCTCGTTGCCCAGTTGATAGACTCGTGTCTTACTTGTGCACAAAACAATGTACAGTGCAAGAAGCAGGGTATACATGGAAACTTGCCCCCCCTAAAAGCCCCCTCCAAGATCTACAAATAGACTTTACACATATGCCAAAACAGAAAGGAAATATAAAATATCTTTTAGTTATAGTGGACAAGTTTAGTTCTTGGGTCGAGGCTATCCCAACTACAGGAGAGACAGCCTAAATAGCATCAAGAGCACTAATAAATCACTGGATTTCGAGGTATGGGTTACCAGACAAAATCTGGTCAGACCAAGGTCCAGCTTTTACAGCTGCTCTTACCCAGGATCTTGCAAAACTCCTGGGCATTCAATGGAAATTACATATTCCATATCATCCACAAAGCGCAGGAATAGTGGAAAGAATGAACAGAAATATAAAGGATAAACTTAAAAAGGCAACAGGAGGAACCATGAAAGGGTGGATTGATTACCTCCCAGCAGTTTTGTTTCAAATTAGGACAGCCCCTAATTCTAGAACAGGATTGTCACCATTTGAAATACTTATGGGTAGGCCAGCACAGAGGAAACCTGATGAGGGAGAGGAGGTTAATCTTTATTCTTTACAGGAAGAGTACGTGAAACATCTGGTAAGTAGCCTTAGTGAAACAGAGGACAAAGTTGCTATCACTTTCCCTCCTCTCTCCACAGAGCCTACACATCCGTATATCCCAGGAGACAAAGTGCTGATAAAACAACTTGCTGTCCGGAAACAACCAGGCCCTATCTTCCAAGGACCATTTGAAATTCTGAAGGTTGCCAGAACAGCTGTTCTTACAGATCAAGGACCACAATGGATCCATGCATCCAGACTAAAGACATTTCCGAAGGGAAACTGGAAGAAGGTGAAGGAGAAGACAAAGACCTCTGTTTTGGAGAGTATTCCAAAAAAGGATCCGGAAAATACTCCCTAGTGGACCATAAAAAACAAGAAACTCAGAGTTCCATACCCATAGACACTGGTCCAAAAGGAGGGATCACTTCGGGGAAACTTTTTCTTTTTTCCTTAATGATCACATTGTTTATTTTAATGCTCATAATCATAGGACACTGTTGGTCAGATAATTCTAACAGACCAAAAAGAAGTATGGAAGACAATTTTAGTGGTAAAATGCTGCTGCTTAAATTTAAATATGCTTATGCTCAAAAATCAGGATATGAAAAATGTTGGATATGTAGTAAACTCCATCCTAGCACTGCTAGGATCCCCCTAATGGCAGTACCTCTAAACTTCACCCCTCTCCTAAATGGCACACCACCTGTCGTCCTTACAAATGTCACAAGAACGCTTTCAGATAATAACCTTACTTTCCAAATTATTGGTAGAAGTCATTCCCCAGACTGGTGTTTTAGGTTGGGAAACTCCACAAAGGGAGCTGAAGTGTGCCAACAAGCTACAATTAACTTTTCAATGACTTCAATTGAAAGCCCTTTCTTTCACACTTCAGAACCTGCCCTAAACACCACTCTAATAAACGTTCTTAACTCCAGTTCCACTTCCACAGTAGGAAAATTATTGTCAAGTTTAACCTTTTCTGTTTTTTTCTGATGAAATTATGACAATATTCAACAAACGACCTTTAGCTCTAGGAGACAGTATTTATATTTGTTGTGGAAAAAGTTGTCACCCTTGGATCCCCACTGAACCCCAAGGATGGTGTTATCTTGCATCCCTAGTCCCCATTATGGACATAGTAGGAGATAGCAAGGGAACATACCTCCTTGAAGCTAGCATGCATCTTAGGTACCCCCTCAAACACCGAAATAAAAGGGAGTTATTTCTCGAAAAAGATATGGCTTGGGCCTGGTTCCCTTCCTGGACAGGTTGGGGGATAGATTTAATGAAAAGGCTTAATAATTATACAAATATTATAGATGATGTATTGGTAAAGAATTCTGATGATATTACTAGTTTAAACATTGAAACTAGAGCAATCAGAAAACAATTAGAACTTCATGATCTTGCTATAGAAAGCATGAGTGCTGCACTCACTGGCCTGTGTGAAGTTACGGAGGACTATGAGTGCTGCACTTGGATCCACAACACATCTGTTGATATTCCTGATTACTATGATGTAATTGCCCAACATAGGAAAGAGGTAAATCAATTGCAAGAGGAGGCGAGGGATATCGCAAAAACATGGAGCCCCTTTGGAGAGGGAGGATTCGGGGGCACAGGTATTCTCTCATTTCTCAGACAAATGGCTATAACAGTAGTAATGGCGTTAATCTTCATTCTACTGTTTTATTTAGTATTGAAATTAATTGTCTGGGTAATTGGAAAAATCACTAGTAAAAAGAGACAGGGTTCTAAGGAAACAATCTTGATGATGTCCACGGTACATACTAAACAAAAATGGTATAATGAATAATCTAATGATCTATGGGCTTCAATTCTTGAAGCCATGATCAAAAGGAGGGGTTGTAAGGTATGAACCAATATGAACTAATAATCATGATTAAAATTCTTCTTAAATATATATGTTGAAATATATGTATTAGTACAGAATATGTTTTTCTGAAGTGTAAAGTAGGATGTGACTTTGTGGTCAAGCCTATCTTTCTTCTGCTTTAACTGACAGGCATATATATTTAGGTTGACATGTGACTTTGTGGTTAAGCTTACTCAGAGAAAAAGTTCTTATCTCTCTCTTCTGCTTTAACTGCCAGGTTGACCGCATTGACGTATGATGTTCTTATCTTCCTGTTTCAAATGTCAGACACATGTTTAGACTGACCGGAATGACGTATGTTAAACGACCACTTCTGCAAAAAACCTAAAACCTGTTAGAATCTATTTTTGTTTAACTCATGATGTATTTGCTTATTGCTGATTGGTCCATACGAGGGAGGCAACTTTCCTTGTTATGCATAAAAAGACATGTTGCCAATAAACCAATATATTCTTGTATATCCATTCACTGTGTATTGGTGTCTTGAATATCCGACCGGTCAGAGAGTTACTTCCACAGATCCTGAGTCCAGCTCGAGCCAAGAGGTCCAACAGAACCAGTACCTTTCAGAAATCATGTGAGCCACAGAATTGCTGGCAGTAGGGTGAAGAGAAGGTAACCACCCCTGTGGCCCAGTTGATGGTGGGATTGTGGGCTTGTAACCAAGGCATACCGAGGATCACAGGAAACAAGGGGGAGGAGATTATGTCCATACATAGAAATTCTTGGTGGGTTCCGGAGATGGTAATGGGTATAGGGGCAGTCTCTTGGACCACAGGTCCAGATTTAATGGCGGACCCATCAGCCAGATGAACGGACAGTCCTTGGGTTTTGGCAAGAAGGGGAATCTTGTGTTTAGTGGCAAAGGATGAATCCATAAAGCAGCTGCAAGCTCTGGAATCAATAATGGCGGGTATTTGCAGAGTCTTTCCTGGAAGCTGTAATGAGACAGAGAGAGCAAGATGAGACGCGGTCTTGGATAGAGGGTTGGTATGGTCGGGAGACACAGAAAAACACTTATGGAGCTTCAGAGGGCAATTTCTGACGTAGTGTCCGGGTTCTCCGCAATATAGGCATAGATTATTCATCCAACGACGTTGGCGTTCCTCCTGGGTAAGAGAAGAACGAAGAACTCCAAGCTGCATGGGCTTGGGTGCGTTGGGTGTGGGGGCTTAGGGTGCAGCTGGTGCTGGGTGTATATGGCTTGGAGCCTGTGGAAGCATCCAGGTCAGGCGTGAGAAACCCGTGGCCCTCTCAGCCCTTCATTCCCTTAGGCGTCGATCAATTTGTAAAGTTAAGTCAATCAATAGGTTCAGAGTCTGTGGTATACCAACTCTAGCGAGCTCATCCTTCAGAGAATCGGAGAGTCCTATGCGGAACTGATGGTGGAGGGCGGCATCGTTCCAGTTGGTATCTGCGCTCCACCGCCTAAACTCCGCTACATAGTCCTCTGCCGCTCTGC